>JAODTK010001444.1:0-600000 GCA_026419785.1 Sclerodactyla briareus | reverse complement strand
AGAAGAGAGTTTTTGCTTCAACTATTTGGAGAACGGTACACAACGCCAACTAATAATGAACTGGGAATACCAGATGAGTTAGACGGAATTTTCACACCAAACAGGGTTGACAAAACTCACACCAATATCGGCCTTCTCAAACTATTCAATGTCAGACCTCACATACAACAAAACTCCACCACCAATGCCAGGAAGCATTCGTCCCTATCTGTATTAAACAACTCAGGAAGGTGAAATTCGGCTGTGGAAATATCACTGTACAACCACGATTCTGTAATACCAATGACGTCAGGCTTGCGTTCCTGGACTAAACTCTGCAACTCATCCAATTCCTGATACTTTGAACATTAGCACAGGAAAAAGTCAGCTGGCTAACATATCTATCGCCATTGTGGACCTCTCCAGACCTCCACTGCGATGCTTACTATTACAACCCTGCCAGTAGCACGGACACCAGAAACCCCTCGCCCCCAAATTTTTATTTTGAGCAACCTTTCCCACGCAGACATTTTACGAACTTGCCTTAACACTGAAGCCCCCGCACCATTAAGGTAGACCAGCCGTAGCGCAAAGATCCCTCCTTCCCCCAAACCGACATCCACAAACTGAACGCCCTCCTTAGCGCACTCTATTCTAACCCACCCTGTTGAGACCCGCTAATCGTCTACCTGCAACACACCGTCAAACCTAGGGGAAATGCCGCAAATCGCGACTTTCGACCTCGTGGACTCAGCTGCAACAGCAGTTTTCACGAATCGGATCTTAGGACGTCCTGACTGTCACCCGGAGATTATTATACCTATCTCGACAACCCCACCTCCCTCATTTCCCACGATCCTCTTAACCCTCTCACTAATACCTCTACCCTAGCTCGGAAGCACCCCTCGTACCTTCCAAAGACGAAAAAAAAAAAAAAGCTTATCGATGCGACGAAATTCCCCTTTCAACATACCGGACATGAAATCCCGCCCCCATCACCACTTCCCTTTTACCTTATCCCTCCTACATCCACGTTCACTTCCATCCACCTCGACGAACCACCGCTCTGCTGCCCGCCCCTCCTTCTGTCTCACAACCCGCCCCCACGCCCTCCACCTGACCCCCCTCCTGCCTCCTCAACTGCCAGCACACGCAACATTCCTATTTCAAGCCATGACGCAAACCTACTTCCGCTGCATCGGCAGCAGCACCCCCCTAACCTCTTCCCACGGACTATCACGTGCCTCAAGCCTCGCTTTCAGCTCAGCTAGTCTATACACTTCTTAGATCCTATACTTACCCATCCGCCGTATGTCCCCTAGCTCACCGGCCCTGAAACCTCAGACCCGACTTCAAAAACTCAATCCACAAATCGCAACCTACAGGCTATCAGCCTATCCTTCCCGCCCATATTCGCAAACATAGACGACAAAATGTCCAGAGATGATATTAGGAAGGGAATTCATTAGCGGAGGTTTTCCGTAACTGGGATATACTGGTAAAGGAATTACTGGATAAACGCGATGCTTGGCGTTTTTGGGGAAAACTTACACTTTTTGAGTTGACAATGACTGTGTGAAGGGGTCGGACACATGATTCTTATCTGGATTGGTAATTCGGCAAAAATCCACTGAACGCACCACGCCAACTTTGAGAGTCAGAAAGTTTGGTTACTGTTGGGTCTGGATTGTAGAAGCTCTCTTCACGTTTAACTCGTGTAGAGTTGGTGTTAGCAACCTTGGTGGTAAGCCATTCCATCACGTGTAGCTGAAAAAAGGATGTTGATAACTAACTTGTTACAACAGGGCTGAATTACTTCTGCGTATGTCCCTTCTTGTACCACGTTTTTTCCAGTAAAATAATTCAAGAGAGGTCGCCAAGATGTTCCCATTTGCACAACATTGTGACACGGTTTGCATTTCTTTCTATTCAAGCGGCTCCCAGGTCAAGTTCTTTAAATATTCTAGTAACAGTTCCCTGGTTCACTACAGTATTCTGACTTGCAGACTCTTTAAAGCAAAGCAACACCCCCCCATTTGCGGGGGATGTAAATATTCAGAGTTATTATTAACGTTCTTTTGATAGTCTGGACGTAGAGGCATAAATTACGTATTGTTGTAACCGAGTATTGTAAGTCGTAGTTTTAAGCTCTGATTACAGTTCCAAAGATTCTACTTAATTTTGAGATTAATCACGATTCTCTTAACGTTTTGGATTATGTGATGATACCATCATTTATTGTGATAATTCACTCCAAGCAAATTCTGACTTAACCTCCTCACTAGTTTTGCCCACTTGAAGTTGTGTCCTATACCTGCACGTGGCTGCGTCTCGTTTGAAATTTAATTTACACATCATTTTTTCCAGGATGCTTCTTCATCCCTTTTCCCTGCTTATTTTCCAGAGTTAAAACTTGTGACCTCTTTCTCCTATGAGAAAAATGTGAAAGAGCGTCATTCTATCATTTTGTGTGTCCTATGATTTTTAGATTGTTATTAAAAAAATAGATTAGATTTTTTTGTGGGTTTATTTATGTCTCCAAGACAACACCGTTTTTCTATTTCGTTTGTGTGAGCTGAACCTTTTCAAGAACTATAACCAAAACTGCAAGAGGAGACCAAAAGCAATGTCATCCGCCATTTGCGAAATATAGCACCACTTATATTGTGGATATCTTTTACATAAAAGGGTTTGTACTAACAGCGGACTTAGTAATGAATTACTACAGACATCCGTGGCAGCCTCCACATGTAGCTAAACAACCACTTCCAAGAAACCATCTGTTTAATTTTGTTCCAAATACTAAAATAGATGAAATAAGGGCTGGGTAATCTTTAATACAAACAGGGTTGACCACAGTCAAAAACCAGAACAATAGAAAAATAGGTACGCCGAGGAAGGTAGGAGTAGTGGTATTATATTTCGATACTAGGTCGTGAATCTCAGTCGTGTCTCGATTCTGCCCTATCCTGACCACTCTCCGCACAAGCCTGTCACGGTTGCAGATGTAATAATGATAATGATATGGGGACAAAGGTCCGTCGGGTAGTAATTGAACGGATTGCACGCACACGCAGTCAAGTAGGCAGGAGGATCTTTCGAAACTCTTCTGATGAAAACTAAATATCAATACCAGCACGAAATTTATAACTTTCTCCCAATACTTATCAACAATAACTACTAAAACATGGATGAATTGGGTTCGTTTTCGGGAGAGAGTGGGAGTAGTCACCAAAATAGGCATTAATGATATAGCAAATGGCAAAAATCTTCGTCTATACCAGTCTACTGCTGAGCTGTGAGCGTGCGCACTTGAAACCGGAACAGGCTTTTACATCGCGGCTTTTCTCACTCACTGGACGGCTAGGGGCCCCTTGGCTATTCGCTATTGGATTTTATCAGTTGACAGTAGAAAAAAAGTTTTTCGTCTTCTTCTAATAATTGTAGAAGAAGATGACTATGTGAGCGCCCTCCTGACCTTACACCGACCACATTTCTCCAGCTATCAATTCTATGATCAACGGCAAACCGAAAGAAGATGCTTTATTGCCCGAACTTGCACGGAATCATTGGCTGTTTTAGTTGTTGTACGGTCTTTGCCTCGTGTCTGTCTATCTATATAGACAGATAGGCAGGAAGATCGGAATTTGGAAAGTGATTGAAAGAGTTCATACCTCACTAGGATTTCGAAAACGGACTAGTTGCTCATGGGCAAAACAGCCCTACTAGTGAGCTATGAAGCCAACTGGTGCTCCCGAAACCCGAGGGAAACATAAGTTACAGTGATCTGAATCTGGTACCAAGCCTAAGTTTATTAGGCTCTTACATAATGATATTCAATTACTGAAGTAGATTCTCGGGATCAATTTCAGTTCTATCAAAAAACGGATCATTAAAACGGATTCCTTTGACTATGGTTCTTCCACTTTAAGACAGTTTACTGTCAACCTCAATTGGGAAAAGTAACATAGTCTGGAGGCGAATGGCTTGCAATTATATCTTATTAACTGAAAACCCCTCTGGGATTTTTTTTTTCCCGCAATCACGTGTGTTATTGATTGTCCTTTCCTTTCGCTAACCCTATAGCAATAAACCAATCACCCTCTTTTTTTTTTCGCCTAAAATAAAAACCACTGGAAGATCTCAACATATACCTAAACAGTTGAGTCCTCACTTATAAACTTCACTATTTGGGTAATTACTTACCTCATTTCGTTGGAGTCATAATCTAGTCTAGTCGTAGAACTAGCATTTACTCGGAGAAAGCATGTATAACAAGCTGCTGCTTTCCTCGGATTTTCTGAATCGTCGCATGCGGTATTACTCGAGGATTTTAATTGAACGAACAAGCACGTCTAATAAAACAAAAGTTGATAACTGACGGCGCCACCTTGCAATATAAAAATTGCTAATGGCTTCTAAAATCGACACATCTCGTCCTAATTCTCTTCTGAAACGAATAGCACGTTTCCTATTGTATCGCTGGCTCTTGTCCAGCTTAACACAGAAGGCACACTTGGTTGGATCTAATTTCAATTATGAGCAAATGCCGTTGCAAAACTTTTCAGACACTCTTTTGACTGTAGCGTATACCCATGTCATCAACATGAGCCCCCTCGCTCTATTTCGTACTTGTCCGCTTCTGTCCCCATGACTTGGCGATAATACAAGTTTACTATGCTGGCTAATTTCCGTTGTTATACTATCCTATCATATTGTTTGTGATAAAGTTGGTGGTTGGATCGCTCTAGAAACAAGCGGGAGCGATTAGATTCTTTGGTGAATAATTAGTCAGAATAATGTTGTGCCTACTGTCGTTTAGGGAGTGAAATATTCTGAGTCTTCATGCTTGCTCGAAATAGCGTTTCGAAAATGGGACATACTGCAAACGAACACTGTATGTATTATGTTTACTCTTTGCTCCTACATTCACTTTCATCACGAGATTCCCACAAAATGGAGTTGCGATACAGCTAGCGGACATACCAAGTAATATTCTACCAACTCCATCGCTTTAGGTATAGAATTCCATAACTATAGACGGGTTCAAAATTTACACAAAAAAGAGGAGGGGGATGATAGAGAGGACGACACTCGGTAAGGGGAATGAGGAGAAGGGGAATTCTCCTTCTATAGGACATACTTATCACATCATCACAAGCGATATTCTTCCGTTCTTCATCTAGCGAATTCCCAAGGTGGACTTCAGTACTTTATCTTAGGTAGTATCTCGAACAATCATGGAATAGGGATGTCTTAAGTGGTGGCTGTGCCGAGCGGATGTGGTCCGGATTCATGAATACGGGAATTTTTTGTTTGTAAATTCGCTATATGAAGTTGTAAAAACTATCTCACTATTAGGGATTAAAATCCGAGGGGCCGAGGTCTTTTGTTGCATTTAAGACCGATGATAACGTCATCGTGGAGTTTTGAAACCCCGAGCCGTCAGTCAAGCTCAGTGACCATCATATAGCGAATCCTCCTAGCCTCATTAGTCAGAGTAACTATAACAATATAGTTTCGAGTCAAGGCTGAGTGTCTAGCGCATTGCACAACATACAGCGAAATCCATTGCATACAGTTTCTACCCTGTTTATGCTTACTTAACGCCTTGAAGATCTGAACTATGTACTCGAAACTTTAAAACCGACGTGCGGCTAGATCACAAGTTGAAGATACCGATCCGATGTTACACCCGATACAGTTGGACAACCTCCAGTCGATATCCGAGACATCAGGTAACTTCTTCTGACTAAAATTTGTAATTTTTCATGATTTTTTTTCAAAGTTTCTTACTTCGAAACCGACGAGCTGTGTCAGCCCTAACTGTGGTAACGTTGAGAGCAACTGTATCACCTACGCATGTCAGTGACCCCGCAAACATTTAAACGTAGTTCGAAGGCTACTTGAAACAATGTGAGTGATTTGCTCGTGCCGCACCTATTGTTTTGATTATCCGTAATAAGACTTTAACATCGCACACTTAGTTGCAAGGTATGCTTGTGTTAGGCCTAAATTTCGAGGATGAGCGGTGCAAGCCCCGTATTTGTTAGCATTCTAGGTGGTTAAATGTACGTTTATATGCGGGCACTGTGCATATACACAACTAGTTAGAGCGGCTATCATTTTGTTTACACGTAGAGTGTTAGTGTGAGCGCTGCGCTATGTAGACTGTATGATATATCGTTATAATGAATGATGCTGTGACTCACAGTGTATCACCATAGCAACGATCCAAAACAAAGGCTAATATGTTTTTCAAGTTCACTTTGTGTGCTGGCATGCACATGTTAACTATGGCTGCTCTCCAGCTAAACAATCAGTGTCCAGATAATCATAAATTTCCCAATTTTCTATATGCCAAAATAGAGAGGGTTCGAATGGCGATTCGAACATGGCTTCGAAATGACTTTTGACAATCATAATGCAGGAAACCAATTAAGGTATTTATGAATTGGCAATTGTACAGGTCAAACAAGGTAAGTATGACGTAATATGGGCGTGATAGACATAACGAATCACAACGCATACCGTGGGTTGCGGCCGTACTCAAACTCATTAGGTTAAGTTCTAAGTTTCTGCTAGTGCATGCACTCCAGAAGAGAAGGGTGTAGTTTAGGAGTTCAAGCGTTTGTCTCGAAAATTGTGTACTTATTCTGGGGTGTTCTCAATTCGCACCTGCACTGACCAATTGTTGTTCCTAATAAGGTTGTTTATTTGATAGACGCTTTATTCCATGCTCTCTAATACAATCGACACAAAAAAAAAAAGCCACTTGTGGTGTCATTACCTCTATTGTCAAAAACGACCTTACTTATACTTAAAGTTCCTTGTCCCCTCGAGGCTTGGTGGATTCATGGTGCGCCAATTGTTCCTGCTCAGCTGATCTTGGGCCAGGTTCGCATAGGCTCTTTCTTGTCAGACCTTGATGTCACCCCACCATGTGCTTCTTGGTCTTCCTCTTGATCTTCTCCCATCTACCTTCCCTGCAGAAGTTGTTTCTGGATATGAGATGACCTGAGGATGTGGCCCATATACTGCATTTTCCTGCTGTTGATTCCATGAAGCAGTGATCGTTTTTCATTTACTCTTTTCAAAATCTCCTCATTTGTGATCCTGTCGGTAGACGACACTCTAGCATCTTCCTATAAATCACCATCTCAAAAGGTTCAATGTTATCTTTTATTTCCTTCGATAAAGTCCAGGTCTCGGATGCGTAGAGCAGTGTTGAGAGTTATTTATCATGAATAATTTACAACGGCTTCAACATAATGCCGCGAGGAGAATCACACTCGGACTCCCTGCTCATCGCACATCACCCCAGTTCTACGGGATCTTCACTGGTACAGGATTGAGCAACGATTATCTTCAAAACCCTCGGTCTTGGCGTCAAGTCATTCACAAGAGCCCATTCTACATGAGCGATATGCTTGAGGTTCACCGTCAGCGCCGGGCGCTACGCTCACGGGTGATGGTTCGACTTTCCCTGGTAATGCCTCGAGTCCGCACAGTTGCGTTGTGGCCGGAAGAGAGAATCGCATCCTCGGCAAGTCGCTTGTGGGAAGCTCTCCCGGGTAATCCAGAATGCAACCAGTTTTAGAAAACGTGTATTAAGGACTATTTGTTCATGTTGTAAAGAGAAGAGCCTATTTTAATGTGCTATCACATTTTGACGCTTACCTCTTAGCCTTGAATATCCTTAATTTTTCGGATTTGATCAAATTCAGACATAATAAGGTGGACGTTATCTTTGCCTATAATATTTTTCGATTTGAGCATTTTAATTGTATATTGACGGTTGACGCCGTCATCCGTGATCGTTGCCCCAGATATTTAAACTTCTTACTTGTTCTATTGGCGTTCCGTCTACGCTGATTAGAGCTCCCGTATTCATTTGAGCGATTAACAAACATGACTTTTTTTTGAGGGGTGTGTATTTCAGACCCCTTCCTTTCACTACTGCCGACCTCATTACTATCGTGTAATTTATCTCGTTCTGCAAGGAGTGCAGTGTCATCCGCGTATCTCAGATTATTATATCCGTCTCCACTGCTCACCCCTTTCATCTCCTTTATGTGCTTGACATAAATATTCTCTGTGTACAATTTCGAACAGTTTGGGGGGAAGAGAACACAACCTTGTCTTAAAACAACCCCAAAAAAAACCAAGAGCTTTGTTTTTTGTTGGATATATTGGTCAAATTCTCGGTTTACGTCATTGATTTTTGTTGTTTTGATAGAAGACAGGTATCATATGCTGATAGAATGAAGTCTGTTATGCAGAGGAGTTCGGATATCAGTAATGTGAAGAATGTACCTACTATAGAACCTTGAGGTACACCTACATTGCCTAGGCTGCAGGCAGGTCTTTAAGACATAATTGAACCAATGGTGTGCTGTTAATGTCATATGCATACAACAACATAATAAATGATGCTGTTAGTGTCATCAAACATGCCCCGATTTGTTAATCCGTCAGTAGCAAACGGTCATTGAAATGTCTGATTTGCTAATGCATGGGATACGTGTTATTGCGATTCCTGATTTGCTATACCTGGTTACGCGTTTGTTGAAAAGTATTTGTGTTGAATTCATCCAAAAAACACCGACTTAATATACATTAAAAGTTTCCTGTTCTGCGACAACATCTGCAGTAAGTTTGCACCTTTCATCCGCCATCATGACTCTCTCAAAATGACTCTATTGTCAACCTACAATTATCGGGCCTTATACCGAGAACTTGCGTGCAAAAGTTGTTTGTTCATCTACTTCACCTGTCACAAGATTTTTCGATTTTATGATCGTGGAGGCGACAAGGAACCACTGACCATATTACGGGGGCACTTTATATAATTAGTGATTGAAATGTACACCAATAGCGTTGCGAGACACACTGATACCTTCCGATGAGGCCAACATAATGAGAAGGAAGGAAAGAGTGATTAACGTGAATTCTTTGGTCACTGGACCAACGCAACCGTCTGTAGGCATTGAAGATGTTCACTGAAAATTATAGCCATGAGTGTTAATGTATCCGAGGTCACTACATTACCATGATACATACATAATACATACATAATACTATACAATGAGACAGACCTACAGAAATATATATACTACAAACATAATACATACATCTACATACATCCATACATTAACATACATACACACATACATACATACATACATACATACATACATACATCCATACATACATACATACAGTACATACATACATACATACGTTCGATCCGCTCAAGGGGGTACCAGCAAAGTACTGTTTTCGATACGGGGAACCGGCAACCCCGAGGGGGTTGGCAACCCAGGGGTAGCGGAGCGTTGCGGCACAGCTCTTTAGGTAAGAGAAGTTAGCGGAGCATACTGACCACTCGTCTGTCGAATGGACGTTAAATGGCCGATCCCCGGCGCAGTAAAGGACCAGGAATTCTCACCCCTGCCTCGTTACTCAGGGGCACTCTCGAGAAAGAGTAGGCGAGATTCGAACGGTGTCCTTCACAACCAAAACTGGAGCCTCTGCAATTTCCGACGAAGGATTTCCTTATGTCAGCTGAAGCACCTTCGAGTGGAGGTAACACGAGGCGTATAAGTAAATAAAGTAAAAGCCTACTGATAAGTTTCGAGTATGTTACGTGCGAACGAAACAGGGGAGAAGGTAGGGCCGGCATTCTCACGTACGCGCTAGATAGTCGTACGTGCGTTACAGCTACATACATAGATACATACATACATACCGCACACTCATAACCACTTTCTTATCGCGTATTTGGAAAATAATCGTTAGGGCAACGCCGACTCTCGCCTCTGAACAGCGCCCTCTTCTTCAGGCGACCAGGGCGCGCCTCCCCTAATGGCTCCTCAGCCGCTCGAGCGTGACGTACCGGATCTATATAAACGATGTTTCAGGAAGCCTACAGCACCTTCGGGTGGAAGACATCACACGAGGCGTATAAGTAAGTATAAGTAAGTAAGTAAAGTCTACTGCTATATATAAACGATATTTCAGGAAGCCTACAGCACCTTCGAGTGGAAGGGGGATAACACGAGGAGTTATAGTAAGTATGAGTAAGTAGAAGCTAAAGGCTCCTGCTCAGTTCGACCTCGGAGGTGCTGCCGAGCGCACGAAGGGGGCCTGTCGCCCCCCTAACAGATGTAGTACATTCCTTAGGTAGTGTTGTAAGAGTGCATACATACATATTCATACATATCATACTACATTTACATACAACATACATTACATACTACATACGTACTACGTAAGTACATCAGCGCGGTACCAGCCAGGGTGGCGGGTTAGAGCTAAGGGGGATTGGCAGCCCAAGTGAGAGACTACTGCTAAGTTTCGAGTCCACGTGCAAACCGATGAGGTTGGGACAGTCCTCTCACGTACGGCGACTATGGTAGTCGTGTGCGTAATACTACATACACACATACATACATACATATAATATACATACTACACACAAAACTACATACTACATACAAACGGTGATGAATTCTTACGGGTTCAAAATCAGACAGCGCCCCTCATATTGAAGAACTGATCGGCTTTGAACGAGACGTGTAGAACACAACTTTTTCGGAAAGTGAACGATGACTAAGCTATCAGAGGACGTTGAAAAGATCATTTACGCAGAAGAGTCTTTGTATAGCAGACAAACGGAGTAACTTCCTACGAAATGACAAACATAATTACGAGAAGCTGCTCACAGAGACATTCACAAGAATACAGGAGAGCGGACAGCAAAATCAGCATGCCATCGAGGAGGAGTGTGCAAAAATCTCTGGAAAGCTCAACATTTTCGAAAGGATTCCCGAGACAGCAAACGGTCCAGTACTCATCACAGTCAAGTCACAAGAATAACTTTCGCGAACATGTGGATAGCAGAACTGATAAGCCCTACAAAGCAAAAATAGGCGGAGCCAGTAAGGGAATTCTTGATCGGGTTAACGCAGATAACGGGGCAAGATAGCAGTCGACCAATGGAGAAAACACCTCCATCGTACTCGATCTTCACAAACGATTTAGCGGGAAACAGCCTATCCTCCCCCTGTTCTCGACATAGAAGAGCTTTCGCGAATCGCTAACATGAGCCGAACAACACAGTACTATCCGTAAAATCGACGAAGAACAATCCTCCACGCGGAAGAATCCGTGTTGTATAACCATATGGCAGGCCCATGTATCGATTGGGCATACGATTGGCGGAAGTGCGAGTTGATAGGTCTGTTCTTGTTGTCAAGAACGGGATACAGCTAGAGGTCACATCAATCGGCCTGTACAGAGATACGGGGGCCTTTGACAGCAAGGCATATTAACCTCGTAGACGTGATGCTGCTCTGCAACCTTTCAAGATTCTGCCTCCGCTGCTTGATGTAGGTGTATGTCCTTCAAAAGTTGAGTTTAGATAGGTTTTGAGGGTGTCTCATGTAGGGAGGGTTGTTAAGTAACCAATACCAAGATATGAGCAACGCCACTTTGAACATTTCCTGTACGTGTCCCTAGAAATACTCGTTGGAGAAACTACAATGATTCGGCTCCGCTGGCGCCCGTTTGAGCTCTCCAGGACGGGTCATCCCGCGGTCTTCGGGTGTTACCTCCCAGCTACTATGACATGTATTGGACGATATTTTCGAGAAGCTACTGCTGAAAATTAAGAAGCTGAAGTCCCAGCACCATCTGAGGCAGCGGTGCACACAGCCGACCCGGAGTCCAGATTGTACTCAACACGCGCCTCGGCCGCCGCCCTCTGTCGGATACCGTCGATGGGAAGGCGTATACACACGCTTGGAGCGTTTCGCCAAGCAACGTGCCTGGTGATCCTACAGAGGGATCCCGACCCGAATGCTAGCGGTGGGAGGCACCGTTTCGGGGTTAGGGTTCACTGCCC
Source organism: Sclerodactyla briareus (assembly GCA_026419785.1). NCBI lineage: Eukaryota > Metazoa > Echinodermata > Holothuroidea > Dendrochirotida > Sclerodactylidae > Sclerodactyla > Sclerodactyla briareus. Next base: position 588,113 of record JAODTK010001444.1, on the reverse strand, counting down.
CAGTCATCCGCGACCCCCCAGGAAGCCCTCAGTCGATCGGCGCCTAGACAGTAAGAGCGCCATCACCCCCAGAGACCTCTCAGGACCCTGGAGTCTTCGCGGACGACGAATGAAGTTTTGTCGATCCTCCTGCTCGTCACGGACGTTTTTATAAGCCGATAGTTCAAGCAGGAGGGAGATCGAAGGATGCGGGGTCGGTATCGGCCGGGATTGACTGGGTCGAGATCGCTCTTTTCTATGACCGTCGCACGAGTGGGTCGGGTGGGGCTACACCCGAAAAGTAACGCCAAACGCCATGGAGCTATCCAGTGGTTTTCCCAGGTCCACCCAAAGCGTCGTCCAGGAACCCCCTACCAGCCACGGGTATGGATATCTTCGCGGAACAGTTACCGTAACCTCAGAAGCATCGGAAGCGGCGTTCCCGGCCCCGCGAAGGCCGTGGGAGGGAACAATCTGCTTGCAGGGTTCTCAGCTCCAGTGGCCCGTGGATTTACTGGCCAGGTTATCCGGAGTTAACATCCACCCTACCACCTTAACCTACGCCGAGATACTCCGGCCCGCCCTATGACCCGGTTCAGTCCTGTCATGAGGACGGGGATTTAGGGCCAGTGCCGAATTCTTGAGGCAAACTCGGTTAGAAAAGTCTAAACAAACTGAAAAAACTAAAGTTAAACTAAACGATTGCATTTCAGTGTATAGCCACCAAAACCATGGGAACAGGTCACAGGTTGGACGAATAGATTAATATACTTTATCTTCAATCGAAAATCTTGTAGCTGATGATCGTCAACGCGTGAATTTACTTGTGAACTTTTGAATCAGCATAAAACTGCGATCGTGCATTCCCATATGTTGGACAAATACAGATATGCAGAAGTCAATATGAGACAGAGCTCTGTTAACCGGCCGCAGGATTTAAAAATATGTTAGTTTAACGATTGCACCTGAGTTTCCGTGGAAATAAAAACGACGGTTTTTGTTAACTACATTGCAAAGAAAACAAGTTACATGTAAAAGCATAGGGCATCTCCTGGAGGAGGGGAGCAGTCTCAATATTTGAGGGAAATCGCCTATATTTTACACAGTTACTTTTTGCAAGAGACGTGATGCCCCCCTATATTTAAATTATATATATAGTAGAATATTATATATATATATAATATATAGATATTATATATATATATATATATCGATATATATATATACTATATATATATATATATATATATATAAATATCTATTTTTCTGGCGACACACCTATGGCCGACACACATGGGGAGGAGGAGAGGGGGGGCGGTGTTAATAGTAAAAGTTGAGTATCAGAAGAAAACGCATATAAAAACGACTGTTTATTTATTCTACGAAGCACGGGGAAAGGGCATAAGTTCATGGATTAAGTTGGATAATTGTTTCATTGAAGTGTGCGATGAACAATATCCGGTGAGCACTGAAAACGGTTTGCATTGTTTATTAACTACACTTTTGTTCGGGTCCGGTTGCCCGATTACGCTTCTGTTTGTCCGTTTATTTTCGTTGGCTGTCAGGACTCGACACGCCCACGCCAGATATTGACTTTGCCAAGTGGCAATTTATCCATTATCCTAAAGTCACTGGATAAAACATTTATAAAATATACGTTCGTGGATAGAATAGTCGTTCAGTATTCAACGGATTACAGAACAGCATCATGAGGTAGCAGATCTTCTCAAATAGTCAGACATTCGACTTATTCGCTATTTGATAGTAATGTGGGAGATTTATATAGCGCTTATGCCAGGCCTCAAGGCGCGTCACAACATTACCCCTGGGTCATTGATATGCTCATCCCCCACACCATGCGGGGTTTGCCAGCAGATCAGATCAAAGCGCGTAAGACAAGCAATACCTCACAGGTACCAAATTAGCACCTTGGGAGGGAGAGACGCACGAGATAAGAGTGCCCTGGTCTAGAGCACACCGCTGGGGGGGACTCGAACCCCGGATCTTATTTGGATCACAATAGCCAGAGATACTTTAACACCACCTAGGTTGTACCGCCGGTCCTTACCAGAGCACTAATCATAATTGAACATATAGATTGTATCCTGTAAGGTTGAATACATCTCAAACAAAAAGTTGGAAATAATCATTAGTTATCTATCATTAAAGTGTCGATCCATGCGGAGCTGGGAAAACAGCGTGTAGAAAAGCTTCTGCCCTACAACGTTGATATTGTCTCATTTGCGGGTTGATTATCAGAGCGTTCGGCCGCGTCCGCTCGGAGTCTAGGAAACAGTGAAAAACCTCTAAGTGGATTTATTGGGGGGTGGGGTGTTTGAGCCTAAAACGGACCCGTCTAGAATGGGAAGTCAGTATTTGTATAGTACTTTTTTCGTCACTACAAACGGAAGCCTTTAAAACCCCAGGGTGTTTGTTGTACTGGGCGAACGTTTAGGTAAATTGAAAATTTCTCACACACACTGAGGTCTCCCAACGAATGTTGTCATCGATGGAAGCGGGCCGGGACAACGTCTGCGACATGATCGTGTCGGTCGGTACCGAGTTCAGAACATGTGAAAAACATCACGCAAAAAAAAAAGTAAGAAAAAAAGATAAGACATGTAAAGTGAGTCAAAGCTCATAGGCCCTCCCATAGCTGATAACATCGCGGACTTCTTCTGGGAACGCTTTCAATTCAACAATAGCATGTGTTCTATAATTCCAAATATGGGGTGGTGGTTTATGTTTACTGAATGACTGATGGTTTACGGTACGGAAGGAAATAACCTACTTATCGGACATAGGACGTCCTAGGAACGAGTCGGGGTGAACTTTGTCGCGGATTTTTTTTTTCATTCCGGCGCTCTCACAATAATATTTATGACACTAAATGGGGTGGAGCTTGAGAAAGTTCATAAGAACATGTTGATCTCGGTAGCAACGTAATGCCTTCACCATCGTTCTGGATAAACTCAAGACAGTTCATGCCAATAGGTACCTCCGTTTCCCTCTTCAATCCCCTATATTTTATGTATTTTACGAGCGATGCGATTGGAAGGTAGAGTGGTAGCTGGTCTTAACATCAAGTTAACGACAGGCTATAAAATTAACGTTGATATGGCTCTTGCTTAACATATCCCCAGTGTTTATGCGTAGATGAAGACAACACATCTGCTGAATCGTGCCATAAGTTATCACGGTTGCTTGTAGTATGTACATACTGGAGGGACCTAACTAACGGAAAAAAAACGGAGAGAAATGAGGATTTAGAGATGCCTCACCCGCAGCTAAAACAAACGGAGTAAGGGAGATTAGAATTGTTGCTGAGAGTTTTGTTGAAAAGGACTGTCGCAATGCGACAACGTGAAATGTGCCTGCCACATATTTGTCATGCCAAGGAACACACACTACAATGGCCCTCTCACTCATGTTTAGCGATTCGAAGAGACAAGAGTGTTCAATCCGAGCACAGTTCCGGAAAAATGTGCGCAGTTCAGGACAATAAATATTCAAAAAACAATTAATTGTATGTCTACAAAAAGAATTCTCGTATAATGAATTAACATGCGCGCACATGTGGTCATTTACACTTTTCAATACAATTCGATATAGTATAGCAAACTTCACTCTCGTTCACCTTCATCCCGCTTATAAACTGACAACACCAAAGTCTGGAAATCGTACGACTTGGCCTTTTGGCGTTGATTTATATCAATTCTTTTAGGTGTTCATTCTGTGGGTGGATTGGTGTTTGTGTTTGCTGTTTGTTCCCGTGTTGGTCAGAGTCTTAATCGTGAGTCGTTAATGCTTTGGGGAGGGGGGGGGGGGGGGAGGGGGTGCTATTAGCAGGTTATGTTAGATCAAGACCGGTCTCGGTATCGAGACCAGTTTTTGCTGGTCTCGTTCTGACGCCCTGTGGTTTCGGTCTTGGGTCTCGAAACCTTCTGGTCTCGGACATTATTGCGGTCTAGCTTCGGACCATCAAAAATATTGATGTTGTCTTTTTTCTGAATAAGTTTCTAGTTCAACTGAGAAATCACCCTGCATTTAGTTTAGTTTAGTTACTTGTGATAAGGGTCAGGAAGGACATAATCCTCATAAACGCCCCGAAGCCAACTCCCAGAAAGAAAAAATGAACCAACCGAACTCAATAATACTCGCCCGTGATCTTAAAACTAATCAAAGACTGTTCTTGACGCATTCACACCTTAAGCAAAAATATTTTCAGGAAGACATTCCACTCATTGATCACTCTCTGCGCGAATGAAATATTTACGAATGTCCATTCTGCTTCGCTTGCCACGAAGCTTGAGACAGTGACCTCTATTTCAGTACAATTGGAAAATTCAAAGAATTAGTGGAAGTAGTGGAAGGACAGTCCATCAGAGTTCCAAAATTGACAATTTTGAAAACCTGACATCAAAAAGATCACCCCCGAAATTTCTCCTCAGGCTCCAATGGTAGTAGAAGCCCGAGACGCCTTAATCTTTCGTCGTAAGATACATTTAATTCAGACAGTGACTCATTCTATTTGCCCTACACTGAACGTTTCTCATTACCTGCTTGTCTTTTGGCAAAGTATGGATTCCACACTTGTACAGAAACTCGAAGTGGCGGTCTCAGACCATTGCTTAAACAGGCCTGGCAACAATATCCTTATCAAGGAAACTGAAGGGACTTCTATCAGCCAAAATCCAATTACGCTCTTGGGCTCTAGCATCTTCGTCACACTGCTTGGAAGGTTCCAAATAAGAATCAAAACAAACCCCAAGGTCTTTGGCTGAAATCACCTCCTGAATCTTTCGTCCCATTTAACTTGGAGGGAGCGTTGCGATTGTGAAAACAACATGCCTAACTTTGCAACTTTTCGCATTGAAAAACATTTGCCAGTCGGAAACCATTGAAATTATAACCAACCCCTTTGAACAATTGCAGCATCATCATGCGAACCGACCCTCCCGATAGAACTTAGTATCGTCTGCGAACTTCCTTACCCTGGAATGAACAGAACCTCCAGGATCGTCAATGTAGACGCCAGAAAACAGGAGGCGGCCCAAGAACCGATCCTGGGGGAATCACCACTAGTGACCTTTTGCCTAAAAGAACGACCGCCCATTAAATGGACCACTCGTTGTTCCTATTATGAAGCCACTCACGAATCCACTTGAGGACATACCCCTCAATCCAAGCTCCCAACTTGAGCAAGAGACGCTCAATAGGAACCTTGTCAAAAGCCTGCAGAACATGTAAACATCTTCCATAAATTCCAAGAGATTAAGATCAAACACGAACGATTCTTCCTAAACCCTGCCTGAGAATCTCTACTCAGACTATGCGCATATTAAAATAAAATCAACCACATGATCCCGAATGATTAATTCCATTACCTTGCAGACACACTAGTAAGACTTACTGGCCTGTCATACAAGGAAAAAACCGTTTACCTTTCTGAAAATAGGAGAAACATTTGCTCCTCTCCAGCAGCCTGAACAATACCTTCTTGTAGAGTCTTATTGAAAACAATAGCTAGTGGAACAGACAACTTGTCGGCCAAGGATTTTAGTAAGAAAGGATAAACCCGTCAGGACCAGAGCTTTATCACTTTTGGAGTGTCTGCAGTTTCTCTTTACTGAACCAAACGACACACCATAATTACCAATACTATGCGGATAAACGGCCCGACAACGGGCACAAATTAATCCAAGTTCCATGAGTAAAAACAGACGAGAAGTAATATTAAGACCCTTAGCCATCTAATGACAACTCGTTTTCCCTATTATGAAGCCAGTCACGAATCCACTTGAGGACAGTCCCTCAATACCAAAGCTCCATTCCACTTGAGTCACTGAGCCGCTCATGGAGGAACCTTGTCCAAAGCTTCAGGAACTTGTTACATCTTCCATAAATTCCATAAATTAGTCAAACACGAACGATTCTTCCTAAACCCATGCTGAGAATCTACTAATCAGCCCTATGCTCATTGAATACAACCATATGATCCCAAGAATGATTGATTCCATTACATTGCAGACAACACTTATAACTGCCTGGCCTGTAGTTACAAGGAGAAACACGTTTACCTTTCCTTGAAAAGAGAAAACATTTGCTCTCCTCCAATCATCCGGAACAATACCTTCTTGTATTGGAGTCCTTTTGAAAACATCGGTAGTGGAACATAGCACTCGTCGGCAAGGATTTTGTAAGAAATGATAAACTCCGTCAGGACCAGAGTTTAATCACTTTTGAGCTTTTGCAGGTTCTCCTTTACTGAACCAGGCGAACACGCCATATTACCAATACTATGGCGGAGAAACCACCCCCGACAACTAGTCACCAAATTATCCAACTTCTCATGAGTAAACAGACGAGAAGTAATTATTAAGAACCTAAGCCATCTCCTGGCTATCGCTGATTGTACTACCACCCGAGTTGGAATCTCTCAAAGGACCATGTGTCCTTGACTTTCTGCTTCCCCCTCACATAAGAGAAAAATATGCCACGAGGATTCCCTTGATATTAGAGGCAATCTTCCTCTCGAATCAAGTTTAGCACCAGAAACTACGCTGGACAGCTTTTGCTCACCTTTGAAATGCTCTAGATCAGACACTGACCCGAAGAAACGATAAAGTCGCCATAAGTGTCGCTTACGTACTTTTGATGGCCAGAAAACGTCTCTTTTTCATCCAAGAAGGCCTCTTGTTCTTACTACTTGCGACGTTTCCCCTCCAAGGAAGTAAAACTTTCATAATCTCGTTAGCCTTTTCAATGAAACCATTCCAAGATTCAACAGCATTCGTACTTTCTAAACAGTTTATTTATGCCCTCTACTTTGCTGACAAACCTAAGAAATGTGGTTTTTTTGCAAATTATTTGGCAAAGTTTTAGGTATGTGGTGAGGCTTCACCATAAAACTAGTATGTGAGTGGGCCATAAACTTGGTTAAATGTGGAAATTATTGTCCTGCTCTGGCCGAGTGTTGATTTGGCCGCTTCAACTTGTTTAGCATTCAGTCACAGTAGTTACAGTACAGTTACGTGATAACGCGTTGGTAGCTTCAGCTCATCAAGATATTATTTAGGCATTAGTCAAATCAATTGGTCCAATAAATTGTTTATGCTGTCTGTTCACACTTGAAACATATCATGTGACTCTCATATCTCGAAGCCGCATTGTCGGATTCACCTGATTTGCATCCACCCAAATATATTTAAAACGATGATTCATGATTAAAAATAAATGAATGAATAAGAACCGGGCTCAGAGAAACGCCTAGTGGAAACATAAAAAAAAAAAACGAAAAACAACAACTAAAAACATCTGTTGGCTATGCTACCCAGTCCATGCTAGCCATCCTCCCTCACGGAAAACAAATAGAAGAGGTGAATTTTTGGTTATAATATTCCAATAACTTCTTAGATGGAGGAAGGAGCAGTGTTGTTAATCAAATTGGTACGAGCCAACCATCGATTAATGCTCGTTACTTCAGTAGCCTGAGCGACTATCAGTTGTTCATTTTAAAAACCGTGCAACCATGATTTGTTGTTGAACCTTAAGGGCAAGGTCAAGCCAAAATATTTAAATGTGCATATGATTGTGCATTGGAGTTCATAGCAATCAAACTTTGTTCATGTTCATAGCATGTTCGGTTTACAGTTAGGAATTTTAAGACTATTAATTTAATCACTGCTAAGTTGACTATTGATGACGTCATATACTCTAACAATTTTTGAAGAAAACGCTAAGAAATAGCTTAACTGTTCCTTTCCGCTTATAATTGGTTAGATGACATCATAAAAGGTGCCAGGTTTTGCCAAAATTATGAAATTATCTGAAATTTGAGGAAGCCATATCTCCCACCTGAACATGCTATAAACCTGGACATGTGATATTTGAAAAACAATTATTCTCCTTAACTTTATAACACCAAAAAGATATTAATTTGGCTTTGGACTTTGCCTTTGAGGCGGTTTCATAGTACGTCCGTGTCTGATCCGTGACACGTCCGTGAAATTATTAGGTGTACCATCCATCTCCGTGCTTCCGTGAACCACCCCTCCCGTGAAATCTTTTTCAGTCACTTCTTTGTAACTAATTCTTTATTCTTTCCGTGTGTTTTACACAAACAAGGCAACATGTCGCGCTCTGAACTGGAAAACTCAACTTATTCGAGTAACACGCCATTTGATATACTTCTGGTCAGTGTACTTATTCGGGAACCTTGGACAGAAAAGAAAACATAGGTGGTGGTTACACGACATACTCCGGACGGCGCCCATCAGTATGGCGTGTACTACCACCTGATAAAGAAGCTGGAGCTCGATGCTGGATCAATTCCACTGGTTACTATCAGGCAGGGTGATCATGGAAAAATCCCGAGAGTACTGCTCCATAGAAAATGCACTGTGATGAGATAATAAAAAATCGAGGTTGCCCCGAAGCCAGCGGCTAGCAAGATGTCTGAGGTATGTATAGCTCGCGAGTTGGTAATACCGGACATGCCAAACCTCGTCCGACCCCCCCCTCCCCCCTTCCCTATCTCCCTCTAACACTTCGTTTCGCCGGAACGTGTAATAATGATAATACCTATAAGGCTATGTTGTTCTAAGTGTTTCCCTTTCAAGTACGATTACTGACAGGTACCTGCACAGCCGGGGAACTTTACCGCCACCACCCCGACATTACAATACATTACCGTAACCCCTCTTAACTACGATCCCAACATGAAAACATTTATTCTTGTACATTATACACTCACATCACCATAGCCCTCGCTCCCGAACGGCGCTCGCATATGCCTAAACGGCGACCATAATAGCGTCCGTGATTTTTTTTTGAGTCCGTTATGATCGCTCACACCGAGCGGTTTGTCAAATTTCAGATAGGTCAGATGGGTTCACAGGAACATCACGGACGTATGGATTGAAAGCTTACGTTATTCCTATGTTTTCGATTTTTTCAGGTCAGGTCACGCAACGGATGCGGACAACGGTGAATGGAATGGCCACCTTATGTCATTTTGCTCACCACTTTCGCGAAGTCGATCATGATATGACTTCACAGTCACTAAGTAAGGAATTGTTTTTCCAGTCACCTGTTTACATCCACCTTGAATGCTTTTTGGCTACTCTGGTCATGAAATAGCTATGCCATGTCAGTTAATAGGCTGGAGTATTTCAATACATTTATAGCAATCAGGGCCTCTGCGACAGTACTAGTCTAGGCTGGGCTTTAATGCAGGTCCTAGTTCAATTCGTGCATTGTGTTTCTGTCTTTTCTTTCCTTTCCATGGGGCATTTGCTAGCTGCTGATTGGTTGACTAATGACCCCCTGAACTTCCCAGAATGATAGAATAGATCACTTTATTGTCATCCAGAATTGAAAATTACCTGCTGTGCATATGATGTGTAATTCGAAATGCTTATTCCTCTGACTGCGTCAAGGAATCCTGAAAATATGAATAATAAAATAATAATAGATTAATAATTCTAATAATAATACTAATAAAATAATAATAATAAGAATAATAATACTAATACTCATCTGGCCAGACAGTCCTGTTTCGCCTCTTTTAGAGCTCATCAGTGCCGCTCAGAGTGTGAATCGCGACTGATATGTACAACTACACAGGCGAAACCTGCCCAGACCTACCTTCCACAAGGACCCATTGTCTATAATCAGATGCACAAGCTCGTGAGGGCGTGCGATGCGTAATGCAAATAGAATTGCGTCCTTAAATTCAAACTACAAGACGACCAAAAAATGTCGCCGTCACGAAACTAGAAGTGCTCAACAAACAAAGTTTACCTTGGTAGCACAGTGTATAGGAGCGTAATATACTCAATCTGCACACAGTCCTGTTTTCGCCTTCTTTTAGAGCTCATCAGTGCAGCTCAGAGTGTGAATCGCGACGGAAATGTACAAATACACAGGCGAAACCTGCCCAATCCTACCTTCCACAAGGAACGGCATTGTCTATGAATTCCAGGAGGGTGCACAAGCTTCGTTTAAGAAGGCGGCGATGCGTAATGGCCAAATAGAATGCTCTTGAAAATTCAAACTACCAAGACTACACAAAAAAACGCGCCGTGCAACGAAACTAAGTGCGTCAACAAAACAAAGTAGATACCTTGGTTAAGCACAGTGTTTGTAGAGGAGAGTACTGGCGTATATACTCAAATCTGACAGCAGTTCATGTTTCGCTCTTTTAGAGGCTCATCAGTGCAGCTCCAGAGTGTGGATTTGATCGCGACTCGAAATGTACAATTTACACAGGCCGGAAAAAACCTGCCAACCCCAGACCTACCTTCCACAAGGACGGCATTGTCTATGGAATCCAAGAGTGTCAAAAGCTCGTTAGACCGTGCGATGGCGGCATGCAAATAGAATTTGCGGTCTGAACATCAAAATAACAGGCCTACACAAACAAATGGCGCGGTCACGAAACTAGAGGGCTCAACCAAAAACAAAAGTATTACCTTGGGTTAGCCACAGTGTAGAGGAGCGTAATATACTCAATCTGCAGCCAAGTCCTGTTTCGCTTCTTTTAGAGGCTCATCAGTGCAGTCAGTAGTGTGAATCGCGACCATGAAATGTACAACTACACAGGCGAAGCCTGCCCGTCCTAACCTTCCACAAGGACGCATTGTCTATGAATTCAGAGTGCGCAATCTCGTAAGAGCGTGCGATGCGTACTGCAAATAGAATTGCGTCTTGGAAATTCAAACTAACAGGACTACACAACAATGCGCCGTCAAGAAACTAGAGTGCTCAACAAAACAAGGTATTACCTGGTACAATTGTGAGGAGCTGTAAATATCTCATCTGCAGACATTCCTTTTTCCTCTTTTATATCTCAATCGTTTCATCCAGAGTGTGAATCGGCGACTGAAATGTACAAACTCCCAGGCGAGCCTGCCCAGGGTCCTACCTTCCACGCAGGACCAGTGTCTATTAATTCCAGAGTGCAGAAGCTCGTAAGAGCGTGCGATCGTAATGCAAAAAGAATTGCGTCTTGAAAATTCAAACTAACAAGACTACACAACAATGGCGCCGTCACGAACTTAGAGGCTCACAAAACCCAGTAATTACCTTGGTAGCCAGTCTATAGGAGCGTAATATACTCAATCTGCAGACAGTCCTGTTTGTTATTATAATACATCCTAATCTATAATAATAATAATAATAATAGTACCTTCCACCTTGGGTCTTTAACTATGATCGCCTGAACTCCTTTGCCTTTGGTAACGCCTCGATCACGGGTATTTTATGCTGCCGTGACTTCAGAAGTCACTCAAAACGGGCAATTTGAGTCCAGTATACCAAGCTGTCTTGTTCAAAAAATGGTTGGAGTGAATGTCTAGAGTCAGGTTATCTGACGATAAGCTCAAGGAGAAGTTTGGTAAACATGAAGAAGCCACAAAATGTTGAATCCTTTGAGGTATACAATAACGCTCTTCAGGTCATAGCTAACATCACAAAACTGAACCCACTGAACGCTTTACGTGGCTCTGCAACCACATCCAAATTTCTTGAATTGATTATCCTTTTTGTTTCTCTTGCTGCTTTTGTAATGCGTCTGCGCTCCGTGCTCTCATACCGCAGTTTTGCATTTATAATCTAGGTCGTACACGCCTCAAATTGTCGTTATGTTCTATCATGAGTGTTTGCTACAAATACCAGCGTCTTCACGTGAAAAACATTCTTTAAGAGCATTGCAATTACCAGACCTTAATTCTCACGCCTGCGCGTCACACTAAATTAGTATCGTCACTACGTAGCACTGAAAAGGCACTATCAAGCAGAGAGTTTAAACTCGCCATACAGCCATTCTAATTATTCTAGTTTCAATGATCTGCACATCAACATGTTGCGAACTTGTATTGTGAAAAAACAACTTCATCTAATTTTTTCACAATATTTTGTTTACTTTTTCATTTTGCTTAGACAAAACAAGAGCGTTTCCTGTTGGGTTGCCCAACCGTTTGTCATATTTTTTCTACACGTTCTCAACTACATATAGGCAAAAATAAAAACAGTTGGAGTGGTCAATACATTTTTAAGGTTTCTTGTTCAGAAGAATTCGCGGTATCTATGAACAGCCAGACTAACGCACATAAATAAATTCCACCATTTCGATACACAAATTAAAGAATTGAGGACTCTGATCCAATCTACATAGAGAGGAACAATGCAACTTTCCATGGGTGTTTACAGTTCGTTGTTTTACTAATGCGTTACTTGATATTTAGCGCGTCTACTATGCTTTTACCCAATACCGTTTCACCTCTCAAAATCAACACTTGGAAAGGCCCACTTTTTTTCACTTGAAAAAAGCTGGCCGCACGAGTAACGTGGAGATTTGAATTAAAACCGGGCATGTCTATAAAGTGTCAAAAGGGATTTTCATTGATCTTGAAGCGAATGTTACCGGTTCCTTTTTCCATCTCTCGAAATTCCAAGCACTTTACATCGCCAACTCCCACCCTCGGAATGATATATTGAACACTATGATAAAGGTTGGGCAAATTTGGAAGGTTGGGCAGTAGTCAGCAACCTCAAAGTTTGGGTAGATAAATTGAACCAATCAATGACAAATCTCATTGTTCAACGTTATTTCAATTTCTATTCAGAAAACTACACGCGTCCATCCCATCAGCCATCATGTCCTAATCACAACGTGTTTCCGTGCAACGTGTTCCCTTTGTCCCCATCATTAATTACAGTTCTTATAACTGCCTCTCCTAAATAACTCTTCAGAAACTAGCCTTCGGGCTTTTTACAGTATCTATTTCATTTTGTCAGTAACTTCACTATTCCAGTAATAGCAAATCCATGTATATTGCGTGCGACCAACTTGTATAGGCCGTGGCGACTAAACATGGTGTTTCCGTCATTGAACACTTTTATACATGCGGAGGTAAGAAACTATTGGCAAGTTAATGACCTTTACGGATATGACGAATCATTGTGAAACGCTCGCATGAATGAGTCGAGGCGTAAGTGTCTGTAGTGCCTCATTAAATAACAAAATGTTTCTTCTGAAGAGGATGAAAATAGGAGAGATTAGGAAGAAGCACTAGTATAAAAGGACACTCTTATAATGCATCAAAAGATACGACGAAAGATTGTCCTACTAAAAAAAGTAATGTACTATTAATGAGGTTATCATGTCCAACAGCTTTGAACAAGTGAAGGTCATTATGTCCTGTGATACCCCCAATGATGAACACATGTTTTTTGTCAAGAAGATAAGAATACGTCGAAAACTGAACATTGGTGAGAATCGGCAGGGAGAATAACAATTGTCTCCCAATGACAGTTGACATTTTAATCAGACTCTGAATCAAACATACCACTGAAATATGCTCTTACTAAGAATAGATGAAACCTTGAGGCATTAGATTGTACATTTTTGGGGTTTGGAATCAGTGTATTTTACACTTTAAATATGCCCCTCCATTAGTTGCTTTCACGATTCATTTACTACTCCGGAGTGTGCTCCTGGCATACCAATTCTCATGTCTGATTCGGCTTGATTACAATTTCATCACTGTTATTTCTTCAATACAGGCACGAATTGATTGATTCACCAAGCTGCAAGAGTATTGCTCCTTCCGGCGGTAATGCATTTTCGAAGTTGGATGGCTATTAGGAGAACCCGGGAAATTCAATTATTCCGTCATGAATGGTCATCATATTAGGTCATTAGATTAGGGAGAACAACAGTGGAAACTAATTTACTGGAGACATATGTATGACATTTATGGAAAATAAATCCTTGACCTCTGGTATGTAACAAAACATTAGATAAACAAAACATACATGAGGATGAACACATAGCGAAGGGAAGAGACAAACTAAAGGGATCATGGCGCGACTAGTCGAGACCCTCTGTCGCGGCAGATCAAGAATAAGAAAAAACAACCGCAAAAGGATATCCCTACGATAAAATGGGGAAACCATGCGGGGATAATGGCCAAACTGTAGAACATTCGGGTAGCCGAACAGTGAACTTACGGAGGCCACTGACATTTCATTAACAGAAGTGTAAGCTCAGCAGCTTCGCTGAGAGAGAAGTAGTATGAAACTGCATTTTTTGTTGGAGTGTCCGAACTTATGGTCGGCTCGAATTTTTCGTTCCGCCCGAACCGTTTCGTTCCTGCCCTCGCTCTCACATGGGAGGTATTTCTCCTGACATGATCTTGTTCAATCGGCAAATCGGTCACCCTTTGTTCCATCGGTATGCAACGGACCACGTTTTGTTACCGTTCCATTGACATACAAGTCGTGATGCCACACAAGTCGTGATGGAGACGGAGAAAATGGCCAAGTATATCTATCCCCATTTCCACGACACTGACCAATATTTGATTGCTAAACTCAAAATTCGCGTGACTTCTGAAATATATCATTCTTAATTATGCTGTTTAGCGTGATATTGTTTTGTTTTCCTTGGTTTTGGAACACTATATCAACCGATAGCCTCAGCGCAACGAGGAATGGAATCTCCACGCGGGAGCTTTAAATTCCAATGGCCATGTAAGAACCATTTTTCTTCCATAACTCTGTCGAAAATTGCTATATATCCGTAGATTAAACCATTGAAGTTTGAGACAAGTGTAGCTCTATTTTGAGTATAAACAGGAATCCATATTTACATTCAGTATTGGGTAGACCACACTACACTTGATCTAGGTACCAGCATTATAGTACATATCTGTTTGACACTTTACGTTCCCGTTCCCTCATTTCAATCCTTGGGCTAGGCTACTTTGCCTCGAGTCCAAACTAATATGGATATGTTACGTTTTTCCGATATGGGTTTGGGAAGTTAAAAACACACATGTGTAGACCAGGCAAACGAGCATTTCACAGCGCCTTACAGCAATTTTGTTTTCCTTGTATTCTATGTATGGGGTGACTGCGAACTGAATCTTTAACAAATACAAGGTATTATATTACAGTGTCTATTTATGTATTGTTTCTGATATGAGTTAGTTCCCCTATTATTGGAGAATAAGGGGACCCATGAGGATAAATGATGATAAAACGATAGAGGATACATACATGAGATAAATGGATCATCAAGGAATGAAATACATGAACAATACTTGAAAACATCGTATGAACCGGCAGGGGCTAAATAATTTCAGGAGTTGACGTGCGCTCTAGATGTAGGATCGTCAAGTGATTATTTTGTATGCACCACTCTTTCCTTCAATATAGTACATGAATCTATACCCCGCAAGAACGGGTGTCAATAACAGACAAAACGACCAGACCTACTTGGAATAATCTAATATTTCACATGATCAGTAAACTGGTATGCATTAAGTCGATCCCGGCCCTCTCTCTCTCCACCATGAAGCCCTCTCTTCTCTCCGCTAATAAGGATTTTATTGTATCCATTTTCTTCGGGCAAACTTCCGATTTCGCGAAGTAGCGACCACCCCTCCACAATAATTTTTCGGTAGCAGATACAGGCCAATTACTTTTTTAATGTCTTAATGGCGCCAATACTCTATAACTGGCAGTGTAATGCGCGTACAAACATAAAGCGTGCCTAAATGAGCTGAAAGTTGATTAGCAGAAGATAAAGACGGAATTCCATGACAAGAAAATCATTCAAATATAATGGAAAGGGGGGGGGGGTAACTTTGGGGGGGGGGGAACGTTCTTCCTGGGTAGGCAAATTACCATGTTTTTGGGCTGCGGCAATAATGCCGCATTCGCCCGCAAATTAATTCTATGTAATACTTCCTAATGAATCAATTCACTCCTCATTCAGGAGTTTGCTAGATCTTAATATCCCTTTCACATTATTGTACAGTTTGATTCATCCTACCTAAAATATCAACCTCCTCACAAGTTTATGATTGTCACTACATACTGCACACACCACATCTTTATCTATAGCCCGAGGCTGTGCCCTAGTCAATCTATTCCCGCATTCGAAACAATATTCGGACCCATTCGAACATGGGTGACTGCCCAAACTTATAATTAATTAAAGCAGCGGCTGCCTCATGTGTACGGTGTCCAGGGTCCTTAGTTGATTGAAAGACCGTTTAGAATGTCATATTCATCTCAGTATGGACCGATACAGCTGCCTCTGAGGCTTGGGGTTGCTGCATGTGACCCAAATATCCTAAAAATGTTGTTCTCTCGGCGTGGGCATTCCATGTTGGCTTCGTTTAGAATGTAAGATTGATCGTAGGGGCCTGTCTCATAATGCATGTTCATCTAAGTGGTTAGAAGAAAGTATATCAAAGTAGATACTGCAAGATATGCTACTGCTACTCTAGAAGTATACAATAACAACAATCTTAGAATGAACCCGGCCAAATTCGCTAGTATATCGTCCATCTCGGGGGTATACTAACATTCAATCTTAGTAGATTTAGTAGCTCTCATTTAACAGTTTAACTGGCTGGAAATGCAACGACGGGATGTGCCGTGTGTCCCTGTTGTAGCGGTAATGACTGCCGGCTGTTACTTCAGTTGTCACTCTATATCCTTGTCGCCACACATGAAATTATTCTTAAGCATAACATACACCCGTGGAAATAAAACTCGAAATTTCCAACTCCCGATTCTGTCATAATTCATCATTGTGACCTTTCTTACGACTGGCCTGAAAACCAGATTGACTATTCAAATCAGGGCTAGTATATGTCAAACGTTAGCAGAGAACTTATTTTAGCGTAGTTAGTCTAGCGATTTTCTGCCTATCTCCAATCTGGGTCATGTAAGTCCATCGACACAATTAAAACGCGAGAGTTATTTACCTAAAATTAGCCAAGCAGCCTACTAATTGCTGGCCTACCGGTAACTTCTTCCTTGACTGTTCAATTCTATTTTTAAACGGAGCTCTTGTGTTGTGTGTAACTGCTCTTTCTTTATTCTGACACGGAATAATCTGAGGAAATAGGGACAGTATCTAGAACGCTTCCAATTTCCGACAGTATTTTGATCTTCCAGAAACCGGCTTGCTTAAACAGAATGGATCGTCATCTTCACATACTATCCTCTCAACCAACTCAAACATCTGTCATAAGGCATATTCCAACCAGACATACATACAACTTCACGTATATAACTATACTTATCACTGTGTAGTAAACATTGACATGTGCCGACTCTATGAGTCTTATATATGTGGACAGTCTACATAAGAAATGAAATGCAAACTCAATCGAATCATTTAACTTTTAATTTCCACCCCCCCCCTTTATGCTTTTTCGACGAATATATGATCGTTTGCGTTTCTCCTTCGCAATACTGATCTACACCCGATCAGTTTTAGCTCAGTTTTTATGTTTGGGTTCAATAGTATAGTCTAATTTCCTAGTTTAGTTTAGTTTTAGTTCAATTTTCTAGTCTATTCTAGTTAGTTTACTTATTTAGTTTAGTTAGTTCATTAGTTTCGTTGAAACGGGCCAGTACGGACAATCCTCATGGAAGACCCTGAACCCACAACATCCTCCAAAAGAGGAGAATAACCCAGATGCTAAAGTATTCGCCCAAAATTCCTTATGAATCAAGACGTTCTTGAACGCATTCACACTCTTAGACAAATTCTGTCTTCAAAAAGGCTATTCCACTCATTAATAACTCTCTGGGAAAAAAAAAGAATTTGTTTATATATTTTTTTTTATTTTTACGAAAGTCTAATCTACAGCGTTTGTTAGAAAGGCAATGACTTCTATTGGTGGTAACATTGGAAACTTCGAAGAAGTAGTAAAACAAAGGCCCTCTAATTCATTAACAATTTTGAACCTGAATAAAAATCACCTCGAATTTGTCTCAGGTTTCCATCGAATTATACCGAGACCGGCATAACTTTCCTCGTAAGGAATATCAATATCTTATTTTGGCGTCATTTGAATTTGCCGACCGACTGCCCTATTTACGACGCATTAGACTGCCTAGTGTTTCATTGGAAAAATGATCGGGCTAATAGATCAGCCCACATGTCCGTAATTTTACTTAGTTTGGTCCGATCTACGTAAAAGTTATTTCCCTTGTGAAGAGACCGGTATATTTTGTCGCTTGTCATTAACGGCCGATGGTGGAGATATGACGTACATTCATAGTCTGTTATAAGTATCTAACTCTAGAACAGAAAAATATGGAACATTCCCAGACCGAAGTTATTCATGTAAGAATATATGATGCCCAGTCTTCGAAAAATGCATTGATTTTTTTTATATATAAATAATCAATATCTCTATTATAACATAGTTTATCCAGTTAATGGAAACAGCTGATATACACATGCATCCCAGTCAAAGAATACTGTTAGTAGCTTTTTAATGTTAATTATTAGTAAGTCTCCATGCCCTTATGAATTTAGGTGTTTCTTAAGAAATCTGTATTTGCTGTTAGGGCAATGTCCATCGTGTTATAATATAGCATGTACCGCTATATAGGAAGGGGGCTGACGACTTTCAATCTCTCCGTCTAGTCAGGTGGTTGCCGCATGGCTGTCACCCGCTTGTATAATCAACATCCAGTCTGGGCAGTGCAGGTACACGTAATAAGGCACACACCGTTAGTCGGACAGGAAACGACCCCTCTGCAAGCGGGCATTACGTACGTCCCTTCGAGGCTTCCTCAGGGCTCACAGTGACTGTCCAGCATTAAAACAAACATGAATGGAATAATTGCACATTCCTAAGTGATATGGTTTCTGGTCCTCTCAATGAGTCAGTTTCTGGTAATGGGAATATTGCTGCCTCTTTGTGTAATTGGCGAATGGATATTGTAACAATTCTGAATGTTGCAATATAGGCTATCCCAATGGCCCTAACATAATTAGGCAAAAAACCGTATAAAATGAATCTCTGTCTATACATAGCAACACCCTAATGTATCTCCGTATCTCCTAGTGGTAATAAAAAGAGAACATGGGCTATAGTATTAGGCCACTAACCCCATTTTAATAACATATATAGCGAATCAGTGGGAATAAACACTATTCGTACATGATAAAAAACAAATATACAAGAAGAAAATAAAAATTACTTAAAAGTGCTAAGCGATGGTGGCGCAATAGCTATGATATAATTAATAAGAATAATAACAAATATGATTAATATAATGATAAATATTAATAATATAATAATAATAATAATAAAATCAAAACATCATTTATATAGCGCATTCGATTTCGGTGCACTTAGCAATTGAAACAAACAATATATACCCAACCTAATACACACTTTAGTCGATGTGTCGTAACCTTCCTTGTAAAGTTCTTCTAGTCCTTCACCGCACGATATTGAAAGGGAATGGTTCTACAGCTTCGGAAAAGCTCTGCTGAAAGCTATCTCAAAGTTGGCCGCTGCTGACTTTGGGTATCAGCCGGAGAGTAACCGTCTCTGCGGATCACCGGTCTAGTCTCCGATGTATAAGTTCCGTCAGTTAACAGGGAGCACAGTATCAATTTCCTATTTTATACTCTGTCTGAACGGGCAACCACTATAGGGTTTATTGGGTTGATATGGCCATACTTGGATCATTGTATGAATCAGTTTTGCGGCATCTTCAGTTGAGCATTCTCTATTTTTGCAGTACTCAGTTTATAAAAACTTTGTTTTGACCATACCAATATTTTATCCAGATGGATCCCAAAGCCTTGACTGATTTTGATGGCGAGCTATCAGCATCACCAACTGTAAGAGACTGTTGTTCAAGAGTTTTTCGGTGGGCAATTGCTTACTATAAAATCATTTAACCCCAGCATATTATATTTTATCCAGCTACGTAATTGTTACCATGTTTTTCCATCTCCATATATCCCTACTTATAAATAATCGAGACGTGGATGGTAACAATGAACTAAGTAGGCTCATTATTACTAATGCCATCATGGTTAATGCATTACACTCACCAAACTCCGCCCAACGGATGTAGCCTACGCGGATTTTTGTGAAAAATAAAACAGCGAACAGCAATAAAATTAGATGTTATAGCCAAAAGTGGTATTCGCCCCACAGGAAGGTATAGTAATATCACTTACCCCTCCCCCTTTCCGTCCCTGGTAGCTCTCGTCCCCGAAACCCTGCGATATGATACAGTCATGGCAGCGCGTATGTCACAAATACTACAACCACAGCCGCGGGTGAATATTATTTGAGTATGTCACCGCTCTGGTAGCGCGCTTCCGCGTTTTTTTTTTTTTTGTAAACTTTTGTAGCATTAATGGTTTTTAGGGTAGTGCCAACTGATCAACTTCCTGGAATTCTCTAAACATGATTACGGGTCCATCATCGTTCAGATTTACGACTTGGAAAGACACGGTGCAACGCGTGAGGGAACATGAAACCATTAATGACGCTACAATTGAACATCTTTGAGACACAGGAGTTCTGGAAATATTTTGCTCAGCACTTACTTGATTGTGTCAGCAGCCTCGCCTCTCGGGAGCACGGGGTGTCCTGGGGATAAGCAAATCCGAGAAACTTCCTAGCTCTCGTACAGTTGTTGAGCAAATACGACTCGCTACTGAAGCAACACTTGGAACACATACAGGAACACCCCAACTTACCTCTTTCTCCCTGGAACAATTCAATTGAGTTGCCTGGTATACTGAGACGAGACGAGCTTTGATGGCAGAAATCAAACAGAACAAATACTACGGTATGATGTTTGACCATACTCCCGACGGTGTTTTTCGCCCCCAATACGGAGCAAATGTCTCAGGTTATTCTTTTGGTTGATTATTGACCCCCACAATGAAACGCATTTTTCTGGCAGGAGGCGTTCATTGAATCTCACTGGCCCCGCGCCAATCTGACGCTTGAAGCTTCTCTCAGGTATACGTAAGGAGCTTGTCCATAACGTTATAATCCCTGATGACTGTTGTGCCCGAACATACGACAATGCAAGTACCATAGCTGGAAAGTTCTACTTGGGTTCAAGTGAATGAACCAAATCAATCCAGAGGCAAAGTTTGTCAACTGCGACAATCATGCAGTTGTTGATGCGATTTTTTCATCATCCCCTACACGCTGGCAGAGAGGAAAGGGTAGTAGGAACTTGCAGAGAGCTCATCCGATACAGATGGAGCGCCAGTTGAGAAGCTGTAAAGATAGTCTATGGCAGTTTGGAAGGTATTGTGGATTGAATTAGATGCCAATGCATTAATAGAAAGTATTTGCAACTACACCTTTCTTGTGTCGTCCTTCTGGAATCACATTTTGTCTTGCATGAGTATTCAAAGATGCTTTGAGATCTTACCATATGAACTCCGCGACTGCTCTGACATTCGAATGGCTGTAAGAAAGAATCATGGGGCATTAGACACAGTGTGCAGCATTGCACTTGAAGCGAGAGAGAAGATTTATCAATAATGGTTTGTGATAAATGCAAGGAGAATTCGTCGGAGAGCAATGCCGTAGGAGTTGGTAGGATAACTGCTGAACTAAGGAAAGAGACGACAGTTTCTCAAATCTATTTAAACTGTCAATAAACTTGGCAATAGATTTGAGCGGTTGAAAGATTCGGGAGAGAATCATGGATTTCTTCTGGATGTTTTAAAGACCTAATAACTTCGAAAGAAACTTAACAGAAAAGTGTGAAATCGCTGCACAAGTTTAAAGCGGTGATTTCGATAGAGCCGAACTTTGTCATGAAATTTAGACTGCATATGCTGCTAACAAAGCGGACACTGACAGTGCCATCAAAACACAGGAACACAAGACACCAATGGAACTATTCAATTTTCCTGTGTCTCATGGGGACAATGTTTGCCCGAACGGGTTGTGCGCTCATTGTTTGCAGTGGACGCATCAGTAGCATCGTGTGAGCGCTCACTCGGGAAACAACCGGAATCAAAGTCAACAATGCCCCATGAATCGCCTCATCATCTTATCCATCATAAGTAACTTGATCCGTGAATAATCCAGAAAACTGAACATGGACAGCATGATCGACATTCAAGTTTTTGAGGGCAAGACCTGGACGTTTTGGCCGCTCGTATTTGACTTGAAGTAGACAGGGGTTCTGGCTCCGCAAGGTTCGGCTGGCGCCAACTGAAGGTACTATAATCATCCCAAACACGGAGTAAAAAAGTAAAATGTGAAATATTGAATATGGAATGTAAGAATAGTGTAGGGTAGGGTGTAGAGGAGGGTAGAGTGAGCTGCCACACGAGGTAGTAAGTTACTGTAGCGCTAGTGTAACCTGCTGAAATGCCATGCACTGGCATGGCAGACATGTTACTTTGGACACAGCTGCCGACCCTACTGAATGAGGTTTAGCGTAGTTGTGTCGATTCCAGCTGAGAACACGACAGACATCTGTGGGGCTTTTCGAAGCTTACAAACAGGCCAGTTTCCTGTCCTCGACAACTCTGTAGGCATTGGAGCTCCTTCGTCGACTGGGACTGCAGACCTGTCACTCGGAGAGGCACTCTCACCGACGGGGTTTTCATCGACGTCAGTTAGGGGTCTGCACGGACTAGCGGAGGTCATATTCCCGTCAGGACCGACATCCACAGAATCCTCGTCTGGAAAACTGCCTATGCAGCTTTGGTCAGCCTATTCTCCAGTCCGCCCAGTTGCTGCGAAAACTACGCATCAGCAGAGGAAGAAGCAGTATTTTTCTTGGATATATCCTCACTCGTTTTCAGTGCTTCGTGTTTTTCCCTTCGAAATCGCCAACGTAGTTCGATGCAGATACTGTGCGAGTCATTACAGTGGCCTATTCGGCGAAGCCAGCCTCGCTAGACGTCTGAACGTAAGGCTCTGTTCCAAAAGCGACCTGCTCGCGAGCAGGGGCATTTCGATTGGACATGATCACCGAATCCCGTGATATCCTACCCGACAAACAGTCAGATGATCCGCGATCATATTGAAAATGTCTCTAGAAACTGCGATTACCCACAAACGATGAGACTTTGAGGCTGAAAAGTGATTGAGCATGCGCGGACGGGATCTTATATTTTTTAGAAACGGAGCTACCAATAGAATGTTGATCCATGTACTGCTACCGTTAAAAACCCTTAAATCTTCTGCTTGTCTGCCGGCGGGAGTTTTTTCTCCAATCGCCCAGGACCGGGGGTTGGCCGTCCGGCACTTGTCGGTTTCCCAGGTCTTCCGTTTGGTCACCGCTGACATCAAAATTACGACGCCCAAAATTGCTCTGTTTTCGGCGTCCACGCGCGGTATGGACCTCATCAAGTCGTCACCATCGAGCGATTTTGATTACGAAAATAAAGCCCGCGGATCAAAGGTTGCCGAGCAGATGCGCATGGCGGTAGCTGGGAGAATCGTCGTTCACCGAGCAAGAAGTTAAACGTAAGTTGGTGTCTGGACGGCCCCTGTTTAACTGCGCCGCACGTCGTGAATCGGGCATCGCCACCAACAAAGCGCCCAGGGTCGACAGTAGCAGGTCATAATCGTAACTGCCGCACGCCATGTCGCTTCACCACTGGGTATTGGCGGGCTTTTATGTTGTCTCGTAGAACGTTCAGGTGGAATTACGACATTATAGACCACATTAGCATCTCACCTACGGATAAAAAACTGTTGGCATTGGATGCCAGGCAGCCGCCACATATATATGTCCATTGCCCGTGAGTAACCCGATGCGGAGCACGACGGGCCGCAGCTGGTATGCTTTACCGGAACCACTGCATGTGTCCCGGTCGATCACTGGCCTGGCACTAGACGATATAGTGAAATTATCTGGTGGCTGGCTGGTTGGGAGACTGCCCGGGAATCGATGGGTCTCAGTCATCACTGCCCGGACGCTGCTCAAAGATACTACTTTGCCACTAATGCAATTAAAAAGTACTAAAACGTCAATATTCAAGGCATCCCTGATTTAGGTTCATAAAGTTTCCATATTAATATCGCATTATTACTGACGTCAGGTCCCAGATTTCACTATTGGAGAACGCGTGCATTAAATCCATGTCTAACAAGACTACAGCGGCTCCCAAGTCCACACCAGAAACTAGTCACGAGTGTCTAGAACTACACATGAATGAGATCTATAGCAACCATTAATAGTTTTTCACCACATCAATGCTGCAGGAATGAAGGTTTAGCACAACACCGTTGTTCTCAGTTACCATTTTTTTTTTTGTTTTTTGTTCCACGCTATTAAACATTCCCAACCTTGTTTCTCGTGAACAACTGAACAAGGGGCCTTTGGACATTCCTTGATGATTCGTTAGAACCTCTTCGTGAACTCTATTGAACCAGTCTTCCCTATTCATGAGTTCTACTACTTTCGTCGTCGGACGATATCGCTTCGTGCCTACTATCAAAGTTCCAGCGGGTATCCTTCCATATCTGTCATGGCATCCGAGAGCTTATGTGCTCATTGTTAGATTCCTTTTCGACACGTCTAATCTGTTCGTGGTGACCAGTCTTTGTGCTGATGTCTTCTCGTAGTTTCGTAGAATATTTGGCTTATTTCAGAGCTTGCACATTCCTCGTGTGAATGTCAGCAAATCCTCGGTACAGCTATTTCTCGCAGGAAGAGATGATGGGCGTAGGGGTTGTGGTGTTTCGAAACTCGGGATGGCGGTGATCCTTGAATTTGATCTACTGCGGAATACGCAAAAGATGGTAGCCATATGAGAATGTGTGGCAATCTTGAAACCAGAGTGGCGAACATGCTCTTCTTCAAATTGAATAACCAGGTGTTACTTGACAGTTCGAAACAAAAATCATCCAAAACGGTCATATCTATCGCTTTTTATAGACCTGATATATTTGGAGAATGCAAGATGGCCGCTATCTTGGGATACATAGGCCTCATTTTTCCAGAGAATGCGTTAAGGTCCTTCAGTGACATTTGGTGCTCCCTCGTGAAATGAAAATTTTGGAGAAATGTGGACTGCCCTACCAGATATTGTTGAATCTTAACAATACGTCTCTGTTTATTTGACACACACATTTATTGGACCACACACGCCACTGTAATATCTAGTGTCTATATAATATGAAACATTGTTACTTCGAATAGGCTCATGATGAATGGAAGTTGCTTATTGTTATGTAGACCTAAATAAGATTGCGCGAGTCTCGCTGCGTTTTTCAGGTTCAAGCCTACCATCCCCGACACACCCACTGATTGCCACTCATCGCTTTGAATTGACTTGTCGAGAACGTTTGTCCTATTTACGGCACTGTATAATTTATATCTGCCAAGTTACTTCACTTTTGGTAAAGACTGAGACATTTTGAATGAGAGTACTTCCCTTGTGGGGTAACCATAATAATTTTCCTGCTGCTGTGTTTAAAGGCTAACATCAGATCCCGTGGCATGTGGAGCAAGGATCCAATCTCTAATACTATCGTCGCCAGTCATGGGTAGTTTTGCTAAGTCTAACAAAGTAATGTGAGAAACCAACCCGAAATAAGTGAAGATGGATGATCTGACAAACAAGGACTCCCCCAACTACATGGCTCCAAAAGATGAGAAACACTGAATTGATGACATGTTGGGTATATTGTTTATAATTAGAAAACAAACAGTTAGGGCTACGTAATAGTTTGCAGCACACGTGTTATATTTTTCTTGTTTTCTCTTTAAATACTTGTATAAACATCGCGTGATTGCGAAAAAGGGTGTAATAGTGCGATACCCGAAAGTTATAGAATTATTACTCAGTGCTATACCCGAAAGATATAGAATTAATTCTAATAATATAATATACGCAGCCTATCTATATCTGATCGGTAATCGAGACAAAACAGAAAAGACATTTATAGCTCAAACTATCGTGGTATTAAGGTTGTGGATCTTTATAGGATGCGGAATGCTTTTTTGTCACGGGAACAACGATTCGATGGTGTCACTACTACGTCCTTGTTCCTGGTAACATGTCCAATGAAAGTTGCCGATAATTAAAACCTATAACCCAAAAATGTTTTGCAAAAAATCAAGCAGATGCGGCAGTTGGTGCAATTGACAAAAGATATCGTATTAGGACGGGAGGTCCGAAATAACACCGTATTGTCTTTCGTGGATATAAACGATTGAAATATGCAGGCTTGATTAGGTGTACTTGGTTGGGTTTTTAATGACATGGTTTCTGCAAATTTGATGTGAATCAGGCACTTTGAGGGCGGGATTCGTGGCAGTGGGGCAACAAACTGCAAAGCGTGAGCACACACCCTCTTCATCAGTGCCCCACAACAGTGTGATGGCCCCGAGCATATGTCACTTTGACAGCATTATTTCGATAACGTGAAATGTCAGGTTATTGCTAATTATAGACTGGTCAGGTTACGAATATTATAGTGTGCGTGAAGCAGATTGGTGTGGTTAGCACAGTTGGTAGAGCGTCCGCTTCCACCCGGTAGGCCGGGGTCGAATCCCGGTCGGGTATACCAAAGGACTTCAAAAATGGGACCTGTTGCCTTCTCGCTTGGCAGTCAGCATGAGGGATAGGAACAGGACAAAAATGTGGGGAGGCATATGTGAATTAGTTGCCGTCGGCGTGTAAGTACCCCCTCCGTCACATTAAGTACCGCAAAAGAGGCATTAGCCTTGTTCCGTGTTTTGTACATGGTGGGATGAAGGTTTCGCCGCTGACAAATTCGTGCGATAATATCCAGGCCGCCCCTTGCCGGGGCCTGTAAGATAGGGTCCGTGTCCGACAAGTGATGAGTAAAAAAAAAAAAAAAAAAAAGATTGCGTGATGATTTTTCTGTTATAGGTTCACACCAACAGGTTTAACTAGATCACGGCTAAGTGTTATGTTAATCACATCGAATGATAGCAAAATGTGTCAAGTAGTTACGCGGTGTTGCATAAGGGCAATTATATTCGGGAACCCTTTGGACATGATCTCAAATGTGACAAATTTTTCATCTTCCCCTTTCCACTTCTATGACCTAATGCATTAGTGCATGACAACCAAACTCTAAATCAAAACGGAGAGTTATGTGCGGGTTTTATTTAGTCGGCAGTTAAATCGACGGAAATTCGGTTTTCACTTATTGGTCTCCTCGGTAAAAATGATTCTCTTGATTATTCTAGGAATCCTGATGTGCAATTAACATGAAAACAGATGGGGATGAGGGCAATAAGAGGGGTTTTTCGCAGTATTATAAAACAACAGGAATAGGTTCTACTTGAGGTTTCTCCAGTCACTCGAAGAAGAAAAAAGACAACAACATATTTTAAGAGGAACATGGATTGGGTGCATTTGCTGTAAGAAGTAAAACCCCTGCCCACATTACACTGTGACTTAACGGAAAAGTCTCATTGGACATGCGCTTAAAAACTGAAAAAAAAATGTATGGAAAACTTTTTGCGTCGCCCCCGATGCACACCGACGCGGCTCCACCGACGGCCCGTAGTGATCGTGGATGGGTTGACATGTGATACCGCTTCTCGTGTCGACTACTGCTCACATGATTTCGAGGCAGGGTATATTCGATCCCAACCAGCTCCCGGACCGCCCTTTTCTCCCAAAAATACGACCAGTTGAACTCTAGGACTTCCACCTACTTCTCGAACTCGGAGGATTGCGAACGACCACCCAATTCATGTTCAACGTGGGCTGTTCACGTTCACGTCTTCTAAGTGTAAGGAAAAGGTTGTTCTACGACCCTACTTGGTGGGTAGCTTTGACCAATAATGGAGTAGTAGATACCCGGTTGTTTTGGGGTTGGCTAAAGACGTCATAGAAGTCAAACAGAGGAACAAAGGAAAACCTTGTAAATATGCTAACGTCTGACCACAGAGTTGTAGAGGGTTGACACCCATACTAGTGGGATATGATAATGACGTAATGAGTACATGATCCCCATTGGTTCGGGTGTCAGGGCCAGTCATTCTGAAGTAACAGAGCGTCAAAGGACTGCAGACCTTGCAAATAAGACAAAATAGTGAATAAGAGTTCTGGGGCTGAGATCCATACTTGATAGGTAGGTTGAACATATGTAGTTTATATAATCCCTAATGTTTTTGGATCTCGTCCAAGGTCATCTGAGGTCGATAGAAGTGAACGTCTGAAACCCATGTAAATATCATAACTGCAAATGCAAACCGTAAAGCAAGTTCATACTTGTAAGGGGGCTGGCCATATCGACAGGCTAACTACTGAACACGAAGGGGTGGAAGGCCCATACAATCACAACGTTATCCATTCATTCCTCAATTCACTCTTAATGTTAGATTTTTTTCATATCGACATGTTCGTATCACTCTGACGTAACACTCAGTCATGTCATTGATAGCCATTTATGCGGCGAAGTGATATAGTGATATAGGTGTGTATTTAACATCTCAACAAATTAGGGGAGCCTAAAACTGCCCTTGCTTCAAAACAGAGAAGCGCATCATCAGTGCGTATGCCGTTTATTGATTGTGTGGTGTAGGGCTGTTAGATATTCTGTTAATGGGTAACCTACTGGAAATACCCATCGTTTTGTATTATTGCTCACACTAACTGTTTTGGTCGCATTCTCTATTTTGTTTACTGCGTATTGTTTTGTTGTCTAAATCTGTTCTTTCTACTTATTCATCTTATCGATAGTGTAATCACTTTTTCCAAGGAGGGGGAGGGGGGGGGGTGGTGCGGGGGCAAAGCCAAAACAAAAAAAAAAGAAACCTATTTTCTGTGGCAAAGACAATATATGCTAAGAGCCTCAATACGTAGTTGTTTTTCTTGACACTCTTTGTCCAGTAGTTGCGCACTTTTGAATTCTGAACTTTACGTCCATCTAAGAATAGTACTGCACAAGTTTGGGTGAAGAATTAGAGTATAGTCCGCTTTAATGCCTGCCGAAAAACCAGTTTGCCAGTTTTAATGTGTTGTTACTCTTAACTGTGATCTATTTTTAGTGTATTCGAATTTTATTAATCTAAGACTGCTCACCGATATTTGTTCATGTCCCCGTTCATCTTTCGCTTCTACTTCCAGTGCTCCAATCATACTCTACTCCCAGTGAGAAAGTTTTTTTTTCATAACTACCCCTCTTAGCAAAACGTTACAAATGCGAATGAGATCGTGATATCATTACCTCCCTCATCCCTATAAATAGACGCAGTTCAGATACAACGTTTGAGAACCAGCCTTAATCGACTGGAAATTTAAGTGGTGGTAGATTATCGTCATATTATCTTATTCACTCACTGTCGGATTGCGCATAATAATAATAATAATCATATAAAATAACGGGAGACACGGGAGAGGCCACCACCCCAATAAACACCCCTGGAAGGCCACCACAGCAGGAAACACCACGGAAACCATCCAGGTAACTCCACTGCAGTGACACTAGAGGCTACAGGTATGGCGGCAACCGGGACGACGGAGTCCAGATCACCTGTTCGGAATATTCAAACGAACATTCATGCAGCTTAACCAGATGGTACAGGCGGCAAATCTGGCTGCCCAAGCTATCCCAACAAGTAACATCACTGAAACAATTATGATGGGACCCTCACCGCCGGGTCATCGAACGACGAAGCCAGGACCCGCAAGACCAGAGTCCTCCAACCATCAACCCTTCAAAATGAAAATGGCGAACTACAGAAAGGACATCAGTAGATTGGGAGCTGCAAGTCGAGGCGATATGAAAGTCAACAGATGATCTAAGACGAAAGTACTGGCTGGGGAGACGTCAAGGGGGTATAAACACGCTATTGAAGATGCAGAGCAGAGAAGAGATTACCGCTCTAGCACACCGACTCCAATGTTATAACGCCAGAAACGAACAGTACCGACTCGATAAGCTGTTCAGAGAACAACCGGGCGAGGTATTAGATCTACGGGGCGGTAATAATGGCGAACAACCCCCTCAAGTACCAGACAAAGAGGAGAAACAGGAGTTTCTGGTGAGGCCTATGGGGAACGTTGAGAAACACCATACACAATGACGGCAGATAGAGGACTTCAAGACACCACTACGAAAACGTCCCGAAACAAAAGACAACGCCAGTAACTGAAGCCACGTACGGGGAAAGGCTATAAGACGATTGTCGAACTGGAAGTCCCCTGGACCAGACCCAGGGTAAGGCCTTCTGCGTGAAGATAAAATGACCACCCGTCACCACACAGAAAAGGCAGCAACATGGGGGACAACCCCAGTAGACACCCAATGGTTGACCAATGGAAGGACATGCCTGATCCAGAAGGACCCCAACAAAGAACCCTCACCAGCAAACTTCACGCCAATCACAGTCTCCCGACCACCTGGAAGTTGCTGTATGGCATCATGGCTGACCAGTCATGGGCACCTGACTCAGCATAACATGCTCGTTGAGGAACAGAAAGGAGTTAGGCCAGAGAGTAGGGGAACCAAAGGACCAGCTCCTCATTGACATGGCTGTGGAGCAAGGACTCCGAATGCACGAATCTAGCAGTAGCGTGGATCGACTACCAGAAGGCCTACGACTCCGTACCACACTCATGGATAATTGAGACGATTGAAAGTGCACAAGATAGACCAGATTTATGCACTCTGATCAACAGTCCCATGCGAATTGGGTCACTTACCTCACAGCAAGCGGGCAACACCTGGCTCAGATCCCCATAAGACGTTGAAATCTTCCAAGGGGGACGCTTTGTCACCGCTACTGTTCTGTGTGGCACTCAACCCCCTCAGCAACATACTGAGAGCATCCCAACGAGGCTACACTCTGAAGTTAGGGCTCACAGTCACACCGCTGTAAATGGATGGCCTGAAGCTCTATGGGAAAGAGGAAGAAGGAGTCAGGAAATCGACTCAATGATCATACAGTCCAAATCTTCAGTGATGATTATACGGGATGCGGTTCGGCCTCGAGAAGTGCGCAAGGATATCGCCCAAGAGGGAAGGTGCGGACTACACAAGGGCTCATGCTGAACATCGGCAGAGTTCATGACGTCGACGTGAAAAAAGGGACAATACTCGGTATCCTACACGGCATGGAGAACCTCCAAGAGCAAGTGAAGGCCAATGCTACCAAGACCTACACCAAGAAAATGGCATATGCCATGCCGGCACTGAGCTAAACCGCAGGAATATTAGACTGGACACAAAGTGAGTTGGCGGAGCTCGACCGGAAACTCGCAAAAAACTCTCAAATCCACCCCCCGGTTTTTTTTGGGGCTCATCCAAGGGGCGGAACATTCACAGACTTACTTAATGAGGCGAAGGGGTGGCAGGGGTCTGAGGAAGTGGAGGGCACGATAAGTGAGGGACGTGCGGGGCTCATCGAGAACCTGGCAATGAAGAAAGAGGGAGAATCTCTACTGGAAGCAGCATGGCAATCCAGGAACCACCGAGAAGGAAAAGGAAAGGCTGAATGGAACAAGCAGATTGACACAGCAATATGAGGAGAAATGGAAGAACAAGCCATACACGGCCAATATCTTCGGCAAGTGGAGGATGTTACCCCACAAATAGGCATACATGTGGCTGTCCTGCAAGGCCTGAAAATCGAGACAGAGGCGCTCATCACAGCGGCACAAGACCAGGCATGAATACAAAAACACACCCCAAACTCGTATCATGAAAGTGTCGACTGACAGCAAGTGCAGTTTGTGCAAAGTGCAATGAGACAGTAATTAACCCCCTCATATCGGCTTGTCAGAAGCTAGCCTGGACAGAGTATCTAAAGAGACACAACAGCGTAGCAGCAGCTCCACACTGGTCCATATGCAACCACCACAGTTTATACCAGCGGCTACACACCCATGGCTACATAGACCAGACGCAGTACTGGAGACAGAAACAACTAAAATACTCTGGGACTTCGAGGTGAGGAAAGATAGGATCATCACAGCAAAAAGAACCTGACATCATCGTAATAGACAAGCAGGAGAGTGGCAATATTTAATAGGGATGTGGGCTGTTGGAGCAGAGGTAGTTCCAGTAGTGATCGGTGCGCTCGGGCAGTGAGCTCCAACCTGATTGGCCACCTGCTAAGAATTCCAGGAAGCACAACCTGAAGCAGTTGTCCCCCCCAACATCTATCTCTCGGTAGTGCCCATCCTCAGCAGAGAGTCTAGCCCTCCGAATCCGGTAGGATAATAATAATAATAATAATAATATAATAATAATAATAATAATATAATAAAATAATAATAATAATCATAATAATAATAATAATAATAATAATGAAAATAATATTGTGGTTTGCCTCAAAACGCTTCACGGTGCGTACCTCGGCCGGAATTGTTTTCTCACATGACCACTATACCATATAAACCATTCCGATATTCTGTCTCTTTCGGATTGTCCCTAAAGTCGTCATTACAATTTCAATGTGCCAATTCCAGTCTGTCTGTTCTGTCTGTCTGTCTGGTCTGTCTATTTATCTATATCTATAATCTAAAACGAGATAACTGCTTAATATTATACCATGTCCGTAGGTTCAACCACTTATGATTATTTGAGTTGAACGAGACATGTAACAGCAATGTAACCAAGAAAATAGCAAAGATAACTGATATTCTTAGTCATCAGAAAACTATGTTAATAATAGACATACTTGAAACTATTTTTGTTCTCCCTCTTAGCTTAAACTATACTGTCTCCTACTATTGAAAGTACTCCTTCCTTACCAATTTTAGTTATTAATAGAAGCAGCGCCTCCTAGTGGGAAATAATTAGTCAGATGTGTTATTCGTGGTATCATTCGTCTCTGTCTGTCTTTGTCTCTTCGCTTTGTATACATTGGGCCAGACCAAGGAGGTATTCCCCTTGTTTCTTGAACATGTTGTCTTCGACGTAAAGAAGCGATATATAGGCACCGAATAAGCAGCAGATATTCACTTTTTGTTGTGTCTCTCAAATTACTATCATTTGGCAATGTCGCCAGGGTTATACTTCGCGGTCTTAGTTGGTTTAGCAGCATAGGAAAACACATTGAAGAGGCGAGCACATTAGTATGCCTGAGCACGTTCTAATTTGAACAATTCGGAAGCAGCTAATGGAAGAAGTTTTAGATTAAAAGCTAAGGTTGCCGATCAGAGACGATGGAAAAAAACTTGAATTCTGCACGTACTTCGAACATTCGACGCTTGATATAAATCATTTCAGTTATTAGTACCGTTTTCTTTTAGTAATTCTGGAGTGATGTATTCTCCTCAAATACAAATGGTCTGGAATATTCTTTACCGAACTGCGTGTAGTATCTGGGGTAGCTGAGTAATATCTAGAAGGATTGCATGTGGTGGCTACACTAATTCTAATCCCCAACCTACCGAAAGGCATAATAGATACAATACAATAACAGTGCGCATCTGCTGGCTTATTGAGATATCCAAGTGCAGGTGCCGATTAGTTGACTGTCGTTCCCAGTTGATATATTTTAATTTATCCTTTCTGAAAAAAAGCTGTCGATCCTGTTGGATGCTCAATGTAACTTTCGATTCGGTGTAGCATGACCTGTTTGTACGCACAGCCCACTTAGGGTATTCTGTCAGTGGTAGGGTTTTGATCCAGATGACCCTGACACAAGCTAATGATTGAGGAAATTGTTCTGCTTGTACATTCTTACATTATTCGGTACCTTACTGTCATTTTCATTTTCCTTCGGAGACCTACACGCGTTTATCCCATCATCCATTGATGCACTGATTTGATCTCTATGTTCAGCTGTTTCAACAGGATATTTCATTTGTGGTTATTTATACTAGCCAACAGATACCAAATATATACACTTTGTGATACAGGTGACGGTCCGTTGACGAACGGTTGCGTGATTATTTTCAACGGTAACCCCTATCGCTACAAACACCAAACATTTTATAGGCTCTGGGCGACTAACAAATGGAGTTCCCTCATGGACAAACCGTATACTTGTAAAGGTAAGAAAAACCGGAGGTAAGACGTTCTCTAGCAGTCAAACGACCGTTACGATGATGACAAATCACTGTGAACACTGTGAATGAATGTGTTGGAGGCGTAGTGTCTGTATGTACCTCATTAATAGAGTGAAAGTTCCTTTGAGGAGGATAAAACAGACACTCGTGCATCGAAAAATACGGCGAAAGAAAAAAAGGAAGGAAAAGAAGAAAGAAAGGCTCACTAAAAAAGTAAGGTAATATCAACGAGGTATCATGTCAAACGCTTGAAAAAGTCAAAGGTCATAATGTCTATGAATACTCCAACAGTTCTTCTATGAAAAAGACAAGAATACGTCAAACGGATTATTGAGGAGAATAGTGAAAAAGACACTTGTCTGTCCAATGACCGTATAAATTTGAACCAGGACTCAACACAAACCACTGGGAAGATGCTCTTATGAAGGATAGATGAAACCTTAAGGGCATTTGAGTGTACATGTTTGGGTTGGCCCTTGATTAATATTACACTCTAATGCGCCTTCTATTAGTTGGTTTCGATTCATTTACTCTTGGGCGTGATTGACACCAATTCGCAGTAATTTTTGGCTTGATTCAAATTTCACCTCCGGTATTTATTGCGATACAATACAAATCCTACTGGGGTTGCGGAATATGACTCGATTCGGGATCATTATTGTTAAAAAAAAGGCATTAGGAACACCCGGGAAAATTTAAATTTCAATAGAGAGAATTAATGGCATTTGCTTCAAGAGAAGAAAATACGAAGTGATTTATTTCCAACACAAACAAATCCTTCAGAGATAACTCGATATATTTAACAAAAATGAGATAAACAAACGAAGCATGGATGTGGATGACATCACTAAACACAGGCCGGCGGGAAGAAACGAACTAGTATAAGGATCATCGCAGCGAGACCATCTGCCTCGGCAGATCCAAAAAAAAAAATCTCTACGTAAAATGGGAACAACCTTGCGGGGGATTATGGCCAAACTACCTCTTTGAGGAATTTTGGGATAGTCGAATACTGAACATCCAAAAGGCTACTGACATTTTTATTAACAAACGTGCAATATTCAGCAACATTCGCTGAAAGAGCAGTGATATCAAGTTTGCCAGTTCTGTTGAGTGCACTCAAAAAACTGAGATCTGAAAGTTAATTGAAATTTCCAAGTATTATATTACAGTGTCTATTTATGTATTTTTATGATCGGGGCTTCCTTAATTATTGGAGTAATAAACGGGGATAAATGAGGATAAATGAATAGATAAATATCCATGGATAAATACATGAATGAATTATCGAGAGCCGGGCAGGGGCTAAATGATTTGGGAATTAACGGACGCTGCTAGACGTATGATCGTCAGGTGATTCTTGTAATGCCCCACCGTTCCTCCAAAACTAAGAATAGACTCCAGAAAGTATACTGCTCACAGAAAAATAATCTATCACCCCGCAAAAACATGTGCCCATAACAAATAAAACCAGACCTAGTGAGAATAATCTAATATTCCACATGGTCAATAACTGATGACGTTAGGCGCTCCTCCCCCTCTCTCCATGAAGCATCTTTTCTCTCCACTAATAAGTGGATTTTATGGTATTCGTTTTCTTCGGGGCATAATCCAGACCCTACTAATGAAGAGGAACTTGATTTCCAGCAGCAGAGATCTGGACAGATCCCGCCCTCCACAATGACTAACAGTATAACACCCAATTAACTTTAGGCTGGGATTCCATAGATGTGAATATCGTATGCCGCAAGACACACCAATAGCGGATTCATGCGAGTACGAAAATGGAAAAGTGACTAAAGGAGCTGCAGTTGGTTTGCAGAGATAGGGACAAATCCCGTGACAAAAATATGGTTCCGAAACATTTGCCTCTGAAGGATTGGGGAGTGTCTCACTGCATGTGACCTAGAATCCGCGCTATAAAATGGTATTTTAAGATCGGCACCAACCCATGTTGGCGTTACGTTCAAATAGTAGATTAACATTAGGGACACTGTCTCTTGGAGTCTTGTCCATGGTCCCCTGGATACATGCTGCACTGGGATCACAGTTGACAATGAGTGGTTTGGTCTTAAAATTGAGACGGGTATGCCGCGTAAATTATGGTTGCGTAACTAATTGCATGACGTATTTCTATGATGAAATTGGGTCTGGGAAATGCTGGGTTCCAACTTATAAAGTTGGAAATTCAACAACAGAGATGAACGTCAAACACAGTTTGCATATACCAGTAGAATCGAATAATGGGTAAATAGTTTGGAGCACATGAATCAATTGCAGTAGTCTAATCATGTTGCTCAGAATAACAGGTTACACACGTGACAGTACATTTTGTCTGCGCATACTCGTCACGACCATTCCAAGTATTGTATTTCAAACATTTTCTATTTTTCTGTTTGATATAAAATAAAACCGGAGATCAGAGAAAATGGACGACAAACAATGAACGAACACCTAATACGCAAGGCATTTAAGGTGTAAACAGCGAC
Source organism: Sclerodactyla briareus (assembly GCA_026419785.1). Taxonomy (NCBI): domain Eukaryota; kingdom Metazoa; phylum Echinodermata; class Holothuroidea; order Dendrochirotida; family Sclerodactylidae; genus Sclerodactyla; species Sclerodactyla briareus. The sequence continues at coordinate 551,855 of JAODTK010001444.1, read as the reverse complement.
TGGCCAGACTTGGTCTTGGGGATGGATACGAGGGTGCCGAGGGCTTTGTGCATTTAAGACCGATTATGACGTCATTTTTGCAGTGATTATCCATTGTTCTCCCTAATCAGGTCAGTGACAGCATATGGGCGAATCCTCCATTTTACTTAGAGGAACACAAAAAACTATATAGTTCGAATCAGTGAAGTGTCTGGGCATATTAATAACATAACATATTGCCGTATCCAATGTATGCAGCTCGACACTGTTTATGCTTGGAGAGCTCAATCTTGTACTTAACTCCATGAAGGAAGTTGAGTCGACGTGCAGCTAGATTACAATCTACAAAACACCGATCAATGATACACCAATCGCAGCTAGACAACCTCTCAGTTAGATATCAAGCACATCACAAGTAATCCCGATGGATGAAAGTGATGTATTCTACATGATAAAAAAAATTCATTTCAAATGATGTATCATTAGAATGATGCTGTGACCGCACAATGTGTCACTATAACAACTATCCAAAGTAAAGACTAACATGTGAACAATTTCGCTTTGTTTGCTGGTTGGTACATGGAACTACAGGAACCTTGGCTGGCACAAGTACAAACGATTCCATATGATCACGAATTCTCCGGAGACACAATATATTCGAGGCACCTACCCTCGATTTGGAATCGATACTCGATTACACTAATCCGGCCATCAGATTGCAGACAACCAATGAAGATATTTATGAATCTAATATAACCAAACCGCGTGCAACACGTTTCCCACGTTTCACCCACCAGGCAACTACGCTGTAACATAAAAGTAATAGACGCTCATGATTGCATTATCCTGTGCGTCATTGTATACCTCATGAGCAGAACACAGCGTGACATCTTATCTCAGTATTAATTGAAACCAGGAAGGACTGATAGGATAGGGATAGTGTGTAACAGACAATGTCAGGTCACGTTTAGGGGAAGAAACGAAATCGTGGTTGGTAGGTTGCCGGAACTCGGTAGATACTCATGTCTTGTAGTGTTGTTCTGATTCAACATCTAATGGAACGGTTTTGGTTCTTCAGGTGTCAGATTCTGTATAGGCAATGTTGCTGTTCTCTGGTGTAATTGGCGAATGGTGGAGATCAATGGCCAGCAACTAGGATTCACCCCTGGACCTATGAAGGTCACTGCCCTGGCGTCTCAATGAGAGAAAACCGGGTTCCCTGATCAACCCACCAATTCCGCCGGCAATGAGCAATTACCAAATTAACACCTGTCAGTTCTACCCTTCTCCACCCCATAGTATGGATGACTTCCTAAAATAAGATTGGGAGGGAGGAAGCCAGTGAGCACCTTAGCCGACTGTGCTACAGAACGTTTTCTGTATGATAAAACTGTTCCATTAGACATACCAAGGCAGCAAGGCAAGATGTTACTCCATCCCTGTCCCGAATAAACGTTTGCATGATCTAATTGAGTATCACGTATTGCAGTTAATTGACATACACTAGTTGACTCGTGTGAAAAGCTCGACAAGAAAAACCGAGTTATACCTTTCACTCATAACATGACCTAAATTCGAATCTAATACGATGGTAAGGCAAACACGAACCGTTTACCATGCTTGGTTCTTCCTGTCTACGATAAGATTGCGTGAGCATCTATATAGAATCACTGGATGATTGTAGGAATGATAGTCACAAGGTTATGTGCAGCCATGTACTCTCTCAACAGATTTGAGAACCCGAAAATAACATTTATATTCGAGATCTTTTTTATCTCGTTTCCATTGAGTAGCCAGCCATCATTACAACGGAACGCCTTTCCTTGAGATAAGTCAAAATATAACTGGGAGTTAACGTGTGAATAATTTCGAATTCGATCGATCATATTGGTAATCTAAGATAAATATCAGAACATATCAGAAAGGAATTGAGGTTACCTGGACGATGAATCGGCTTGAATACCAAAATATCATACTAGGCAACTATGATGAAGAGAGATTACCAGTGGTAAACTGAAACAAAACACTGTTGACTGTGGAATACCCAACACAGCGCTTGATAATAGGCCCATGACAGCAAGTCTCACAGTAATAGAGGCAATCCTAACTGCTGTAGATAATGAATCCTTATGTATAGAACGAAATAGTTCTGAACAGAATATGGGCGATAATATGAGCGAGAAGATAACCCTCCAGTGATCTCATATGACCTCTTGAAATCCTCCAACATTTTCGGCACCTTTCATTAACCGTGCTTACTGAGTTTCATTATCATGGAACAAGGACTAGAGGGCATGAATGAATGGTCCAATAATGATCATGGGTAATTTCTCTAAATTTTCATCACGGTATGCAGAATTGCAGAACCGATTGCATTTTTTTTTGCACAACACGTTTCCCGTCTCTGTGTGGTTATTGTTGGCTTTGATCAATGTAATTTACTTTATTCATGCAGGTACATGAATACAGGATAAGAAACAATTTAATCAATAATTTCTTCTGAAGAATTGTGTCAAACATTTCAAAGGAATTATAAACAAGTATTGACTGACACATCCCATTCTAATTCTACAGCGAGGTTTCTTCTCATTGTCGAGAATACGATTTGATCTTCCGCCTACGGCAAAACAGACATTTACTATGTAACTGGATATTAGGTATCTTATCAGCGCTAGGTGTTCCAGCAAGGGGTGTCTGAAAGCGGATGCGGGTAAATTTACGATTGACAGAATGGATAGGATCCTTCCAGAACTCTGTCTTCTGTCAAGCAGACTAGTGAGCTCAAGACTGTATACTTCAAGAGTTGTTCACATGAAAAGATGCAAGAAACGTTTCAACTAATTTTCCTGTATAATGCTACTCCAGAATTATACACTGAACGTAGGTACTATGCGAGGATGCGCCAGCGAAGTTGTAGAAACACTAGCCCGGAGAGGATTGACCTTTGTAGCCTACAGGAAGTTAGATGGATAGGCGCATCAGCCAGGATGATTAGAGGAAGGGACAGTAAATATAAATTTGATTGGGTAGGAAATAGTGAGGGTACTGGTGGTCCTTGGTATGTCTGTATACGTAGTATTCAATACAGTGGAAAGAGTTAGTGTTGGATAATGGCTCTTAAACTTATAGTTGGAGAGAGTGTGGTCTCGTTGCTTTCAGTCTACGCACCCAGAGCGATAAGTGACAGTATGAATGATGCCTTCTACGATTACCTTCTCCCTGTTGTCACCAACATGGTGTAAGAGTTGGTTGTTTGTAGCTTGTGATCTAAATAGTCATGTTGGGAATACTGCTGCAGAGTATGAAGGTATGCATGCTGGTTTTGGCTTCGGGAATAGGAGTCCTGAAGGTGAAAGGATCTTAGGTTTTGTGATGCCTCTGAAATAGTCGTGACAAATACTGTGTTTAAAAAGCGAGTCAGTAGACTAGTCACATACCAGGACGGGAACTCAAGCAGCCAGATCGATTATACACTGGTCAGGAAAAGTTCATAGGAAATATGTCAAGGATGTAAAGGTTGTAGCTGGGGAGAGTGTGCTACGCAACACAGTCTAGTGGTGTGTGACCTGGCTGTCAAGCCTGGAAGAAGTTGAAAGGCCCTTCGTAGCGAGAAGAAAAGTTTGGAGGCTTAAGAAGAGTGTTACTAGAGAGGAATTTATTGGAGTTGTGAAGCAAAACATCGAGAGTCTTGATAATAACACAAAAGTAGGAGACCAGTGGACTGCCTTGAAAAGTTGTCTCTTAGAATCTTCAAATAGGGTGTGTGGATGGACTAGGGGAAGCTATGGAAAGCGTGGAAAGCAGGCGGTAGTAGAGAACAGTATGTGGAGGCCAAGCGGATTGCAAAATCGAAGGTTTATGTCGCAAAGAAGAAAGCTGAAGTTAGTAGTTCCCGAAATATCCTCACTAGAGATCATGAGAAAAGTGAAGTGTTCAAGATTGCAAAGCCAATAACTGGGACAAATCAGGACGTCGTCGATGAGGTTTGCATCAGAATGACATCGGTGATCTAGCTCTTGATGATAGTTCAAGGAAAGAGGATAGAGGAGTTATTATAGTCAGTATCTGAATGAGGAGTTCCAGTGGATCGGGATAGACTTCCTCCTGCTGTTCCAGTTGAGGGGCCAGCAGTTAAGATAGAGAGAGGTTGGGTAGAACAGGCTGTTGAGTGCACAAAGTGTGGTAAGGCTTCTGGTCCATCAGGCGTTGTAGCAAAGATGTTGAAGGCCTCTGGCGAGGCTAGTATTGACTGTATAACTTATTTATATGGCAATTCTGTGGTGAGTCAAGGGGTAGTACCCACTGACTGGGCTCTCAGCTATATTGTGAACTGTTATTAGGGCAATGCAATGCCTTAGAAAGGGGTTATTACAGAAAAATAAAACTGCTGGAGCATGTGATGAAGGTCATGAGAGGAGAGTAATTGCAGACTGATTTAGAAGAGTCCCATATTGATGACATGCAGTTCGGTTTTTTTGCCAGGACGTGTACTTGATGTTATTTTCCTGGTAAGACAGTTGCAGGAGAAGTAATTAGGCAAGAACAAGAAGTTGTATTTCGTGTTGATTTGGAGAAAGCTTTTGACAAGTTCCACGGGACGTAATTTGGTGGGCATTGCGCAGATCCAGATTAGGGACGGACGAATGGTGGTTTCCGTGTGCAGTCCATGTATGTGAATGTAAAAAGTGTGTCGGTAGTTGACAGCTCTTTTAAGTGATGTTGGTTCGATTGGAGGTGGCACGGCACCTAGGTGTTCGGTGCTGAGGCCCCTGCTGTTCATATAGTTTTTACGAGCTTTTGTCAAAGTGAGTTTAGAAGTGGTTGCCCATGAGAGTTACTGTACGCAGATGATCTTATTTTGATTGCTGAAAGCATGGAGGAGTTAGTCGGATTTGGAAGGATGGCATCGAGTGTAAGGGCCTTAAGGTTAATATGAAGAAAATCAAAGTTAGGTCAGTAGTTTTGACAGTGGTCCCTGCTATTAACTCCGGAAATTGGCCCTACTTCGTAGAAAAGGAGTAGTAGTAACTCTTTTTTTTTGCAATCTCTCGAGTTAGTGGAAAAGTTCTGATATTTAGGGGATATGATCAGTGCAGGGGGAGGTGCCGTGGAAAGTTCTGTGACTAGGAATTCGAAAGTGGGTGAAAAAAGTTCAGAGAACTGTTGCCACTGCTCACTTCCAGGGTGTTTTCTTTGCGTATAAAGGGGAAAGTCTTGGAGGCTTGTGTTAGAAGTTTAGAGACCTATGGTAGTGAGACTTAAGCAGTTGAAGAAGAAGAATTGATTTGACTCGAGAGAAATGATCTGAGGATGGTCAGATTGATTTGTGGAGTGACTTTGTTGAGTGACCGCGCATGCTCAGTCAGTTTTGGAAGGTGGGTCTGAGTTATTCCCACCCAGTATACATTAGCACAATAACAATAAACGAGCATAACGTCCATTAGGTTGCACTACGTGGGGGGGCGAGGGGGGGATATTACTTCCGCACTTCCGTTACCTCATGAATCAAGAAATATCGAACAGGTAAGTTCACTTTCAATCTTCGATTTCATTTCGTAACCCCAGTCGTAAATATTATGAGATCTTCAAAGCAAAATATCCACACCTCTAGTAGGAGTGAGAGAAGTATTGAAAGTTACTAGACAGACTTCTACTTCAGAAAAAATGCTGTTCAGATGATCCACAGCAACATGATGATGCTTCTGTACAGTAGCAACAAAAAAAAAAAACCGAAATAGAAACTAAATAAGTGAATGAAATAAAAAATGAATAAAAAATACAGTATATATAAATCGTTAGCATATTACACAACAAGCTCAGTACCGTAGAAATAACGAGCAGCTCGCCATGCAGTCAACATGCATCGTACATCGCCTATTCTTGATCCTAGCTGTTGCTAAAATTTAGCGAAGTCCTCTCGCTGGCGGACGTGTTAACTTCGGACACAGCTGCCGGCCGTACTGAATGAGGTTGAATGAGGTTTCCTGGACGAGACTGCTTGAGTAAAGCATTGACTGTAAAAGCAATGTTCGCAGAGCTCCATCATCCATATTCCGACACTTGGACAATCCCGACATGATCACGCGTCCTTGTTGGTTTCATTTGAACCTCAACAAACCTGGAGATGAGGGGGTGAGTGCCAACCGTATATTCTCAAATTATGTAAGTGCACAATTGTAGAGTAACCAGATTTTCTTGAAGACCAGATTTCTAGAAGAGTGAAGTCAGAAACGCCATCTGCCTGCACTGGATTAATGCCAGTAGCTGCTCTGATATGCCTTCACTTTGGAGAGACTATTGGACAATCTGTAACGTAAGAGGTATCTAAGTGGTTAAATGGATGCTTTTTGCCCGTAGTCGGTTGTGACAGCAACTCCTTTCGATTTGGTAAGACGATTGGGTCATGAATCCCAATACAGCAATCGGCGGGAAATCCAATGCTGTGTGGGCCACTTCAAACGATAAGCAATTCTACAGCTTTATCGAGCTTCATTTTAGCTAGACAACATAACTCGTGCAAATGACGGGAATGTCACATCTGCACAGACAATGCAAAGCTGGGAAGGAAAACTGCCATTAATTCAAAATTATTCATTTCTTATTTGAGCCATACCCTTTCCTGAACACTCTCAGCGCCCGCATGCGGGTGGTACCATCCGTGGGTTTCCCCTTCAAGTCCAGATGCCTCGCTTGTAATTAAAGGGTGGTTGTACCTTGTTAGTAGAGTTAAACGAATCATCAATGGACCCCAGCTACCAACGCAGCGCGTCTTTAGAATCTGACGAAATAATCTGACGAAAATGCCAGTGCTTTGTCCTCCTAGTTGCTTATAGTACAACGGGCCACGATTTCCAAAACTGTTACCTGTTGTGAGGGAACAGAGATTGACTCTGGATGAATGATAAACGCCAACCCTGTAAGCACCTTCACAGCTTCAGCTGTTTTCTCACTGACTGAGCCTTTGTCTTAGCCAAGAATAGATTATAATCAGTGTAGGCACTATGTCAATGCCACGTGACCTGATATTAGCTGAGCATGACTTTAGAATCTTAGTAAACCGCCTTGGAACTGATGACAAGCCGTTTGGCAGTGCTCGAAACAGTCAGGAATTATCGTTCCATTTGAATTCGAGGTATTACCTTTGTGTTCAGGCTATTGCCACTGAGTACGTAAGCGTCGTTGAGGACAATCGAGGTCATGAAACAATCCTTTGTGAGCAAGCCTACTGCTAGCTCATTTTCCTATTCTAGTGTGGACTGGCTGTATTTATAACACTTCACCTTTTTGGTGGAGATGTTCGAATAGAATCTTCAAATTGCCAGTTTTCTCGAGTAATGATTCAAATAATTCATGTTGAAGAATCTGAAGCGTCCACCTCCCTTGTCGAAGTTCGGGCGATCCCTGTTGTTGTAGGACATCTTGAAACCCCTGCGATACGCTGTGGGGGGAATCCTTGGCCTAAAAAAGGCCGTGAAGAGTTGGGCCGTCAGTTGATAGACCAACCTGCCTGTTGATGAAGCTGTCTTCCACGGTGAGTAATATGGTCGGAATCCAGTGGAGGATCTTTCAAATTGAATAACCAGGTGGCAATTCGAACGAAACCAAAGTTTATCCAAAACAGCCACTAAATGATAGATTTTTATAGGTTTGATATAATGTAATATATGCAAGATTGCAGCCAGACTGGAACATAGCATTCATTTTGGAAAATCAAACGTCCAACGCATTTCTTTCAAGAGAAAGACTTCAGAGGTACATTCAGTGAAATATTGGTGCTTCCTCTGAAAAGAAAAATAACTATTCCACTAATTAGTGTGAAATCTTAAATATATTTTCTGTTTTCTTCGATAAACATCCCCTTTTTGGAATCACACAGACCCCCCCCCACTGTAATATCTAGTATTTTTATATTATGAACAGCGGACTTTGCAAAGGTTCACGATTTAGGTTAAGTTGCTATTGTTACGTAGCCATAAAATATGTACGCAGGTTCTCGCTGCGTTTTCCAGTTACAAGCTCACAATCCTGGACCATTGCCTGCACTCACCCTTGATTGCCACTCATCGATTCCAATTGACTGTCGAGAACGTTTTTTCCTATTTACGACACTGCTAATTTATACCTGACAACCAGTTATTTTAATCCTTTTAAGACTTTTTATAGTAATTTTCCCATGTGGGGTGAACACTCTTAAGTCCCGCTACGGTGTGTAAAAGCTATAACCATCATTTTCCGTGCAATGGAGCAAGGAATTCCAATCTCCAATACGATCGTCGCCACTTATGGGTAGTTTGACTAAGTCTAAACAAGAGTAATAGAGAAATCAAACACCGGCATGCGTGAAGATGGACGATTCTGACAAACATGACTGCCAACTACGATGCTACCAGAGATGATAATGAATTGATTGATGACAAGTTGTTATCATTGTTTATAAAAAAAAGAAGAAGTTAGGGCTATGATAATAGAGGTGCATCCCACGTTTTTTATATTTCTTGTTTATTTCACATATTTGTTATGAGCATTGCGGATTGTGAAAAGGGGTTTAGCAGTCCTTTACCTGACGAATGGAATGAATGACTAATACTATAATATACCAGCACATCTAAATACTGATCAGTAATCAACAAAACAGAAAACATTGTAATTGCTCATATTAACTGGAATTAAGTGTATTTGTATAGCTTTTCATCACGAAACAGCGATTCAATTCATACTATTCCAGTGATCAATGGAAAGATGGTCAGTGAAAGTTATCAGGCAACCCGATTATTGACATCACCCACCTTTTATTGAATCAAATAGTTCTCACATTTACCGCACTAGAGCGGCAACGTCTGATGGCCTGGTGGTTCCCAGATCTCGTACCAATCTGGGTAAATTGAACTTTTCTCATACAGGGGCTGTTGAGTGGAATAATCCCCTAGCCAACTAAGACAAGCGCATTCGACATTCCGTCCCCTCTCAATTCTGGGAATCTACTCGTTCGCTCTCCTTAATTAGTGTTCTTGGACTTGGTACCACATGCTTTCCTGTTTTCCTATTTTCTTTAATTATTTGTTTACTCTTCGTTGCCTATTTTCAGTTTGGCGGGGGCCTTCTGTAAAAGTGTGTATTTCACTGATGGAGCTACCCTGCCATTCCAATAAATAAATAAATTTAAAAAACGAATTATTTCAGAAACGCTATCACTCGAAAGCATGATTGCGACAAGCTGGTCTTTGACAAAATGCGAACTGATATCGTATTAGAACGGATGTCAGAAATAACACCGACAGTATTTTGTGAAATAAACAATTGACATATGCGGGCTTGATTATGTGTACGGGTTGGTATTTTTGAATGGACATGGTTCCTGTAGATTTGAGGAAATCAGGCACTTTGACAGCGGGTCCGTGTCAGGAGTGCAAACCGTTAGCGCAAACCCTTTCATCAGTCTCCTCCACAGTGTGATTTCACCGAGCATTTGTCCATGGTATTTGCGGAAGAAATTCCAATGACGTGGAAATGCCGGTTATTGCTATTATACTCTGCTTGGGGCGAATTGCTGCTATGTCTCTTTTTTGGATAGGTTCACACCGACAGGTTTCACGAGATCACGGCTAAGTGTTAATCACATTGAATGATAACAAAGTTTATCAAGTATTCAGGCGGTGTTGCAACAGACATTATCATTCGTAAAACCTGATGACATTGTCTCAAAATGTGACGAATGTTATGTGGTCCTCCTTTGCACTTGTATGACCCATGCATTAGTCATGACATCTCTCCTCCAATTTTAAAAAGATTTTGATGTGATAGTCCACATTTAAATCGCAGTAAATTCTGTTTTGATTATTGCCGCCTCGTCAAATGAGTTTCTTAATAGTGCCAGTTAACATAAACAATGGTGATTACGGTAATAAGATGTATTTTCTGCGTTTATATTGAACCCAGAATATGTCTCTTGAGTTCTCCAGTCATTCGGAAAATCAACAAGAAAACAACGACATATTTCACCGATGAACCTGATTTGGTTGCATCTGCTGTAAGAAGTGAAACCCTTGCCACATTACACGGCGACTTGACGGAATCTCATTCTGGCAGAGCGCAATCGCTGGATTGAATGGTGAAATACTGCGCGCCTGATGTACCTCTCGTCGGCTCAACGCGCGCCGCCCAACCAATATGATCGGATGTCTATGGGTTCAAATAGCCGAGTAATGTCCTTCAAGGAACCCAGGTCGTATTGACCGTGGATGAGCACATTCGATAACCGCCTTGGCCTTGTCGACCTATAGTGCTCAGATGATTTCGATTTTGTCGCCAAAGTACGACTCTCTTTGAATGCACTTTCTCGGACCTCGGGGGCGCGGAAGATTTATGTAAAACGTGGACTGCTCGTGGACTCTTCCCCGTTGATGAATATCCCGAAATTCCACTATTTCACAGCGAAACATGGGAGTGAAGACCAAGATCTCACCCATCGAAATAATACAGCTACCTAGGAAACACCTCCGTTGACTATTAGAATTTTTAATTCCTTCGTTCGGTTGATTCCGATTCGTTTACTTCAGAGCGTTTTCTGTCGTAACGGTTCGTATAAGCTTTCGGATTGTTTCATATTTCAAGTTCAACACGTCTGGTTATATATTACAACATTACAGAAAAACCATTAATTGTATTTCACCAAGGCCGCAAAGTATGGTTTCATCCGGCAATACATGATTGTTCGAGAAAGGATGGCCATTAACGCAGGAAATCACGGGATAGGCTAATGTATTCGAAGAAAGAAAAAGCATGCGGTTACGAAAACCGGAAAAGTATTGTGGAGAATACATAAAAAAAATCTCGAAAATATTTTTATATCCAACAAACATAGCAGCATACCGGAACAATCAATTGGAGGAGAGAGGTGAAAGCAAGCCAGAAACAAGTAGTCGAGTCAAAACGGTTCATAGGTACGGTAGCCAGAACCTCTGCCTCATGCAGCAGAACCACACAGGAAATAAAAAAAAAAAAACCAGTGTAATTGGCTGAAGACATAATAAACTAATGCGGGGGTAGGGCCAAACTTCCCCTTGAAAGAATTTGAGACAGATAACTGCGATTGCAAAGGGCCTATGCCACATTTCGGGTAAAAAATATGAATGTATAACGAATATACGTGTGCTACTTTCAAGAAGATCAATATAACGAACATACCGACATTTGAAGTTTTCTGTGTTATATTCATGAGTAAGATATGTCTATTACGATCTGTTGATAGGTATGGTCCCACTCTCACTAACCACCAGAAATAGAAAACGTGGTTGTTGGTAGAATTCTAGAATTTGGTTTGAGCTCAGTCCACCCACAAATATCAAGAAGAAGATCACTAAAAACCATAGGGATTATCTAGTCCCCATGAGAATCACACACCATGGTGAGTGAACAACATACCGTTCACATTCTAACTTAAATGGTACGCTAACCTGTCAGTGAAACTAATGGTGAGGTTGGTAGGAAACCAACATACCTATACTAGTTCTCGCAGGTGGGTGAGTTGGAGGAATCGTTTACAATTCACTCACTATAGCGCAACCACTGCCTGAGTGGTGGAAGAATGTCATAGTGGTGTCAGTATTGCTGTGCGGTGGACGATGCTCAGTCTTCACTCCATGGCTTCGCTGTAATGCAGTGGATTTGTGCATAGGATTCTGGGGTTTGCATAGGGATGTTTGCAATACTTTGGCGGTCCCGGGAGCAGGTTGGGAATAGTTCCACCCCTGGCTCGATCTCCTCTGAGCACTAGTCGAGAGAAGAAGAAGATTTATCGCTAGTGCTCATCCACTATAATGACGGCCATGATTCTAGATGAGGCTTACTTGGTCATGAACCAAATCAATTAAATCAAAAAAAAAAAAAAACAAAAAAAAACAATGCGTGAAATAAATTCTTGAACAATTTAAGTGAAAGGAAGTTCAAACATAATAGCCGATCCCAGTATCAACTTGGTCTTTAGTGTTTCCTCCAAATTTATCCCTAGAGGTAGTATTGTCTAGTTTATCTGATTTTGAACTCCACGCCTCACCACAAACTGATAATTTACTGCCATACCTGGATACCTGTGCTGTTAACGATTTCCTAAGATTCCTAAGCATTGTCTCCATTTTTATCGGATCGATAATCAAACCTATCCATGAAAACGATTATTCTTGATATACCGTATACAACGTCGAGTACATCACTTTGGGGTTCAAATACAGAGTGCACAATCCTTAGCGATTGAGTAAGTCCCATCTTTGAGTCTAATCATCTAGCTCTAGGCAGATATCGCAAAGTTCCCGTGATATGAGGGAGGTGGTAGGTGATATGTTGAGAACAACATGTCATTTAACTAATCACCGTAGTAAACAATTACCCAATTCTCCCTGAAATCTAATTATTTCAAGACCGCATTTTGGGGGGATCTGATAGAAGAAAGTCGCTACATGCAGGACATAGACGAGGGATAATCATCGTTTTGAATTCAGTGCTGACTTCGAAAGTATTATGACAAAATACGAGTTTTTTTTATGAAATTGATATTGAAAGTAGTTGTTTGAATAGATATTTGTTACCGAAGCCATCCAACCCCCAAAAGGGGGGGGGCCATGGATATTATGCTAAAAATGTTCATAACACTTTGCCTGAAGAATTTTACTTATAGGACCTTGACATATTGTAAAACTACAGTTATGCTGTTATTTCTTCAACTTTTTTTTTAAATCTAAATGAAGTTGAAATGAAAATTACTAATTTCAACAACCTTCAATTAAGGTAACTCACCGGCCACCCCTTCCCATATCAAGTATCTTGTTTTCGAAGCAAACGACGCCATTTGTAATTGGCGAAACCGGCTGCCTATTTGCCACGCATTCAACTGGTAAAATTGGAATAATGGGCTAATATCATCACCCAAACCCATCTCCCAATCCTACGTGGAGGTTTGATGAAACGTAAAAGATATTTCCCTCGTGAGAGACGCGTATATCGTTGCTCGATTGATGAAGCTCGTGTTGATTGAGTCGAGGAAATATCAGAGGAATATGTGTTCGTAGTATGCTATGATTGTACAAGTTCCGAAAGTCATTTTAAAACAAGACTGAAAACATGAATTCATATGCCACATGTATATACTAGAAAACTCTGAATAAGAAGTTCGTTCATTTCACTCACAGCATGGCCAACATAGCATGGCCATAGTCAGATCTATAGAAAGGTAATGACAAATACAAACGTCGACCATCTGTGTTTTTTTTTTTCGTTTTTTTTCATTGTTCTAATATCCACGTTGAGATTGCTCATTTCCTGCCGCTAGATTTTTGTGGTGTTACCCCTCACCTCAAGTAAAATACAGGCATATACTCCCCCAACAGGATCAATGAAGATTGATCGTACCAGTTATCCAGTTAACACAGTACTGTACCGTATCCATGGTCTGATACGTAACTGGTGCACAAAATAAAAAAATTGGGGGTACAGACACAACGTAGTATGCCAGTTTATTACTGTCTCCCGTTACCGTCGGGCTGAGATAAGGTATAGTGAGTTGCAGATCAAATTGTGATTTCATGACGTCATGTCATTACTTTAGACTGGTTCCATAACCATGTAATCTAAGGACAAATGTCGTCAGGAGGCAGGGAGGTAACACAGCGTAGTTAGGAAAGTAGAGTCAAAATATATAAAAAAAACAAACTCGGAATAAGGTCAACCGTTTAGTTGGGGTAGTTGCGGGCGAATGAAACTGAGGATAAACGAAAATCGAATTACAATATGGGCAAAAATTTTTGTATCTTCAAGTAATTTCAGTTAATGATCCCTGAAATTCCACTCACATTTCCGTCACTCCGAAGAGTCCGTCTTTCATTTACAATGGCCTACTGGGTTTCAATTCAATAGACCAATGCCTAATTATTTATTTCAACACTAGCCCACTGCATGGTGTAACTATTTTTATAATGTATTTAGTCGACTATTTACTAAAGAGCTTATAAACTAAACTAACAAAAACGTATGAACCAAGTTAAAAATTGAGAACCACTGATTGGCTTCAAGTCATGTTTTCGTCTATAGTGTAATGAAATCACGTATTACACAATTGGGCATTGGTGGATGAAGAATAACACCCTAAAAATTTCCTGTAAAATATTCGTAATGTGCATCACGATTTCAAACTTGCGGATTGCGAGACGATTGTCACAACCTTTCGCAATAAAAGAGTTCTGAATTCGGATTGGAGATTGAATGACGCAATTTGGAAAATAGGTTTGTTTAATGATCCGCTTATCGCTGAATTTGAGTATGTTAAGATTTTTTACACGGCAAATAGGTATCGAATGGCTGATGTAACTTTATTATCGACTTAGTTATGTCCAGCGTTATCAGGGTTCTTATCAAACCAATGTGTTTAAACAAGTGTCCTATAAAAAACCATGTGTAGTCAAATTTACATTGAACAGAATGGATCAGTTGAATTTGAGCCCGGGCTGGTGACAGGTCGCCATGCAGTGATGGCGAGCTCCCGATAGTATTTAAAGGTTTTTTTTAAATTGTGTGAAATTTGAACTAATCTGGGGTATGATGTAAATTATCCACGCCAGCCTATTATAATGAATTGGAACAAACGATTGAGTGTACGGACCAAAGTGTGGGCGTGTCTTCCTCCATTGATCAACCACGGGTACTGTTCGTCGTGTGTTCGGGTTGGATTAAATAATTTTAGGTTATGTTGTCAGATACACTGCTTATATGTTAAGGTAGGTACTTCTAAAACCTAGGGAGAAACAGATGTGATTGCGTTCATCATATGGTAAAATTGAACAGTCAGCATTCCCCCCCCCCTTTGCCCTTACAACGATACCACTCATACTGTGAAACACTTTTGCTCCAACTCAGCTTACAAGTCAGGGTGATAAAAGCTACAAAGTGACCAAATTGTTCAATTGGATATACAATCATTTTTTGCCTGAATAACAATATCACGGACGGATTATTGCTAATTGACAGACCTTGTACTACTCTAGGAACACAACCACATATCACGATATGTGTTTGAAAAGCCTACCAAAATCATATGTCCGACTCATCCAAGCCATTAAAGTTAAAGTTTTTGTGACGAACACCACACATTTCAACTCAAAATGGCAACTGGGTGTGTGGCTTCCTTATCACGAGCAAAGTTACCCTGTGTAAGACAGCTGAGAAAGAGTGATCCTGGCCAATTTCAGTGTTGTTAAACGTGATAAGTAATAACGTGACCTCACCTGGATGAATGAACTCA
The DNA here is from genome assembly GCA_026419785.1 of Sclerodactyla briareus. Taxonomy (NCBI): domain Eukaryota; kingdom Metazoa; phylum Echinodermata; class Holothuroidea; order Dendrochirotida; family Sclerodactylidae; genus Sclerodactyla; species Sclerodactyla briareus. The sequence continues at coordinate 536,590 of JAODTK010001444.1, read as the reverse complement.
TACTCGGATGTGTGATCACTATGATGACTAAATTTGCTCCCAATATTTTGAGGTTCAGTGGAGTGGAACAGAAGTCAAGTTGGAAAATCCTTGTTGGAAAAAAAGTGAAAAGTTCAGATGTTTGGTCTGATTAAGTTGAAATTAGTGTGTAGCTTCTTATCAAGAGTAAAAGAACTCTATTGGTTGATCAAAATAACATTATTTTCTGTGGGAAATGGGAAATTTGTCAGCTTGTGAGGCTGGTACAATTTCCCATTTTGCCCTTGTGTCTGGCCATAGGTTAAGTCAAGGTATCACTAAGCATTTTGGCTTTCTGGTTTATGGTCCAATTAGTTCTGGTTTGGTGTATTGCGGGCGGTTGTCATCTATGGTAGGAGAATCATTCCTAAATATCTAGTGAACAATCCTATCACTCTAAAAATGTTGGGTAAAATTACCACCTGGGCAATTTGTTTCACCCAGCCTCGGTAAGCATTTACCCAAAATTGGTAAAATATCACCCATACTGGGTGGAAACAAAGTACCCAGGTGGTATGTGTACCCAACATTTTTAGAGTGTAACGCCTGTCGGACCCGAATCAATAGCATATTTTATTTCGGAGGACATGAGGTAGGACAGGAATGTCTCGCATGATCGTGCCCTTACTATTCCATGAACTTGCTACATCATGATGCACTTTATATAAGAGTCATATTTAGACCAGCTTCAGCTGCCCAATCTTGAGATCGGTGTCGGAACACATGACGAGCATGTTAATGTTAATCCCTAACAACCCTAACCCAAACAAATCGCTTTGCTCATTATTTGTGAATAATCTGCAATCCATAAATATGGGTCAGAGATTTCAATTACAATCCGACGTGTGCATGGGCTTATGTGGTCATGACGATTCCATACCAAATGGGACCCAGCACGCGTTCCGCCTAATAGTCACTCATCACGGCACGTGCCCAATACAGCTGACATATTCTAGGCATACGAAGGTAAGTAACGTTGAACGACACATCAATATATACACGCGTTACATGTATAGCACACATGGTGTACGTCAAGTTTTCAATACAGATGAACGGTTCTACATCCGTCGCCTTTCTGGCAGGCGGGCAATTAGTGGGGAAGAGTCGTATTGTTAGGTAATCGTTGCTCATCGTGGTAAACACTGTGACACATTTTATCATTGCTCATATTCCGGTATCAGAATAGTTGACAATAGGAGGTTTGAGTTTCAGTTCTGGAATGACGCCATCGTTTTCCCTTGTAAGGCTAAGGTGGGTAATGTGAACATGTTCATAACGATCTCAGAACACTTCTTTTACGAAGTACTTTACATCTGTTACTACGGTCAGTTCAGATGCCACATACTAGAGCTTATCGATGTGCGAAACTATATCCATGAACTAACCAGGTGCCCCGTTACGCTCCTTGAATCACCATGTATGATTGCTACTGTGAACATTTGCTATGGGCACACACATCACATGAAGTTTATTATATCAATCGTCTCGCGAATGGTACTCCGTTCAATATTGTATCTGCTTGCAGTGTGTCACCCGTCAATGTGAACCATTTCGACATGGAGAGTAGATAATGTGATATTAACACTCGCAGTTGCTTATCCTCCTTATACCACTGGGACTTTTCTTTCGTATAGTAATGGTTGTCCCTGGATGACGATTGATAGTTGTTGCAGAGTGCCACGTGGGCGACTGACGTAACGTTATTGTGTCGCTCCACATACTCTGTTCCCCAGTTTCTGCACCCGGACTAAAGTATGCTCCACTCTCTTCATCGATGTCTTACACATTAAATTTCACGCAAAAAAGAAAGAAAAAAAAGCCAGACAGAACAATCGTCAATGAAATGCAGATTCAACACCTATTATCAATCATCGTCTCCTGCGACATGGTATAATTTATAACTAACTGACAGTTGTTTCACTTCTTGTGTAAGGACATTTTATATGAGAGTAATTCCCTTGTGAGGAACACCTACATCGCTGTCGTATTGCTGTTTTGAAGGCAAACTAGCATATAATCAAATAACGTCACGAAAGAAGGTTCTCTTTTATCTTTTCCAATACGATCGCTTTTAGCACGAACAGTAGACTAAACAAGAGTAATTGAGAAACCACAGTCTTGGTGTAAGATGAATGAATCTGATCGCAGTGATCGATACACCACGCTGACGAAGCACTAGTTTATGACAAGTTCTATCATCAACAGGCCTCCCAATTCCATGATATAAAGCCTGGCTAGCCCAGGTGTTATAGCGTATTTTTTTCTTGTGACGACAGGTCAGTGGCATCGTAAGGTCAGTTTCGGATTTGTTCGACTATCATAGACGGTTCCTGACTAATTCAGTTTTCATATAGATATATAGATCCCAATTCCTAATTTTACAAATAAGCTCCATGAGTTACACCAGACTATTCTTCGTTCATGGAAGGATTGACATAAACGCCTACTGCAAGATAACTGTAAGAACTAGGTAGCTATAGGCTAACTTAGTAGATGAGGGCAGTCTGCACTTTGTGTGGCGAAGGCCTGGGCCTTGCTACAGTGGTGTAGACAGATTTCTCAGAGCAGCACGAGGTGGAGGAGGGTCCCAGCTACAGAGGCGTAGCTGTATTTTTCAGGGAGTGGGAGAGGAGGGTTTTTTTGGGAGGGAGTGCATGCTTTGCCACAGCGTAGTAGGCAGATTTTCAGCGAGGTGGGGAGAAGAGGTTCATTCTGTGTGGGGGCAGTTGTCTTGTATGCATGGCTAGAGCCGCATGTTTTTCCAACTGGTTCAGATTGAAGGGGTTTAACTTTACAGTGGCGTGGCCATACGTTCAGAGCGGAATGCTTGAGGGCTTGTTCTGGAGGAAGAAACTGGGCCTGCATGCGTAGCCAGATTTTTATAAGGGGCGGAGAGCGGGATTGTTATGGCGTCAACTGACTTCAGATAGGCCCTACACCGGTGATTGGGGAACGAGCGGTTGGCATGGCAAGAAATTTATTTAAGGTGAATTGCAGCCTTGTCCCTCTGTAATGGCACTAGACAACGAAAAAATATCGATAGCCGATTATCGAGTTTTACTTCTCAAGTAAACTAGCAGTGCCTTAATTTGCATTAATTTAAACACAACAGTGTAGCATATAGCAGAAATTCTTATTGCCCCGTTACCTTGTTGCCCAGCCCTGGTTTCTAAATGTTCTAATTGATCATGAGGTTTTTCCTATTGGATTTCCTCGTTCAGAATCTTTGAATCCCTGGGTCTGGTGTGTGGTGGCTGTGTCATGTCATGGTCAGCGTAGTTTTTCGAGATTGGCGCTGTTCTTCTCCTCCTCTTGCTGAGCATCGAGTAACAAGACGTTCCAAGAAATTTTCCATTTTGCAGCGGTCAGCTGGTTGTGACTCACTGCCCACCCTGCTAGCCATTCAGCAGAGAGAATCAAACGAACATAACGCTTGATATAGGTTACCCTACTACTCATGCCTCATATGTTGTTGGATTTATTCACGATCCATCTCTCCATGCCCCAAATGGTCGTTAAAGCTAAGGTCACGATTCGATTATGACTGTGGTTAAGTAGTATGCATGCTCATGCTATCTGGCCTAGCATAGCCGGCGCGCCCAGGCTTCGACCTGTAATAAGCGTGCGTTCACAAATCGAGGGGCTAGGATGTTTCTACGCTGGTGTAATTACAAGATCTAATAACTGGACATGGGGTAGTCGCGTGTAATTGGGGAACCCATGGATTTCTGTTCAGCGTATTGACCTAGAATGTACAAAATAATGCCAAAATATACAGGAAATTGATCACTGAATATTATGTGTAATATTTTTGTTGTGACAGATATTGGAATCCAAACCCCCATGCCCCATTTTCAGAGCGGAAAGGGCTCAAATTTTGGAACATCTCCAATAAGGGTAGGTAGGTAAATGGTTAAAAACCATTTCCTCATACGTAATAATGATAAAAATGATGGTGATGAACAACGAAAAAATCTAGTCAATTATCAGAGAAAGAATCGGTTGTTTATCGGCCCATTCGCTGCTTATGTTCATGATTACTCGAACATGCCTTCTAAGTAAACTAAGTGATTGTATTAGATCTGTGATGTTTCGTTTGAATGTCTATTTGGGTTTATTCCTTTGTCCAAATGGTATTAGTTTTGATATGTATGTATTCTGGAATGTCGTTTGTGAATTTGGTCCGGTTGTCTATTGTATATTGGAGCGTGAATTTCTAACATTTGACCCTGAAGGTAAATCAATTCAACAATGTCATGGAAGCTTTTTAAATTATCCGTTGAGACAGTGCAAGGAGGAGCCATCTCTCAGGTGAAGTGGGGCGAGCAATTACGCAACTTGATTTAGAGCAAAACCGGGACTACAGGCTAACAAATGAGAAGAGACCATCGTTATACTGAAAGAGCATAGGACCTGGTAGATTGTTTAAATATGTGAGCCGTAACTAAGACGATAATATAATAGAGACGAGGCGTGAGTTCTGACATCTTGAGATTTAGTTTCACATTGATCGTTCACAATTAACTTAACTCAGTATTTTACAAGAAGTTGTGTTAACCAACTAACAGTCGCTCATCAGGTAATAAGAGAATTAATAATAACATTATTAATGAGGATATGAGCGATTCAAAGACTCCGCAAACTCGGCCTCTGCGATTACGGTTGCCAAAGCTGTCAAGCAGATGGCAGAATCCTGACCGAGAATTCCGACGTGAGGACCTGTTGGTTATTTTGAGGATTTGTACAAGGCTGAGCCCCCAAGCCTGGGCATTTGGCTTGATAATGTTGCAACTCTGGTGGCTGAACCGCCGGTAGATTGTGGCGTGCCTACTATAGAGGAAATTCGGGTGGTGTTGGATCAGTTGAAGGCGCGAAGACTCCCTGGGGTCTGAGACATGCATCTGGGGATCTCTGGCATGGTGGCTACTCCCTCGAGTTTTGCACAACGCCTCTACTGCCCTTAGCCTGTTTGAGCACTGGTGTCAGCCAACTGACTGGGGAAGGGGACTTTATTTCCAATCTTGAAAGGGAAAAATGACTTTCCGGCAATTTCGAACATTGGATGTCTATTGCGGAAATATACCGTACTATACGACACAATCCACAGGACAAGGAAAAGAATATATAGTCCCTACTATTCTTACTTTTACACAATAACATGCATAAAGGAATCCTTCTCGAATTACTAACAACATTTACAATGGGGACAATATAATTCTAAATACTTGGTAGTATTCTGTTCAATGATTTAATGCACTCCCTCACTATACCCTATTGTCCGCCTTAAATTGTCCTAGACTGTAATATTCCAGTCACACAAGTTGCCTAATCTCAAGTTAAATGTGCTCTTCCTCCGATTCACCACAAGATATAAATTCCCCTTCTAAGCCTGAACAATTAAGTAAAGTGGGATAAAAAACAAAACAATTTACCTAAGTTTGCTTGAAACTATGGTACACAGGTACAGTTTTTTGTTTTAGTTCTTAAATGTGTGGAGTGTGATTGCCTTGAAGGGACTCTAACAAAATATTTTTTCTCTAATACAAGGTGTTGTTTTTCAAAAGACGTTGTTGTTTTGTTTTTTTTTAACCCCCAAAATGCTGGCTGGCCGATTTTGTGGGGTAACAAAAGACATGGTTGGGCAAAAAAATGTTAGAAAGCATGGTGTTCCTTCATACAATCATACTAGCTATAATGATACATATTACTAGAATAGCTATTATCTCTCCTATGAAGTAAAAAAAATTGAAAAAAACTTTTAGTTCGCATTGTGGAAGATTGATTGTATGATAGCTCGGCCATATAATTCCGTGGCAATGCATAACGACCGGCACAATATAATGCCATATTTATAACGAACCGTTAAGACGTCATATGACATCAAATATCTGTAGGATTACCATTAATGTGAAATTTCTGAAAGGAATACAAAGTGGAGCTATTCGTTCGTTTTTTTTCTTTTTCCCCATTTGCATCATTCGGGGGGTAAAAACAAAAAACAAGGGTGTTCCACGAAGCGTGAACGATGTTGAAGCAATTCCACCATAGGTTAATGTAAAGGTCACTATTTATTTAGATAAACTTCACATCATTTTAAACTGGGGATACACGAGAAAGTTCCCCAAATGTGGTACACACTTCAAATTTTGCTAATTTCGCCATTGCCTAATTTTTCGGCGATTCAATGCAGTGGTGATCGGACAGAATTGACTTAGAGTTCCAGATTATTGAATTACAAACGAACTAGACCAATACACGAATATAGCTATCACCTGAACAAAATCATTTTTGAACTTTTGCTAAAATCCCCCTGAGAAAATAGGGGGAGCGTTTTTACCCCAACTACCCCCTTGTTTATTTTACCCCATTTACTATACATTTTTTAGTCCAAAACCACAAATTCACAAAAACTAATAATAAAATCAAAAAATTAGTCCTGGACAAAAAATACGTCCTCTCTTCCCCTCGGCTTCAATTCCAAAAAGACCCAATTTACTCTCAATGCGAAATATATCAATTCTCCTAGATTCTCTACGAGTCCCAGAGCCCAGTTCTTCTCCCACAAGCTAACGTTCAGTTCAGTTTTCTGCCAAACCTCGATCTCGAACATGGTAAACACCGTTGACTCGACTCAAACTCCGGCTCTACTACCGCTTCACACCCAGCAGCTCCAACAGGACTCGCGTCGGCACTAGGTGTCCTCCAGGCCGGCAACGATCGACCAACTGCTCCCGCGTACGTACCCCACCCCGTAGCACTGGAAGGAAAAACACAGTCCGTGAAAAAACAAACTTTAAATAACATGAATGCTAAATGCGGCGGGCAGCCTGGACCACCGAAAAACGGGTGCTGAGGAGAGAATATACAACGCTACCACTGCCGGCGCACACAAAATCCTGACTAATCCAAAAGACGGAAAAAAATCTCTACCAAATACAATATACGTGAAAACAAACACATCACAACGGCTAATACGAATGGCCAACAACACCAATACACGCAAAACACAACCCTAGATCCCGACTAAATAGTGTTGTGGTATTTTACATGGTCACTGCCACGCCTAAACAACCAAACTCAGTTAAAATCCCTAAAATTCCCGTGTAGGCATAGCCCCCTCCCGACTGCGCTATATGTAATAATATGTAAAAGTACTCACAGTGACGTAGAAACTCCTCCAGTGAGGCAGAATCTCGGCGAAACGGACGTCAGACGGACACTCCGGACGTCAGACGGACACCCGGACGGCAGACGGAAACTCCGTTTCCCCGCACGCCCCCGTAGCAAACGCTGTAGAGAATACTCCTTCAGACCATTTGACGAGAGGATACAGACAAACGCCCCCCCCCCCCCCCCTCAAAAAAAAAAAAAACGCGTACACCGACGCTGATAAACCTTTTCCGTAACTTTGCGATATGGAACGTATCGCCTGAAAACAACGAACGGCCAATACCTTCCCGGACAACGTTTCCACCCAGTCACAAACCGTAGTAACTGGGGAGAGTTGTGGATGTACAGGAACTGCTGGGCCTCAATCGGTGGAGTCAGGGTTTCTGACATGGACCTGCCGCGGATGATGTTACATTACTCAACGACTTCGTGGATTCTCGATTTGATTCTCTTGAACACTTCGGGGGGAAAACCCGTTGGACATTCGATTGTGATGGACAAGAATAAGATGCGTCTTTTTTCAGGTTAGCTGCCCGATTCGTGATCAACCACTGCGCTTCATTGGGCATATGGGGCCCCTCCGGCGGACGATCCTGCCCACTGTGTCCATTGTGAATGGGATCCGGTGGGTTTTGGCCGACTGCCAGGACCCCCCCCCCCCCCCCCCCCCGTAGCTCATGGTTAGCGCACCAAGAATCGCTGTCCATACGGTGAACAAGTTTCAACGGAAATATTTTGGAGAATAATTGCGTATTGCCCCTCTCTTCTTAAAACTGCAAAGATGTTGAATGTGCACGGCACTGTTATAATTCACGATCTTCCAAGTAGGAGGAATCAGGCCTCTTCATACTTTTATAGACATTACAGCACCGGTGGGATGGAATAGGTCCCCGGAAAGTTTGAATAATATATATAGTTTGTTTCACATTGATCGTTCTAGTAGCTTCAGTAAGATTTTTTCTTCAGCTACCAAGGAGTTATCTGACAGCCTCGCTGAAGGTTTCCAGTTCTATGCTATAATGTAAGCATCTCCTAGGTAATGGCATCTGGTTTGGAAAATGGTGACTAATAAAGCAAAGTAGTCCCAGATTTTCAGAAAAGTGTCTCTCAATCAGGCGACCTCTCTGCTAGGAAAAGAATATTGTGAAATAGTTAAAAAATATCAGTACACGAAATACAGGATTCTGAGAAATTCATTTCTGCTATACGAATGCCTTGAATTTGGCAGACATCATCTTGAAAGGTTATCATATATGTAGGAAATAATCGACCGCTCCCCCTTTCCAAGGATCTTTTCATACTGATGATAACGATATTCTAAATAACAACTTTATGTGTAATGTAATGTGCGGAGCAATGAGTCTCTCATTTACAACATACCTAAATACTCTCTGACTATAGATGAAAATCGATTATCTTTGAAAATGATACCAATGTCATCCATAAAACAGAGTTAGCGACACAGGTTAATTCTCAGTAATTCTCAGTTACGTTTTCCTTCCTGGGAAGGGATTATAAGTTAACTCATGCTTATTTTGAAATGACAATAGATATTGAATAAAAGTCATGTCCACGACAGTTTGTCTAAAGCCAAATGCCAGCGACGCTTATAGAAAGTCCGCATGTCCAGAGTGAAAATATGCCGGGGATATACAAACCGATCATTATAGCGTTACTGTGGCAGTTTTCGTGCACACTGTCATACACTTGAAATTAACTGAACCATTTCGCTCCATGATTTGGTAGTTCTATTCTCTTTTACGGTGTTTACTTACTCTTCTTCAATTGAAACAGGCTAAAACAAAAGCTTCATCCTTGTCATTGTTGGTATAATACGTCTCAACAGGAGTCTTCACTTCTGTTTAGACGTATTTTTATGTTTTTCTTCGTCAGATGAAGATTGGATTGAGAACTAATATTCCAGTTGTAAATGTATAGTGAGTGGTAAAATACTGAGATACGTAGCTGTGATAAGCCAGTTCGTGATTGTAAGTTCGCATGCTCACCACTGAACAGTTCGGGAGAATATACGAGATTCTCCCCATAACAATATCGTTGAGGTTTATTTTGAAACTGTCACCACTATTTGAAAACGCAAACCCAATTCATCCCATGTTTTCGGATGGCATTGTTGATGACTATGGGGAAATCTGTAAAGTTTTGTGTTGGCAGGATTTGTAATTTTTGGCAGGGAAGATTCAAAAACGTTCTGCACCGTCTGTACGTTCAACGTCGAACTGCCACTGCTCCCTCGTGACCTTTGACACAATATCATTATCATCTCATTGAACTCCCCCCCGAACTCCGAACTGGCTTATTAGGGTCGAAAATATTTCCACCAGTCGAACATCATTTAACGGCACGTTGTTTTTCGTCAAAGAAGTTGAGTCGGATGAATTCATCGATAGAGTTTTTTTCTTTCTAGGGACAATTTGTTTTTTCTAGTGACAACTAACTATTGATTTTGCATATTTTTTTTAATTAGCATTGGCCTGAATCATAAGCGGCATGGATAATCTATCTTTGACTTGACGATATCTGAATTTGATAATCTATCCAGGTCAATTAACTCTACCAGCTGTTGCCTGGAGACCGTAAGACAAGAGACTAGTTTCTCCGCGCTTTGTGTCTCGGCTACGCTGGAGGGAGGAAGTAGTTTGGAGATCCGCGATACTGGTGTAGTCGCTGGCCGGAAATAATTTAAACCTAATAAAAGTAGGATGTGAATTGGCTATTTTACTTGATAAAGATTTTGAATCACAGCAATGCAAATCAACAATCACATAATGTGATTGCCAATAGCTCATACATTTGGTGGGTTGGTCCATAGCTGCAGTGTATGCTGCAAGCAGGGTTAGCGGCAACTCAGATGAAAGATTTAATTCTCACCTGTGACTCAAAGACCATCACGCCAGTAAGGATGGCAATAAATCGTGCCTAAGTGCGCTTGGATTTGGGAACTGCAAAGACAGCAGGATCCTTGACCTCGCAAGGATAAATGGATTGCAAGCTTATGGTTATCAGATCCGACTTAAAGCTGTTAAGCTTGGACCGACATTAGGATAATCAGACAAAAATACCGACTACGAGCGAAATGGTCTGAATAATGAAAATGATGTATCACGAGGATGCCTGAGAAGTGCATTCCAGCATTCACTTTCCACAAAGTCTGATGATATTATCAAGCAGAATCGCCATTTGAGGCTTGATAGTCGGACTTGGCTTTCTACCGCGCCTGGCTCATAGCTAAGTCAATGGCGGGACCGATACGCGATTCCGGATCTGCACAGTCTGCCCCGTAGTGCGTCAAGGCCGTTGATGGTGAAATCTTGAACGATGAATCTGCTTAAGCTTGTTGCCTGGGTACTTCGTGGAATCGTACAAGGACGACCCCGAGCTGTGCGATCGAAACTGAGATTAGATTTCTTCATGACTAGCTCACTCCGCCGCATCGTTGGTCATCGTTGCAATGTCCAGTGTCAGGTTGCTACGGAATGCTGAGACAGTGGGATTCAGACGACAGTTCGTGACTATCAAGTGCCCTACTAACAAAACGCGGTGCGTCTTACGGGAGCCGATTCTGTATACCTTGCTCTGTTGTCATAGGCTGTTGACAGCCTCGCGGGTACCTTTTGGAGCTATGGGGCCAGGTCGGTCCGCATGGTTAGAGGGGCCGTTGAAACGGCTGAAGAAGCTGACTGATAACTTCAAGGCATTTGCTGAGGAGAGGGGGGGGGGGTAAGTAAGTGAATGATAACAACGTCGGGTGAATGTCAATATAGAGCAATGTACATTGATTGTATGGTGCTTGACTAAGAATTCTCCTTCTCCGCACCATACCGCGCGTTGTACAATCCTTATTTCCAGATATTTTCGTGGAAATACTAGCATGCCTTCAATGGCCGAATCGTGGCAACAGGCACTGTGGGTTTGCAGAACTGGTGGTGGTTGGTTTGGGATTTTTTCCTAGGCATGCTGTCGCTTCAAGAATGGCTTTGCCTAGCCGCGTTGATTAGTGGCTGAGTGTTGATGCGAAGGGCCCGCCAGATAACATCGGTTCCCCGTGTGGCCAATTATTAAGTGGAACACCTGTCGAAATACCTCATGTTTATATTTGTTTCATGCATCGCTATGGTGGTCAAGCGTAGAAAACTGTGTGCTTTCAGCATAGTTGATCGCAAGTTTCTACATGAAAGGGCGGTGACCCCCATTCTTCGTGTTGGTTATTTAACTTCAGTCTTACTATTGAATACGACGGTTTACGATATCAGCATTTTATCATGGCTGTAAGGGTTCGCAGAACAATAAATGAATTCCTTTTTAATCCAACAGCAATATAAAATGCGGTCAATAGGCCTTCCATCAATACCGCATTGACTACCCCATCAATCAGCTACAGATGTAATTGCCGTGGAATACGGGTTCCTATCAGCACTAGTTTTGTGTGATAGCTGCCGAAATATACTGCGATGTTGAGTTTGTCCGTACCCCATATCTAAATGGGCGATCTAATCAAAAATAATTAGGCTCTCAAAAATGAGGCTATCAACGCTTATCTTCTCTCCCTCGTATGTGGGTAACGTGGATGGCGAGAAATAAGATTGCAATTAAACATTCAATACTAGCTCACCTGTTCAAATTCTCCCGTCTTCATCTTGGCTGTGCCTCTATGCGATATCGTTCTTCTGTCAGTTAAGTCTACAGACGTGTGACCTGGTTCTTTTGGTGGGCGGCGGCCATTGAATCGACAAAAGAGGCGTTTGAGATTCTGTATTCTCATCACTTATGCTATAGTGTGAGAGCATAATATATAATGATTTGGCCGTGTTATGACGATACAGAGAATGTCCCTAATCATTTGAGACGAGTCTAATAATCATAGAAATGCCAGAAGTTTGACAAGATGTGAATAATTCCACCCCAGATATTGCTTCAAATAAATTCATATGGACGTCTTGTGTGACCATGTCATGGTTCACTGAACCATAATCCGTGACATAGTTACACTACTGCCGAAATTGTACTCATCAGAAGTTTATTGCGAAATTAAGAAACCCGACATAAACCACTTTGAAATTAGTTTGGGACACTATGGGACAGCAAAGTTCAAATATCATATTACATGCATTTCTTTCCATATTTGACTGCCTCGTCCTTCACGACGTTCACAACGGAATGCTAAAAAAAGTGGCAACAGCTCTGCTGAGAATTTTTTTTTTTTTTCAAACAGCCTAAAATTTTACGATAGACGCACTGTCTCAGCACATGACTGATCGGTATTAGGATTGTGATTTCATTCCCCTGACTGCGTCTCTGTGGTTGTGTATGCCTATATGCCTTACTTGTAATTGGACAACTTGATGCACGAAACACCATGTTGCGTGTGTGTAATAAGAGCTTCCCTCATTAGACATGTGTGAAATCGAACCTGCAATCGTCGCAATGTCTTGCTTGTGTAATTATAATTTGATACTGCATTTGAAGTATACAAAAACCACTACCATTTTGGTTTTGGTTGCACACTAATTGAATTTTACTACAATCAGATTGAAAAGGAATCAAAACTAATTCACCCGTGCTACAAGTAATGTTGAATTTGCATGTTCGAATAAATCCATGGATTGTGATTTTTGCTACTGTTTCTACGTTGTCCTAAGTTGCCTAATAACACTGACACTTTGTATCGGCGAACCGGGAAAGAATGCGAAGCAAAAATAAAGTCGATCAACTGAAACCGAAGTTATCCTGCAAGTCACTCCAAACATAACCCTGTACCATCTCCTGTAACGATGGCCTGCATTGACACTCTCACTCAATTTACTACAACGACATGAAAAAGCGTTGCCTGGGGCGGGGGATCCCTGAGAGTGGGAACATTTCTCACATCATCCTCTATTAAAGAACCCATTTGATTCGGGAGATTTGAATAACTACAGGCCGGTTTCCGAGTTTCCAAGTTTTGGGTAAGTCATCGAAAAAGGTTGTTGCATCTAGGCGTTTTGCTCACATTTCTGCCAATGGGCACTTTTCAATCGTCATGTCCTGTAGGGGTGAAACGGTTTTGTTGACTGTCCATAATAATATTCTGCTGGCTATGGATATGGGTAAGGTTACGGTTCTTTAGAATCTGAGCGCCGCTTTTAATACAGTGGATCACACCTTGTTTTCACGGAGGTTGCAGGAGTTTGGTGTGTGCGACGTTGCATTCAAGTGGTGGTCAGTCGTATTTCGCGAACTGTCCACAATGTGATCGTGTTAAAGGTGCCATATCTCAGTCCATTATTTAGGATTTCTCTGTCCTTCGGGGTTCTTTCTTGGCACCCAGTGATTTTTTATTTATATTAACCCCTTCATAAAATATTCGCTATGTATGGGTTACAGTATCACCCTTACGCTGATAATACACAACTGTATCTCACATTTGGCCCTGCTTTTCCGCAGGAAAATCTCTCCATTGCAGTGATTGGGTCATGTTTAAATGAGGGGTGAACAAAACGATGGGAGTTCTGAGTTGAAGCTGATTCACTGTTCACTCCCAGCAACAGCTATCTAAGATCACTGCCCCATCACTGAGAATTGCCGTTAGCCCCTCAGTCCACTTAGTACATGGCGTAATCTTCGCGTCTACATCATCTGTTTCATCTATTTTCAATATGGTTAGGTCTGCCACATATCACTTGCGTAACATCAGTAGGATTAGGAAATACCTTACAACAGATGCCGCTATTAAATTCATACATGCCCTTCATACTGTTAGGCTATATAGCGGAAGTGCTCTCCATGTATGACTTACCTAATCGGCAAATTAGCGTCTCTGGTGTGTTCAGAATAATGCTGCCCGCGTTTTGGTTAGAGTACTCAGTCCTCTCTTGTCACACCAATTTCACGTGATTTCCACCCGCTTCCAGTGCGTTCTCGCGTTGTTCATAATCTAATGTTTGTGGTCATTAGGGCGTTACAGGATTTGGGGCGTGTGTAAAAAGTGAGGTGCTTTCTCCAGCTTTATCTGCTCGTACTCTTCGCTCTGCTGGAACGAATACTCTTACCCCTTTCTCGTCGCTCCTGTGGAGACAGGCCTTTCCGCGTTATTGCCGTGCCTCGGTGCGAGAAATTTTTATAAATTTGTGCCATTTAAGAGGGCTATCATGTTTAAGGCATAAGTCATCTAGGTCTTCATGTTGTTGTTTCTGTTTTTGCTATTTTTCCGTACTGCGCCTTGCGCATTTTAGAATTGATATGTGCGCATTATAAGTCGACATTAATTCATCATTATTAACCGAGTCAAATTCCGAGAGATATGTCTAAAATCTCCCTCGCGATTGAATGAATCAATTCTATATTTAAACAACGGTTCCTCCCCCCTTCCCAATGTGAAAAAAACTGACCTGAACGTCAGCATACTGTGGGAAACTATACGGATTAAGATTGTTGATAGAGCTGCCTCGGAGACTATAGCCTTATTTCATGTAGAGATATTAACGTTCATGAACCATGTTTGCATGACATCTATCTGCACCCACCATTTGCATATGCATGAGCTATGCAAATGATAAAACAAGAAAAAAAAGCACACAATTACACTTCGCATAACCTACCTTCTGTACGGTAGGGAAAATGACGTCGCTAAATGACAACACGCGGTAATCTTTCACTGAGTGACCTAATTTACAGTTATTTGGCCGTTAATATTAGTAGCACTGTTTAGAGGGACTGGGGGTAGTAGTAAAACATTTAAGCTAGAAATCAGTTTGTTAGCATCGGTACTTCAGGATAGTCAAAAAGGTACCTGGATGTAACTGAGAGTATCAGTGTGCATGTATACCCTCGGACGATTACATTAGGCTCGTCATGATTCCTGGCAGTAATTGCATATAACAATCGGCAGATACACGATGTCCAGGATCGCAGTGTTTGCTACTAAAAAGTTTGCGTTGATTGAGGATATAAAATCATAATTAAATGGGGGAATAACAACCATTTTTGTTATTACTGCTGGCGTATTGTCTTACTCTGTTTTATGGTCGTTTCCTTGCCGAGTTTTTTCACATACATGTTCTTTGAATAGTCCACAAATAGCTACTAAATAGTCGATGTGTACGGTATCGATTGAGATAAGTTGATTATTTTTCCATTAGCGGCCGTTCAAACTGTAAACGTCGATAAATTTAAACTTGCTTTACAACCAGATGTATAATGGATCTTGATTACTGATGTCGAGGATCCTTTTGTCATCATGCAAACAATATTACACTTAAAATTTCTCATTCATGTCAGTGGCTTGCTATATATAATTGACTGCTCTTTTATATTTTTATTTTATCATTCTTCAATGCTTATTTCATGACTATTCCATTTCTCTTTCTCAATGGACGAAACCCAACCCTGCGTTTCTTTAATACCAGGGTATTATATATTATCTTATAAATTTTCGTCATTCGTATCATTTTTAGGATTAAGAGGGGTAATTCGTTAATTATTTCACTGAATACAGGTAATATACTGCACTGACCTGGATACCTGGATACAGTGTGTCAATATGAGCAAATTTGTTTGATTATAAATATTCACGAAAATCACTTAAAATAGTCAGTGAAAAATAACGTCAAATATGCGGGCAATTAAAAAAATGGACATTACTGTCATGGCATATGATCCCATTAGTGTTAATCGCCTAGTAGAAACGAGAACGTGCACTTCCCAACATGTTACGTCATTTTCACGTAACATACCAAGCGGCGCATGGAATGAAAAAGTAAATTAGAGGATTCAGTGACGTTGTTGTCACTGGAGTTATTATTGAACAGAGAATCAATAGAGTGGGCTTGGCTGTGCAATCAAAGTTATGTTGGTGCTTTCCTCTTTGTCATCATGCAGTAAGACAACATATCGGGAGCGTTTCAGCCCATACAGTTTAGCGTTGTTCTTCGGCTAACGAGTCCGCGATAATAAACTGATAACCACCGACCATCGGAAGGTTCAATATATTTGGTCCAGTAGTAGGAAGGAATATGCAGTCAATACATTTATTTTCTATCTCTCAAGAATCAAGTTCAATCACCACTCTTTCTCAAATCTCAGTATTTTACTACAATACATTATGTTCATTTATACAAATAAGCGGGAAGCGCCCAGAAAAAGTTAAAAACTTTTCGAGACTGGCCCTAAAAAGGAAGGACTGATATAACAACTAGTTAATGTCATATGCTTACCTATATAACAAAAGAAAGTAAAGGAAGGAGGCAAATCCAACAGATCGAGTGGGAAGGGGAAGTAAAATAAGACTTAATTATAATTATGGGTCAATAGGTTTGCTAAGAAGATGCTGCTAAAA
Organism: Sclerodactyla briareus; assembly: GCA_026419785.1. Lineage (NCBI taxonomy): Eukaryota > Metazoa > Echinodermata > Holothuroidea > Dendrochirotida > Sclerodactylidae > Sclerodactyla > Sclerodactyla briareus. The sequence goes on along the minus strand of JAODTK010001444.1, from coordinate 520,071 downwards.
TTTTGCTGAATAACATTTACTGAACTAGCGTTTTTGAATAGGTATGAGAGCGAGCATGCCAAGTGAACACAGTGCTACGTTCATGCATTTCATTTCGAACTGTCCTGGAATAGAGGTAGCTCAGATAATGTCTGTATCGGGTATTAATATTGTGAAAGCTTGAGTTGTTAGAATAATAACCACTGAAAACCTCAGGTAGAGACACCGCCGTGAAAATTTATACCATAATATTCCTAATTGATCATCGTATATCGTAAGGACATTGAGTTCACTAAAAAGAGGGGCAGTGAATGAGTATGATGCACGTTACATAAGTTGCGTATCACACAATTCTGAGAATATTAGGCTATTGAGGGTGGTTGGTTTGTACGACCCCACGGAAGAAGACTATAATTCAGATAAGGCAACACAAGTGCGTTATAGAGAGTTAAAAGAGTACTACGGGGCAATATATTCTTTAGCCGATTAATAACGTCGTTCGTCCTTGAGATTCTTTTGAAATAGGAGTTCTTACTTACTTCCATCCGTACTCGTGTGGGTCTAATTTTCTTTGTGTGCCCTCTGGTAGTGCTCTCTCCCAAGAACTCGACATAATCCTCCACTTTGATGTTCATTTTCCTTTGCATAATGTTATAAAATGTTATCAGTCCTGGCGATGATGGCGTTGCTCTATCATCATCAGTCTTAATTCTTTTAATCTTTCTTCATAAGTCTCGTTTCTCATACCTTGAATTATTTTTGTCATTCTCCGCTGTATCCCTTCAAGTAGTTGTATATCCTTTCTTAAGTATGGTTTCCAAACTTGCACACAGTAATCCAGATGAGGCCTCACCAAGCTTTTTATAGATTCATCCACCTTGCGGTCAAAGTTGGTAACGTTCCATTTGATGATACTCATCACTTGTTTGCTTTCTTTGCGGATTCTGCACACTGCCTGCTGAACTTCAAGATGCGTTTGACCTACACTCCCAGATCCTTTTCTCCTCTGTCTCCTGTTCAATCCTTAACACCCATTTTGCACTTAAAATTTGGGTTTGCATGGTCAAAATGCATTTCGAACATTTTTCACATTGAATTTCATTTGCCATTTCTTTGTCCATTACCATCAACTCTTCAAATCTTGCTGTAACTTCTGCTGGTCTGTTCCCTTTCCTACTGGACGAATCACTTTGGTGTCATCAGCAAATTTACTAATTTCACACTGTAATCCAATATCTAAGTCATTCATATAGATTGTAAAACACACAGGTCCCAGAACTGATCCCTGCACCACCGAACTTAGCACCTCTGTCCATTGCGAAACTTCTCCATTTAACACCACCCTCTGTTGTCGGTTGCATAACCATTCTCTATCCATTTCAATATCTGACCATCAATTCCATGTGCCCTAAGTTTGGTAATCATTCTCCTGTGTGGAACCGTATCAAACGCTTTTTGAAGATCAAGAAAATAACGTCTACTGGCACTCCTTCGTCTATATACTTTGTTATCTTGTCGCAATACTCAAACATCTTTGAACCCCAGCGTCTTTCGAAAACCTTGCTGCGTGTCTAATATTAAATCATTCTCATCAAGATGATCGACAATTTGGTCTCTCAGCACATCCCATTATTTTTCCCTGAACCGTCAGTCAAATTTAACTGTCGTAATTGGAACATCCCCTCGATCCCCTTTCTTTAACAAAGGCGTTATATTTGATCTCTTCGCAGTCCTCCCCGGAATTTCTGTGGATTCCAAGGACTTGTGTAGTCCGGCTTGATGTTGTCTGGTCCAGCAGCTTTCCCCCTTTCAATCCCCTGTAGTTGTGGCACACACATCTCCTCTGTAATTTCCACCAACTTATGAGTGTCATGTCAGAAATTCTTACTGCATCTGGAACATTAGGTTCTTCCCTTGTGAAGACAGTGGAGAAAAAAACTTATTCAGGGCCTCTGCAGGTTCCTTATTTTCACATCACCTCACCGCTATCCCTCCTTAATGGGCCCACTCTTTCTTTCACTTTCAGTTTTGACCGAACATATGAATAAAAGTCTTTGGATCTTCTTTGATTTTACTGGATACCTTCATTTCAAAACCTCCTCTTTGATTCCTTATTTTGATTTTCACTTGCTTTTGCAATGTTTGAAAATAGTTCCAATTAGAGACCAATCCTGCATCCTCTCATAGTCTCTCCATTATTTACGTGTTTTTTTTTACGAATGAGTCTAACCAGACTCTTAGTCATCCACTTTGGTCTGTTTCGTCACTTTTCTGCTCTTTACAGAACATACTTCTTGATTATCTGATTGTAATTGTCCGTACAAATGGTTCCACATTGCCTGCCCCTGCTGCCCTCGAATCGTTCGTCCCATTGGGAACTCCTGGTAAATCCTCTGTGATGCATAAATTAAAGAGGTGTAAAAAAGTGTATTGTAGTCGGAAGCCTATCAACTGAATACCTGTGGTGTAAAAGAAGCGAATCGTAGCTAGAAGCCTATCAACTGAATATTTTCGAGAATCCTTCGCGGAATAAAAAAGTTTGAAGTTTCTGTAATTTTTAGGCGTATTGCTTTACCTTTATAAGGCACGGAAAGTGGGAAGTGGCTTTTCCTGCTAACTGACGGACATTTGTAAGTGTGTTGCGCGCCCTAACCCGTGGTGGCGATCAGCTTAAATAGTCACTCACCTGCGAGGGGCCCCCCAAATTTTATTTTTGCTCGACGCCCCTGTCTCTCAGCAAACGTCATCGAATGCCCTCACCTTGTGGATGTAGATGGTAGCATAGTTGGGCGAATCACAAGGTACTTTTAGTAGTCACGCAGTTATTCCTCTCCACCAGGTTAACTATAAATTGTGAATGATATTCGGCAATAGGGCAATAATTAACTCATTGTGGTATAATTTAACAAGCGCTACTGGCGTGGTACCCACACGCGTGGACGACCGTAGCTAACCCGCAACTGCATGGTCTTCAGTAACTACATGATATCATCAACATCTGTTCAGTAATAATTGACTTGACCAATAATTACTGTCCGATCCATGATGCATATACTCATAGAGAACTGACGTATATACTTCCATCAGCATTTTTACCTTAACTCGAATTATTTGAAATTATTTGACCATATTTATTATCCATTAATGACTGAACGACATAGCACACTCTTACAAATGTCTGGGGATGAACCTTCCCTTACTCCACTGTTTTGCCAGTGTACTTTATTGGTTGAGTATGAAGCATGGAACTATTATATCAAGTGGAGAGACAATAACAGGTAAATGTATGTAACTCTTTGAAGAAAAAAAAATGTCCCGGTACGAGCTATACTGACAAGCGAGTGGATATGTATGTATAACATTGCATCAACAACCATTTGTAACTTTAAATTGCAGCGAAGCTGCGGAGACAAATCCTGGAACATGCTTGCGAAAGTTATCAGTATGTGTATATGATGTATCAGAGCAAGAACTCCAGTCACCTTCCAGCACGGATGTGGAAGACATTCTTTCGTCTGGGCTATGTAGGGCGGCTGATACAAACAGTCGGTTGTACATGCATGTAGACAAAAAAAAGTTGCAAAAAAATACTCATCTTCCTTTGCATTTTTTTTAACTTGAACTTTCTGCAAATATATTCACCCATGAGGCTAACGCAAACGTTTGTCAACATGAAACAGGACAAATGACGACATTCTTCTGAACGCTGGTATTAGGGAAATGATAACAGGGAAATTTAATTTTTCTGCACTATCAACTGTCGAGGCAGCTCATTTTCTCATTCCTGTCGCGATAACAAACCTATAAATATGGCATCTAGAAGTATTTCAATAGTAATATACCATTCATTATCGTGATGGATCAAGGTTGATTTCAACTGGATTTGTGTCAAAAGCCCTGGAAAGTGACACTCAATGATGCTTGGTGCCAATGTCATTATTTTCTGAGAAAGATATATAAAAACTATCGCTGGAAATAGACTTTTGCTACTCTCCCTATAGTGAATACAATTAATGAATTAGTCGTGGTCAGTAAGTCTGTGAAATATTTGTTTTAAAATTGAAATCACACTATCAAGAGAGTAGAACACAAAGACACCCAAAAAGTTTTTTACGAAAACAACTCTCGACTTTCGACGTTGAATAGAATCAAATGAAAATACAGTCCTCTCCTCCCACTTTAGGGCTATTTCTCTGTTTGTTTCGAGAATCACTATTGGATTGAATCGTTAGCCTTTCCACATAAATTCACAAGACCACGATTACCCTTCAAGTAAAAAGGTGAAGCAAGGGTTTCGAATAATGTGTGAGATCAAGATAGGGAAAAAAAAACAAATCAAGACCTGTGGCAAATAACAAGCTTCGATTCCACTTCAGTGCAATGTTTTATGTTTCCCTATACGTGGAAGTACTAGCCCAACCCAACCTTCGATACTGGTATTCAAACATATCAATCACTCTTCATAACACAAGAACGACTGATCCACGTCCATATCGAGGAAGAATAAATTATACCCCATGCTTACTCACTTGTATAACTGACACATAATCGCTTATCGCAATGTTATTAAATAAGGCGGCGCCTTCGGGGGAACTAGGTGTGAATAAACTCTATGACTTACCCTACTGCGGATAGTTTATTGATTTATCCTAGGTTAACTTGTATTTCCTTCTTCAATACGAAAAAAAGTCGATGGGATATTAGAGAGTGTGGTTTGATGCTTTTGATGAAGATTTAAGCGAAGTTGGAGCTGCGCCGAGAAGTCAATATATAATCGATTAAATTAACAGATATGACTGAATACAATACAAAACCATTATCTATGGAATTGTTTGGCGATGAATTTAACTGAATAATGTGTCATTGATATACTAACAAATATCGGAGAGCTTTTTATATAGAGCCAAAACGCACACATGTTAAGACTGTGAATGTTCGAGACAACGGAGAATGCAAGTGTTGTTCCGCTAGTCACTGGAATTAATTTACGTGTCTTTCAGTTGTTTGGAATCCCAGAACCTTGTTCTCTTAATCCGCAGGAACTTAAACTTAAAACTAGTGTTAGGGCCCTGCTTCACCAAACTCGTTTGTCAAACAAGTAATTATATGTCCCACTGAATATTATTTTGAATGTTTCAGTGGGGCGAAACTCATTTTAGCAATAAGAGCTCCTAAACATCATTTAACTACCTCGGCTACGATATTAATTGTGGTAGTAAGCAGTAGTAAAAGCAGTTGTTCTTTGACAGTGAAAACGAAAGTAAGTGGAGCAGCTAAATCAGTAAGTGTTGTAAATACTAGTAATGCCAGACAGGCGGAATTACTTTGTAGAATGGGGTTAATTGTTTGAATTTAATTTTCAAGAAGGAATAACTAATTTTTATTATTCGGATATACTTCTGAAAATGTAAGCTTTCACTACTTTTCAGAGCAAATCACAAGCAAGCGAGTGGGTCGGTCGTTGTTTGGAACTAGTCAGCTATACAAAGCAATCGTAAAACCAAAGAAATAGTCGTTTTCTTCGTTCGCAATTATAGAAAAGGATTCAATTTTTCTCGAATTGCTCATGTACGTTTTCGAACATCCTATTACTGTTGACTTGATGCACATTTTATATATAAAAAAAAAAAAAAAAAAAAAAAAAAAACATTCGGTTTCTATTTGCAAATTATTTCTTTATATAGCCATTGCTCTAGTTCGAAAACTGTGGGGGTTGTAATTTAAAATGTAACAAAGTGCAAAGCATTCAATTCGGATCATAATGAATGCATCAATAATTCTTAGAACTGTTATTTCGTCGATGGCTACAGGGACAGGTGTGTTGTTTGGTCAGATAAACTGGAAGGTTTTGAAAGCCAAATAACGTTCCTTGGAAAACTATTCGATTAATCACCGTGGTTACAATGTCACCGAGACAGCGTCTTATTAAGTATCGAGTTTTTTTTTTTGCTTTTAAACGTTACTCCAGACAGCACATACCAAGGATGGAGTATTCACTGACGTTAATGTACGGGATCGGCGAATACATCACGATCGGCATGAAACATATGTTCAATAAAATATAACACTGGAATAAAGAAAGTTCCTCATGAAGTTCTCCCCAAAACAAGAGTTTTCATACATAGGACGTGCAGAATGATTATCTACTGCGACTGCCAAAAATCAATAACTCGTTATAATTAGGTTCAGTTGCAAAGAATTTATCACATCGGGTTACCTATAGGCAACCACCAACTAGTACGGTTCGTACCTAGATTGGATTATCGTTTTGCAATGTTCTCCGGCATATTATACTGCCATTGCCATGTAATAACTTAGAGTACGTAACACTAATTACGGGATGAATGTTTTTCAGCTAGCATAATTTTCATAGACAATCAAGAGATCGCACTCTGTTGGCAGAAACTGGATTTCTCGGACTCGTTAGATATTTCACCCCCTGCTTTGCTCACTCCGAGCTTACCATGCAGTAGTATGGAAAACTATGTTGGACCTTGTTACGGGGGTTTAATGAAGTCATATTACTGTGTCTACAGGCCATATAGTACAATGAAGTTGGTTATCTTCACCATTCTACTAATCCGGGGTTTTTTCCCTCCTCGCCAAGCCTCGGTGGGCAGGTTCCATTACATATTAATCATTTTATCTATAGTAATCGCTTAATCTTACTGCATTATGTTATCGGACTTCATCATTTTTCAAAGGCTACTTGACCTCATCAAGCTTGCATGGAGCCTAGGTACTGAATGACGAGTTTTCGCAACCGTTTCCCTTTTCAATGACAGAAAAACCTGTGTTGTGCGTTGTGTGATGGTTTTCTTTGGGTACAAGCTTAGAACTCTGTTCGCGGTTAGCTCGTTGGAACTCGGGACAGCAGAGTACTTCCTTACAAAAACAGAGGTGCGACAATAGGTAGATCTAGAAACGGGAGTGCTTTTGCAACATTGGACCATGCACATAAAAGATGTGTTCGGCCATGGGCTTTGGCCACTTCAATATTTCTTGATGACTACTTACTTTGCTGGAAGTATATTAACAGAGATACCTGTCGGAATTTTGTGTTCCTTGGATTATTACACGCAACTACTGCGCTGATTGGGCCACATGGCTCGCGTCCGCACGATGGGCGAGGCAGGGATTTTGGAAGGGCCATGCTCTGGTGTGTTGGTTGTGCCCAAACTTGATAACTTTTCGTAGGCACTGATGTATTATGATGAGCGACCGAGCAGTTCCTTCACGACATGTACTGTCATTCTTGTCTTGCCGATGGGATCAGGTCATCCTGTCACGAACTGGGGACACAGTGGTAAGGTGAACGATCTTTGCTAATCACACGTAGGCCAAAGTTTCCGGACGAGGCCAGAAATTCGGACCGGTTCTCTACATCGGGACACTGTTTCACGATGTAGTAATGCATGATCGAGAGGGCTTTGGCGTCGGCCGGGGAATTAGGGAGTGGGACTTTCACCCATCGTGACATGTCAATCGCAAAAGTCCAGCCGTCTGCTGCATAACGTGACCATGCCAACTAGGTAATTCCCCTGTTTCCAACGTCGGAGTCGTAGTTTTTCAGATTTTGGATCTATTGAAAACTTTCCTTTTTGACACAAATAGCACTGATATTATGCTCAATATACTGACTCGCACACACACTCACTATCAGTGTTTCACTTTCTCATTTTTTTCCTCCTCAATGTTTCAACGCTTTAATTTCCTCCATCGTTCAGCAGGCCCTTAACTGAACCGAGAAGACATACGATTGACATCTAGCTGAACCGAGAATGACATGCTATTGCAACACAAATCTCCTCTGTTGATTATAGCGCATCTTCAATATCCTGACACAGAATTTATCATTTTTTTCCCAGAATTTATTGAATTCAACGAAGCGCCATAAAAATAGCACCAGCTGCTTCACTCCTCTGGAGATAAAACGGCCGTTGAAACAATCTACAATCCCAGTCAGGGGAAGCACAAAAATGCCATCGCAGCGCATGACTGATCAATATTACGATTGCGGTTCATTATCCCTGACGAGTCCACTGTAAAAACAATTCCGTCTGTCTGCCGAAACTCCAGAATACCTTATTTCACATAATTAAACATTAAAAACGGACTGTTTACGTGCGTGTGTTCGCGGTTTCTCCTCACTGGACTAAAAACCGTGCCAATAGCATGAAATGTCATGATGAGGAACAAAATACTAGCAACTGGCATGAATCATTGACTAGTGCTATACTAATGAAATGTCAGTCTAACGGGTCGTGATGACCGTACGAGCATTGACTTTAGTAGTCGGGAAATATACAATTAAGATGGATTGTCGTCAATTAAATAAATCTTGTAAACAATAACTGCACCCAGCAATTTTAGATAAATTGAAAAACCAAAGGTATTACACGCATTTTTTCGTCCAAATAGAATTGATATATTAATAAGGTAGGAAAAAGCAGTAGCGCTCCAAATTTACATATAAGCCCCATTACGATATTTCGTCGTGACGTATGCAAAAATTGCGCCGTCGATTGTGGCTGGACGCTAGCAGACGACAATCCATCTTCAATATATATCTGATAATTTGTTAAACACGATAAGTCCAGAACGCCTGGTCCGTCAGGTGAAAATGGGGTATAATGTTGACTGCTTATGGGGAGTACAGAAACCCCATTGTAGGGAGTGTAGACCGGGGCACAGATTTGGGAGGGGGGGGGGTTTGGAAAAAATTGCGAACATTGATAATTTGGCAAAATGTAGCTCGGTAAACGATAAACTCGACCTTACTGGACCGTTTGAAGGCTCATACCGGGTATATGGGTTCCCCATAATGTAGTACATGATTCCTAGTGTTTTGGGGTCAGGTCACCAGAGGTCAATAGAGTCGAACTCTGAAAATCTGGTCAACACGATAAGTACAGATGCCTGTTCGGCACTCTAATAATAGTTTGTAGCGTTATGATACGATTGAAACCTCCATCAGTGAATAGCGACAATTGACTGATCATTCTTTTCCTTATATGTCTAATACTTGCTACCTATCCTGTGAAAGCTTAAAGTAAGATAAGAGTTCATAAAAGAGTAAGTGGCTTACCATGATAAATTCCACGAAACCCCACAAAAAAAAAAATCTCACTCGATTTTCTCTAATCGAGGTAAAGACTTTTACTCATGTCACGGATGGATTTATATGGGAATAACCGCTTTCGGAAAAGTGTTCGTTGTCAGCATATTGTATTATTTCCGCATAGAATACTGCGCAGTGATCATTGGAATGACAGAAGAAATTGAAAAGAGGTTCACAGACGTGATACCAATGACGTTGGAAAGTAGGTTCTCTGATTCAAAAGGGAAAAAAAAAATCAAACTGAAGCTCAAGCAAGCTGGGCTCAGTCATGCCATTAATTTATGACATTTTACCCAGGTGTTGTCAACCATTAGTAACACGACCAAGTACAGCTGACCGAAACATTTCGCGAATGTTTTTGCTCGTACCAAACATTGTTCCGCTAGGGACAAACAAAACAGTGAAGCGATTTTAATCAATAGATGAATAAATAGTCATCAGGTCTGTGCAGCATGCGAATAATGAAAACAATAACAGTCGAACCTATATCTACAAAAAATGGTAAATCATCACTAGAGATCACAACAAAGTGACAACACACGTGTTCGTGAACAAACCTCTCAAGTTAAAAATCGTAGAAAGAATGATTAATTTAGTAGTAGGCATAACCTGTGAGAAATATGTAGACGCAAAGGTATGAGTGATGCATGTCAACTGACCAGAAAATTCATCAGAGTAGATTTTCCATGTGATGTTCTTCAGCGGTTATTTTTCTTCTCGCCATTCTTCGAAGAAGCAGCAACGTTGCCATGATCGAACATGGGGAAGAACGGCGGGCGGCGCGGCGGGCGGGCGGGCGGGCATCGGACGGACGGATAGATAGAGAGATAGATAGATAGATAGATAGATAGATAGAGAGATTAATTGATAGATAGATAGAAGTAGTAGATAGCTAGATAGAGAGATAGATCTAGATTGCGTAATATGTGGTAGCCTTGTGCGTCAGTAAAGGAGACGCAGTGGGTAATCGATTGACATAGATTCAGCGATAAAGGGCAATGTAAGCCCACATCCATATCGTGTATTCACGGGTTCATTGAACCAGATATCAGGACGAGTGTGCTACCGTGAGAAGTACCGATCTAATGCGTGATCCAGTCAAGGAACTCTTTTTTCTGCACGTTTGCGAGATGTGCCTTATGGGAAATATTGAAGCGTCTTGGTCTGACTGCGACGGAAGCTTAGGCGAATTCGGCGGTGATTGATTCAGGTTTCAAATTGTCCATGAATTCGATGACTTTCCAGTCGACAACTGAATTCTCTGATGTTACCACTAATTAGGGCATTGTTCAAGCTTCGTGGTACACGTGACCAGGGCGACAGCATCGGTTGGCGCGTTGCGCACGAGACAACTCAGCAAATTAGGCCACCCAGATGACGGGGAATGGCACTACATGACATATTTCAAGTAGATGGTGTAGTGGCATAGCAACATTTTTCGAACTTTAAAAAATTGTGGCATGTCATAGAATTTCCCAAATCTCAAAGAGTGTGCTGAGTAAATGTTTTTAGAATTCATATTCAGTTGTATATAACGCGATACTCTACTATTGCGGCGGGCGCGTAAGTTTACCACATCTGGGGGAAAATTGTATACCAGTATGATTAATGAGGTATGTTCCACTGTTGCTTTACCTTGCTTTACCTCTGCTGGATTTTCATAGTACTCGTAGTTCTTGTCATTTTAGCATTTCCAGGACTGCAAGCCTTGAATTTGGTGCAATATGCACATTAAACATTCAGTCGCGGAAATTATTTTGGGTTTCACCTGAATGGACTTGGTAACGTTGCTAGCATGTATTATGGGAAATCCGCTTCGTTAGCACCGGTAGTGCTCCACTTTCCAAGCCTTCCGTCCTTCTAGTCTTTGCCTATTTTCCCTTCTTCAAATTAGTGACTACTATTCGTTCCTTGGAGGTTTCAAGAAAATTCGAGGCATCTTCAGTGGCGCAGCCAGGATTTTGGCTGTGTGGGCGAAGGTTCGAATAATCTCGTGGGGTTGAACCGATGAAAAAGGGCGCCACCCCCCATCGGTTGACGAAGATCTCAAGTAATCTTGAGCATGAACGACCCCTAGTGACAGGAAATGCACTTGGCACAATGGCCAACTGAGGCTGTTAGAATTAGTTCATATTAGGTATTATGTTAAGGTATCTCATGATATTTCCTAAATTCTTTGCCGTCGCAAACGCACATTTCCTGGGTACCGTCATATATTTAATGGCAGTATGGGAGGAACATTTGCTCTCTCGGCCTTCTACAACTTGCTAAATTAGTTAGTGTGTGGACCATGTTTCTGTCGTAATATTCACAGGGTATTGTACAGCCCTTTACCGGCCCCGAACCCATTAGCCTGAACGCAGTCGATGGAAAAGAGTAAGCAAATGCGCGAAGGCGCGCGTGCAAAAGAAAAAAAAAATCGGGCTGTTGGTGGTAAAATCCGGTAATCGGGTCAGTGTCGATGATTCAAGTTTCACCCGATTCACTAGTCCATTTTCCTCCCAGGTAATCTCTGTCGGCATACCAAACTAGCCAAATTCCTTGATTCGTAATGAACCATGGGAGTGGCGATAAGGGTAACCGCAGTCATTGGAATTACTCCCCCGACAAATCAAAACGCCAACTTAGCTCAGTGCACTGCATTCTGCAAACTTATACAACTCCTGCCGATGTTGGAAAATCCGTGCGCCCTGGGTTATATTGATATACTGGAATTTGGGCAGTTCTATTCTTTACGCAAATATGACTTACGCGTACACCGTGGACAGAGGCAGACACCTTACTCAGGTTATTCGCGCGTAGCGCGAGTTTTCCAGAATTCTGATGAGGATTACATCTAAATTCACTCTTCGAGTTCACATGCGTAACATGACTCGTAGTATAGGAGGATTCATTATTATTTTCACATATGGAAGAAAATAATAAACACTAAAATATCAGTCTGCGGTAGGGGCGCCCCCCCCCCCTCCTCACCGTAGCTACGCCTCTGAAAGCGACTTTGTCGTCACGGACAATATAGGTTGAGTGATGAGTAAACGGAGGCGTGTTCGTTCCCTTAGGATGATCATGGCTCATTTCCCAACGATTGCCGATTGCCAAAATAAACACGAGGATATATTCTATTAGACTTGTACAAAGAACCTCGGAGTATCGAAGAGAGATATCGTATATTACACCGAAGAGGGAAGGAACCATTGACATAGGAAGGTGTTCCGCAAAATATAACCTGGGAGGCATGTCATTCTCGCAGTGAGCCAGTACAAAGTTAGCGGTACTGTGATGTGATGTATATGATGATCGGGGTCACCGTATGTACGAACATTATAAATTTTACGCACAGCATAAGAAGTTGTTCGAGAAAAAAGCATTTTCGACAGGCCGAGGTCTCATTAGTGGACGAAGAGTTATTGTAACGGAAACTAGATAGATAGATAGATAGAGAGATAGATAGATAGATAGATAGATAGATAGATAGTAGATAGATAGATAGGATAGATAGATAGATAGGGAGGTACGTAGGTAGGTAGGTAGATAGATAGATAGATAGAAGATAGATAGATAGATGATAGATAGATAGATAGGATAGATAGATAGTTAAAAAGATAGATAGATAGATAGGGAGGTACGTAGGTAGGTAGGTAGGTAGATAGATAGATAGATGATAGATAGATAGATAGTAGATAGATAGATAGATAGATAGGATAGATAGATAGATAGATAGATAGATAGATAGGGAGGTACGTAGGTAGGTAGGTAGGTAGGTAGGTAGGTAGATAAATAGATAGACGGATAGATGGGCGAAGTAGAAAGAGTAACACAGAATGACACTGTACAATGATAGAATATATACCTGTACACAAGTCGAGGCAGGTCGAGGACAAGCCAGAAGCGCTGAAGGGGATGACTAATATTTTTTTTTCCTTGAATATTACATTACAGTCCCATCTCTACCTTTTACCTACCTTACACCAACATAAAAGCGGCATTAACGGAACCTCTTGTCACCTTACCTACCTGCGTAACAACATAAAAACAGTACATTACAACACTTTCCATACCTTACCCACCTATCAAGCTGACCCCCAACAGAAACTACCGTCCATCTCTGCCTTTTACCTACCTGACGACATAAGAGCAGGGCATAACAGGTACTTCTCGACCCTACCAACCTTGCCTGGACAACCTAAAAAAAAAGGAATTACAACACTTTTTTGTATACACCACTATACTTTTTTTTATACACCACATTTTCCGTTACAATTTCCCGTTATGAAAATATTAAGCCAACTCGATAGGATCCTGGTGAACCTAAGTAATCATTCGAAGAACTGATTATTCCTCGGGGAGGAAAGTTCGGTTACTCTGCCTGCATTTCACGAATGAGGTGAACGGGTATCCAGATTTGGCATGATCGTTTGCTTGACGAGTGGCCCATTTTTTTTTCTCAATATAAACCAGTTATGTCGGAAACGGACTCGAGACAGTTAAGGAGGCTATTTAACACAATTTGTCTGGGAAACTCCACTCCACTCCTATCTGTCGAAAACGGCAATAGGGTCAAACTCCGGGCAGAAAATGTGAATGTAGCCTATAGTGAAGGGGTGACGTAATTTGTTCATGTAGCATACTCCTTCAAATCAAGCTTCATCAGCCCCTAGTACTGAAGTGTGTGAATAGACGTAGTGTCGGCGCAAACGGCCCTGGTCGGGGTGTGATATCAGACAAAATGTGAAGAAAAACCATCTGAATCTGAAGAAACAAAAAATCATGCTTGCCATCGTGAGAACAGTACTTCTTATTATGCTCAGTGCAGTATTTTATGATTTACGTAGATATGGAAGTACGAGCAACCTAATACCTATGATATCGATATCCGACATAATATTTGTGTGTTAAGAAGCCCCTGATCCACGCCGTATCTGATGCCAAGTAAATAATACCCTGTGCTCGCCTTCTCAGTACTGATATCTAAAACCCCTTATCACAAGCTCTAGAACGAAGGCGGCGCCTGTAGGGGAACTAGTGTATCCTCTTTACATATCTCTTATTTGCTGATATGCTTACTAAGTTATCCGTTCATACTTTCTATGAGTTCACCTTGTAGTAGGGCCTATATTCGAATAAATATTACCAGGGGTTGCGATTAGTAGTAGGACTATACGGCAGCAAAAGAAGAACGTTGCTCTCCGGATACTAATACTCAGCGGTCTCCTGGCACACTCCCTGTCCGGAGATACATCACCGGAACGGCACATGACAATGCCCGCCCAAGGGTACAATACGTCGGCCGCAGCTTTACTGACCCGCTAAAACTGTCCAGTATCAAACTGCTCCGTCTTTTAAAATAATGTTTGCTTATAGGTTCCGAAGGTAATATCTGTGAATGTTCATGTCAGCATGAGAGCTTCGATGATGTATATTCGTGTAGTGATCCCGAGGAACCGCCCTTAAACCCTCATCCGGACGGCATCACTAGGTTCCCCGGGTGACTCTGGCAAATCACCATGTCCGCCAAGCGCCCCAACCAAAAACCTATCGACGCCAATATTACATACTCACAGTTACAGAAGACGCAGTCACGAGGAAAAATGAAACGCTATTGTATCGTCTATCATCCGTGTGCTCCGATTAAATTTATCTTTGGCAATGCTTTCTTCGTTAATAATATAGGTTTTATGGCCTCGTTGTGAAAATTGTTGACTGCGTTTCATGATTCGCGACTTTCATAATGTGGAATGAATTATACATTCGGTGAACAATATTTTCAAATCACGTTTGTAGCCACGGAGAAGTCCATGTATTCAACTACAATATGATAGCACGTCTCTCCCTGTTAGTTTAGCTATTGTACGGCATTATGATGGGCTGGTGTCTGAGATGGGGTGGTTGAGGGTAGGGGGTGGGGTACGTCTAGAGCATTGGCGTAGCCAGAGGGGGGGGGCAATCGAATTCCCCAAATTATTTTTTTTTTTCAATTTTTCACTCCTCATTTGATAGCACGATTGCTCGAATTCTCTCTGACAGCCCAATTTGGTCAATATCCAAACAGTGTGCAAAAATTTTGCGCGCTTCGCGCGCAGTAGTACCCGTTATATCACGAATTTTGACCATTTGGAGTGTTGTGGGAAGTTTTTCTTTAGATCATAGAAAGACATTGGCATACGAGGGGGGTGCGTAGATACCCCTCCAACAACAGTTCAATTGTTGGTCAATATCCACCACATAAGCGGGTGCAAGGGGGGGCACATAGCTGCTCTCCCATGCGGGCAAAAAAAACAGTGTGCGCAGTTTTAATGATTGAAAAACCCCGCCCCCAGAAAATATGACCCGTACGCTATTGGGGGGATTATAGTGATATCCAAGCAATGCTCAAAAAATTGCGTGCTTCTTGCGCAGTAGTACCCGTGGTTTTGTTGTCTGCTAATACAAACTGATATGCTAATAACAACTATTTGAGATTCGGACAAATTAGTTAGGTTTTTTAGATTATTGCAAGTGTTGATACGTGGCTATTAAAATCCGGGGTATCATCCAGGCCAGCTGAAGGCTATGGCCATAAGAGGGAGAGTAGACACCCCCTCAATTCATACCACGACAGTTGATTCATTGTCCAAAATGAGGGAGCCGAAAAGGATAAAAAAAAATTGAGATCGAATATACAGGCAAAAAATTATCAAATTCCAGACAAAGGTGAAATTTGGCGAAATTCAGGAGGAATTTTCATCAAAACAAGCAATTTTTCCGCGCGTTTCGCGCGAGGTAGTACTTTTCCATCATGGGGAATTTTTTTCTGCTCCCCCCCCCCCAAAAAAAAAATGGAAACGTACTGTACGCCCTATATCTTAAGCCACGTGGAAACAGAAAATTTGACCACTTCTCAAGAACAAGAATTTTTGTATAGGAAAAAATGACTTTAAATGATGGCAAATGTTGAACCAGAATTCATCTGAGGGTTCCTAAAAATGCAAAAAAAATTCCAAAGGGGAGGGGCGGGGCACCCCCCTCCCCTTAGACCCCCCTCCTCTCATGGCCACCCCCAATAAAAATTCCTCGCTACGCCAGTGGTACAGAGTCTGTTCTTACTTGACCATTCTGGATTTATAGTTTCAGGGAGTACTCTTTCATAAGCCCTCCAGGGTTTCTTAGTATTACTTACTTCCTTCCACTCTTGAATAATTTGTACTTCATGTGAACTATTGTTATGTTTTAATATTCTTGCGAAAGTGGTAAACAAATGAATAACTGGATTGGATTGAATTGAGAGAGAACGCGAATGAGAAGGAAGATGATAACTCCAGGTTGAATACGATGAATAGAGAAACACCAACACGCTATCATGCTAAAATCATAATTACACAGTGCGGCGCATCTCCGAAAGATCTTTTCCGCACGAAGTGAGTAAATAATAACACAAATATACGACAGTTTTCAATTTTGCATAATATGTATTCACAACAAAGTTCCAATGCTACTATAATACAAACTATAATGGTCACTGTTCGCTATTTCAAACTTCCTTTTTCGGGGAACACCGCCAAACATGCCAATCTAAGCTTAGTGATTTGATTCGTGTTTTTTGCACGGACGCTCAGTTCTAAGGACGCCTATTCCCTCGTGGTGTTCGATCCCATGTGATCTATAAGTTCAATTGTGAAAACTGTAATGTTTGTTATATGTGGTGAATCCCACCGCCATTTGACCACTAAGATACACGAACACCTACACAGGAACAAAGCCTCGCACATTAACAAGCACATCAGTAGTTCCCCACCCCTTCCCCCGATTGCTTTAGTAGTAAGAGATTCATGCTCCTACCAAAATGAAACTATATAATATATATATATATATATATATATTATATATATAATATATATATATATATATATATATATATATATATATATATATATATATATATTATATATATATATATATTATATATATATTATATATATATATATATATATATTATTTATATATATATATATAGAAATAATCCAATATCTTGCTAATGATTGTGCCTGTATAAGTCCGTTTTTTTTTTAACTTTTAATAAGTTGCGAGTGATGTGTACAAGGTATTATAAGGAAACCCACATACCGGAGACATTAATGTAAAAGAAAGTCGAATGAATCACGAAATCAGTGCCTTGGCCTGATATATTTCAACCCCCCCCCCCCCCTCCAAGAAAAAACCAAAAAAACAATAACATAATGTCAATATATTCCTCAGGAAAATGTATTCGACGGAATACTTCGTACCTTATTAATACAGCACGGACGCGTTAGAAGGAAGCGTTGTCAGATAGGATGGGGTGAGGGTAAGCTCCCGAGGATATGCGGGAGGTGGGGGTTAAGGTTGTTGTTGTTGCTGTTGTTGTGTGGTTGTAGTTGTCAGGTGATGTTGAATCCTGATTCCAATATAAATCCATATCGTTTCCTGAATGTCTCTCCATCAATACCGTACCGTATTATTTAATCATCTGTGAAGCTCGTTCTTCTGTTCTCACACCTCGACCAGTATAACAGCCTGCTGTTTCGTCAGCCTGAATATCAAATCCAACGGCTTCATATAAGGTTCAGAGTTTTGTGGCAATGGTCTTAAGTGGCATTGGCTATAACTTACACATTACGCCCATTCTCAAGAGTTTACACTCGCTACCGGTTGAACAAAAAATTCGTCTTGGCTACCAAGACGAATAGCGGTGGTTCGTGTTATTGGCTCCATTGTGTATCCGGTCTTATTCTAGTGAGGCTTGGACCCTCACTATTGAGCTGAGACTGGCTTCTTTGGGCATATGGGCGCCTCCCGGTGGACGATTCTGCACACAGTGGCCTGTGCTTTGAACGGGGACCATTGGGTTGGAGCCGACTGCCGGGACCGCCATCATAGTCATGGTTAGCGCAGCTTCGAGGGTGGTACCTAAGGGAATCGGGGTGGGCCTGCCCTAGAAGGCCTGGTCGCTTGCCCAGAGGAGGCTAGGCGATTGTTAGCGGCGGGTGGATGCGGGCAGTGCGTCTCTGTCATGTGCTCCCATGTGTGAGTGACTGACTGAGTGAGTGAGTGGGGGCTTGAGTGTGTGACTGAGTGAGTGATGATAGGATGTCATGCGACAAGTCAGACGAGTATTCACCTAAACCTATTGCCGCATATTGCTGGATATAGTGCGTGAATGGAACCAATTTGTATGATCTGTATGATCGACCAAAGATGCTACACACGAAGATCCACATGATTATGGAACACCAAAAAATGGTTCAAAACTGTTACAGGCCAATTGATTGGAAAATTACCTTTTTTCTTCCTATGTACTCGGGGTCCAACATAACGTATAAAGGTACTGTGATCTTACCGAAAATCGCTGTCCATGCGGTGAACAAGTTTCAACGGAATATATTATGCCCCTCTCTTCTTAAATGAATGGGCACGGCACTGGATTTGCGATGTTCCAAGTCATGTGAAGTCACGCCTTTTACACTTCTATTGACATTGACAGCACCGTTTGGTGATAGGAAGTATGAATAATATATATAGTTCACATTGATCGTTGCAAGCAGCCTCAGTAAGAATTCTCCTTCAGCTAACAATAAGTTTTCTGACAGCCAGCCTCCCTGAAAGATTCCACAACAATTAGCTTATGTTATTCATAATTCTTGATTTTGTTTGTCATGTTCCCAGCCAACATAGAGCCTCATCAAACCGACGAATTGTTAATCAAACTCTTCTGAAAGATATTATGGATACTATAATGTAACATCTAATATGTAATCAATATTTGGATTGGAAAAAAGTGACTAGTCTCAACTAGGCCAATTAGTTCCCAGAATGTTCTATCGGCTGACTTCCCTGCTAGGATAAAATATTGTCACACATTTATGGAAATTCATTTATAAAATGAAATATCTGTACACGAAATACCGGGATTTCCGTGAAACTCATTCTAGCTTTACGAATGCCTTGAATTTGGCAGACAGCATTTCGAAAGATTATTATTGTGAAGAAAATATAGACCGCTCCCTTTTCCCTGGATCATTCCATACTGATTATATGATATTCTAATTAAAAACCTCTATGTGTAAGTAGTTGGCGGAGCAATGAGCCTCTGATTCACAACATACCTACCACAGTACTTACTTCTGACTATAGATGAAAATCGATTATCTTTGAAAAAAACACAAGAAAAAGATACCAATGTCTTTTTATAAAACAGGGTTAGCGACACAGGTTAATTCTCATTTACGTTTTTCAGGAAGGATTATAAATCAACTCTTATCTTGGGATGACAATAAATATTCGATTGAAATTCATGTCCACAGTTTTTATAGGGCCAAATGCCAGCGACGCTCATAGAGAGTCCACATGTCCAAAGTGAAAATATGCCGGAGATATACAAACCGATCATTATAGCGTTACTGTGGCAGTTTGCGTGCAAACTGTCAGTACACTTGAAACTGAATCATCGCTCCATGATTCGGTAGTCTATTGTTCTGGGTGTTGGGGTGATATTTCTGAATTTCCATAATCAATTTAATTTGTATCAGAGCCTCGAAAACTCCCACCCATCATGTACAGAGGAATATTCAACAGAAAGGTGTAATACCTATTATTTGCTAATACGGGAGCAAAACGGCATCTTTCAGAAACCGAAAACACAAACAGAGTATGCATGCTCGAGCCCGCGCGGCCTTTTTCATGCAATTCTTGTCGAAGTTGTTCCCTTGTTTCTCTTTTAGTGTTTACTTTTCTTCATTGAAACAGGGTAAACATGAGTCTTCACTTCCGTTGAGACGCATTTTTATGATTTTTCATCGTCACAGAGATGAAAATTGTATGGAACAACTAATATTGCAATTTGTAAATGTACAGTGAGTGGTATAAAAGAATAAGAATACGTAGTTTTTTGTGTTCGTGAGTCGCGCATGCTCACCACAGAACAGTTTTGGGGGGAATGCACGAGATTCCCACATAGCAATGTCGTTACGAACGGTTTTTTTAACTGTTATCATTATTTGAGATCGCAACCGATTCATCCCATATTTTCGGATGTTATTGTTAATATATATGGGTGGGGGGGCTCTGTAACATGTTTTGTTGGCATGATTGGGAATTTTCGGCAGGGAAGTTTCGAAAGATAGTTTGCCTACTGTACGTTCAACGTCGAACTGCCACTGTTCCCTCATGACCTTAGAAACCATAACATTATCATCTCATTATCAAACTAAACTGGCTAATTAGAGGCAAACATATTCAGCCAGTCTGACATCAATTAACGGCATGTTGTTTTTCGTCGAAGAAGTTGAGTTGGATGAATTCCGCGGTAGAGTTTTTTTTTTTTCTAGTAACAACTAACTATTGATTTTGCGTAATTCTTCTTAATTAGCACTGGCCTAAATCATAAGCTAGGGGGGTAATTTATCTTTGACTCGACGATATCTGAATTTGATGATCTGTCCAGGTCCATTACAATATACAAGCTGTTGCCTGGAGACCGTAAGACAAGAGACTAGTTTCTGCGCAGCTTTGCGTCCTGGCTACGCTGGAGGAAGGAAGCAGTTTGGAGAACTGCGATACTGGTGTCGTCGCCAGCCGGAATAATGCAAACCTATTAAAAGAAGGATAGTTGAATTGGCTATTACTCGATGAAGATTTTGAATCACAAGCAATGCAAATCAACAATCGCATAATGTGACTGCCAATAGCACATACAGTTGGTGGGTCGTATGTAGCTGCAGTGAGCTACAAGCAGGGTTAGAGATACTCCGTGTGAAGAAAGTATTCAATTCTCACCTGTGACTCAAAGATCGTCACGCCAGTAACTGAGGATGACATTAAATCGTGTCTAAGTGCGCTTGATTTGGAAACCGCGAATACATCCCCAGCAGGATCCTTGACCTCGCACGAATTAATGGATTGCAGGCTTATGGTTATCAAGATCCGACGTGAAATGCTGGAATTAGTATTCCAATGATGGAGTCGCAACAGCATATGCTGTTAAGCTTGGACCGGCATTAGGATAAACTGATAAAAATACCGACTACAAGCAGAATAGGTCTGAAATAGTGAAAATGATGTATCCCGAGAGCTGCGGAGAAGTGCATTCCAGAGCGCCCTAGAAAAATCAATACCGGTAAGTCACTTTCCACAAAGTATAATGATATAATCAAGCAGAATCGCCATTCGAGGATTGATAGTCGGACTTTCTACCGCGTCAGGTTAATAGCTAAGTCAATGACGGGACGGATATGCGATTCAGGATCTACACTGTCAGCCCCGTAGTGCGTCAAGGCGGCTAATGGTGAAGTATCGACTGAGGAATCTGCTGTAAGTGCTTGTTGCCTGGGTACTCCGTGGAATCATACAAGAAAGACCCTAGCCTATGATAGATCGTTCAGTGACTAGCTCACTCCGCCGCATCCTTGGTCATCGCTGCAGGGTCCAGTGTTAGGGTGCTAGAGAATGCTGTGACAGTAGGATTCAGCTGATAGTGGTGACTATCAATGCCCCACTAACGAAAAACATGGGAGCCGATTCTGTATACTTGGTCTGTTGTCATAGGCTATTGACAGCCTCGCGCGCAGGTACCTTTTGGAGCCAAAGAGCCAGGTCCGGTCGCATGGTTAGAGGGGGCCGTTCGAAACGGCTGAAGGATGCGGCTAGATGAGTGAGTGGGTAAGTGAGCGAATGATACAACGCAGAGTGAATGTCAATATATAGAGCAATATACATTCGATGCATGGTGTTTGACTAAGAATTCTCCTTCTCCGCACCATACCGCGCGTTCGCTTCGCGTGTACGATCCTTCCCCGATATTTTCATGCAAATACTAGCATGACTTCATGGCCGAATCGTGCAGCCAAGACACATACGGGCTGGTCAGAACATGGTTGGGTGGGAGGGAATGTCTGTCAGGCATTGCTGTCGCATCAGAATGGCTTTGCCTCAGCCTGATTGATCAGTGGCTGAGGTGTTGTACGAGGGGTGACCAGGATAACATCGGTTCCTCGTGTGGCCCATTAGTAAGTGGAAAACCTGTCAGGAAATTACGTCAATGTTTATATTTGTTTCATGCATCGCTATGGTGGTCAAGCGTAGAAAACTGTGCTTTCAGCATAGTTCATCGCAAGTTTCTACATGAAAGGGCGATAACCCCCATTCTTCGTGTAGTTATTTAACTTCAGTTTTACTATTGAGTACGACGTATTCACGATATCAGCATTTTATCATGGCTGTAAGTGTTTTGCAGAACAATAATAAATCCTTTTCAATCCAACAGCAATATAAAATGCGGTCAATAGGCCTTCCATCAATACCGCATGTGACTACTCCATCAATCAGCTACAGGTGTAATTGCCGTGGAATACGGGTTCCTATCAGCAATAGTTGTGTGATACTGCCAGGTATACTGCGATGTTGAGTTTGTCCGTACCACATATCTAAATGGGATCTAATCAAAAATAAATCAGGCTATCAAAATGAGGCTATCAACCTTATCTCTCCCTCGTATGTGGGTAACGTGGATGGCGAGAAATGAGATAATTGTGATCAACATTCAAATACTCCCTGTTCAAATTCTCCCGGTATCATTTGGCTGTATGCATATGTCGATAAGTTATTAAGTCAGATAAGTCTACAGGCGTGTGACCGGGTTCTTTTGGAACGGCCCTTGGAACGACGAAAAAGACGTTTGAGATTGTAGTATTCTCAGTCAATTATGCTATAATGTGAGAGCATAATATATAATGATCTGCGTATTATGAACATACAGAGAATAACCTAATCACATTGAGACGCGTATATAATCATGGAAATGCCAGAAGTATTGAAGAGAGGTGGATAATTCAGATATTGCTTCAAATAAATTCATATAGACGTCATGTGTGACCATGACCCATAATCCGTGACATAGCTAAACTGCTGCCGAAATTGTACTCCTCGGAAGTTTATTGCGAAATTAAGAAACCCAAAATGAACCACATTCAAAATACTTTGGGAAAACTTGGGACAGCGTAGTGCCATATTACATGTACGACGCCAATTTATTTTCATATTTGTCTGCCTAACCTCGTCCTTCACGACGTTCACGACGAAAAGCCTCAAAGTGGCAACAGCCCTGCTGGGAAATGATTTTTCCAAACAGCCTAAAGTATTTACGATGGACGCACTGCCAAAAATAAATGTCATCGCAGCATATGACTGATCGTATTAGGATTGTGATTCATTCCCCCTGACTACGTCTCTGTGGATTGTGATGCCTATATTTGAATAACTATGTGTCGTCTTCTTACTTGTAATTGGACAACTTGATGCACGAAACACCATATGCGTGTGTGTGATCAGAGCTTTCCTTATTAGCCATGTGAAATCGACACTGCAAATGTTATACATGCACTTTGTAGGTAATGCAAAATATCGTAACTCCATATTTGGTTTGTGTTGCTTCTAATTGTATTTTACTGCAATAAGACTGAACAAGAACTGAAACTACATTCATCCGTGCCACAAGTAATGTTGAATTTGCATGTTCTAATAAATCCATGGATTGTGGTTTTGCTACTGTTTTTACAGTTTTTACTAAGTTGCCTAATAACACTGTCACGTTGTACCGGCAAACCGGGAGAGAATGCGAAGCAAAAACGAGTCGATCAACTGGCACCAAACTCATCCTGCAAGTCAACTAAAAACATAATCCGTACCATCTACTGTATTGATGACCTGCATTGACACTATCACTTCATTCATTACAACAATCATGAACAAATCGTTGTCTGGGGGGGGGGGGGGCCTGAAAGCGTGAACATCTCCACATCAATCCTCTGTTAAAGAAACCCAGCGCTGATTCGGGAGATTTGAAACTGTAAACAGGCTGGGTTTCCAACCTGAAAGTTTGGGGCGAGTCATCGAAAGGGTTGTTGCGTCTAGGTGTTCTAGCGTTTTGCTCACGTTTCTGCCAACGGACACTTTTCAATCTGCCTGTAGTGATGAAACGGGTTTGTTGTTAATATTTAACTCTGGCTATGAATTGGTAGGGTTACGGCTCACGTAAGATCTGAGCGCCGCTTTTGATACGGGGAATCACATTTTGTGGTGTCAGTCGTATTTCGTGAACCGTCCACAATGTGATCGTGTTGATCTGTTGAAAGTGCCATATCTCAGCGCATTATTCATGATTTTCTGTCCCTCGGGATTCTGCTCTTGCCCTCCCTCCAGTGGTTTGTTATTTGTACTTATCCCTCCATAAAATATTGTCGCTGAATGTATGGGTTGCAGTATCACACTTACGCTGATGATACACAACTGTATCTCACATTTCTCCATTGCAGTGATCGGGCCATGTTCAAAATGGGGTGAACAAAACGAAGGGAACCTGAGTTAATGTTGATTCACTCCAAGCAACACCTAGCTAAGATCACTGCTCCATCACGAGATTTGGCGTTAGCACCCTCCGTCCATCGGGTAACCTTGGTCGATATAGCGTGATTTTTTAGTCTAACATGAATTTGTGTCATCATATTTCTAATATCGTTAGGTCTGCCACATAACACTTGCGTAACATCAGTAGGATTAGGGAAACTTTACAACGGATGTCGCTATTAAATTCATACATGCCCTTGTTACTTCCATATAGCGTTGTGCTGCTCCTATATAGTCTTACCAATTTAGCGATAGATCTTACTCGGTGTGGTTCAAAATAATCCGACCACGCGTTTTGCTTAGAGTCCTCAGTCCTCCCGTGTGACACCAATTTCACGTGATTTCCACCGGCCTCCTGTGCGTTTTCTAGGCTGATGCTTTGGTCATTAGGGCCGTTGAAGAATTTGGCGGCGTGTTTAAAAAAGTGAGGTGCTTACTCCCGCTCTATCTGCTTCGTAAAACCTTCACTCTGCTGGAACGAATACTCTTACCACTCTCCCGTCGCTCCTGGGTAGACAGGGCTTCCCGCGCTCTCGCGCCTCGGTGCGAGAAATTTTGATAAACTTGTGAAATTCAAGAGGACTCTCATGTTGAAGGCATTGTAGTCAATCTAGGTCTTCAGTGTTTTTTGTTGCTGTTTTTGTGGGGGGGGGATTTCTCCGGTCTGCGCCTTGCGCATTCCAGGATGGATATGTGCGCATTATAAGTCGGCATTAATTAATTATAATCAACCAAGTCACATTCCGAGAGATATGCTTAAAATCTCCCTTGAAATTGAACAAATCGGTTCTATATTTTAACAACGGTTCCTCCACAAAATGTTGAGAAAACTCACCTGAAAGTCAGCATACTGTGGGAAACTATATGATTAAGATTCTTGATAGAGCGGCTTCCGAGTCGAGACCATATCCGAAGTCACTTTCATAAACCTGTTAGCATTATCCTATCTGCATCCACCATATGCATGAGCACTGCAAATGATAAAACAAGAACAAAAGCACAATTACACTTTAACCTAACCTACCTTCTGTAGGGTCGGGAAAATGACGTCCCTAAATGACAACACGAGGTAATCTTTTCACCGAGTGACCTAATTTACAGTTAATTGCCGTTAATATAAGTAGCGCTGTGTATGAGGGACTAGGGTAGTAGTAGTAGTAACATTCCAGCTATGAATCATTATAACACCAGTGCCTCAAGGAATAGCAAAATGTACCTGGATATAACTGGACATAACAGTGTACATGTATACCCTCGGGCGGTTACATCAGGCTCGTCATGATGCCAGGCAGTAGTAATATAACTAATCGGCGATCGGATGCACGATGTCCCGGGTCGCAGTGTTTGTCACTAGAAAATTTGCATTAATTGAGGATAATATTCTGAGGAAAAACAACATTTATGTTATTACTGCGCGTTACTTATCTTACTTTGTCTAATGGTCGTTTCCTAGCCGAGTTTTTTTCACATACATGTTCTTTGAATAGTCCACAAATAGCTACTAAATAGTCGATGTGTCCGGTATCGGGTGAGATAAGTTGATTGTTTTCATTGTCAATACCGTTCCAACTGTAAACGGTCGATAATTTCAATTTGCGCCGTACAAACCAAATATAATAATGGATTCTTGATTACTGATGTCGGTGATCCGTTGGACATCAGTCACAATATTACATACA
The DNA here is from genome assembly GCA_026419785.1 of Sclerodactyla briareus. Lineage (NCBI taxonomy): Eukaryota > Metazoa > Echinodermata > Holothuroidea > Dendrochirotida > Sclerodactylidae > Sclerodactyla > Sclerodactyla briareus. The sequence goes on along the minus strand of JAODTK010001444.1, from coordinate 493,881 downwards.
CTCCTAATATCCTTCTCTCTCTTCAGTGGCTTGCTATATATAATTGACTGCTGCTCTTTTATCAATTTAATTTGTTTTTTTTCCATTCTTCAAATGCTTATTTCATAACATTTCATTTCTCTTTCTCATTGGACAGAACCCAACCTCGCGTTTCTTTAAATACCATTGTCAGGGATAATATATTATCTTGTATCTTTTCGTCATTCGTATCATTTTTATGATTGAGAAGGGAATTTGTTAATTATGTCACTGAATGCAAGTTATATGAGCAAATTTGATTGGTTATGAAGATTTCACCACGACATCACTTATATAGTGAAGATTGACAGTCCATCATGGTAGGTCGATTGTAAAAATAGACATGACTTATGTCATGCCTATGGATTCATATGGTGTTTACCGCCGAGTAGAAACGACGAAGTGCACTCAACATGCTCACACAAACACCTCATTTTCCCACGTACATAACCAAACCGAGCGCATGGAATGAAAAAAGTAAATTGGATGGTTCAGTGACGTTTGTTGTCACGGGAGTTGTTATTGAAACAGAAGACCTCAATAGAGCTAGGCTTGGTCTTGCAATCAAAGTTATGTAGGTACTTTCCTCTTTGTCTTGTATCTAAGACGATCAGATCGGGACGTTTCAATCAACCCGTACAGTATTAGCTAACCGAGTCCGCGATAATGAAACCAACCGACCATCGGAAATGTCCCAATATATATTTTGTAGTAGGAAGGTATACGCAGTCATAATTTATTCTTTATTCTATGCTGTGTAACCTGTTAATAAGCTAAAAAAATATTTCCTGGTATTTTTTGTAAAATTGTTAAATTGCATTGCACCAGAAGCGCTTAATTGGGCACACACGTAGGTTCCGGGTAAGACACCTGAAAGCAGAGTTGACCAATCAGCGTCTGATATATCATTCCAGTGATCACAACACACTATCTACGGCGGTAATATCCTCTACCCTATATCTCAGCATTGAGAATACCTCTTTCAACAAGCAGATACTGGCGTGAGTTGACACACTTGTAAAGGACACTAACTAACCCCAACTGCAAGGTCATCAGTCACTACATATATATCACATCTGCTCAGAAATAACTTGACCATAATTCTTTCCGATCCAGTGCCATATAGTACTATTGGCACTGACGTATATTTGCTACTAAGTGGTTGTAAAATATAGTGTGAATTTACTGACGGTTTCAAATTTGTGGCGTGAATGTTTAGTCGAATCGAATAGTTTATTTTTTATCTTTAACTCAACTTCGAATTGTTGGAATTACTTGAACCATATTTATTACCCATTAACGACTGAACGACATAGCACACTCTTACAATGTCTGGGGATGAACCTTCCCTTATCCCACTACGGTGTTTTGCTAGTGTACTTTATTGGTTTGAAGCATGGAGCTATTGTAGAATCAAGTGAGAGACAATACCAGGAATGTATGTAACTCTTTTGAATAGAAAAAAGAGAAATGTTCCGCATCGCGCTATACTTATGAGACGACAATCGGGTGCATTTAATGCATGCATGCATGTAGGTATAACATTTTGTCCACAACAACATAGGTTTTGTATTTTTAATTATTTTGTAACTTTAAATTGGCAGTCGAGCTGCGAGACAAATTCTGGAACAAACCATCTCTCTGAAAATTATTAGTATGTTTATATGAGAACTAGCGCCAAAAGGTCCAGTCCATCTTCCAGCCGGGTGTGTAAAACACAAAAACACACCTATTTTACAAGTTTCCGAACCATCTCACGACGTTTATGTTGTTCACTTTGACGTTTGAAATAGAATAAATGAAAATGCAGTCCTCTCACAATTTGGGGCTAATTCCCTCTGTTGTTCGAGATCACTACTTGTTGTTCGCTAGATTTCCTTTAAATTCACAGACGTCACGAGTAAACTTTTTAAAACGTAGAGGGAGCAAGGGTGGCAAATAATGTTTGAGGACCGAGACGGTATATTAAAGGTCAGGACCTGTGGACAATGAACAGCTTCGAATTCTCCTTGAGTGCAATGTGTTTAATGTTTCCATATACGTGTAAGTAGAAGTACGAGCAACCCAACCCTTTGATATTAGTATTCAACATATCATCTTCCACACAACAACGACTGATCCACGTCTATCGAAGGCCGAATAAATAGACCCCATGCTTATACGCACTTGTATAACTGACACCAATACTGCTATCGCCATGTTGTGAATAAGGCGGGCGCCTTCGGGGAACTAGGTTTGAATTCTCCTACGGACGATATTGTATTCTTCATTCTAGGTTAACTTTGTATTTCATTCTTCAAACGAAAAGAGTCGATAGAATATTATCAGAGTGTGGATTGTGGTGAAATTATATAACGCGTCACAAGTTGTAAGCTGCGCTTGAGAGGTAATAATCTCCACCAAACCGTTCTTAAACGAATAAACATATTGCCCCTCTAATACATTTTCTAAATGTATTCAGTGGGGCAAAACTACATTGTAGCAATAAGAGCTTTCTAAACATCAAATTAACATACATCGGCGACAATATCATTGTTGTAGTAGAAGCAGTAGTAAAAGCAGTTGTAATTTGACAGTGAAAACAAAAGTGGAGAAGCTATATAGTAATAGTGTAAAAAATGCCAGAGGAGGTCAATTGTTATAATGTGCAAGATCTTCACGTGTTAACGGGAGTTACCGGCGTGTACCGTTTTCACATTGCCACAAATTTGAAGTGAGCTGAGACACATGTCCCTACTATACGAAGCATTACCTACGTTGCCACTTGCTTTCAGGACAGATATGTATCAATAAGGCACCATAGCAAGGTAAATACGTATTACTTGGTTGAACCTTGTTTGGGTAGGATACCTCTTCGTTAACAAGCGACCTGGTGTTCTGATCCCGCCTGCTTGTTGACTATAGTTTCCGTAACTTTAGAGAAAACCGAGGTGATGGCAATCGGTCTGTAATTGGAGGGGTTGGATTTGTCACACTTCTTAGGGTCTGGGCAGACCTGAGCATGTTTCTACACAGAAGGGTAGCATCCCATAAAATAACAAAGACGGTAAATCTTGCTAAGGATTGGCGCAAGTTCAGAAGCACACTTCAGGAAGGAATATAGAATGAAGCATCAGGCCAGATGCCTTATTAATGTCTAAGCTATTGAGTGTTTGACGAACCATGCGAGTGGTGAAAGTTAGTTATCTTCACCCATGTCTACTATCCGAACTTTATTAACAGCCCCCTTTTTTCAAGACACCCGGTGTCAAGTTTCTATTGATGTACTATCATTTTATCTATAGTATGACCTCATCGGATGTTGCATGGAGCCTATGGTACTGAAGGACTGGTTTTCGCCCCTTCTTCCCTTTAGCAATGACAGAAGAACCTGTGTTGTGCGTTTTGTGGGATGTTTTCCTTGAGGACAAGCTAATCTCACAAGCGGTTAGGCGCTTTGGGAGAGCATATTCTAGCATTTCTCGGATACTGGCATATTGTCTGCAGGACTTGGCTTGACATATTCCTAACATGGGGTTCTCAGTTGCAGAATGGGTGAAATTTGAGAAAACGAATACTTCGAATTGGGTTTCAATGCTTTCCTGATCATCAATCACCAAAAAACGATAACTCATCAAGGATAAATCGCCTAAAATGTACAAACAGCGCAGCCGTAGGTTCGAGCAGGGTAATGCAGTGTGTTTTGGTAATGTCAGTGAATAACGAGATTTTGTCGAAATCTAATAGATTCTATAAAACTATGACTGAAAAATAAAGTAAAAGATTTCTTCCAATTTCGCCAACAGTAGGTCCAAAGGTAATAACACTTTGTCAGTCAGTTTAGTGAGATCAATTTTTCTGTAGGCATAGGCATTTTCAAGAAAATTGGGAAAATATCAACATTCGATATCGCAGTCCAAGGTTGACGGTTCAAAGCTAGGCTAACTGAAGGCTGATTTGGGGTAACATCTTCGTTCAAACCCTCGTGCAACTTTCGTTGGCAAACGCTCTAACTTAGTGTATGGTATGGTATGATGTAATGGAGGCTGTCTGGAAGCCTATGTTGGATAAACAAAACAGGGTGTACGATCTTGCCTGAATTAACACGGGAGGCCAAGTTCTAACGATGCCCGGAATCCGACAGTGTACTTCTATATCAGGGACACTGTTCACGGAATGTTGTAATACCTGATCGAGAGGAGCAATGGCGTCGACGGGGAATTAGGGAGCCATCTGAGAGAGAGTGGAAACTCCGTCTCTTAACAGAGCAGGAGGACTGCGCTTCAACTTTTCACACATCTGGGATGAGTCACTTGAAACGATACCGCGCGGCGCGCCTCTGCATACACACGGACCAGTCCCACTAGGTACTTTCCAGGTTCCCTAACGTCGGGAGTTGCGGAGATTTTTGATTTATTTCAACATTTTCTTTTTCACACTTAATATCGCTGATATTATGCTCGATATATAACCACTCACTCGCACGCACACTCCCTCGGCGTTTCATTTCTTCATTCCTTTACTTTTTTTCTTCCGCAATGTTAACCTCTAAATTTCTGCCATCATCAGCACGGCAGCTAAACTGAAAACCGAGAGACCTACGTGACATCTAAGGCTGAACCGAGAAGACATGCTATTGCAATAGACAAGTTTCTCTGTTCGATATAACCGCAATCGAAAAGTCCCTGCACGGAATTTATTATGTGTTCCACAGTATTTTATGGAATTTCACAAACGGGAGGCCATAAAAATGTCACCAGCTGTTCCGCTCCTTCCTGAGATGAGACAGCCTCTGCCACCTCTACGATCCTACATCTATATATATATCTATATATATATATATAATATATATTATATATATATATATATATATAATATATATATATATATATTATATATATATATATATATATATATTATAATATATATATATATATATATAATATATATATATATATATATATATATCTATATATTAACACGATAAGTCGATCCCTCCTGAATGGGTGAAGCTCATACTGGTATATGGACTGCCATAATGAGTAGTACATTATCCCTCTTGTTCTTCTGGGTCAGATCTAATAGATGTCAAAGTCTGAAAACCTGGTTAACACGATGAGTCCAGAATGCCGGGTTCGGCACAACTTTGTAGCAGTGCTGATACGATTGAAACCCCCATTAGTGAATAGCTCAATTGAACTGATCACTGGCTTCTATCTTCTTTGTAATAAAATAACAACAAATAAATAAAATCAATTAAATAAAAGTTCATATTTTGCACTCAGATGGCTTACCATGTGTCACCCCAGTTTTTTTGGCAGAAATTGCTACCCCGTAGTTACCAGTTTGAGGTAAGTACCCCGTATTTTTGGCGGTTGCCTTTGGCATTGCGCGGTTGAAATGATTCAATTATTTTTCTGAGAGGGGCAGTCGTTTATTGTCAGGGACGTCATGGACGGCTGAATCGGGGAGCCTGCTGCTGCTGTGTGTTTTCTTTCCTTCTTTTCTACAATCACCAGACGTGAGAGGTCATGGCCATATTCTAATTTCAACTCGACAATAGACTGTTTATCACTTCATCGGGAAAACCCCCCAGACGGACCGGCAACGAGGTTTTCGGGTCGAAATACATCCTACTCGCTATACCGGTTTTACCCATTTCATCAATTGTCGAATATCATCCAGAACACTATTGAACTTCCATTTGCATGTACATTAGTTATTGGGGCAATTCATCCATCTACTTTCCATTTATACACTCAACAGGAAGATCTTAGGAGCATATGCCTGTGATGGAGACATTATATGATCGGTGTTTGAAGGTTTGTAGACCGTATTATATTTTCCATCCAGATAGTGTGGGGTGGGTTTTGTGTCTAGCTATTTTGTCGTCATATCAGTTTTCACATTCTGAATAGTTGACCACATTTTAAGGAATTAATTCATAACCCGCCTACTTGTAATTCTCATTCATATATTTTTGTACGACGGGACCGTTCCTTTATAGCAGTTCTCATATAGGTTATGTAGTTTCGTAAAGGGGTATATTTTCTATTTTTGTATTTCCCCATCTTTCAAAGCCTCCCACTAGGCCTGCAAAGGCCAACTTTGGGTTCCTTTTTTTTGTGACACCATGATTGCTATTCTACGAACGCCACTCAGAAACAATGTCACACCCCATTTCCCTAATCGCGTAAGACTTTTACTCATGCCAAGTATATGAGTTTATATGGAAATAACCGCTCCTGGAAAGTGCTCGTGTCAGCATATTGTATTATTTCCGCATAGAATACTGGCATTGTCACTGAAGACAGAATAAATGAAAGGTTACTAATGTGATTACCAATTGAAGTTTGAAGTAGTTTCTCTGATGAGCAGAAAAAACATTCCCAAAACTGGAGCTCAATCAAGCAGCTGGGCTCAGTCATGTCAATATTTAATACAATTCAGGTGTTGTCCCATAAGTTTAGGCGTGCAAGTCGAACGAATTGTCTGTTATCGCGAAATGTTTTTGCTCGTACAAAAAGTTGTTGCGAGAAAACTGTGCCCGATAATTCAATAGCTGAATGAATGGTCACTCCTGCGTTGTTCTGTGAAGCATGTGAATAAATGGGGAACAATAACGGTCGAACCTATAACCTGCAAACAAAACAGGTGTAAATATAAACACCCTAATCACAACAGGACGTAACACCACACGTTGTTCGTAAACGAACCTCTTGAGTTAAGAATCGTGTTGGAAATGAATGATTATTCATTAGTAAGCATACCCTGTTGATCAATATGTAGAATGTAAAGTATACGCGTAATGCATTTCAACTCGACCAGAAACATTCATCAGATCATACTTTCTATTGTTAATTTTCAGCTGTGCTATCCGGACAAGTGCAACAACAGCATGTTTTGAAACAGCCATTTGAATCGAACAGGATCGAATGAAGGCTATTTAATTCATGAACTATTTTGAAAACAGAATGAATGAAGTCATCGCGAATTCGCGTCAGCTTTGTCGAGGTCAAACCGAGACGCTTCAATCTTTTCTCATATGTAAATCTCTCAACTAGATATTTATCCTAGTAGCTCGAGAGGTAAGGATTCCATACTCCAGCGGAATACTTTTTTGCAGTTAATAGTCAAAGTATTGTTACGTTTTAGTTGGAAGAGATATATCAACAATTTCATGCAATATTCCAGTGGTAATAGCCTTCTGTTTTTAGCATTTCCATCAGTTCGAGATATGCGTTAGGATCACTCTAACGTCTCTGTTACAATAACTCCCTGTCCAAACTTTGCTCAAGAATAAACTTCTTTTTTCCTCGAACAAGGAACTTCTTCTGGCCATAAAAGTATATTGCCCGTATATACGGTGACCCCGATCATGATATCCTGACATCACCATTCACCTCAACGTTTACTGGCTCACTGCCTAACCCTTGAGAACACAGTACATTACAACACTTTCCCATACCTCACCCACCTATCAACCTAAAAAACAGACATTACAGTACCTTCTGTCGTTTCACATACCTACCGACTTAAAAAAGTTGTTTTTGGTTGCGAAATGAGTATTTTGTGTATATTCATATACACTACATTTTCCGTTCCGATTTTCCGTTATGAAAATGTAAGCCAACTCGATAGATCCTGGTGTACCTAAGTAATCATTCGAACTGATTATCCTCACAGAGACAATTTCGGTAACTCTTTCCTGCATTTCACGAAGAGGTGAACGGGTATCCAGATCTGGCATTATTGTTTCTTGACGAGTGGCCCTTTTTTCCATTCAATTAAACTCAGTTAAGTCGGAAAAGGACTGGGACAGTTCAGGAGCTATTTATACAAGTTTGTTTTTGAACTCCACTTCACTCCTATCTGTCGAAAAAACGGCAATGGGGTCAAACTCCGGGCAGAAAATGTGAATGTAGCCTATAGTGAATGGGTTACGTAATTTTGTTTATGTGATACATTCAAATCAAGATCCATCAGTCCCTAGTACCTAAAATGTGTGAATGGACGTAGTGTCGGCGCAAAAGGCCCTGGTCGGGTGTGCATATGTGACAAATGTTGAAGGAAGAAAAACCATCTGAATCTGAAGAAAAAATCATGCTTGCATCGTGAGAACGCGTACTCTTATTTGCTTGAGTCGGTATGTTATGATTTAGTAGATTTGGAAGTACGAGCAACCTAATACCTATGATATCGATATCCGACATAATATTTGTGTGTTAAGAAGCCCCTGATCCACGCCGTATCTGATGCCAAGTAAATAATACCCTGTGCTCGCCTTCTCAGCACTGATATCTAAAACCCCTTATCACAAGCTCTAGAACGGAGGCGGCGCCTGTAGGGAAACTAGGTGTAATTGCACTTAAATATCTCTTATTCGCTGATATGTTTACTAAGTATCCGTTCATACTTTCTTCGACTTCACCTTGATTTCGCGTTGCAGCACGTCGGTCGCAGGGTACTGACTCACGTTAAACTGTCAGTCCACTGCCCCATAGGTTAGAATAATGTTTGCCTATGGGTTTCGAAGGTAATATCTGTAAATGTGCATGTCAGCATGAGGCTTGATAATGTATAGTAGTGTAGTGACCCGAGTGAAGCACTAGAATGTTTATGGACACTAAAATTATTCGAAAATTTTTCAGGGGGAGAAGGAAACCGCCCTTAGACCCTCATCCAGGACGGCATCACTAGGTTCCCCGGGGTGCCTCCGGCCAACCACCGTGTCCGCCAGAGCGCCCCAACCAAATAATCTATCGACGCAAATGTAACGCTATTGTATTATCGATCAATCGCGTGCTTCGAAGACATTTATCTTTGGCAATGCTTTCTTCGTGAATAATGTAGGCTGTTTCATAGACCTCCTACATACCCTGGCAGGTGCGAAACGAAAACAGTTGCAAACATTTCATGGCCGCGTTGTGAAATTGTTGACTGCGCTTTATGATTCGCGACTTTCATTATGTGACCTAAATATGCATTGGTGAACAATATTTTCAAATCGCGTTTGTAGCCACCGGCAGTCATGTATTTTCTGTTAGTTGAGCTATTGAACGGCGTCGTTCTTCGGGGCTGTTGTGGGAGGAAGGGAGAATGCAAATGAGATGGGAGGTTGAAAAAAAATAATACAAGCGGAACACGAACAAAGAGAATAGTGAGAGGAAGAAGAATTTCGGTACGAGCAAAGATTCACAGTAGGTTAATATAATATATTTACACTTTTTACACTTGCATCAAGTGAATGCTCGTTTCCGAGGCTGGACTGGTCGCAAACACACAACATTGACAGTTTTAGCGTCTCCTCTTTAATACACTATCCGACAGAGAAAACAGAGAAGGTTACACTTGGAACGGTGCATCAGGATAAACATGGGAAGGGAAGGGCTTGTGTGGTTCCCATATTGATGACATTGTTTAAAACATATGCATTTATATGTAGGTTATTTTATTATCATGGGTCAATCGTATATTACCCTAACCATAACCAGAAAAAAAAAATGTTGATAAAAACATTGACTGTATGGCGAGGGTGGATCATCGTAATTGTTCCAGCGAGGAATCTCTGCTTCGAATCTAAGTCGTGTCATACCCAGTGTTTCAGGCATAGCGGAAACTCCAGGTTGAATACGATGAATAGAGAAACACCAACACGCTATCATGCTAAAATCATAATTACCGAGTGCGGCGCATTAGTTTCAGCACGCAGAAGAATATATTGATTCATAATCTTCATTTTTTCCTACATTTATCTCATAAAAACGTGTGTAACAAGTTGTCGTCCTTGTTATTCGTTTTCTTATAGGCACATGTATTGTACGGTCTTTTTCTTATCCACATTACAGTGAGAATGTGTTACAGGCTGCGCAAATCAAGTTCATCCTAAAATATATATCTTGCTAATGACTGTGCCTGCATAATGTCACGTATAGTATGTCAAGTTGCGAATTGATGTGTGGAGTTAATGGAATTATTAAGGAAACCAAATACGAAGACAATAATGTAAAAGAAAGACGAATGAATCACGAACGATGTTGAGAGCATTGCCATGAACTAACTTGTCAGTTGGCTTTGGTATGATGATTTCTATCCCCCACCCCAGAAAAAACAATAACCAATAATTTTAGAAGTCAGTATATTTCTTAGTAAAATCATTATGGCCGAGAATGTATTCGACGAAATACTCCGTACTTACCTAATACAGCACGGACGCGTTGGAAGTTGTCAGATAGGATGGGATGAGGTGAAGAGGATATGCCAGTAGGTGTAGTTTTCTTTTTATTATCCAGACTTAGATCGAGGGAAATGCAATCAGTTTCCATGATAATCACAGGGGGACGTGAACGACAACGTATGGAACAAGTTTCCGTTGTACCATACGAGCTGTAAGAAAATAATATAGAAGGTGATATTGAATCCGGATTCCGATATCAATCCCTATCGTTTTCCTGGAATGTCTCTCCATCAATACCGTACTGTATTTAGTGAATCAGCTTGGACAACGTTTCGTGGTTAATTCCCCACACCTCGACCAGTATGGTAGCCTGCTTTTCGTCAACCTGAATCTCAAAATCCCAACGCTTCATAAGGTTCAGAGTTTTGGTGGCAAATAGTCGGAAGTGGCGTTAGCTATCACTAAAACAGTACGCCTTTTCTCAAGATTTACACTCGTTACTGGTTGAACTCAGAATTCGTCTTAGCTAACATAATAAAAACCCCTAAAAAATCAAAAACACCATGTGCGCTTACTACGTGTCTCTAATCACTTACAATAAAAAGAAGGAGAAAGTTACTGGAGTAATAAATTATTTGAGTTTTTTCTTGAAAACTGGTAGACTTGCAGAATTACGAATTTCATGTGGGAGCCTGTTTCAGAGAGATGGGGGCAGTCACGGAGAAGGCCCGGTCACCATATCTCGTACGAGGAACTGGGCCAGGAGCAATCTGAAGGTGAAGGTAAGCGAATGAGCATAGAGTAGCACCAGATAGCCTGCTAGGGTGTGATGATTGTCGACGATGTACTGCTGGGCCATGGCCATTCCTGGCTTTGTAAGTGAGGAGGAGAACTCTAAATTCATCCTTTCAATGACAGGAAACCAGTGAAGAGGTCGTAAAACCGGTGTAATATGATGGAACTTCTTTGAACGCGAAACGAGCCGTGCTGCAGAGTTCTGAATTGTCTGTAGAAGCATAGTATAAGTTAGGGGTAAGTTAATACAGAGACTGTTACAGTAATCGATATGAGAGGTTACGAACGCATGTACGAGTCGCTCGGCCGACCCTTGATCTAGGTATTTTCGAAGTTTGCCGATTCTGGAAAGCCGGAAGGCTGCGGATCGGCAAATTCGTTTAATTTGATTTTGCATGTCCGTTTGCTGTTCAGTAAAACGCCGAGGTCACGAGCATTGTCGGACATATCAATAGCATCAGCACCGACTGTGATTGGTGGAAGCTGGTTCGCTTTCATTGAGAATATATATGGATACCCTCAGTCTTCGAGTGCTTAAAAGCAGGATGTTGTCGAATGATCACTTTCTGATTTGTTCAATACAATTGGTGAGTGATGTTAACTTTTCAGCCTGGTCATCTTGCTGCATGAGAAAATGAAGTTGAGTGTCATCGGCATGCATAATGTGATAAACCCCCTTACACGAATGAATGACACGACTCAATGGACCATTATACAGTATGAAAGTCAGTGGTCCAAGGACGGATCCTTGCGAAACACTACAAGACACAGATGAGGGAGTCGAATCGGAATCATTTATGCGAATAACCTGCTTTCGTCCAGTTAAGTACGATTCTAGGAAATTAAGCACTGTACCACGAATTCCATAAGTATGATGTAATCTGTCAGTGACAATGTAATGATTGATAGTATCAAAAGCTTAAGTGAAATCCAAAAGAATAACAACAGCTTCACGTCCCTCTATAAACTGCGAGAAGAAGATCATTGTACAGTTTGACGAGAGTGGTTTCTGTGGAGTGAGAAGCGCGGTAGGCAGATTTACCATGGCTAATTTTAGTGTATGATTGTATAATCTATACCCATGTGTACCTGGGTGCATGATTGTTAGAGTTACTGGTAGGGATTTGGGGTGGGGTAGGTTTCGTGAGTTTGCAATTAATGGAATGTTTGTATTGGCATGTACACTGCCACAAATGGAAACAAATATTTCGAATAGTTCCTTTGCCGAAACACATGGAAAACATGGAACACACTGAATGTGGGATACATGGATTATAGCCCTGAATACGCCCTGAATAAATCTTTGTGAGAAGTCATATTTCTTCGCAAAAGGGAATAACAAAGTATAATCACTATATTCATTCAAAATATATTTCAAACGAAAAATAGCATTGAATTATTGATACAGTTATGCAACTGGCGGTTCACTTCTATACTATATCCCATTGAAGTTGCTGGAGCTATGCCGGTAGACATGATCCTCATTGTCTTCACGTGTTATTGTATTGGCGTGAATACCACGATAATTGATACCAAGATAAGTTGATCTTTGTGTTGAAGTAGTTCATCAACTTAGTGTTAATGGCGATCCTCTCGCCTACGGCAACGTGCGATGCCCACTTGATCAAGTAGTTTTGAAGCAGCTTTCAGTTTTTTCCCAACTGATTATCTTCCGGGAAGAGTGTCAGCATTTGCCAAAACCAATTCGTTTCCATTTGTCAACAGACTCCAGGGCCAAATAGGTGTGCAGTTGAGGAGTAATTGACAATATCCACTACAAGGACAACAGTTGGTAACGAGTTCTCTACTCTATCTACAAATGTCACGTGCTGATACTGACATGGTCCCTGTTATTTCCATTATTATTATTTTATTATTAATTATTATTATTATTATTATTAGCAGTAGTAGTAGTAGTAGTGTAGTAGTAGTAGTAGTAGTAGTAGTGTAGTAGTAGTAGTAGTAGTAGTATAGTTTCAACAATATTGTACCGTATCCTAAAACAGTCACTAATTACTAACAAAGATCATGTACAGTGTACAGCGTTTGGCAGGAGACGATATGCTACTCACCAATCACTAGCAATGGGCAACGTGCCATCAATAACGCAATTCAAGTCCCTGCAGCTGCTCTTCTCTGCACATGGCTCCTCCTGCATGCACATTTATTGCAACTAATTTGGAAAACTTTATTCACATATACGCTGGGCGAGTAACACGCAATCTTGACCATTGCAGTATTTGGTTTTACAATTCGATTTGATATGAAGGATTCACGGAAGTGATGTAGACGACAAACGTTGTCATGTTGCTTTCTGGGGGTTCCTCTATAGTAAACGCTGTCATATCTCCGCCGTCACATGTCCTCTTCACTTCTCATTCACTACCCCAAAGTTTTGCGCGATGCTCACGTCCCTACTAGACCAAAAACTTTTCATTAGGGACACAAGGGGTGCCATGTGACGAAAGTAAAATATCTCTGAGGAATCGAAGCAATAACTATCGGTAATTGTGTGTTTTATATGGTGATAAGTTTGCGGTTCTCACAAGGTAGGGATTTATTTTATGATTCCTCAATAGGTTTAAAATATGATGTTGGTCACCTGTAAGAAGCTAAAGACAAACAGAGTTCGCAGCCACTCGGGTCCTTCTTCATGACAAATTCCGATAGTCAATGACACTCTGGTCACTGCTCTCTCGGAACTGTCGAGATCGTTGAGGACAACAACATCGTATGGGAGAGCGGCCCGATGAGTATGGCATTCTAGAGACGACCGAATAATGAAATATAGGTTATATGCAGATGTAGTAGAGAACTAGTTTCAAGACGTTTAGAAATGAGTCGGTTATATTATGTGGATCGATGTCGAATGCCTTGGAATGATACATGATGGAAATGTCGCTTGAGACTTTTGTCTGAAAAGTTTGGCAAGTCTCACATTATAAGATTTAGCTGTAACTCACATGAATTCTTATGGTGGAAACCTTGTTGTTCGTTGGGAACGCCATATGACTATTTAAATGACCTATGACCTGGGAGTGGATGATATTCTACTAGTGCCGTACTACAAATGGAGGTGAGAGAAATTGGACGGTAATCAGGAGCTAGAGTTATGTCCATCTTCACGAAGATATGGCTTATGTTGGCCTAAAACCACGATGCGGATGTTTTTATTCCAGAGACCTTCGAAAGTTAAGAGTTAGAGCAGCTGGGACAATCCCTCCGGCCGCCAGTTCTGCAAATTGGATCTGGGGCCTGTGCCATGTTTCGAAGGTAGTCCTTTGAAAAACAAGGCGGTCCCACGAGGTATATATCAACAATATTACCCATATGTCTGTAAAAAAAGGACAAAGGATCCTCCTCGTGACGTAATTATATTTCTGACAGGCTCTCTCCTATTTATATCACAGAACAAATTCCATGAAATTGGATCGCTGGATCAGGAAACAGTTAACGTTAGTCCGTATACTGTTTTACCGAAGTCAATAATTGGAATACTTGCCCTCTGTTCAATATGCCCGATATGGAACAACACAATTGCAAGGGAAACATTATAAAGGTGTACAAAGTCAGCTCCCGATTAATGTTCTCCCTGTCATAGTGTAAACTCAAGTGTTGAACTCCGAACTATTGGGGTTACGTAAGCCGAGTTGTCTCATAATATTTATGTTTCAAGGGGCAGCCTATGCCATTTTATTTGTCCCACCAATTTATGCATTGTTATTGAAATCGGATGAGGGGTGTCGGTGTTTCTATGACATCATTCTAAAATGAAAAGGCGATTCTAATGATAATAAGAGGATTAGTTCGGGTGCAGTCTTAGAACCGATATTGATGAAAACGAGTGGTCTCATTATAACCAAGTATCTTTTCGTTCGATCACATGTGTGAACTTAGATGGTTAAAAAAAATATATCAACAATGTTTGAGGTACGAAATTATTTTACAAAAAAATGGAGGAGAAGGAAAATTTTGTAATTAGCAAGAAGGAGAAACTGTTCTCATTATTTTGTAAGTGTTAGGTTGTTGAGTAACTCCCGGGGTTGAAACAAAAAACTGGTAATGGTTTTCGTATTCTCATCGAGATATTTCATTTGGTTTAAAGTGCCAGCATGGATTCAGAGCTCTCAATTTCATCACCACCAATGTCATATTTAAGTATTCACGTCTATAAAAATGTAGAATACAGGTGTGACTCCTACACTAAGTTCACTGTTGTTAGAATTAAAGGAAGAGGCCTATTGGATAGGCGACGGGCGCAGTTCTTCCTGCAGCCACCTCTCTTTCTTAGCTCTCGTTTGTCAGAGTTTTCCGTTGCTCTTCCGTGTTTTTGAGTTCACAGTCTGTCTCTAGTTGTGAGTTTACTGGTGTTCAGTATGTTGGCTGGGCAGAGTTTTTCACAGGGTCTTTCAATTCTCAGTTTTTTCGGTGTACTTGTTTGGTCAGGTTGGGTATCCAACGTTAGCCTATCAAGCCCACACATAAGTCACACAGGGTCCCATGCCATCACGGCTACTTTGCCGTTGAGCTACCCAGGTTAGATCCTCTCGTTGCCACCCTCTTACCATTGTTTGCGTTATCAGTGCACTCACACACAACAAACCTACACAATATGCCTCTAAGCCTTCAGTATTCCGTGAGAGTTTGCTAGCATTAAGGAGTTGTGCTACTAAAAGGTTCCGATATGATTTTCATGAATTGACAGAGGAAAACTTCTTGAATTTTAAGAGGTACTGCGCGGGGCCAGTTTTCCCTCAGCACCTTAATAATCAGTGCGACGACCATTTAATGTACTGATTCTAGGCCGAGGCCTGTCGATTTTTGGGAGGGCACCTAGACTTGGGTGTGTGGACCTGTCGCTCATGAATAACAAATCTGCTGCTATTGTTGATCTCGTTATGACCAACTATCGACATTCTCGCCATATCAGAGCTTGGTTACACGGGGACACGAGACAACGCGATTTGGTGCGTTTGAAACCCACCCCTTCCTGGTTCGAATTATTCACTCTCGCCCGTCCACTAGTGTTGTGGGGGGGGGGTCCTGCTAAAAGTAGACGTTTGCCAGACTGACACTGATCTTGTCTGATTATTCAACTTTCCAGTATATGGAACTCCGCTGTTGCAGGTGTGGGGGAGATCTTTTCGTATCCGACTTTTTGTATTTTAGCCGCCTACCCCGCCCACCGTGAGTATAGATCTCTGCTGTTTTGCAGATTCTCCTCTTACTTGAACATATCACCCCCATCCCGGAGGAAATTGTCATGGTGTGGGATTTCACTATACATATGACGTTGAAACTGATCCTCTTGGCGACCGTTTTTCGTGACTTGATCATTTCTGCCAATCTGACGCAGCATGTTTGGTGGTGTGGAGCACCCCATACTCATGGGCATCGTTGATCTCGTCACACCCTTGATTCTTTCGCCTGTTGTTGCTAATGTTGACACGGTGTTTGGTCTAACCTCTGTCATGACGCTGTTGTTTGCCACGATTCACATTGTCGTGCCTTCACATCCACGTGGGTACATTTCTTATCGCAAATAACAACATCGATGTCGAAAAGTTCAGTAGCGATATATTGTCCTCTCAGTCTCTATACTAACAGGTCCAACAATGACTCGGTCATTGGTCGCCCAATACCACATGTGCTCGGGACCTTCTTGCAAGCACGCTCCTGAGATAAACACCACGATCACCCTGACCAAATAGCAACCCTTGTATGATGACACTCTCCGTTTCTTCCAAGCGAATAACGTACACTTGAGCGCAAATGGAGGAAGTCTTGGTTCCGCTGCCGACAAAGCAGTTTTTAATCCTGGATCACTGCAGGTCTTATAATCAGTCACTAGAGTCCACCAGGTGTGCATGACTACTTATCAGTGTTTGAAGATTGTGATATCACCAATCTCTGCATGAACCCTCAACTCTATGTGTAATATAACCGAGAAGACTCTACCTGACTTCACCTGCGCTGATCCACAGCAAACCCATTTGCCGATTTCTTTACTGGCAAGATGATTCCATCGAGAATCACGTGATACGTCTTCAACGGTTTACCTGTACACCTGAAAGCCTGATTTCTCCCTCGACGGTGTCCTGCACTTTTCGTGAACTATCACTGTTAATTTCGCAAAAGTTATAATGGCCGCTCCTGCTAAACTTGCAACTCTGATCCGATACCCGACCCTCTTCTGATCTCATCTTAATGTAGCTCGTTCCTGCACATACTGCTATTGTCCACCATTCCTCTCAACTGGCGTCAGCCTTCCATTTTGACGATTGGGCAGGTTGTTCCTTTTCATAAGAAGAAGGGTCTTGCCAGGAACGATCTCCAGAGTATCGTCCAGTAGTCTCTGCCTTTCCTGCAAAAGTTATTGGCGCTGGCGTTTTGGTTCGCAGCTGAGCCACTTTTGACGCAACACCCTTCATTCGCCCTTTCAGTCTGCTTCGCCAAATCGTGGTATCCAAACTGCTCTTCTTGGTGCAACATAACCTACTTCAGGCCTTGATAGTAACACAGAAGTGTTTTTAATCTGTTTGGATAGATGCAGCTTTTGATCCCATCGAGCATACCAGCTTACTGAAACGTCTGAAGATCGCTTACGCGTGTGTGGCCTGCAATTCCAGTGGGCTACAGTCGTATTTATTCTGGTAGAACCTGGTCTGTATAATGATAATAAAAAACAGTTCCCACAGCCAGAAGTATGGTGTCCCACAGTGGTCTGTAACTGGGCCTCCTTGTTGTATCCTTTCTATACTGGTCCCATCAGCGACCTCATCTCGTCCCATGGGTTGGAACACTATGTTTTACGGCGGATGACACACCAGCTTTAATTGTTCGTTCACCGCTCATAACATGTGTAGGCAGTCAAAGAATAGAAACAATGTGTTTTATGACTCATCCATTGGGCTGGAATCAACAGCTAAAAATCAATGAATCAAAAAACCAGAAATGGGTTCATTTCACCTCCCAGATTTTGTGAAGTCTCCCTGTTGTCATGTGGATTGGAGACTCCTTGATCCATCCTGTTGCCGTCTGCTGAAATCGTGGTGTTGTTCGATTCCGCACTTTAACGTCTAAGAACATATTCGTAACATGTGTGTCGCTCTGGCTGGTCTGGCGTTCATACTCTTGGAGAGCTACGTGAATTCTTGGACAGAAAAACTGGCGAGACAGTTGCACATGCCTTGGTTACCTGCCACCGTCGACTTTTGTAATGGCTTGCGTTTTGGTCTATACTCTTTCCGCAGCTCACAAAGCTTCGCACATACAAAATGCGCTGCCCGGATGTCACACTTTGTCACCAGGGCACTTGACAACACCTGTGGCTGCAAACCTCCACTGGCTTCCTATTCAGGGCCCTTATTTCCTTCAAGATATATTTGCTTATGTATAGCTATTCACGTGGCACGCTCCGAGTTATCCTATATATACCTTGACGCCGTAGTCACCTTCTCGCACATTACGGTCATCTTTCACGTCTCTATAGCCAAGGCCAAGGAAGGACAAAAACGTATTGAGAGCGAATGTTATCCCTGGGCCCGTCCTTCTTTGTGGAATGCCCTCCCAACGGACATTTGCAGTGTCACCAAGTGTGACCCTCAGTTTTTTTTCCCCTCGGTGAAATCCTCCTTTACTCCTTTGCTTCCCTTCTTAGGTGTTCTTTCTTAAGCGCTGCGAGGCTCTGCCTGAGCGCTTACAAATTCTGTAATTATTATTATTATTATTATTATTATATTGGAAAAATATGCCAGTGAGGTTAGGAAAGAAGGGGGATCGCATCTGGACTTGGTGTATATGCTATGTCATGTTTGTCGAATGCGTGTTATTTTCATGTTGTTTATCACATTCTGTTAGCAGTTGATAATGTGAAAAAGGTACAAGATTTCTGGTGCTCGTTCCATCATGCCCGCATGAACAAATTTTGAAATATATATCTATCAAGCCCACCTTATTCAAAACATCGAATGCTTTGTAGCCTACTTAGATGTATGGCGTTGGTGATGATCTGTTAAGTAATTTATAACATCAGTTTACAATAATGGTATCCTCTCAATTCATTGACGGAGACAAATATTCAACATACACCCTCCGCAGTCCTACCCCATAGTCCTTCTGCCTCGATTTCTTACATATATAGTTTGTACCTCTCTTGCTTATCCCGTAGCCTCCATTAAATTCAGCTATCCATCAAGTGCACCTCGAGCTTACCGATACTCTCTAAAAGTCATCAATGTCTGTCAGCAACATCATCTCTCATCATCCCACATGGTCTATGGAATGTTGAACATTTAGTATATCTCCGTCCAGTAGCCACCAATTTAACCGCGGATGCAGCTGTTTGTCCATGAAGCATATCGTTCATTTATGTCTATATTGATTATACAATGAGCGAATGAATATATAATCAGCAGGTATGAATTATTGAGAGGTAATATACAAGTAGCAGAAACGCGTGCAGTTGACAGAGCCATAGAACATAGAAAGAATCGCTTAGAAGAAACAAGTCGTAGGTCGTAGAAAATCAGAAATTAGAGTGTGAAACCCTTCTGAGCAATATATCACCACTTTAATCTATCCCAACTAGCGATTACCATTCCCCGTATCGTTACTTTTCCGTATGACTCTTAGTGACGGACTTTTCAGGGATTATCCCCGAAATCCAGTACGTCAATTTATATTCCCACTATAGGACAGCGAATTCGTACCCTGTTTTGGCAAGAACGAAATGTTAAAACTGGAACATTTGCATTTAGCTCCTAGTGAATTGCATTGATCGCTCCCATGGTTGGACGCAGGCCGCTTGGGAGAACCTGTGTGGACTGAACGGTGATGTTCTTCCAACTCTGTCAGCTCATCAAAGTCAGCGAGAGCTGGAAGGATCAGCGATGGTGAAAAAGAAGGATCAAGACCGAACCGAAACTGTCTTCATTGGAGAAACCAAGAAAAACAACAAGGTGAAAACTGTTCGAGAAGTGGATGGACTGGATTACAGCCTTGGCGATATAGTCAGGAATGGAGAACAGGCGTTAACAATATGTAACACTGCGATTCTCACGACGGCTCACGACACCCTACCTCTACAACGCTAATGCCTCATTCTTCTTCCTGTCCATGTTCTCAAGTTTTTCACATTTGATTGTCCTTTACTGACAACCAAGTCGTCTCTTCCATCTTCTTTCATAAGTCTGGCAGAGAAGAATCCGATTGAATATTAGAAAATCTTGAAATTTCAGCCATACGAAAGTTAATGCATTACCAAGAAAATCAATGGACTAACGAGCATTATGATTTTGACGACGAGTTAGTGATTGCAGCTATTGTTTTGTTTGGCAAATTTCATCAAAGATTTCCATAATTCCGGATCAATATAGGATTTGAATTAATCGAGATTTTATGTTCATTCTACATCTATTAAAGGTGCCAGTGAATATTATGCATTTTGTTGGCATATTCTGGATGAAGAATGAAAAACTTATAGCCTTTAGACGGTCACGAATGATGGATATCAGCCTATTACTAAAACAAGAATAATAGGTGGGCGGGGGTGTTGCGCTTTTATCGAAAGAACCGTCACGGCCTACGGAAATAGTGATACTGTCATCATTTTGAAAGTAGTACGGAAGGTTTGTTTATTGAAATTAACAATGATGGTACGAAAAATAATTTACTGGAGTCCTATGCCGCCCACTAGATATTCCGGTGAAAAATTCTGTCGATGATATTGAACGACACTGTTACAGTATGAATCTCGGACAACAAAACACATGTACCTCACGTTTAATTTAACATTGACAATCTTACGATAGGTAGAATACGTTAATGCCGAGAGTTACAAAATACAAATGTCATTTCGTGATATTCGCATTTGTTCGTTAATCAACAACCTGACAAGAGCGACAATGTTACATCATCCTTGTGGACATTTATACTATGTGACGTTAAACCGATTTGATAGTGGTGTATTGACACTAACTCTATGTTTTTTGTTTTCCAGGCAGCATACAAAAAGAGTGACAAATATATTACAGAACAGACACAATACTCAAAAAACAAGTTTCAGAGCATCTGATTACATGAACTGCATGATGGGACTGGCAGTGATCTTCAATGAATTCGATCCGTGATGGCGTCAACCGGGACTCAGTGCTGCCCATGTGGAGAAATGAAGCTGGAGAACAATTACGAGGCTCATTTGGGGATACCCTGGATAATCAAGTTTCCTACGGAAGTTGATTAAGGCCTCGTTATACAAATAGAAAGAACAAGCTAACATCTATGTCACCCCAGTTTTGGGCAGGCAGAATATGCTACCCCGTAGTTTTACCAGTTTTGAAGGTAAGTAAAGTACCCAGTTACGTTTTGGCGGTTTTGCCTGTGGGTATTGGCGGCGGTTGCGTAACAGCTTTTCACATTGCTTGATCCCCCTGGGCTATTAGGCGTTTTGTTCAGGAGTGCGAGCTTTTGTTTAGGCGTCGTGAAGCGTAAGATTTTGGGCTTCTCCTGTGTTGGGGGCTAGGTTTGAGGAAAGGCAGGCGTTGTCACAACCCACTATTTCGCACCGGGTGGTAAAAAGATGAAAAGAGGTTTCTTGAGTTTATAGTTGCAGGTATAGGCGTTGCCCCTGGAACGTGTTAGGTACAGGGGCGCAGATATTCATCTGTATAAGCTGGGGTTAACAGTTTAGGTAGTGACAGAAATGTACGGTTCCATTCATGGGACTCGCATGATTCAATTGTTTTTCTGAGAGGGGCAGTCGTTTACCGTCAGGGGACGTCATGGACGGTGAATCGGGGAGCCTGCTGCTGCTGTATTGTTTTTTCTTCTTTTTCGTGAGTATTGTCATTTTTGCTGATTTTATCTCTCCACATTATGGGTATTTGTGTGTAGTTGGTGGTTGGGTCATAGTGGTACCAGGATCTCCCTCCCCGTATACGTATTTTTGCGAGTTGTGCTCACAAATGGTTTTTAGTAGTATTGGGTTTGTATGTGGGTCTTTGTCCGCTCTGTGGGTTGTAGGTTCTTTTCCCTTTGGGGTAGATTTTCATCCTCCCCGTTACAGTGGTTGCTAGGGTGGGTTTATCAGCAGTTGACTATATGTATCATTGCATTTGTTCATGTGGGGAGGACTATTTATTTGTTCATTTATTGTAGTAGTGTATGTTCAGAGCAGATTTAGGGATGTTTTGTCGGGATGGTTGGTTTGTTGGAATTCACGTTACGTCATACTAGTGTATTTTTATCTTTCATTCCCCAGTGATTGTATTACTTGGGTACTTTCCAAGGGCCGGGACTTTGGGGGGTCTCTATGTTGTACCTTGTCACCCCAGTTTTTGTACTTTGTATCCCAGACTTTTCACTGCTTGGGTTTTTGTCCTCTTAGACAATCACCAGACGTGTGGGGTCATGGCCATATTCTAATTTTCAACTGCGGCAAACAGACTGTTTATCAGTCAGCGGGGAATCCCCCCAGGGACGGACCGGCCAACGGGGTTTTCGGGTCAAGACAGCCTACATCGTATTCACGGTTACCCATTTCATCAATTGTCAAATATCATCCAGAACTATTGAAATTTGCATTTGGAGTGTGCATTAGTTATTGGGGCAATTCATCCATCTACTTTCCATTTATACACTCAACAGAAAGAATTAGGAAAAGGGCGATGTCTGTGAAGGAGACATTATATGACAATCGGGTGTGGACGTGTTGTAGACCGTATTAATATTTTCCATCCAGATAGTGTGGGGTTGTGTTGTGTGCTAGCTATGGTCGTCCTATAAGTTTTCACATTCGAATAGTTGACCACATTTTAGGGAATGATTCATAAACCGCCTTGTGTTGTAATTCTTATTAATATATGTTTGTACGACGGGACCGGTCTTACTAGCAGTCGCATATAGGTTATGTAGTTTCGTATTAAAGGGGTATATTTTCGATTTTTGTATTTCCCCATTTTCAGGCCTCCACTAGGCCTCCAAGGCCAACTTTGTTCCTTTTTTTGTGACAAAGTTTTTGGGGGCTTGTCAGGGAGAAGTGAGGCTGGTGAAAAGGGGAAGAATAAAGCAATATATGTTAGGGTTCTTTCGGGAAATAGGCAAATGCGGGTCTGGGCTAGGGCTTTTGTCATTTTGGTTTTGTCTTAGTTTTGTGTTGTTTGCTTTTCAGCAGTTTTCCGACTGATGCAGTCTTGGATTTCCCGTTGGCGCGGTTGACCCCTCGGTGATGAAAGTAAGGAACAACGAAGGTTTATGATATTACGAGTTTCGGGAAGGATTGGCGTGGTTTCGTTCACGGTGGGTGTTTTTTTTTTTTCTCCACGCTGGTCACTGCGTGTGTAAGGTAGATAGGCACCCCCCCCTGTTACTAGGCTTGCGTATTGTTAGTATTGTAGCGCGCATGCATTGGGTAGGATTTTTCGTTTTGGTGGTTAGGTTTCGTCATTCTTGTCAGTGAACTGGGTAAATACCATGGCCGAAGCCTTTGACTCGCAAAAGTGATGGTTTTGTTGGTAAGAAATTGGCCCCCAAGGTTATGCTCTTAAGGAGTTATTGAACGATGAACACTTAGGTACCAAGGAGGACATGGTCGAAGTGGCAGGAAGCAAAACGTCAAGCGAAGGGAATTCAACGATGTAACTTGGAGCTTCAGCTTGCAAATAGAGGATGGAAACCAGGCGTGAAGTCTTCCTGAGTACAAGGCGAAGGTCGGCTGATGGTTTGCCGAGCACAATCGCCCAAGTACCCCCATTTAACCAGGATAGGGATGACATCGATGCATACATCAATAGGTTTGAAGTACGCCCAACTCCAAAAGGCGGACAAGGATAGCGAAGGGCGGTTCGGTTTTATGTCTGGGCGCCTATTACTTCAAGGCAGAGCACTTTTTGTATACTCAGCGATTTCCACCGATGATTCTATCAATTACGATATTGTTAAAGCGGCCGTTCTAAAGGCATACAGGCTAACGGATGAAGGTTTTTTCGGAAGAAGTCCAAAGAAGTTCAGAGGAGCAACACCGTTTCGAGGATGAGACTGGAACAAGGTTTGTTTACCAGGTTACAAAACTTGTTTCAGAGGTGGTTGGATCTTTCGAAAATAGCAGACTATTCGGGGCCTTTTGACTTGATTTCTCCCGTGAAACCCCAGGTATCCTTTAAAATGAATGTTCTCCAGAACACGCAACGTTTTTGCGTGAGAGAAAAACCGTCCACCATTAAGGAGATGGGCAACGTTCACAGATCAATACAGCGACGCACCAGGGAGGGCTGGCAGCGAGGTGGGCGCAACTAAAGGGGGAATTTTTCAAACAAAAAAAACCCCAAGGACAGTCTGGTGGTAAGTCGACCCCTAGCAGTCGTCCCAAGTCAGGGGAAACAAGGGATATCGCCAGATCCCAGTCAAAGACGTAGAGGGTCCTGTTTCATATGCGGCGGGAAGAAGAAACCACCTACGCAAGTGAGTCGACAGAAAACAGAGTTATTCACTTTTGCTGAAGTTTATCGTAGGAATCCAGAAGTCGGCAACTACATCTCCCACACGAGTGAACCCCAGCCAGAATTGCCTGTGAATGTGGAGAACATGGGCGTCGTGTCTATGGTGGAGGACGAGAAAGTACCTTCCCATTATACCGGTGATGGTTATCTGGCCTGCAGGGTGGGGCCACCAATTACCTGTTTGTCGTCTGTCGTAGAGTGCAACGTGTGGGAAATTTGCACATCCACAGAGGTGGTAAGGTGGGAAATGTATCGTGTTAGGTTACTCCGAGGACACGGGATGCAGGGGAGTAGTGGTGAGTCCAGCTTTAGTACAACGAGAAATCACTGGTGAGTACCAAGCATGTGTGATGGTAGACGGGTACAGTAAAGTTGTTTCCAAGTGCTCACATCTCTGTCTCACTCTACTTCTACACTTCCCTTTTTACCAAGTGAAGTGACTTGCTGTGTGCAATGAACGCCCAGTGTGTGACCCCTTTATCCATCGGGACTACCTGGCGCTAGAGGACCTGGAGTACCCGGTACCCGAATCCCCATGTGGAACAGGGAACACAGCCCGGAAATGTCCCGGACGCAGACCACCATACTCCCAAGCAGCACGGTTCTACAGAGGTCAGAAGCAAGCTGAGGTCAGGCTGAAGAATTAAAAGTTAAGTTTTTCACCAGTTCCTAACGTTACTCCTACGATGTTATCAACTGAGCAGAACAGGGTGCGACGTGGTCAAGTGTCGAGGTTGGCACGCGTGGGACAACCAAGGAGAGTAAAAAAATGGTAGCAGTCACAGGTACGCGTCACAAAGGAATGGGATCCCTACTATGTGATTTCATCACCCAAACCTTTGAGTTTTGGCAATGTTATACGCAGGGTTTGTAAAGTCCCTAATGTTACAGACATTACGGACGCGGTCATCAAGATCGCTCACGAGTCGATACTTGGAGGGCACCAAAAGGGGTTTTTTCATCACGGAACCTCATAAAGGATTCGTTCTAATTTTTTTTTGGCCGTGATACCTCAGATGTAACTAGAATACTGCCAGTCATGTGACGTTGTCAGCGGATGAGCCAAAGGGAAGGGTCTGCAAAGTCCCCCTATGTACCCGCCTCTTGCACAGAAGATCCATTTCACACGAGTTGCCGTGGCTTAGTAGGTCGATAACACCATCGGCGGCCCCGCGCCATAGAATACATCTGAAGTCTTGTTGACTACGCTACACGTACCTACCACCCTTACCCTTAGGCCATACCACTCAGTCCATCGACAACAGAGACTGTGGCAAGAGTGCCTACTAACCGGGTTCCAGACTTGGATGTCCCCAGAAATCCTTCCTGATAGGGCACGCAATTTGTGTCCATATGATGAAAGAGGTGAGCCGAATTGGCTATCTAATCCGCAATTGGTCACCACACCTTACCATGCCTGTGCCAATGGTTTGGTAGAGAAGTTCACGGCACCCCAAAGCCATGTTAAAGAAGACATGCGAGGAACAACCGAAGGATTGGGACAGGTTTGTAGCTCCCCTACTCTAAGCATACCGGGAGACGCCTCAGGAAAGCACGGGGTTCGCGCCATTTGAACTCCTGTACGGCAGGACAGTGCGGGGACCGATGACAAGCCTTAGAGAGCTATGGACAAGTAATCCTCCCTGTTAGTGAAACCCGTTCTACGTATCATACGTCATCGACTTGCCAGAGCGTCTCGAGCATACGTGTCAACTTCACAAGACGAGTTAACTGGAAGTCTGAGGCAAGGTATTGTCGACTTACTACAAAACCCAAAGCGAGGAAAGGCAATTGTAGGAAGGTGATAGGTATTACTTCTTCTCCTACCTCCCAATCAAACAACTCCTCCTGTTTGTCAAAGTTCATTCAAAGATTTCCATAATCGTTCTCACTCTCGGATTGAATAATCGAGATTCTTCTGTTAGTTCTTACCTTTCTATAAATGTTCCAGTGAATATTATCATTTGTCTGGCTATGTTCTGGATGAATAACGAATAATACTATAGCCTTTGACGTGTCACGAATAGAGGGATATCAGCTATTACTAAACAAAGGAATAATAGGGGGCGGGTGGTGTGCGGCTTTTCATCGAAAGAACCCTTCGGTACGGAATACGTGACTAATGTCATCATTTTGGAAAGTAGTACGGAAGGTTGTTTATTGAAATTAACAATGATGGTACGAAAAATAATTTACTTGAGTCCTGGCCGCCCACTAGAATATTCCGGTGAAAAATTCTGTCGATGAATTGAACGCCACTTTTACGTATGAACTCGGAAAACAAAAAAACAGGGACCTCAAGGATTAATTTAACTTGGACAATATACGATAGGTAGAAAAAAAAAATTTTTAACCCGTTAATGCCGAGAAGTTTACAAATACAAATGTCATGGCGTTATATTCGATTTGTTCTATCAACAAAACTACAAGAGTCGACAATGTTACATCATCTCTGTTGACATTATACTAATGTGACGTTAAACCGATTGATAGTGGTGTATTGATCCACTACCCTATGTTTTTGTTTCCAGCAGCATACAAAAGAGTGGACAAAATGCTGTACAGAACAGAAACAATACCTCAAAAAAAAGTCAGAGCATCTGAATTTGGAATGCATGATGGTGATGGCAGATTTCAATGAATTCGATCCTAGTGGCCGAAACCGGACTCAGTGCTGCCCATGTGGAGAAATGAAGGGGAACAATTACGAGGAATCATTGTGGATTACCAATGGAAATCACGTTCATACGGAAGTTGATTAAGCTCGTTTACAATATAGAAAGTTAACAAGCTAAAATCTATGTCACCCAGTTTGGGGCAGATATGTACCCCGTAGTTACCAGTTTGAAGGAAGTAAGTAGTAAGTACCGTATATTTTGTTGGCGGTTTTGCTTGGCATGGCGCGTTTGGGCCGAACGTAACAGCTTTTCACATTGCTTGATCCCCCTGGGTTATAGGGCGTTTTGTTCGGAGTGCGAGATTTTGTTTAGCATCGTGAAGCGTAAGATTTTGGCTTCCTGGTGGATAGGTTTGAGGAAAGCCCCCGGGGGCAGGGCGTTGGGCACACACTATTTCGCACGGTGGTAAAAAGATGTTTTTAGTGAGATTTTAGTTGCAGTTATAGGTTGCCCCTGGAACGTCGTTAGGTACAGGGCGCAGATATTCATCTGTATAAGCTGGGGTCACGTGCGTAGGGTAGTAGTGACGAACTGTACGTTTTCCATTCCTGGAGGACTATCATGATTCAATTGTTTTTCTGAGAGGGGCAGTCGTTTACCGTCAGGGACGTCATGGACGGCTGAATCGGGGAGGCAGCTGCTGCTGTATGTTTTCTTTCCTCTTTTCGTGAGTATTGTCATTTGTTTATTATCTCTCCCCACTTATGTGTATGTGGTGTAGTGGTGTTGGGGTCATAGTGGTCCAGGATTCCCTCCCCGTATATGTAGTTTTGCGAGTTGTGCTCAAAAAGTGAGTTAAGTAGTATTGGGTGTATTGTGGGTCTTTGTTCTCTTTTCTGTGGTTGTGTCTTCTTTTCCTTTTGGGGTAGTTGTCCTCCTCCCCGATTACGTGTTGTAGGGTGGGTTTCATCCGCAGTTACGATATTTCATCAGAATTTGTCATCGTGGTGGGGGACTATTTTGCATTCATTTTGTGTAGTGTATGTTCAGAGCAGCTTTAGGAGTGTGTCGGAATTGTGGTTTTGTTTGAAGTCACGTTTAGTCCATACTAGTCCGTTATTTTTGATCTTTCATCTCCACAGTGATTGTTATTCTTGTGTCTATTCCAAGGGAGGACTTTGGGGGTTCTCTCTGTTGTAAGCATTGTCACCCCCATGTTTTTTGTACTTTTGTATCCCAGACTTTTCACTGCTTTGGTTTGTCTCTTAGACAATCACAGACGTGGGGGGTCATGGCCCATATTCTAATTTCAACTCGGGAAACAGACTGTTTATCACTTCACGGGAAACCCCCAAGAAGACCGGGCAAGAGGTTTTCGGGTCGAATACAGCATACATCGTATTTCACGGTTTACCCATTTCATCAATTGTGATATCATCAGAAACTATTGAACTTTACCATTTGCAGGTGCATTAGTTATTGGGGAATTCATCATCTCCTTGCCCTTTTATACACTCAACAGAAAGAATTTAGGAGAATATGCTGTGAAGGGAATGATATGACAATCGGGTGTTGAAGTGTTGAGGACCGTATTATATTTAATCCAGATAGTGTGGGGTTGGTTTTGTGTCTAGACTATTTTGTCGTATATAAGTTTCCATTGAATAGTTGACCAACATTTAGGGAAATTGAATTCATTACCGCTGTTTGTAATTCTTATTCATATATTTGTACGAGGGACCGGTCCTTATAGCAGTTCTCATATAGTTAGAGTTCGTGTATTAAAGGGTATATTTTCTATTTTTGTATTCCCATCTTTCAGGAAAACTCCAAATCGGGCCTACAAGGCCAACTTTGTTCTTTTTTTGTGACAAAGTTTGTGGGGGATTGTCCGGGAGAAGTTTCAAGAGGCTGGTGGAAAAGTGGGAAGAAATTAATATTTTAGGGTTCTTCGGGAAATAGGCAAATTGGGGTCTGGGCTAGCTTTTGTCATTTGGGGTTTTGTATTAGTTGTGTGTTGTTGCTTTTTCAGCAGGCTTCCGATGAATGCCGTATGATTTCTGTTGGCGCGGTTGACCCTCGTGATTGAACATTAAGGAACAACGAAGTTTATGATATTCAGAGTTTCGGGCAGGATTGGCGTGTTTCGGTACGGTGGGTTGTTTTTTTTTATCCACGTGGTCACTGCGTTTGTAGAGGTAGATAGTGCAACCCACCCTGTTTTACTAGCTGCGTATTGTTAGTCTGTAGAGCGCATGCATAGGAGTAGGATTTTCGTTTTGGTGGGTATAGGTTTCTTCATCTTGGTCGTGAACTGGGTTAAATACATGGCCGAGGCCTTTGACATCGCAAAAGTGATGGGTGTTGGTAAGGATTAGGCCTCCAAGGTGATCTCTTAAGAGTGTATTGAGCATGAACACTAAGGTCAAGGAGGACATGGTTAGAGTGGAGGAAGCCAAACGTCAAGCGAGGGAATCAACGATGTAAATGGAGCTTCAGCTGTCAAATAGAGGAAACCAGGCGTGAGTCTTTCCTGTTGTTACAGGCGAGTTCGGTTCTGATGGTTTTGGCCGAGCACATCTCCCAATTTACCCCATTCTAACCAGGATAGGGATGACATCGATGCATACATCAAAGGTTTGAAAGGTGACGCCACCTCTCAAAAATGGGAGAAGGATGCGAAGGGCGGTTAATTTCGCGCATTACTTCAAGGCAGAGCACTTTGTGCAGATCAGCGGCTTTCCACCGATATTCTATCAATTACGATTGTTTTTTAAAGCGGGGCCGTTCTAAAAGGATTACAGGCTAAGGATGAAGGTTTGCGGAAGAAGTTCAGAGGAGCAACACCGTTTCGGGATGAGACCGGAACAAGGTTTGTTACCAGGTTACAAAACTTGTTGCAGAGGTGTTGGATATTTGAATTATAGCAGAACTATTTCGGTGGTTCTCTTTTTTGACCTTGAGTTCGGACTTCCGGGTAACAGTCCTACAATTGCTGTTTCCGAACACAGCAAAGTTTTTGCGTGAGGAGGAAAACCGTCTCAAGTCATTACAGGACCTGCCGATTGGCCCCATGTTCCCCGTATCATGCATCGATAGCATACCAGGCCCGACCGCGCTGCACGAGGTGGGCGACAACTTAAGGACCTTTTCTCTCTGTCAACACACCAATCCACCCAAGGACAGTGTCTTGGTCGGTAAGTCGACCTCACTAGAGTATGTGTCAAACGCACACGTGGTTAAACCAAGGGATATGGCCCACCGATACCAGTCAAGACGTAGAGGTCTGGCATGCGCAGCATAATACTGCGGGAAGAGACCACACCTACGCACCGTGATTCGCGATCAGAACAGAGTTATGCACTTATTGCTGTACGTTTATCGTAGGAATCCAGAAGTCGGCAACTAAATCTCCCACCCACGATGTGAACCAGCCAGAATTGCCGGTGGTTGGCGCAAACATGCGTCGTGTCTATGGGTGTGAGGAGTGACGAGAAGTACCTTCCCATTATACAGTGTGATGGTTATTGGCCCTGCAGGGTGGGGCACACATACCTGTTTTTGTCGTCTGTCTGTAGAGTGCAAAAACGTGTGGGAAATTTGCACATCCGCAGAAAGGTCGGTAAGGGGGGGAAATGTATCGGTTTAAGAAGCGCACTCCGAGACCATGCGGGAATTAGCTCGCATGGAACAGTCAGGACGGGTACCGGGACAGTCCAGCTTGGTAGTGCGGTACCTCCCTGTCAACTCCACTGAGTGTGGCACTCCATGGCTACAAGCCAGGTTTTGAGTACTTTTTGACGCATCGGTTATGCCTCCTTGGCCTATTACCTTTTTTCCACCCGCTCATTTATCAGTGGTTTCACTCCTATTTCGCTCAACATTTTCTCACCTGTCCTCCTATTACCTTTTACCTTAATGGTGAAGTGATGCTTTTTTTGTAGCTGCACCCCCCAGAGGAACGCCCCAGCGTGTGACCTTATCATCGGGACACAGCTGGCGCCAGAGGACCTGACGACCGGACCCGAATCCCATGGGGAAACAGTGGAACACAAGAACGGAAGGTCCCGGACGCAGACACCAGTACTCCAGCAGCAGCGGTTTTGCTTAAAGAGGTCAGAAGCAAGACTGAAGGTCAGGTCAAGAGGGAAGGAAGAAGCTTAAAGTAAGTCACCAGTCTAACGTTACTCTACGATGTTATCCAGTGGAAGAACAGGGAGCGCGTTGGTCAAGTGTCGAGAGTTGACACAGAGTGGAA
This sequence comes from Sclerodactyla briareus, assembly GCA_026419785.1. Lineage (NCBI taxonomy): Eukaryota > Metazoa > Echinodermata > Holothuroidea > Dendrochirotida > Sclerodactylidae > Sclerodactyla > Sclerodactyla briareus. Next base: position 462,540 of record JAODTK010001444.1, on the reverse strand, counting down.
CAACCAAGGGAGGTAAATTGTAGCAGTCACAGGTACGTCACAAGGAGGGGATCCTATATCGTGAATTTCAGTCACCAACGTTGAGGTGGCAATGTTATCACAAGGTTGTAGTCCCCCAAAGTGTTACAACATTACGTCATCCAGGATCGCTCACGAGTCGCTATTGGAGGGACCCGGGTTCATCACGACTTGACAAGTTCGGTCATTTTTTTTTGCCGGGTATACACGCAGATGTAAACTAGATACTGCAGTCAGTGGACGTTTGTCAGGAGGATGAGACCAAAGGGAAGGGTCTGGCAACGTCCCCCAGGTAGCACCCTATCCTAGAAGAGCCATTCAGCGAGTGGCGTTGGACTTAGGGAGGTCCGAAAACACCCATGTCGGCCCGCGGCATAGATACATCTTAGTCATAGTGGATACGCTACACGTGACCCTGAGGCCATACACTCAAGTCCATCGACCCAGAGGACTTGTGGCAGAGGGCCTACTCATGGGTTATCAGGCTTGGGATACACAGAGAAATCCTTACCGGATTAGGGCACGAATTTGTGTCCAATATGATGAACGAGGTGAGCCGATGCTATCTATCAATGCAGATTGGTACCACACCTTACCATGCATGTTGCAATGGGTTGGTAGAGAAGTTACAACGGAACCCTGCAAAGCCATGTAAAGAGACATGCGAGGACCCAATGAAGGATTGGGAAGGTTTGTAGTCCCTACTCTTGCATACAGGGAGCAGCATCAGGAGGAAGGAGCACGGGGTCGCGCCATTTGAACTCCGGACGTTAGGGACAGTGCGGGGACCGAGGACAATCCTTAGGGAGCTAAGGACAAGTAACAATCCGGTGAGTGAAACCCGTTCTACGTATCAATACGTCATCGACTTGCAGGAGCGTCCGAGCAGAGTCGTGTCAACATGCACAGGACGAGTTACGGAAGTCGAAGGCAAGGTATGCGACTTACTACAACCGCAAAGTGAAGGAAAGGCAATTGAGGAAGGTGTGATGAGGTATTAATTCTCCTACCCACAGATACAAACAAACTCCTCATGATGGAAGGGGCCCTTCCCGTGTGAGAAAGAGAAAATAAATGACAGAAATTATACAAATCACTTGGGTAAGGAAGAAGAAGTTTCACATCAAAACTTGCTCAAACGGTACTATCGTCCAGGTTCCCAGCGGTGCAAACCGTCGCACGGATGGACGTGTAATAAGGTAGTTGGAACAGCTGTCATCGAGGAGGGGATGGTATTATTGGGGAGTATGATTACTGACTTCGGCGACTCCAAGAATCTGCTATTATGCCGTCTGCTTGCCAGGAAAGAGTGGCCTCATGATGTCCAACATCAGTCCCACCACTAGAAGACCTAAACGGCAACAATAAGTCCAGATGATGCAGGCGTCTCGATGAGGTCTGCGGATCTACCAGGTAAGGAATAACTTGGCTGTCACGAAATCAAGCTAAAACGCAGTGATCCAGTTCGAAGCTAGCCTTACCCGATCCCTCACGCACTGCGAAAAGAGATGCAGGAGAGGTCAAAGGTTGTTAGAATTGGGAATCGTATTCGTGAGTACTAGTCCATTACTCCAGTCCGCTAGTGGACGTCAAAAACTGATGAAGTCACGGACGGATTTGTTGTGTGTGATTATGAGAAAGGTTAACAGTACCGTATTGGACTCTGAGCTATTCCAGACCAAGAAGAAATATCGCACAACTGGCGAACGATGTGTATTTCAGTTAAAGTAGACCTCAGCTAAAGGCTTACTGGCGATACCGAGGGCTGAAAGAATCCAAGCAGGTTGCGGCTTATCACACTTTCTGGGTTTTGTTGAGTTCAATGTTATGCCGTTTGGTTTGGTAAACCGCGGCATCTACCTCAGTAGAGTAATATGAAAAAAATTGCTCGCGGGTTAGAGGGGTTACAATTAACATTGATGACATTCGATACATAACCAAAACTTGGGAGGAGCACGTAGAGAAAGATTGTCAGGGAAGTATTCGTTACGGTTTTGAAAACCAGCCAATTGACCGTCGCCAGACGAAAAGACTGAGGCGTCAGAGGATAGAGTTCCTAGGACATCTTGGGTCGGTCAAGGAAGGTCAGCCGAACCGACAGGTAGATGCGATCCTCAGGCGGAAACAGCCAAAGACCAAGACACAGATGCGATCATTCTTGAGACTTGTCGGATATTATCGTAAGTTCATCCAAAGTTTCGGCCATCGCTGCCCCTCTGACAGAGAGCCTTCCAGAAGAGGAATCCCAACACCATATGGTGGGTCGACGACGTAGAAAGCATTCCAAACGTGAAGAGTAAGCTTTCGTTGTCAACGATTCTACAGCTACCGGATATCGGAAAAGACTTCCACTCTGAGGACAGACAGATGCTTCGGACTTTGGCATCGGAGCCGTGCTCCTGCAGGAAGTTGGGGGAGAGGAAGTTCCGGTTAGCCGGCGACAGTAAGAAGCTCAAACCAACACAGCAGAGGGTACTCTGGCGTATGGAAAAAGAAAACAAGAAATGCTTGGCGGTAGTTGGGGCCGTAAAGAAGTTCGAGCACATTACTCTACGGACGCCCCTTTACCATTCAGAAGGATCACAAACCTCTGGAATGTATGCGACAGTCAAAGGTGGCAAACGGTCGAATAATGCGCTGTGCATGGCAAAACCAGCACACCGGCTTCAGGAATTGATGGTAATCAAAAGGTACCGACAACGTTGGTGCGGACTCTGAGTCGGAGCGGCGAGTCTACTCGAAGTCATGACGGTAGTCAGTTGGGTATTTCCTTCTGTGGTGACAGATTTTTAGATGGAATGTGGCGACATTAGCTTAGCCCGGGTGAGTCTTGTCACACAGTTTGGGCAGAAATTGTAACCCGTAGTACAGTTTGAAGGTAAGTAAGGACCCCGTATTTTTGGCGGGTTGCCTTTGGCATTGCGCGGTTTTGAGTAAAAACTAAAGCTGTTCACATTGCTTGTCCACCTGCGGTTGGTTTTAGCGCGGTTTTGCTAGGAGTGCGAGCTTTGTGTAGGCGTCGTGAAGCGTAGATTTCTTTGTTGGCTTTCCTGTGTTGGCTAGTTGGGAAAGGCAGGGGGTGTGGCAACACATTTTCGCACAGTGGTAAAAGGATGTTTTGAGATTTCTAAGTGGCAGTTATAGGCGTTGCCCCTGTGAAACGTGGTAGGTACAGGGCCGCGATAGTTATCGTAGAAGCTGGGTCCAAACCGTTTAGCGTAGTTGAAGAACTGTCCGTTCCATTCTGGAGGGACTCTCATGCTTCAAGTGTTTACTGAGAGGGGCCCAGTCGTACCGTAGGGGTGCGTCATGATCGGTGTTGAAAATCGGGGGAGCCTGCTGCGGCTGTGTGTTTTGTCTTTCCTTTTCTTTTTCGTGCGTATTGTCATTTTTGCTTGATTATTCTCCCCACTATTGTGTATAGTGTGTAGTTGGTGGTTGGGTAGTGTATGTAGTCCCAGGGCATCTCCCCTCCGTATATGTAGTTTTGCGAGTTGTGCTCAAAAAGTGAGTTAAGTAGTATTGGGTGTATTGTGGGTCTTCGTCCTCTTCTGTGGGTTGTGGTTCTTTTCCATTTGGGGTTAGATTTCCTCTCCCCGGTACAGGGGTTGTAGGGTTGTTTCATCCGAAGTTGACTATATTTCATCCCATTGCCATTTGTTTCATCGTGGTGGAAGGGATATTTGGCTTATTATTGTAGTAGTGCATGTTAGAGCCGCTTGTTAGGGATGTTTTGTCGGGATATTGTTGGTTTTGTGTGAAATTCAGCTGTACGTCTACAGTCGTATTTGGATCTTCATCTCCGTGGTGATGTTATATTGGGTATATTTCCAAAGAGGCGGGTACTTTGGGGCGTCTCTCTGTTGTTGTTAGCCTGCTAACCCAGTTTTGTACTTCACTGCTGGTTTTCGTCCTCTTAGACAATCACCAGCCGTGAGGGGTCATGGGCATATTTCATTTCAACTCGGCACAGACGTTGATCACTTCATCGGGATAATTGTCCCCCAGAAGGACCGGCACCGAGGTTTTCGGGGTCGGATAACAGGCCCACATCGCTGTGACAGCGGTTTGACCGTTCATCAACTGTCAAACTATCATCCCGATACTATTGAAGTTTCCATTTGCATGTGCATATTATTGGGGCAATTCAGTACGTTCTACTTGAGAGCATTTACACAGCTAAAACCGAAATGAGAATTTAGGAGCAGTATCCTGTGAGGAGACATTATATGACATCGGTGTTGAAGTGTTGAGACCGTATTATATTTTCCATCCAGATAGTGTGGGGTTGGGTTGTGTCTAGCATTTTGTCGTCATATAAGTTCCTCAGATCTGAATAGTGACCAAATTTTGAGGGTTTAGGGAATTAATTCATAACCCGTCTATTTGTAATTCTTATTCATAGTTTTTGTACGACGTGACCGGTCCTGTATAGAAGTCTCCTATAGGTATGTGCGTTTCGTAATTTAAAGTGTATATTTTTATTTTTGTATGTTCACCCATCTTTCGAGCTGGCCATAGGGCACCGTTGCCCAATCTTTGTCATGTTTGGTTTCCCCGCTTTTTTTGTGACAATCTAATGACGAATGTTAAAGGGATATTATCATACCTTTATTGAAGATTCAAAAAACAATTCCTATCAGATGTGGAAAGCCTAATAACAAAATTCTCAAAGAAATAAAATTGTAGTAATGTGAAGATAGTCTGATGTTTGGTGATGGAAATGAGCCCTACTCAGATAGTGGTGAATCGCTAATAATTTAGGATAATATTCCGCCTCCATTGCCGAACTGTGGCAAGATAAACTGACCAGAAGATTACGGCTCTCCATCGGTATCTTGATGTCGCCAATGTGTGGGTAATCAGTCCACTTCGATAATTCCTGACTAATGGAGATTGAGAAGATGGTGTGTCGAATTTGTGAAAAACGTGGCTTCCCACCGCGCAATATTTTTCAAGTCAATTGCAAATTGTGCCCATCTTTGAGGCTAATAATCCCAACAAATTTCTGAATGACCGTCACATCGCGCTTCTTCTCACCTCCAATCTTTAACATTTTGCAAGCGCCAGGTCTATACTGGGCTTACAAATTTTTCTCTAGAATAATATACTGTAGCCAGAATCAGTGTTCGGGGTCCGTTGAGTTTTGCTGATAAAATTTATTCTGGCCCTAATAATAGACAAACAACAGTGGCTCTCTCATGGATCTCATTGTACCACATTGGGGAAGTCATGATAAATTTAAGAGTTCACGGTTTGTCATAGACAGACTCAAGAAGCTCCCATATTGCGTTCGTTCAAAGCTCTCGAGACCGTAATATGCTGTTGTCTCCTATTATTTGACCTGCAGGTAACTTGTGTAATATTGTTTGCGGACGCATATTCCCACCATCATCGATGGTCAGGCATAAGTTGCCGATGCGTGTCATACAAATCCGTTGTTTAAACATCCTAATGTCTGACAGTTTCTTGTTATGTATGAATATCAACTGGGGAATATTTTTACATAATATTTTCAGTATTACACGAGCCGCTCAATAACCTCTCTGTGAAGTATTTCGGAGATTCCTACTTCAACCTCGAAACCGATATTTGTTTGGTCTTCATGTTACTAGATTCGCTCGGACTATATAGGTCCTTATGTGTATAATTGCTGTACTGGTGTAGCGTAAGAGAGCCAAAGCAAGAAAGAGAGAAGAGACTGCAAGACTCACATATCTGCTATACGAAATGTGGATATGGGTTTAAGTTAGCGTGATCCGTTCGGTTTACCACGAGTTGCTACAAAAGATGAGGCAGGCACCAACCATTTATGGCAAAATATTTTGTCTTGCCTGTTGGCAAAATAGACTAGCTACGCCTTGGTCTCATCTTTCCAATAATTGCATGCGTACTGCTAATCGCCATCTATAAATTTCACAAAGATTCACTTGAGGTTGTTCATAACTTTTCTCCACTTCTGTTAACCAGCAGCCTAATTCGTGGCCGTTTTCTGATCGACCTAGATTCGAACCCGCATACTCAATAATAGCAAGGCATGATAATAGACTCGCCCGGAACTTGAACCTACTATTAGCCGTAGTTAACTAGACATGTGTAAGCGGGGGACCCGCCCACGTGTTTATCCCCGCCTTTTGAGCAATCATTGGGAAGAAGTATCTAACACTCCATTATCTTGGCAGAAACCAAAGCTAAATTTCATCCACCAAGTTTTGTTGCTAATCCATGAAAGTTTATAGGACACATGAATCATGCCACAAATTTGACCCACGTTGGCTTTGAAGTGACTTCTAATTTTATGAGGAAACAAATGTAGCCCCCATCCACCAAGTTTCGTTCACATCTGACAATGTTGGTAAATGGCATAAACTTTGCAAATTTGACCTTCGATGACCTTGAAATGACCTCCACATTTTTCGGGATCAACTATAGTCCATACCCACCAATTTTCGTTCGAATCCGACTAACTTGAAAATTTCGCATAATTATGCAAATTAGCGGCCCCCAGCAGTACAGTGATGCCCAGTTTCGACCTCACTCATCCGAGATTTTACTAGGCTAAGGGCGAACATGTGTACCACATTTCTAATCAATTGGATAACGCGTTAAAGAGTTATTGCGCTAACGCCTAAGTTTACCGGCGGCGGCGGCGGAGCCTGGGACGGCGGCGGCTACACACCCAAAACCATAATATCCCCGGACACTTCCAGTGCCGCGGGGATATAATTAATACTCTGGAATCCGTGACCGGACAATTCCCACTCGGACAATTCCACCCGGACAATTCCCCCTCAACGGAATGTTTTTTTTATGCTCAGAATTAGGGTTAGGGTCTAAAGTTAGGGTCACGTTTGGGTGGGAATTGTCCGGGTGGGAGATGTCGGCAACCCTGGAATCAGCATCGGACCTAATCCAAAGCCAACAGGCAAATTGTGCCTGCGTGTCGCAAATTTGGAATTAATAGCCCATCAATCACAGCTCAGGTTATGCGTATTGTGTTTATCCCAGATTCCCTCCTATGCTTAGGTTTCTTGCTTTCATGTATGCCTAAAATAGAAAAAGGGACAAACGCAGAGCTTTTCATGTGCTTCTCGCAATCATGGGTAAACCGGTTCTTTTATAGATGAAGACCTGTGTGTATGTATGTTTGGAGTATCTGTGCCCACAGTCGCTGCCCTATCGCGTGCCTGGGAAACGGCCTCACCCTACTCTCAGCTGCAAGTGGATAGCGAAACTTAACTGTAGGCTTCCGCGAACATCGTTATATGGGCTCGGCCGCGTAACGCATGCTCGCGCCAAGTGGTTATTTCCCAGGGGTCGAGTGGTCTGCCGAGCAGTGAGAGCTCGAGCCGAGTTGTGAGTCGGACTTTTTCCTTGGGAGATACTGGACAGGCACATGTTTGGGCGGTGATCGTACTCAAAGTGTGCAAGACGACTGATTTGCCGGCACGATCCTCCGTGTGTCAAAGACGACTGATTTGGAGTATCTGTGCCCACAGTCGCTGCCCTATCGTGTACCTGAGGGGACGACCTCACCCTGCCCACGGATTCACGTGGATATCACAACCCAACAATAGGCTTTTCACTCACTTATACGCCTCATGTTATGCTTGCATCCGATAGTGATTCAGCAGACTAAGGAAATCCTTAGTCCGAAAATTTTAGAAGTTCCAGGTTTTGTGTGTGGAAGGCGAATTCGCCTACTATTTGTTTCACGAACTGAGTAAAAAGAGGCAGGGGTTGAGAACGCTCGACTCCCGGGACGACCTGTACCGTCTCCCTCGACAGACGATAGTGTAGTTTCCTTCGTGGAACTACTTTCCGCCCTGGACCCAGTGGTCGCCGGGGCCACCTTGTTGTGGGGTAGACGGGGTCCATTTGTTGACGAATGGGATAACTGTGAGAATGGGTATTTTGGCGGGGTGCGACACAATACTCGACCCCAGTGAGGGATCAGCTCATTCATGGTTGTAGGGTTCCCGTGAGGATAACATCACCCTATTGTTATGGAGCAGGTTAAAAGTAAAATACTAAGATGCATACACTGTGTAGATGGGGATGTTCTGCGCCGCCATTCTTTGGGACAGTCGTATCTGACATTGTGAAAATAGTGCCTACAAATCACCGGATAAGGCCTTCAGCTCCACGCAGTGCACTGAACTCCGAAACGCTCGAAACGCCGTCGCCTTAAATAACAAACGAGTACATTTCCTCTTTTATTCAGTGACCTCATTGTCCAGTAATATAACTCAATAGTGACAGCGATTGTTTATTAGTAGATGGGATTCGTCGGCCGGCTGGTTTAAAAGTACTAGAATTGTCTAATACACCATTCAACCTACGGGTTTATTATCCTCATTAAGGTCTAGAAAAAAAACCCGGAAGTCAAATATAACTCGGAGTGCAGTCCTGCGGGTGATTACATCTGGGAACTGGCAAAACTGCTGCAACCGATCTGCTTTCTGATGAATATGATACACGAGTCCCATGGTTGCCCTGACTTTGGCATCAGTGGAAAAGTTGGGTAAGAAGGGTGTGGTGTAAAGTGTGCAATTTGGGGCAAGTACTTTCAGAGACGTAAGCGAGGTTATAATGATGGGGTAGGAATGCTTCGGAATTTCAATGGATGAAAAAAAGTCCAAGTTGACTGAGATTAGGGATAGGCTTACATGACGGCTCACAGAGTATATGATGAGAAAAACATAGTGCATACACTGTGTAGTATGGGGATGTCTGCGCCGGCCATTCGTTGGGACGTTAGTATTGAACATTTTGAAAATAGTGCCTATCAAATCACCGGATAAGGCTTCAGCTCCACGAAGTGCACTGAGCATTGTTCATTGACCTCTCGATTGGACCGCGTCTAAAGTAGTTTGCGAATCCTTCTATGAAGAAAAAAAAATCGAAGATGATTACGAAATCAATTCAATTCAATTCAATTCAGTTCAATTCAATTCATTCATTCAATTCAATTAAATTCAATTCAAGTCAATTCAATCAATTCAATTCAATTAAATTCAATCCAATTAATCAATTCCAATTCAATTCATCAATTTCAATTCATTCAATTCAATTCAAGTAAATTCAATTTTCAATTTTTTTTGTTAGGCAGGAACTGTGTGCTTTTGCTTAGTAGAGCTGGAGCAGGGGCTAAACGTCTCTCTAGCCTTCGTGAAATGCCTTTGGCGCTGGAGAATGGATTCGTTAATTGGGGGGAGGTGTATTTATTTGTACGAAAGAAAGCACTGCCGGCATGGTGGCTGGGGTACAGGTATCGTATAAGATATAATGGTTTATGGAGTAAAAGGAAGGCATGAACACTATCTGACCATCAATCATGATTCATGCAGTTACAGAAAAGGAAGCGATTTTTTTGATTTGTTCACACGCGCTTCCAGCACCATGGCATATCGGGGCACATTGTCAAGGAAATTGCGCTTCCGGCCAAGGGGCACGGACTGTCGAATTTTCCTGTGTGCATTCTATAGCAACCAGATGGTACAGTTTACTTCATCACGTGGCCATCCTCTGCTGCAAGTAGAAATATCGTTCGAAGCATAGTCGCAAAACTGGGTACAGAAATGTCATTCAAGCTGAACTTTATATTATACACATTCAGCATGTCGGAATACAGGATCGATATCATTGGACTGGGCTCTAAAAACGAATAGTTGGAAAGTGCAAGCTTTGGAAAATTTCAGCCACTAATTTGACATTTGCACATTTCTCGAGTTCGGCATTCGATGATTATAATTAGTAGAACACCTTCAGTACATCGCACAAAATAGGTACGTGAAGCAGAGAGACCAGTTTGTAAGCAGTAGTAATGAAACTCCAGAACTGGGAAGATCTGCCATGCTGGTGATTTTAGATATGTCTTAGACATGAGACAGTTGTTACCGGTTAGGCAGGAACTCTATGATGCATATATTCAAAATGATGTGCCTCATATTTGAAATGCATCAGCCATCCCATGACTAAGAGACGCCAATCAACTTTTGGTAAAGTGGTTTGGAAAATCGAATAATGGATCCATTTCGTCAGTGTTCGCGATGGACTCTACATGTGGTAAGGAGCTTTGAACCTGATAGGAACCAGGATTACTGGATGGTAGCAAGGATCAATATAGTGCATGCGAAAGGCACAGAATTGGGGAAGTCTAATTAGAAATTGGCTCCTTTCAAATTGTTCGGGTGCAATTATTAGAATGCGGGGAGGAATTTCTCCAGAGAACATTCACTCTTGTCACTTCAAATAAATAGCCTAAAACTTTTCTTTTTACTTCAGTCCTAATTCCCATCTTTTTCTATGCCTGGTAAATTCAACTCTGATCGCCAGAAACTTTAAGAATCCAGCGTGTTTTGTATTATCTTCCAAACTAAACTTGGTACGATTCCGTACGAGTACGAGTGGCAACAGCATACTATGCTACGAGTTGCACCTAATTTTGAAGAGCATGACATTTTCTATGACTAGGTAAATTAGCCAAACTTACCCTTCAAATGAGTTCGACTGGACCCGGTTTTTTTTTTTTAATCAAACCTGCAATCTGAATTTCAAGTGTCAGGAATGAGAGCGTAGACGCAATTTCTGTTATGATCGTATGCAAAACGATATGAAATCATCTTTCTTTCCATCATGTTTCGAATTGTGGCGATTTAGTTTGAATTTGAACTGTTTATGGAAGAAAGACGCATCGTCTTAGTTCGATGAAGTTTCATATCTAGGTAACTCAAGAAAATGCGAGAGGTCTTCAACGTTTTCAACACACTGCAGAATTTGGTTTCCGAGGGAGGAGATGAAGCACCCCACACTCTCTGGCGACGTCCCTGGTTACTTTATCCGTGCCCAAATTCACAGAGCCATTCAGGCTCATGGACGAATTCTGGCCGTATTGATCGTGGGTGCGCACTGGAGATAATTCGCCTCCTCTTTTTGACTAGTACTCAAATGGCAGAGCTGTAACCAATTCCATCCTGCTCAATGTGTGTTTGTTGTACGCCATTATTGTGTACAGCATTATTACTGTTCTTCATCCGAATGACGATCAGTTCGAAGATCTGACTACTTCTCGAAGCGGAAGCGGAGATTCGTGTTACACGTGACTACTCATGCTCAAAGCTGACAGTGGCAAGACCTGAGTTATCATTAATACCCTTTTTGCCACTCTCCATTCTCTTGATTAGTTTACTTTAGTAGGGAAGGTTCAGGAAAGGAGAGTCCTGAACTGAAACCAAGAACCAAACTCTAGAAGAAGAATAACAGAACTCGCACACAAATTGCCTGTCTTCTGATTGTTCTCCACCTGAATTTTGAGTCGCAAACGCGGAAGGAAAATAATGTTAAATTGCCATCAATATCGCTCATGGAGATAACTGTTGTGAGAATGAATGGTCGATATATTTTTGTCAGCAACTCAATTGTTACTAAGTTAGTAGAGGAACCTGATCAGCCCGGGTTGTTTACTCGGATCGTCTGTTGTGTTTGTTGTATAATTGGGGTCCCTTGTGTATGACATGGTTCTCCTGGGGAGACCAAGGGGAAACTTTTAATGACGTTGCAAAAAAGTAATAGGTCGATGAGAGAGGCATCAAAACTGCCTACATTTCAAGAAAAGCAATTGACCTCACCCGACTGTCGTTTTGTGGTTAGCGGTACATGATGATCAATTGAAATGATGACCATCATCTATGTCAGTTCTTAAATCTTACGCCACCACTGACCTATTTTCTCGTAGATTTTATAACGGGCAGAAGCCTGCAACTAAAATCAAAACTGAACTGCTGAATAACCTAAAACCACATTGACCGACCGATCAGCGGATCATAATCCTGAAATACCCTTTCATTAGGATATCTATCTGAGTGAAAAAAAGTTTTTGCCGCACACTTCAGCCTTAATCACAGAAAGAAGAAAGAACATCAACATATTGAGCACACATGATACTTATGTGCCCATTTCCTAAATCAAGTGTTTCTCTTTCCCGGTTAACTTGGCGTCCAATTCACGAGTGTCCCCAATAAACGAGTCATCAGTTTGCCAGGAAAAGAGGCGACCCCTCTCCTCAATTCCAATATGAGCTTTCTGAGATGTACGCGACAATAAAAATGTCTATCGAAAATTTGACTAGGGGTTGATGAAGTAGATCAAATTCAAAATGGCCCCGAACGTATATATGATATGGAGAAAAAAAGCATAGTGGTATGAGACAGTAGCAGTGTTGGAAGGAATTTCCGGATCTTATGGTGCAAATATTCATTAATAGTTGAAATTCATTGCGTTGCGTCGGACTGACTCTCCTTGCCCCATTGTTCTGTAAAATGATCATTTAAATGTCCTGTGTCGAATTAAGTAAGGTTATACCATCTTGACATTGATCCACCACCACATATTGTCCAGCAACTACCCTTCACGTAACGATTGTCGTTTGCATCATGGCGTATGAGGTTTTATCATCTTTATCGATTTAATCCCACGTTCAATTGCTGCATTGATCATCTTGGAATGAAGTGATCCGGTTCGAGAAAATTGTCACCAGCTGTGTCACTCCAGCTTTAGTTTAGAACATCATTTTAGACTCGCCGTTGCTATCCGTAGGGGGAAAATGTAGCTCACTACTGAGAGCAACGAAATGTTCCATGGAGTGGTTGTCAATAAACAAATAGGCATCAATGTCGTAAAAGAGAATCTTCAGATCTTCACTGGCTTCCCATTCCGCCCAGATTGAATACAAAATCCTTATTCCTGTTCTTCGGGCTCTTGAATTTGGCACAACGGCCTACCTTACGAGATGCCCTGGATCGACACAACAATATAAGGTCTCTCCGGTCGTCACAACAACCCGAGCATCTTCAGCTCCCCGTCTCGAGAGTGAAGACTTACGGCAACAGAAGCTCCCAGTACTCCGCGCCTCGTCTGTGGAACGCCATCCCAGAAGACCTCAGATCTGGATGCTCAAACGCGGAATTAGTACGGGACTAATTTGTTCCATGTAAGTATGATTGTCTGTATAAATGTGATTTTCGTTTATTTTTCTTCACCCGTAAACCGCTTTGAGCAGCTTTAGGCTGGATTCTGCCCTATATTATTATTATTATTATTATTATTATTATTATTATTATTATTATTATATTATTATTAGTATTATTATTATTATTATTATTATTATTATTATTATCTGAACATCCGTAGATACATCCACAATGGAAATCATCGACTACCGTTTTGCCGAATATGCTTTTCATAAGATGAAGTTTCGAGATCTTCAGTTAATTTCCCCCTCTACGAGACAATAGGGAGGGATTCCGTTTGCCTTCCTCTATATTATTGGGACATGCATGATACATGACTCTCGGGAAACCCTTTCAACGTACTCTTTTGCTGTGGTATTCAGAGGGGCAGCATTAGGAAATCTAGCTGGGAGTAAATCATACATCCATCAGTTGCGAATGCATTCACTACAGGAGAAAAAATGTACAGACATGGATACACTTCGTTGTCAGACGATGTTCATAATTCCTCATGGAAAGGGCACATCCTGGTTCCCGTATCCAGTGTATGGCCACGTCACCTCAGGTTAATCGATTTTACGCCAAGACCGTCTTTTCGGATCTGGACTAATCTTCATTTCTAGTAAAGGTTGGATGAAGTGACATCGATTCCTTGGAATAAGGTTGGAGGCTGATAGATAATAAACTAGTACTTATAATGTATGACATTGAAGCTGCGCTGTTGAGGAGGAGGCGGATTTGCTCAGTCGGTTGAGCTCCGGACTTAAGATCAATAGATTGAGTTCAATAGTGATCAATAGAGTTTGAATTCCATTGAAAGCCCGAGAGTTTTTTTTTTTTCGCAGCGCTGTTTAGACAAGGCATTGCTCCTAGAATGTCCACGCTACCCACGTGTTAAAGTGGATACCTACGAGGTAACGTGAAGTAGACGCCGCAGCGTTGGCTGCCAGGAGTGTAGTAGGTCGTGAGCGAACGTGCATCCTGGATGGTGCAGACAGGGCCTTCATCAGGTTACCAATGATCAGGGGATAAGTCGCTGTATATTATATATATATATATAGATATATATATATATATTATATATATATATTATATATATATATATATATATATATATATATATATATAATATATATATATATATATATATATATATATATATATTATATATATATTATATATATATATCTGGAGATTTATGTAGCACAATTTATTTCAAACGAATTTTCGACCCTCCTAGGGCCTTCGTCAGCGTATGACTAGACAATGAGTTGGTAAAAAATTACAACAGCAAATTTTATACAAGTGCGTTTGCTGCAGCGAACAAATTATTGATTACGTAGAACGAGTATGCTTGAGTGGCCCTATATCTTCATTCAACACGGTGACGTGCGTATTGATTTTGAAGACCCATTTAATTTCCTTACGTTTACGCTGGTCGTCATTAGAAAACCGAGAATCAATAATTAGGCACTCACGGTTATTAATGAATGATTGGGCAAGCTGAAGTCTAGTCTAGCCTAGCTGATTCCAATAGACTTCTTCTTGTTATTGTTCTCAGTCTACTGGAAAACTATCAACTGATCTTCTGTTGCATTTGTCGCTGACGGATGGTAAATTGAACGGCTATAATACTGACCCCGCAGAAACTACAACCTTCGGATCCTGATAATTCAGAATCGGCCACCCCATGAGAATATTTTTCTATTCTTTTAATATTAGGAACAGATGTTTAATGATTTGCATCCACAGAACATTTGGGATTTTTGTTTTCATTTTTGACAAGCCAGACGAATCATGTTCTGTTCTATTCGGTCAGAGGAAGGCAGTATATCCAGGGAATCGAGCGATAGGTAGACATGCGTGTTACTGCATAGAACATGCTAGGTAGAAAAAAGTAAAAAGCCCGAGAGGCCGAGAATAGAACTTTGTGGGATCCCCATTTGATAGTTTCGGGATCAGAACAAACATCGTCAAAAACTACATACTGTTTGCGATCAGTGAAATATGATGTACGCCATTTTAGAGCAACACCGCAAATATCATACTGCTCTGTTAGACGTTTGAAGAGGACGCGTGGTCGATTTGTGTCAAAAGCTGACGTGAGGTCCAAAAGAACAAGGACAACTTCCCTTTCCTGATCCACAGCACGAAGAATGTCATTTGTGACTCTTACGAGTGCTGTTTCGGTACTGTGGAATTTCGTGTTGTGCCAGGTAATCCTGAAGATATTTAACGGCCACACGCTCCAAGGTTTCAAACAAGAACAGTAGGTTCGAAATAGGTCGGTAATTTTTCAGCACATCAGGATCTAGACTGGCCTTCTTTATAAGCGGGATGACGATATTGATATGAATCAATGCTGCTGTCTTCAATGTCTCAAATACACACACACATACACACACACACACACACACACACACACACAAACACACACCCGTACACAAAATATGTGTCCCGCTCTCGAATTCAAGAATATTTCCACATGTAGGCATTACCCACTTGTCGTAAGAGGCGATAAAGAGACAAGCCTATATATAATTTACGTATCCACGTATTGATGTATCATAATAGCTCAATGCCACATGCCTCCTATATGCGGGACCGATCTTGTGTACTTTAAAGAATATGGGTCGCATATGTTATATGTGTCATATCTCAAGGGGCTTCATATCGGTTAATATCTACGTTTTTTTATGCTCAAAGGCGGCATTTCTACAAATGCAAAATTTGGCATACAAATAATGAGCCACTTATGGCGACTTCACGTGCTATTCCATATCCCAGAAGGGTTGCTGAGGGCCCTAATGCAGCAAGGAGCATATGATCCCCATTTAAATGATTTGTTATCACGTTGCCATCGTGTTGAAGTAGTCTATCGAATTAGTGAACTCCACAGACGACGTCGACCTGTTTTCAATCTAACCAACATTGCAATGCAGCTGAAGAGGTGATTTAGTTATCATCCGGAAGTGTATAAACGTCTGCCGAAACAAATGCAGTTCCATATGTTGAACAGACCTTATGAAGGAACATATATGAGTGTGGTCGAGTAATCGAGTAATTGTCAGCCCTCCGCTATAGTCACAGCAATTTGTAACGAGGTCCTTTAAGCTTCGTTTACAATTGTCACAATTTTTACTGTACTGACACGGACACTGTTGTTTTAATAATAATAATAATAATAATAAGAATAATAATAAAATAATAATAATAATAATAATAATTAATAATAATAATAATAATACTAATAATAATATAATAATAATAATAAAAACCCGAGAAGAAGAACAACATTATTATTATTATATAACAATGTTGTTCTTCTTCTCGAGTTTTTGTGGTTCAGGGTCGTTCGTTAGGACTGTTTATGTCCTGACCCTCTCCCCCACTAGACTAAACTCCCGCTATACCCATGGTTTACCAGTATTACATTCTGTGATGAGCTTCCATTTCTAAAATGACCACTGTTGTTTTTTGTTGATGTATCATATGCCACATTGATGTCGAAGTAATAATAACAATAATAAATAATAATAATAATAATAATAATAATAATATAATAATAATAATAATTAATAATAATAATAATAATAATAAGAATAATAATAATCGTCCTGGATAAAACGGAGAATCGATCCACAATAGGAGATTATCCTGGTATTTCTGCATGTTTTTTTTTCCTTGTTTATATTTTCTGGATGTTTTCTGTTCCCTTGTTTCCGACATTCTTGTCTAGTGGACAGCAACATCTATTATTGTGGCTCGATTCTCCATTTTAAATCCAGGGACGTTCAAAATCCGGTCTTGGCTTAGTCTTCAGTGACGATTCCGTATCGGTTGCCGTGTGGACTACTGTAGCAACTTGTTTGTGTAGCTTCAGGTTCTCGGTTCCTGCAAGTTTCTGGCGCCCACGACGACGTGGTTCGTTCCGTCTCCCCTGATGTCCTGCGCATCCAAAAAGTACTGTCCGCCGTTTCCCTCAATATGTGGGCTTGATAGTTCTTGTGTTTAATGCCTGGTCTGGGCATCGGTAAGGAGGACCTCAGTTTCGACTTTCTGGGCAGTACAAGTCAGTTCACTTTCATCATCTAGGGCTAGTAACAGATCCACATGTCTTGGATATTGGTCATTTAGTGGTGTTTCTTCCCACTTGGTACATTGTCCTTGCACCCATGTTGTCTTCCATCTCTTTTGTTTGCTACATCGAGATGCTGTTCCACACCACATGCTGGCTGTAGCAGTTCTCTGTCCTCCCTCCATTTCGACCAAGTTAGTTGCTCTAACCCTCTTTCAACCTCTTCCACCCTGATTTTACGGTAGGTAGAGTCTGTGAACATCGCTATTGGTTGAGAAGTTCACGTACCATGTTGTGGATGTTTTTTGTTTGCGGACCAATTCCGCCATTTCCTCTTTGTCCACTCAATTATTCGGCAGTGTAGTTACCATGGGATTACATACTTGGTGATTTGCCTGACCGTGTTTTGCACTTTCTCTTCATTTTCTCTTGCAAGTTCCCCCTCCCTTGCAGGCTCCCAGGGTACTTGTATTCTTGTCCGACATCGATGTCCTCTATTGTGCCGTGTCACTGCAAGTCCCTGGGGTTGTATGCTTCCCTTCCCCCCCTCTTGAAAATTTGTCTCCCGAACTCTTCCAGGCCGAACTCCAATCCGATATTTTATTAAGATTCGAACTATGTTCACCATCGAGTCGATCTGCCGTTCAGTCTTACCGTACAACTTCATGTCGTCTATGTACAGGAGGTCGTGGACTTGCGACCACGCGCCCCGGCTTCAGTTATAACCCATATGTGGAAGATCCGGATGATGTGGGCTGAGGGCTGAGGGCTGTGTAGAAAAGCAGTGGTTAACAAAGCGTCTCCTTGGAATATTTCGTATCGGACTGGGATCGTATAGCGATGGGCTAGCCAGCCACGAACCGGCATAACTTGGTATCTCTCTTATGCACCTTCATTGCCTCGATTATCCATGGGCGCCTTTCTGATAGTCTACCTAGTCAACTACCAGTTTCTCCGGAGTCCTCCCATACAGACCTGTCGATGAACATCTGGTCCTTAGTGCCATGCTACCAGGTTTTGCCCCTTTCTGTTCTTCTGCCAGTAGATTGTGTTCATTGGGATGGGTCTGCGATGATTCCTGAGAGCAATTCCCCAGTGTTAGTAGGCAGGTAATCTGGCGGAAGTTAGCCGTGAGTTGTTCTTGGTGGGGGTCGCCCATGGATGACTCTGAGGATTTTTTTTTGCCTTCTTGGGATGCTCGAGGGGTCATCGATGAGGCTTTTATTTGCTCGGCCACCCTTTGGTGTAGAGATGTCATCTCTTCCAGCCAATAGCCCTGGAGTTGGTCTGGTCCCAGCACCTTCCAGTTTGCAATTTTTCGATGCCTTCCGCCGTATTTCTGTTTCTGCTGTTGCTGATTGTTGGAGCTACCTATTTGCATCGACATCACTTATCCATTCGGCCTCATGGTTGTGTTGTCTTGCCCTGCCAAATTATTATTATTATATTATTATTATTATTATTATTATTATTATTATTATTAATTATTATTATATTATTATTATTATTATTCACATTCTCCTCACCACACTCTTGGGTTGGTGTATCAGTCATCTATTCTTCCTCGACCTCGGAATCCTACCCGGATTCTGGGAAGGTGTAGTGTTCGTCGGAGTATGTGAGCGTTTCCCTGAAGTGCGGCTTTGAGAGAATTCCGTAATTCGTGATTACCAGGTATGATCAGGATGTGCTGATCATGTCTGGGTGTGGTAGCTCCTAGTGCGGCGGTTATTATTATTATTATTAATATTATACATTATTAGTCATTATTATTATTATGAAACCGATAATAAAGGTTTTGGTGTCACTAGTTCAGGATGAGCCCTGACGTTCCGTAAGAAGGCTGGTATGTGGAACCTTGTCAAATGCCTCTGTAATGTACTAGATGACAATATCGACATATGTTAGCTGGAGCGTTTGCCAAGTCTTGAATTGGTCAAAACAGTTGAGACCCACGGAATGCCCACGTTGGAAACAATGTTGTTTCCTGGAAAACATCACATAGCTATCTAACTAACCCATGAACACACTGGGACTGAACAATCTTGGCAGTAGTGAATTTTTCTCTTCTTTACATTTTAAACGAATGTTTCAAAACTTCTCCGAGGCGGTCAGTGTAGCCACTCTTTTTCAAGATATAATGATCGAAATCTAATTCGAAATAGAGTCTCAAGTGAGTAGCAGCTGTATCAGAGACGATTTTCTCTATTTTACTGTATAAATTGTTAGCATGAAGAATTTTAAGAAAAATAGGATCATCTGATTTCACGTCATGGCCGAAACAATTGTACGTTGGAGTATATGTAGTACGCGGTCGTGAGAAGAATTTCAACAACGTGTCATCGTGATTATTACGAAATGTACAAAAAGGCGTCTGTAAAGTTGCTTCTCGAATGAAAATATGATTGGTTCCGATATATCGTTGAAAAGCGGTTCTGAGATAACTTTGGTATTTTTAACTGCGTACAGTAGTGTAAAAATCGCATTCCAACTCAATCTCAAACCAATGAACATTGGCGTGAATTCCCATTTTCACCTACAATTGGAGAATTATACATTGATTATATCAAGAAGTCATAATTTTGGCATTCGGAGCAGAATTGAACAATTACTTTCACTTAGTCGGATAATATTGCCAATTAGGTAATCCCGACATGTTTCCAAGGTGTGTGAATCAGGTCAAAAATGAAGGCGAAAGGTAAATTGGAAACAGTGTGCATCTCCTGAAAATGGTTGTAGGAGATTTCCATCAGCAGTAATAAAGCCATCAATGTAAATTGTGTTCCTTTGACCCAGATGGTAAACCGATTTATTATTATTATTATTATTCAACAGGCCATTATTGCGAATGAAATTATTTGCCACTGTTGACTGTTGACTGGAAAATTAAAGGCCGCTTAGCGTCGGGCACTTCCTGCAAAAGCTGATACGAGCCACAGTCTTAACGTCCACATGATGTCGACTGTCGATCAAGTCGACCCCGAGTTCAACCTGGAGGGTTTCCGTTTCGAATACATATCAAGCAATAGCGTTCTGTCCAAGAAGCTGTTTTCCACTGGCGAATCCGTGATGAAACTATGGGATACTACACCACATATGAGACGTCGGTATTCGTAAGTACCTGCTGAAAAAAAATACAATAGCTTTTACCTAGTAAAACTCGAAAACCTGGATTATGAAGGCAAAATCCGTTTTATACTTATATTCAACCCATTGTTACAAACAGTTATATTTATTAACATCTCATCCTAGTAGCAATACACATTGCTTGCATTGTAACTTTCATCGAGTGTCTTTTAGTCTTTCGCACTTTTCAGGGATTTTGTCAAGATCCATGTACGTCAATTCATATCCCTAGTATAGGGCAGTAAACTCGTTCACCTCCCAGCAAGAAATGTAATGTAAAAATGGAACAATGAAGTTCATATATATGCTTGAATATTATATGGGCAGTAGGGGAAAACAAACACAGCCTCCGGCACAATCAACGCTGTTCCGTAAAGCTGTAATTAAATTCATGAATTTAGATAATATCCAATCTGCCTCACGGCTTTGGTTCACCATACCTCATTGCTCGCGTGCACAGCAGCAGTCACTTCAATGTTCCAGAGGTCGTACGACCCGACATGGATACGAGCTACTCCATGCTGTTTGTTCCAACGTGTAATGTAGCATGAAAACAAGTTCAGTGGAAATCTGACTGCCTCTTCCTATAAAATTCTCACGTCGGCACGAAGGTCAGTCAATCAGCCAATTAATGGTATCCCTTTCCGTAAATCTTCTACTGAATAAAATAATGCAATCCCGAATCGCCTAAATTTAATCGGATCTGGTCTAAAGACAATTTGTTGCATTTATACTCTCACCGGGGTAAGGCAACTATTTGTAATGTTTCACAAGCTTCCGGCGGGGCGCAACCATGGGTTTATGCGTAGCTGACAAAGTAAATTGTTGCCTCTAAGGGGTCCCTAGATTGTAGGATATGGCACTTCTCCAGCGTGTTTTTCCATTTTATTAATCCAAGACGACACCATATACGTACTGAGATATCATCCGCGAGGTGTCTTCATGCCGAGAAATGTTCTTCCAAAATATTCCAGTGTATCTGCGAGAAAGACGTGTTTATGACGTCATCCATTGCTGTTCAGTTGATCACTTGAGGAGGTCAGCCATGTAGCCTAGGTCATTCCACCGACGTCGTCAGGAGGACGTTGATATATTGTGTACAGTAATACCTTTGATCACCAGAATCACAAATTTGTCCCTTACAAGTGGCGTTTTCCCTACTGCTTGAAAACCTGCTATTGTAACACCACTATATGAGAGACCTTTGGACCGTGCCAAGCTGTTAATCTGCCTATACAGGTCCAACCATTCTAACGGAAATATTGCTCACTAGCCCTGTTTCCGATAGTATGATGGGAATGGATAATCAGCACGTAGAGATGCTCGTGATGATTGATCTCTTGTAGCATTCCATCTTGTGCCTTAGAACATGGACGCCTTCACATGGCTTGAAGATGAACAATTATAAAGCGGAATTTATCTGTGATTGCACTGATTGATATTAGTGTCGGTGGGGTTGCATTCAGGAAAGTGGATAAAATCATTAATTTAGGTTTCAGGTTTTGCTGCCAATGTTCAGTTGTACTGGGTACATGACCACATAACTCCTGTTCTAAAGAAACTACATTGGTTGCCAGTTGAATTTAGGAACCAGTATAAAATACTTATCCCTGTGGTATAGATCAGCCCATGGGAAGTTGCGACTCGAATGAGCTAATCGTTCCTCGCATTAGACATAACTCCTTGTATAGACGAGCATTTGCTTTTGCTGTGCCGATGCTTTGGAATTCCTTCCTGCTGGAATCAGGGAATCGTCTTTTTTGGTTAAGTTCAAAGGGGGATGGCACATCTGCCTTTTGGGTTGGTGTACAGCGCAACTGAACATGTTATGGTAGTGCGCTTGTGTAATGTATGTAATGCCGTGTAAGAATTAGGGCTCACCACGTTATGTGAGGGCATTCCACGCATAAAAGGCGTTCATGTCTTTACATGTACTAGTCTTTCGCGTGAGAATTGTGGAATGTTTTACGCCCGTTATTTCTCCCGGTGCTCACTTATTGTACAGTCGCTGTTTCTCGGAACATGTTGCCTGCCCGATTACGTAACCGTATTATACACTAATACGTTTGTCCTCCTTTCTGCCCCATACAGGTCCCGGCCGACTCTCTTGCATGACATTCCGATAGCCTTCGCCTTCGTTGTCTGAGCTCACTTGGATACCGGTTATATATATATACAGTCCACGTAAAATGGGCGGCCCCAATTGGTTACGCCACTGTACATGCCGCAACAAGAGAAGGCAGCATACGGTACTTGATGGTGCACAATATTAGTACCGGTATATTGTGCGACTAAATATAATAGTCCATATTTCATATCCAATTGTCCATTCTCAGTCATAGAGGTTTCGCCCGCACCGGGCGCTAACCAAATTCCCTTTCAGGTTCACAACCACTGATCCACTGGAATCCATCAACATCATTGGTGATAAATCATCTGGCTCCGCCTGCTGTGTAGTTATATCAGTCTGGCTGGAAATTATCATCCTCCACTGTTCATTCTTTAGTCGTTTTGGACTTTCATGTATATGATCTCATATTGTGTTAACTGCCCCTGGAACGTGCACGTCTCAACAGATTACATTAAATCCGCATAAATTTATACGCGCTGCTCATTGGAATGAAGTTTGTCTGGAGAACTGCCGCAATTGAAACGGAAATCAATTAGATAGTTTAGCCCGACTCAGTCATTCATTCAATTATATTATGACTCATGGTAGGTGACGACATTGTGTCTATCAGTAATGATAATTCGTGTCTCTGTGTGTCATTTGTAATGTCGTCTACTATATACCCACTGCCTGATATACCTATGCAGATGACCAAGTTATTGTAGGTTGGTCCACGATTTCTAAATAGGTGGAATATGGAAAGAGGCAAAAGAAAAAGACTGTGGAAAATACACTACATATGATTGCCCGTAGCAGTTTGTTTTGTTCCTTACTTATGCACTGAAACTGCGACGAATTTCGGTAAACGGTCTAGGCTTCGCTTCAGATTTTCTCTGCCCCTCCAATTGAATGTATCTCGTACGCATGTGATTTATCTATGTCGAGTTGTAGGCACCATTGTAACCTCTTCTTCCCCAGGTGTTTACACAAGTGTGTACTTAGACCCTTTTCTTGTGTATTTTGTAATTAGCGACCCTTGATGTATGGCAGAATTGATACTAAGTAAGACATATATACCCATTCACCGTTCATGTCAGCGGCCATGGCAAATACGTTCCCATTCGGCTCTTTCATCAAATTAGAGAGTACACAAGTTGAACGACGCCGGAACAAAACCGTTCTTGCTACCAAGACAACAAAAACGACTGCTTCAACGTTAACTTTGCAAAATTCCGTTTACCCTCCGAAGGTTCGATCTGTATTCAATTGTGATGAAGAAATGTATGAATTCCTGCGATACCAGAAACCCAATTCTACGTTTACAGTGGTCTCATCTTGTATGTCAGATATCATTGTGAAGAAAACGCCGTGTTGGGATGTACAGATTGGCGGAAGTATGGGCCTGCATGTAGGTGCATTCTGCATGTGCGAAACGAATAACGTTACCAATTTTGTCGAACAACCAAATACATTACGGTAGGATTAGGACACCCTTTGTGTAGCTAGGGTGGTTGGTTCACAACACGGGCATGAGTTGCAAATATGTAACAAATGCTGCCTCGAAGCTTGGCAAAAACCCCAATCTGAGAGAAAAACTATGGAGAACATCACCATTGTTGCTGATGTTCAAGGAATACGTTACTGAACCACCGTAACATGTGTCAACTGCTATGCGAATACCTACCTACTCTGCTAATTGATAATTCGTATTTGAGATTTTTAAATAGTATTTTAGTTCCTATTTTTCATGTTTATTCCAGAGACGACTCCCCTTTTCCTAAGATTACAAGAGTAAGTTCAGTTCATATCGCCATGTCTGCGTTGATCATATGTTAGGCTTGTATTGGCAAAGCCAAAGTCTGGAATGGTCGGACCCTTTGAAATTTTGCGAGCAATTTGTGGAGCAATTTTCGTTTTCACTGATAAGTAAATAATTGATAGAGTAGAGATCATACCTCCAATGCCTATTAGTTATGAGGTACATAGCGGGTTGCAACATGTATATAGGGGCGGAAGGCTGATAATTTGAGGATACGGCTATTCAGAAAATGTGCTTTATAATTCTAATACGAAGAGCTGAAGTTTGATCCCGACGTGGAAACGGTAACAGAAAAAGCTATGAGGGCTTTTGTTTTGAGTGGGTGATACCACAGCACTGATTTTTCTGAACCAACGATATCAAGATGATCAGCCATCCAATTGATTGAATGTATAGGAGAATTGGTCGACCTTTTGTTTTCCACACATTATCCATTCATCTGTTTCTGGTCTAAGTCATCCTCCACCCATTGCTGTTGTGGAATGAACAAGTAAACACATCGCAAATGTTGGTAATACGCCGGGGAAAACCAACCCACTATGGAATGATCTTATTTTGGACAGCTATAATATTACAGGTTGACTAATTAAGATGGTATTCAACGGAATCAGCGGATAAAAACATAATATAATAGTAATTAGGACCGAGGGCGATGCTGGGAATATATGCCACTTGTATGTTTTATCGATAAAATACTGCTACTTGTAACTGACGAGTACATTCTTCAATCTTCATCGATTGAGGCAGCTATCACCTACAATATTGTGATAGCGCGTGGGGCCACTTAAGACATCGGCGTCACCTTGGGGTACGTAAACGTCATATCTAAGTACGTCGGCTGCGTGAGGTTCTCAGTCGAAGCTGGCGCCAAAAACCGTTCCAAGCTGTTCCATTCTTCAAAACAATTGTGGTTTGACAAGTGCAGCGAGGTGTCTAATACTGCGGGCCCTTGTTAATTGTTTACTTGCTGAGTTATGGGTAACCAAGTTAGGACTCCCGGTTGCGATGAAATTTGTTTCGTTTTCTATTGAGTACGTATACAGAGTATCTGAATGAGAAGTTGATGTGTGTTCCGTTTTGCGCACCGAATGTGAAATCAGGACCATATTTCCATCGATTCGACTGATGGCGAGACTTTTGGAGCCAGACATTACATTGAAAGCAACGTGGCTTCTCCGCAAATGGAGGACGTTCGGATGTACGTGTAAATCAGCTAACAATGAGTAATTGCAGCTGATTGCGTAGTCAAACTTGTCCCTGGTACTGACTATTGCTTAGAGATGAGCCGTTCACACTTGCAGGCATTTTTCCTCATGAGAGGAATACAAAAACCTCACTCATAACTGTGAGTATCCACTATAATCAACCTACGAAAATGTTCATATTCACTGTATACAAGGGTCGGAAGCGACGTATCGGTATATACTGGGAAGGCGCGGTCACACTACTCTCGTGCGGGTTCCATAGATACTCAAGACATATCTCTTCCGCATGACGTTTATTGGGTAGAACCCTTTTGTGTTGTCTTAAGGCGTTTCACTCTTGTTGCTTGTTTCCTTTTTTTCTTCTTTGTTAAGCGCCACTGTCATCCTGTAGAAGTGTGCGCTATACGAATGTCAATTACATACTTACCTTACATCACACACTGTAACGATATCGACTATGTTGATTATAATGAAATGCATTCGCTCACACACGAACCCAATAGCGCCGGTCTCACATTAACGATATGGAAAACAATAAAATGCAGCCCGCTCGATAACTTGACAACTAGAATGTCGGGCGGTTAAACCGCCAGACGTATCTTTCCCCGCATCTCTTATTCAAGAAATTTGGTGAACATGAAACCGGACAATATTCGTGGAAAAAAGACATTTATAGACCTTTGAAGCGACAACGGTACCGGTAAAATGGGTCATTCCAATGCACTTGTTAATTGTATGAGGCACCCTACAGCCCCGGACAAGGTGCGTCCTAAATAAGCACATTTATTCAAGATTCGACCTTGAACCACAGGACCACCCGACAGAGCAAATTCAGGTCAGAGGTCACACACATGAGGTCAACAATTATACAAGCAATGTGGAATGATCCAGCCTTCGCAGAATATTCAATTCTCCGAGTATATCCAAAAAAACAGTTTTGGCCCCTAAGTGATATGAACATTTTACTGAATCTTGTTACTCTCCATGTGATACAGCCACTCCTAGGAGCATTTGCATTTGATGAACACAACCCCTGCTATCGCCGAAAAAGTACTAAAATCGTTCTTGACCCTAAGTGACCTTTAATGACCTTCAATGGAATGGCGGTTTTTAGGAAAAAAGTTACACTCCATTTGATGAATCACTCCTAGAAGAATATTGCATGCCAAGAAAAGTACCAAGGTATTGCGAAAAGTGATTAAACTCACCAATTTTTTGAATGATCAGACAATAATATGCAAATTAGTCCCACGAATTTAACATCAGTGATCTTGCTGCTGTTGAAAAATGTATCAGGATGGTAGTAGGTCATATCCACAAAGAGTTTACGTCAAACTCTAAAAGTTGAGAAAATAATTGCATTATTATTATAAATTATGCTAACGAAATGTAAATAAACAACGTGATGACCTCAGTGATTTCAACGCAACTTGAATAAAATTATCGGGAATGTTAGAAGGTACTACTCACCAATTCGTGAGATCAAACAAAGTGATAAAGTTGCCTTATTGCTATTGGAGCCAAACTGTTATGCAAATTAGTCATGCAAGATGCCCTCCACTGACCTCGGCCCCCCACATAGGAAAATTCATTGGCAGTGATAGTTGGCCCTATTCACCAAGTTCATGAAAATCCAATGAAGTTTGAAATATCACATACATTATGCCCTAATTAGGCTACTGGCCAAAGAATGCAAACTTGACATAGAATGACCTTGAAATTGTTGCAATGTTTTTCGGCTCCAACAACTACCCTCTACCACCACGTTTCGTGTAAATGCCCGAAACTGAAATTTGCAGAAAACTGCGAAATAGAGGCAGCAAATTACGAAATAGCCCATTTTCGCAACTTCTCGAGATTTACTCCATAGGACATGTGTACCAAGTTTTGTGTCAATCGGAAAAGTGGTGAAGAATGAGAGCACTAAAGCCTAAAGTTCCGGCGGCGGCGGGGAGACGGCGGCGGCGAGACGGCGGACGGCGGCGGCGGCGGCGGAGACGGAGTGGACACGGTCAAAACCATATATCCCCGAACCTATCAGTGTGCGGGGATTAATAACTAATGACCAATCAGGGGGATGCTTAAGGCGACTCATAGCTATCAGATACCACGGCTCCGAGCTGTTGTTAAGGCGTTTGTATCGCTTTACTGTATCGTTAGCCATGTTGACTGGGCCTGATATATCTCATCTGTATACACAATCGGCTACAGTACAGGTCATTCGTTTATAATAAAGCGATATGCGTATACCCCAATGCTATGATAAATTGGCTAATAAAGCTATGAAACAGCCTAAAGCGTTGATGGTATTGGAATGGTGTAGAAAAAAAAGACACAGTGGAAGAAATACAGCTCCCGCGGTGAAACTGACATTTAAGGCAGAACTTACCTGGTCGTTTGAAAACAGCGTGGATGCTGAACGCTGCACTGAAATACTACTGATAACTCCACGGCGGCTATTGAGCTACAACTCTTAAATAACAAATCAAACGTTTTTGAGGCAAGACTGGGTTAATGAATTACATGTACCTAAAATAGGACTACTGAGTAACCGAAGTAAAAGTAAATAACAATAATCATGACCAGCAAACTACACGGGGTGCAATAACCCCACCCCCCCCCCCAGGAGGAAAAAAACCTAGAAAATAGGAAGACACTAACACAGTCCTTTGCAAAACAAATCAAGAAGGGGCACAAGAATAATAGCGAAGCGCCACCATGCGGCGCGAAGCGTCCAAAAAATTTTGTTGTGCAATCCCCCAGATGGCCGGAAATGGCCTTTCCCGGGCGTTTTAGGCTGCGTGTACCAAGCTTGAAACATGGGCATTTTATAATCACAAATTTTGTAATCGGTGGGAAATTCGGAAATTTTGTCGGAATCCGGCCGCCTATCATTGCTCCGACTTTAACTTTTAGCTTTCAGCGTACAAGGAAATTTTTGGTTGTGCAATCCCCCAGATGGCCGGAAATGGCTTTTCCCGGGCATTTTAGGCTGCATGTACTAAGCTTGAAACATGGGCATTTTATGATCACAAATTCTATAATCCGTGGAAAATTGGGCATTCTGTCGGAATCCGGTCCTATCGTTGCCCCAACTTTAACTTTGGGCCAGAATTTTCACAGTTATGCGCCTTACGCAATGTTTTCCGTATTTCAGGACACGTCTGAAGAAAGCAGGATCCCAGCAAAATTTAGAACATTTAGAACATGAGGCAGACATTTCCCATAGAGCTTGCGGTGATGTCGGGAGACGGGCAGAGAGCAACGGGACGAATTCAACCACTAGCACCACGCGCGAAGCACGACCTTTGTACACTTTTTAGTGCATTCGAGGGCAAATTTGGCACAATACTGCCTTTATTGTCATAAAAAATAGCCAGCGTCTATATCAAACTGGTAGTCGAATACCGACCACAGATTTTTTTTTTTTTCGAAACTCACAAATCTTATTTGGGGGGCCCACGGGGCACAAGATTTTCGAGGGGGAAATGTTCCTCCTGCCCCCCCCCTCTGCCCCTTGGCGACGCCACTGTTTGTACCCAACATTTTTAGAGTGTAGTACTTCATTGCCGAGGGTATAATAATTCAGTCGTAGAAATCTTTTGCGTTTGCGACCTTCTCTCCGGCATTGGTTTTGTGACCATTTCCGTACTTCTAGTTTTCTAGTATTGCCAAAGAGTAGAGGTGGCCCGCGAGAAACGTTTTATTGTTACTCTTACCTTGTTAACAGAATGTGATACATTAGTTTATTTGCGGTTACTTTATGTTAATTCAGTTGGGAGACATAATAATTCTAGGAGATTCAAAGGATAATTTGCAGTCCCGCATGTGGACGACGATTATGAATAATGGTAAATATGTTCAATAGTTCTATTGCTCAGTGTTTTTGCACTCTGGGTGGGAGGTTTTCTGGCCCGTGCGCCTCCAATGAGTCCGACAGTTGTCTCAAGATTTTTCCGTTCCACTGAAGAGTCAAATCGGTTATGAAACCGGTTTAGTTCGATCGCATAGTCGACGTTAATTCGAGAATCAGACGCCGACTTTTTTACTGCCACATTAACTCCTAGGCAAGTTATATGTCTTTGTCAGCGATATGACCTTCTATTTTGTCCCCGTAGACGGTTTTCTCTCACCGAACAACGCTTTCGACTTCATGATTCCAAGTACCGAGGAGCCCTCTTTACCTGATTGATCAAATCATTTACTTATCTGCTGATCCACAGGGCTTAGTTTAGGAAGACCTTGATCCGCTCGCTCGGATTTGTTAGATCAACGGAGAAGATTGTATTCTTCGATGTATTCAGTATGTATTTGTTCACAGTTTCTGACATCTCGTTTAGATTGTAGAGGAATCAATAAATACGTTCCAATCTTCCAATCAGTAGAGTCCAACTCATCTTTCAACTAGTCATTATCATTCCATTGATCAACCTTCATGAATGATGGTTTTGTACAATTGTGGCGAAATTGAGGTATTAGGCAAACAGAGTTGTCTGGTCGTGATCATCTCACCTATTGAATAGAACAAATTCGGAGTATAGGTCCCTCGGTTGGACTGAGAATATGCTGATGATCAGAGACACTGTGCTTGTTTAGACCACATTGATTTAAACTCCCGTTGATTAAAAATAAGACGTCTGGGGATTCCAGAGTATATAGACCGTATAAACAGCCGTATAGGGGAATTCCCGAGGTAGGTTATATGATCTCATACTGACTGTCAGTATTATGACTTTTGCTGAGCATACATTCTGATTAGGGATAGCGTTATTTCATTAACAAAACATGCAGTCAGTTACCCCCGGAAACATCTGAATTCGTTGATATCATGCGAGTCACTGTGACCAGGAAGTTATGTTTCCGTAGACTACAATATGCTAGCGTTGCGAAATTCGTGTAAGTATTTGACATACTCACAGAGCTTATCAATCTTGTTACAGAGTCACCGGAGATTACCCATGATCATAGATGGCAAGATGCGAATGATAGAAACACGCCTGTCTGGTGTTTTTCAGGGCACTTGTCGAGAAGAGAGTGTTATCAAAGTTCATAACGTGACTTCGCTGAAAAATGGCATGGAGGTTCCATCCGCCGAAAAGGTTGTGCACCTCATGTTCCCCTCGCTATTCTTGAATATGGAATGTGGGGGAACAAAATTGCGAACTTGTCTATATATATTTTTTACCACAATTGTATAGTCTTGACAATCTTATAGCAGGACAGATAGTATCAGATTCAGCAACAAATTGCATTTGGAGCCCCCGAATATTCAGAAATCCCAAATGTTCTCCTCTTGGACCTATTCCTCAGGACTGCGGTCACAGCGTTCTTTTAAATGCCCCCACTGGAATCACTGTGAGCCCCTCTCTCCAGTGCCCCGAATATAAGGGTATGCTTACCCCACTGCGGTCATGAGCACAAGGTCAGGATTGCAAATTGTCTCCCTGTCTTCGAAACTATTATACATCAAATATCTACTCGGTAACATTGTATTCATCCCTTGCAGTGACAATATTTATACCGACAGAATGGATTATATAGACAAATCTTTTTTATTCAGATTACACTAAAAAGATTATTTAGCAAGCATTAACGCATGACCGACTTTTTTTTCTATCGTGGATTTACCTACGCCTGACATTTTATGACTCTATTACGAGGTTAACAAATATAAACTCCTACGTTACAATATGAATATAGAAACGGGTACTACTTGGGTAGACTTCAATATACCACGAAGCTGAATATGTTATGAAGAGGGGCAGTGAGACATCCAAATAATTAAATTTAACCATTCGAACAGTTCTATGGGAAATGCACGCTTTGAGACCGATGACGAGCAACGAGCTATCTGGTTAGTTACATCTGAAATGAACCTGTACCTTTTTTCAATGACTTATAACATTTTCGTTGTTGACGTCTATAGTGTTTGTAAACATTTTTCTCTGAATAGACAACCACCATTCTAAAGAACATTAAATGCTAACAATGGAGACTGATCTGTATGGTATAGTGCGCTCTTGTCTGTACATACATTTACAGTTGTATAAAGACATATAGAGGAAATCCGAGAGAATTTCTTGGGAAAGGCAAAAGGATCATAACAAATGATTAAGATGAGCAGACCCTCTTAGTTTCCACGTACTCGTCTAAAAATGGATCCTATCTTTTCACTGTTTGTTGGATCGTCCAATTATACCCTAAACTGTTACACCAATTGTGTAATATGCTGAATACGAATAGGTAGCTGTCTAAGTATGTTTTTCTCAAACGGTGTGGATTTTGGGCGATTCCAAGAAACGTTGTATAAGCGCTCTTGGCGGTATATCGGCGTTGCCAGAATACAAAGGTACACTTCCTGGTATTCTGTTATTGCATAGCCTGCAAGCAACAGCTGTTAGATTTTAATTAACCTGGATATATAATGAAATCGAGCGATTTATATTTACCAAGGCTAAATTTCCGCCTCCGGTTTGTTATGAATTAGGTTAATTTAATTCAGATTAATAAAATAATGGCGAATTAGTTCGTCGTTATTGAGGTGCAAAATCCGTTTAAATGAAAAGAGAAAAAAAATCGCCAAGACCTCGCGTAATAGTGAAGACACAGAACATGTATCGATAATGACCAAGTTAGTGATTCAATGACGAATAGTTCTTATAGTCCTACGTACATTTCCTCACTGTGGATTCAGTGTACTTGTTCGTTTGTTTCAATAAAGATGGTCAGGAAGGAATGAATCCTTACGGACTCAACGACTGTGCAACAGTAACCCCTAAATGGAGGAAGACGTTGTGGAGATGCCCACATTTCTCCAAGTACTGTTCTTAGAGGAATATCCACTCTCGGATGAACACAACAAATATGTTATTGATCACTCTTTGCGAAAGAAATACTTCTGATTGACTGGTACACTGTTAAAACCTGGATTCAACCATCGCCTCTAGTACAGATGCCTCAATCCTCTCTCATAAAACGAACTTCTCGTGTAGTGATTAAACTAAAAGCCATATTTTGAACGTTTTCATCCAAAACTCATGATTTGGAAGTGAGGAAACAACTTTCAGACAGAATACTGAGGTCTTCCAAGTGCTTGAGCAGCTTGACAACAATATCTTCACCGAGAACTGAAGTGATGTTTAGTTAAATCGAGTATCCAATTACCTCCCTAAGCAACGTCTGCCTATTACCCAATACACATAATCTTTGTTTTCTTTTTCGCGAGTCACCTGATGCATATCTTGACCATCGAATAGAGGAAGAGCAGCGGTTTAACAACCGGTGTTCATCACTTTGCCCTCTGCACATCTGCGTTGAAGAACATTTGTCAACCGGAAGACTATGGGGTAGTTGGATTCTTAGGGGGAAAAATCGATCATTCGCAACATGGTAATTTAAAGCGACTTTGTTGGTAAAAAAATCATTCACATTTGATAATATTTCTTAGATGTGATTCGTTCGTTAGACACAACTGATCAAGGTCATTCTCGTGTTGAACCTGTACGGCCGTGGAGTAACATAATATTGTTTTAGTAGCAAGATTCAGATGACGTGAATGGAATGTGTTTTCCTCCACGGCTTCATTCATTCATTTATGGGTTAATGTTATTGCCTAATTCACTGGATCTGCACTGTCATATATTTACTTGTACTATCCCCAGATGGTCTCCGGATGAACCAGGATTCGCCGTTGATTGACCATGATTCGAGCATGTACGTAGGCTAACAGAGGATAGAATAGTTCGCGAATAATGAGTATCAACGCATGAATCAACTCTAATGAGGTGTATAACTGCCCATTCAATAAACTGTTGCTGCATGTGTAACAGTACAGGATTGTCTGCTCATGTTCGTAACCACAATCAGTATCACTGTTCATGTTCGTATCAATTCCGCCAGTAGTTACTGGCTCGTGTTATAATACGGATTCAAAACCCTAACTGGTCACCAGTAACTGCTCTTCCTGGCCTAAGCAAGTATTGAATCATAGGTGTGTGTACTGATGTAGCTGTGAACATCACTTAATTAATTTTTTATCGAGCTACGTTCAGAAACTGGGCAGTTTCACCAACCTAGATGTGTCAGATTCGTTTTATAGAGTGGCAGACCAGATTGTCCATCCCCCCCCCCCAAAAAAAAATATGTGTGGCCTCTTCAACATCGATCGAGTGTTTTTCTGAAATGCTAGCTCAGAATAACATGATATTTTGTCAACATGCTTGATGGATGAGCACAGATGAGCGTGTCTGCTAAATTTGACACGTATAGACAGGACAACGCAAAGCTCCGCGATCTAGAATAAAACTTCGCGAGGAAGCCTACTGATACGCTTTGAAAGCATACTAAAAAAGAAACTGCAACATTGACGGGAATAGCTGCTAGAATCATTCATGTATAACATGTGTGCATAACATGTGTTGGTACAGCTACCGAAAAATGCTCAACCACTCTTAGTATATTCAATTGAAAAAGAAAATGGTGACAAAAATTCCCATCGAAAAGAGCCAATGATACCAATCCTTCAAAAAAGCAATTGTCTTAACTTAATCAATACAAAATGGCAGACCGACGATGTTGTACATATATTCAATGGATATTCGCGATACTGTTCGATTGTACGTGTACTTCCTCTGTATAGTAATCTTGGTATTATTCGAACGATTATATATTGTGTTCTTTTCATGTAGGGTAGCTCAAATTGAGAGAGAGTAAATGTTCACAAATTCAACTGTTAACAAAATCACCTTCAATCAGCCACACTGTATGCAACGCTCAACCTCCGCCATCTGTATATATGTATGAAAAAGTGGTTTCTCGAACCGCTAGTCTCGCCGTAGGATTCAACCATCCTGTTTTCAGAGGTTGCACGAGTGCGAATCGCAAGTTAGCAGATAATACCAGCAGACTAAAATCACTGAGGTGGGTATATTAGTTTGCCAGCCACCGAGTGATCCACCAGTCCCACCCGACAATTCAATGGGACTGGATGTTTACCATGTCTACAGAGTTTTGTGGAAATGTGGCATACATAATGCAGAATGGACACAACTTGAACATAACTTGACTTCCAGTGACCAATTTTCTAATTTCCCAAATCAAGAGTAGACAATATTCACCACGTTTCGTAGAAATCCAACAAATATTTGCCATAAATATGCAAACTATGACACTTAGACGCGTTGTTTGGCTTCCAATGACACCCACTCGCATTTCAAGTTGTTACTCAAGCTCCAAGAGCAGACCACAACCACCAAGTTTCGTAACAACCCGACAAACTTTGGAATTATGCAAATTAGACAACTTAATCAGGCATATTTCGGAAATCTGGTCAGTTCACTGAAGAATATCCTGTACCTACGTGCCAAACTTCATCACCATTGTCCAAGCAGTTTATCTACAATCTTGCTGACGACCTTGAGCATTGGAAACCATAAAATGGGATGATTTCCACACTTAACCAGTGATTTTTTGTGCCCAAGATCTGATCAGATCGTGTTTGCCCAGCCCTTGTACCAAACTTCCATCCAAATCAGTCATCTGATTTTGGAGGATCCTGCTAACGGGCAATTGTGTGGCGAACGTACACACACGCACACGCACGTGCAAATACATTTTCATTCCATTGTTTCTTCACTCAATGACAAACAATATAAACAACATGTAATATATAAACGATTCAGGGAAAAGTCAATAAGTGGGCTTATCAAAGTAGGCTACTCCCGGGTGAAAAAGAGTATGAAAATTAAGTGTGAAAAGATTACAATAAATGTTGAAATAATGCACAAAGTAGAACCCCCCCCCCCCCCCACTAAAATCACGGTGAGCAACTTCTAACCCCACCCATCCACCCTTACTCTCACCATGTATGTAAGATATATATTTCCACTACAATGGCTGTATAGGGATTAATGTGAACTCTTTAGGTATTTTATAACATGCTTCCGAAAACGGAGTGATGGTTTTGCAGGATTCTATGTCATTGGGCAATTGTTCGACACTTGAGATGACCCATGTCTGAGGCTGCTTTCATAATTTGAATAATGAGCCTCGGGAATACGTATATCTGCAGCATATCTGGTATTGTTTTTTGTACAGGATTGTTTTGCGTATATATCTGCAGCATATCTGGTATTGTTTTTTGTACAGAATTATTTTGCGTATAAAATGAATGAAATGTTGATGGTACGCGCCCATTTTGACACTTGTAGGTAAATCCAGCACTATTAAGGGATATCAAATCGTGTAACTTGAGAATATAAGTTTAGCATATAATAATTTAAGGAAACCATTCTTATAATTCTCTGAGGAACAATGTGTGCAGTTTCGACATAACACAATTCCTTTTTCCATTTGTGATGAATATAATGAACATGTTCGCTCCAAGAAAGACGAAAATCATGAATCATAGTGTTGAAGGGTGGCTGCGATTACTGCGGTTACGGCATAGGTACTAATTCAATACTAATTCGAACCAAGAAAATACTAGTAAATTTCTCACGCCGAGTGTAGGTATGTAATTAATAATCGCAGTCCAGAGTAAGACGTTGGTATTCTCGCTACCTGGCAAGTAGCCTGCAAATATACAGGGACACAAATGGATTATAGTGTTAACGGTGGCTGCGATTACTCTTCTCAATTTAAAAAAGGAGTCATCCTGTTGGAAAGTCTGCCGCCAGACAATGATGCCCGCCCACGCATCGCTGCCCTTGCAAGATGCCCTGGATTTATACCTGATGCCTGAATTCATTTGCCTTGATCAGTTATTCATTCAAAATAAGTATATATGGATTATATGCCTCTTAGGATGCAGCTGGTGTTTCTCCCAAACATCTTATAGACGATAGCCAGTCTAGCTTCGCCTACTTATTAGCGCAGGGTGAATTCGAAGGTCGTCCGATTTTATAATTATTACGGGCATCTAGGTTCAGGTATAATGTTTGAAATAGGTACAGACCTGTGGCATGCATTTGTAAATCACTAAGCCCAGTGTGAGCACCCAAAATAATAACTCATTGTGACATGGACGACCAATTAGCGCTAAAAAAAAAAATCAAAGTAGGTTGCGTGAAACCTAACCATTGAAGACATATGATAAGGTCAACCCAATAATGCAGTAAGTTAGGAACGAGAAGCCTAAGAGTACACATGCTACCTCAACAACACAAGAAAAAAGGAGTTTAAAAACTTGTTATTCGGCCTATGTACAGCGCCCACATATATTCACCACGTTTCATAATCATCAGCACTGATCCTCGAGCAATCAGGTACCTGTCGAATGTGGCACCCATTATATCCAGAAAGGAATCACTGCAATCACTCACATCCACAATTTCGATGTTTTTTTTTTTTTTTTTCTTTTTTTCTTTTGGAAGACCAGTAATTGAGGAAATGTGCGCATCATTATTCACACGAAGTGCGAAGTAGAGTTTGGCGACTTCGATAACACTTGACCCGTTTCCTCTGATGAAGACATGAGCGTCGAAGCTGAATAACGGCGAATATGTTCAGATTAGGACGGACCTGACACTACACTCCATGAGGCCAGGAGCAATATATGCATATCGCGCCGATATTATTGAGTTGATAGCCGGAGGAAGGCCTCACTTGGGCCAGAGAATTCACATGTTAACTATGTTAAGAGGAAATTTCAGAGAATACGACAAATCTTTCCCATGCATAGACTACTCCACTGGCTGCTGGTCGGCTTTAAGTACCGTTTAGCCGATGGCATGGACAAAATGCTTTTCACACCTCCCAAGATTTTCCGATCATCGAATTACATATTACCTGAAAGTACCCTACCATATGCCCTGTGGAGTAATCAGAGTGACGAAGGTTTTTGTGAAACGGAAATAAATATCCTAATGTAGAGACTTTCCGTGTTTCTGATTATGAGCAAATTTGGTGGTACTCTATATAGCTGTTCGGAATGAAAGAATAATCATACCTCGCCTGTAACTGAAGCAAAGACTACCTAAAGCTATCACTCCCTCTAGTTTAATTTACCGCGAATCCTTTTCCCTTTTGAATATACGTATTCCGTGCTGTACCTTTGTTTTTATATGAATTCATTGGCGCGGGAGGATTTGTTTCCCCTTTGGTGAAATCTAGCCCGGCAATCCGACGATAACGCTCCAAAATGCTGGGAGTCGCGCTTCTGTGTAGAATATGGAGATAAACACTACGCCATAGTTTGGTGACTTTGCGATGTCTACGTGCAATCGACTTTCAGAATCAGCTGCTCTACCTCCATATCCTCATATCTGTGCTGGAGCGCGATTGCACTCCCTGCGTTGATACCACATGCACACTCACTGGCACTTTTCACATTCAGGTTGCTTTATCTAGAATTTTTCTCAGCAGCTTCCCTGCAATTTAAAGTTAAAGTAACACACACTGTATGTTTTGTTGCTGAACATTTAACCCCAGCTCGAGAGTGCCTTCGGAGAACTGTTACTAAGTGCAATTCCTTCCATCGGAGCATTCGAGGCAGCATTGGCGACCCTATCCTACAGGCAAACGTATGCCTTCTGTTTTGTCACTGTGCGCTATTGTGAAATGGACTGAGCTAGGGGTGGGGCACAGAGCATCGGGAAATACTATTTAAGATGGTCAGTATACTAGCTATTGTTTACGTGCGGGCATGTTCGACTGATACTAAGCTTTCACATCTTTCGTCATTTGTTTGTCAGGATGAAGATTTTGGCATCACACGATGGTTAACGGGTTTAGTCAAGTCCCAATGGTCATAGCAACGGATCATTTTTAAACTGACATAGATGGAAAGAGAACATGTTTTAAATCCCCACACCCACCCCCAAATTAGGCGATTCTGGCATGTTTACTTGTGAGTTGAATGAATGTATTTCACCCTCAGGACGCCACCAGTGTAACTGATGCAAGTCGCCCATTGAACTATACACGTACATGCTTATATTTTGCACTATATAGCAGAAAAAGACTATTAATATTCATAACTGACAAATTAATGAAAATATTCTTTTCATAATATTGTAAACACATTTGACGTTTCCAATCGGATCCTATCGTTAGTTCTTTTGTCACTAGGTTGTTAAACATACATGTTTTGGATTGACTGTGTTTGTTACACAGTTTATGTTTAAAACGTTTACTCTCGTGACGTCACGGCACATCGCGCCATAGCAGAATGTCTCCTTTTCACACTCGAATCGGCTGATTTTTTCCCGAGGTTCGGGTTTCCTAAATATAATAGAACGAAGACACCAAACGAGCAGGAAGGCATGTTACATGATCATTGTACTTCAAACTTGCCATTTTGTCGCAGACATAGTCTTCCAGTAAGTGAGTGAAGTATTTAACTATCTCTACGGCAGTGTTGAGTTACGTTACGTTGTGTGGATCACGCAAAACCATTTCGGAAATTTCCACTTACTGCATTATTCATGCCCTGTTTCGCCTTGCTTCTGGTAAACACAATATATCAAGTATGCCTACCTCAACTGGTCAATAAAATATCTATCATATTCTGTATTGGTCACCTACAACAAGCCTGTGTCCAAGCTTAGACGCAGATAGGTAAAGGCAATACTGTTTGTGTTCTGTTGTTTCGCCACTTGGGCGATGTCATGGTATCAAACCGTCGAATTAGATTATTAGATGATGGATTGGACCCTTGTCTTACAAATGTCTACTTAGGATACAGTTTCCCCAAACTGACCTCACAAGATATAATTGGTGGTGACAGATGAACGACAGAAAAAACCGAAATTGAGAAGACGTCAAATTCGGAAGATCATTTTACACAGATCTAATCAAGTTTGGATTGATAGGCAGCTGTTCCATAGGAAGTACAAACCATACTTTTGTTACTGGTTGATTAGTGAAACAAATAACAGAAAGATACTGTGAAAGTTTTTTTTTTTTAATCAACATACATGCCTCAGCGATTTGAACAGCAGGGGTATGCTCAGCTCATTATCTGGACACGTGTAAGAAATCCAAGGTCTTTGTACGTGTACCGAAGTCTAGATTCTGTGGGGCAACAAGCACTATACTTTAGTTCCCTGAAAATTCCAATGGGAGGCTAGTCTTATGAGAATGTACCAGAGTTTTTACAGGCAAGTCGACAATGTTCCGGGAAAACAAGGTTATACCAAGGCAAAAATTTAATTTCGAAGCGTAGTACTGTCATTTCGCCAAACGAGAAACCGGACGTTTGTTGGAAATTATACGTCTCGAGAAAACTTATACACATCGAATTAACGCGCTCTCGTTGGACTAATGTTTGTTCCTGAGGTGTTTAGGTGGAAGGCTCATATCCAATATGTGGAAGGCCTATCACTAATTGTGCCTCTCGTAGAAGGTCATCAAAAAACAAGGGAACGGGCCGTGTTCAGTTTAATGATTTTGCTTCAAGTCGTCCTGAGTGTGTTACTGATATGTTAAACACTTTTCGTTCTGCTCAGGGCTTACCCGGAGGGGGGGGGGGGTTAAGGGTCAGAACCCCCCTCCATGTCCCCAAGTGACCGGAATTTTTTAACACAAAAAATCATTTTTTCAGTTCGGTAGAGGTTTGCATCTGTTATTTAGCAAATATTGCAGAGAGCAACAATGTGATCTTGGGGCCCATAAATTGTAGTTTTTTGCCAATAGGGAGGGTGAGGCCATTTATGAGGGCACACTTACATTGGGTCCCGAGATCAACCCCCTTCCACGCAAAATCGGTCGGTACGAGACTGGTTCTGATTTCGAAAAGGAAGAAACAAAACGGGAGGTCCGATTATCCTCCCTTTTTACGGTTACCCTACCCGGCCTAATAGTTAATCATTTTCTGGCCTGTCACCACAGGATTCGTATATCCTTATCGTGGCAAACAGTGAATCGCTAGTATTATAATTTTATCGACCCTACAGCTATTGATGACTGGAAAACGCATTACCATTTTGTATTCATGGAAAACTTGAAAACTGTATTTTGTAACGAGGCACCTAGATGCCTTCAACCTAGTCCCGGTCGCTCCACCCCACACTGGAGTGGTAGCCCGTTTCGTTCGGAAGTTCATGTGGGTTTTTTCAAAATTTTCTGATGTCTTCCTATATTACTGTACTGTTCGTTCATAGCCAAACAAGTTGCGTGCTTTTTCGAAATATAGGATAAAAACTTCATATATCTTCAGATATAGTTTTAGTCTGTGAAAACCATTTAATTTTTCAGGCAGGCCTATATCGTAACTAACTCGAACTTGGTCATTGGCAACAGATGCGAATAAGTCTCTTTTGGTCTTACTAATGGAAAGCCAAAAGAGAAGCGATCTATATAGGTATTTTTCAATTTCTCACCTTGTGCTATCTATCACATGACGTCCTCGGTGACAAACACAATGTGAGGGAATGAGACATGGGTGCCGATTGACTCAGTTCCCATGGCGGCCTCCCGAAGACGCTAAAATGGAGTAAGGTAGTGCATGTCTGCCGTACCTCCTGTAGTGGCCTCTTGTATATATCTATCTTGTCTTTAAAAATGTAACCGACTTACTCTACATTAGAATTTCCAAGCCCCTTGAACGGTGGACAAGGGACCTGGCCGATCGGCCGGTTCACGGTCATAAAAATCAAGCCCTTTCCCCAAGGGAGCGTCTCCTTGGCAGGTGGTATTTATGACCTTGAATAAGTGGTTCAATGGTACTGGGAACAGGAATTTGAACGTGGAACCTCGAAACAGCGCCGGTGGAGAGAGCCTAATACTTGACAAAAAATGGAAAGGTCTGGAGGAAATAGTTGGCGATTACATATAGTTTTCTCAGAAATATTCCACAGGAAACGTAAAAAACGGAGCATCGGCCGACAACGAAAATTATTTAAACGATCCACTTTGTCAAACTTTGAAACGGATTTCATATAAACGTTGAGCTGTCGTTTCGTCGAAATTGAAAAGATTTTGATCATTGAAACGTTTAGTTCAGTCTACTATTTGCCAGCGATCTGAATTCGACAATGAAAAAGGAGGAGAATGCGAATAATTCAATGATTTTCAGTTTGATTACAATAAATTCCAGTCCGCAGTAGAATAGTAGAAAACCACAAGAATGTGGCGGCCCTGTCGTTAAGGAGGGTCATAGCTAGCACTCGGTTAAAGGGGCGAGTTCTGTAATTGATCCTAAGTAAGGAATTGGTACGGACAACTACGTATTTTGAGGCGTTTTTTTTTTCAAAATAAATGAAATGAGGGGGATGTGTCATCGGCAAGGTACACAGGTCAAATATATACCTATGGAATTGAAAGTGAACAATTAGCCAAGGCCTCCAGAAACAGATGCTTACTAATAAACTATAAAGCTATATCACAGATGTTATCATGTACTTGAGAGAAGATAAACTAGAAGAACTAGGGTAGGTGAGCATCATCCGTGAGGATGAGGTTCTCCAATTTAGCTTGAATTGCGCAATTCACGTCATGTGTTATTCAGAACTTGGACAGGTGTCAAGATCATGTTTACATATGCATCAAGTACATTGTCGGATTGAAGACACGGAAGACCTCGAGACATCACGGTTTTATATTGTTGGGAGCACCTGGAGTGGGGAGCCTGCGGTTTACATCCGCATTGTGCAGTCGCACCAACGACATTGAAACGTGAAAGCGAAGCTCTTACGGCGGTGGCTGAGCATAACAGCACTGAAGCGACGGTAAAAACCAAGGCAGAAAGCAGCCATCATCGTGTTTGTCTTCGGCTACTACGCTCTTTGATCACACACTCACATACATAAACACATACATACTTTGAATAAATAATACACATACACACCTATATGCTGTTATCATTGTCGCAGTTTTATAACGTAGATCTTGTTACAAAATGAATGAGTTATCGGTACTGTACTAGAGATAAAAATTTAACGTTTTCTCAAATCGATTTTGATGCATGATGATACTGATGTCAAGTAGTCTTTCTTAAGCATTTTATCAGCTACAGCGCGTAGCCGCTAAACTGGTGTATTGCTAACTGTGTATTGCTCTTCGATAATTTTTACGTGCCCATTAAAAAAATCTCCGTTATACATTCAATTCGACATCGACCTCCTCCAAAAAAAGTAATTGTATCATTGATAATCCAGGTGGGATGATGAAAACAGGTTGATTTTTTTCTTTACAGATTGCGTTGTATGTATGACTAGTCAAGTAAGGCACATAATTAGTTGGGCTTTATATCGAAAATATACCATAAATATGTTCATATGTAAAACCAGTACGTCTAATTTTGCTGAGAGCAATTGAGTTCTTTCACTCCATATTCGCTATTAACAGTCACGGTACGACCCGCTTTTTGAAAGTATATCATAAACCATATAAGGCCTTAAATGAGGGAAATACACACGTATACACACGTCAGATACCACGCGTATATTTCGTTTGCCTCCCGCATGGATCTTTGAATGAGAGTATAGGTTTCATTCTACCACCCCCAAGCTATCCGTATTGCAATGCAGGATTCTGATTGGCTAAACCCAGTACGCGATGTTCTTAGTCGCACAAAACAGTCAGTATCCTAATAGGCCTGGCAATCCAACGATAACGCCGCTATAAGGACTGAAGCGGCATGTAAAAAAATAGGGTTTAAACATTTCAATGGAGTTCTTCTGCAACTTTTACCATGGCTACGTGCAAAGCATGTTCATTTCAACCAGTCGCCCTCCTGAAAATTACACCCACCCCCGCAATGGAAGGCGGTTGCAACTTCTCGCGTGCATTACACCTATTGGCACCCTACCCATAATTTGTCCCCGCAGCCCGAGTATACTTGCCTACGGTAGTTTCATCGTGCCCTTTGAATGATAAATCATGACATGCGCTGGGACAAATATAGTTGAGCCGCTCGGGGTATTGGTTTATCAAGGCAGTCATTATGTGACTTTATCTTCCATTCATTTGTTTTATGAAGTAATAACTCTCTTTTAGAGTGACGTCGATTTTGGCTGGCTTGGGGAGATGACTGGTACGAATAAGGCGTTACATGAAAATGGCGGAAACGGCACTTGCCTGGTGTTTTGAGCGGCAGTTACCGAGCTTTGACGGAGAAATGCAGATTACTCACATAGCCTTTCAAGGCACTGGGTAGTTTTCCGACTCCTTTGTAGGTCAAGAGGGGAAATGGTTCCACGGGGGGCAGCGTCATATGTTTCCACCACGTGCACAAATATTAACATTTGTGGCCAAAATGCAATTTTTCAATTGTTCTTTCGGAAATGTTTCCAACTTCTGAAAATTCTTTCCCGCCAGTAGCAGGGGCGTATGCAAGGATTTTCAAACAGGCGAGGTTCACTATTATAAGCGGAACGGCACCATCGGTTGGCGCGGAGCGGCCAGAAAATTGTTAAGGTTTTCACCCCCATGATCGCGAATTAACCCTTCAGCCCTGAGGGGCCTGAGAGGGACCGTTTATACTCACACTATCAGTTAAAAACAAAGTGCTTTCTCGTGGTGGATACACTGAAAACCAGATGATCTTTGTAATCTTTACTGAGAATAAATCGATTTAAATGTGATGGTGGAATTTACATTTTCATATACAATTCACACAACAGAACCCCAACGGCCATACGAGTGACCGCAGTGATTCCTCGGCCCGTCATCCCGTACAGTATATGCCCGACCCTAATCAAACTCTAATATGGTACTGTATGATTACAGTGCCGTATAAGTGAACATCAGCATGTGAGAACGGTCCTTAATTATTTTAATCATTTGTAATCTTGGTCTTTCTTCAAGAAGCCAGAGAAAATGAATGTGACAACGGTTCATGTTTGAATACTGATGTGTATGTATTGACAGTACATTCTTCTCTTCATAAAACGTAACACAATCGTATCAGGCCCATCTCTTCAGTCGGACAGGGAATTGAGGCAGGTGCATCGAGCTCGGCGCTGCGCTGAAGCATGAGAACTGTGCTACCAATGCGTGAAAGGAACCCGAACCACCGCCTATAGAACATCAGCATGATTCCATGCCAGGAGCAGTGCCACTTTCGCAAAAGCCCCCCCCCCCCTTCATGCATGATATATGGGGTTCATACTTGGCAGCTGCAGTGGTGTCCCCTGTGCAGAAGTTGGGGAATACGGTGGTTTACCTCATTCTCTCTGACGTTTCTTCATCACAGGTATCTGAATGATGATTTTGGCTTTTTTTTTATACATCCTAGATCGCCGGAAATCGCATTTCCGGGCCTAATGAAACCTCCGGATGTAATTCCGTAAGAAAAAGAATGTGAAGAGTGGTCACTCTGCAAAATATAGGTATGAATAGCAACACAGCATCTACGGCCGCTTTATATTTTTTTTTTATGAAGGATAGCCAGCAAGTGATTTCAAGCTAAATACCAAGAACATACTGCAAGATTACAATTCACGAAAACAGG
This sequence comes from Sclerodactyla briareus, assembly GCA_026419785.1. Lineage (NCBI taxonomy): Eukaryota > Metazoa > Echinodermata > Holothuroidea > Dendrochirotida > Sclerodactylidae > Sclerodactyla > Sclerodactyla briareus. Next base: position 417,781 of record JAODTK010001444.1, on the reverse strand, counting down.
GGAAGCTAGGAGTGGGACCAACCCAATCATTTTAGCTATTAATATGGATCAGCAAAGTGACAATATGGGAAATAACGTACACACTGTGTGAAATGTGGGAGATGAATTTGACGGGTATTTAAAACGGAGCCTAATCATTACTTGCAGGGAAGTAATCCGCGCGGGGGGGGGGATGGCCGCTACAAAACTTTCGCTTTTTTTGAGCGCGGCCGTTGGCCGGTGCCTGGTTCCGCTGCAGTGACCCACCTGCATAACCTTAAAAAACAGGACAAGAAATGTGAGTCACCGATAAGTTCGCGCGAGCCGTCCGGCACACGCGGCATGTAGTTATGTACCGCGGCTTGGTCGTGGTTAAACAGTTCGTAACTCTCTTTCGCTCCGTTATAATGATGGACAGTATATTAGCGTCTATACGGGCAGGACGGCAGGTAACGGAAACAGGTTATGTTGTCGTACATTATTTACTGGTTCTGCGTCATTTTAACTGATCAAAGTGATATAGCGTTCCAAGAGGCAACAATTCTCTTTAACAATCTACAAAATCGTAGATACATCTATTCATCTTCTTGACGGTTGAGTAAACACAGCTGAAAAAACCATCAAGTGCCGTTTCCGGGCGTCTAGGAGGTTGTGAAAAGCAAACAAATGTTCTCTGTCCGCTCCGCGCCAACCTATGGTGCCGCCTCCGCTTAGATGGTACTACCAAAGGCATTCCCCCCACTTCAAAACAAATCTAGCCCCTGATTGCTTAGCAGAATCCTTAAGAATGTCGAGAGAAAAGGGTCACTCAGATTGCAGGAAATAGGCCTATCGGTACTGAACTTTATGTGACGTAGCTAGGTTTTTTGTAGTAAGATGTGCAGAAGGAGGGGGGTAAGGGGGGGGTGGCTAGAGCAGTGGCGTCGCCGGAGAGGCACGGGGGGCCGTGGGGGCACAAGATACTCAAAACTGAAGCGGAGCGGCACCATCGCTTGGCGCCGAGCGTACAAGATTGTGCAAGCCCCAGAGGCCGAAATGGCTTTCCCGGGCGTTTTATGCTGCACGGGCCAAGCTTCACCATACATGGTCATTTTATGAGCACAAATTTGTGATCGGTGGGAAAATGTGGACATTGTCGGACTCGATAAGACCGTTGCCAAACTTCAAATCCTAGCCAGAATGTTAAAATTAATTGCTGCGCCATACTACTATCCACCAGGGCGAACGAAGGGCGCGCAATTTTTCTCAAGTTTCAGAGCACATATGAGGAAATTGAGGATCCTTGCAGAAATTTAGGACATTTAGCCGCTTTAGCTCTACTGTTCCCAATAAATATAAACGTTATGCCATACAAGGCAGGGAACTTCCGAGTAGTAGTTCCCTTGAGGAAAAACGCGTTGAAAATCAAGCAGTCTGATAGCCTATAGCTAATCAGTTTAAATAATAACAGTATTGGGAGAATACGATTATAAGTGACAATGTCTCTTCAAATCTCCACAGGGCTTCCATCCCAGAGGATACCGGTATGTGATAATTTGCTTTTGGATCATTCAGAGATTAGGCAGAATTAGACTGACGTCATTTTCAAAACTTATTGGCCAGCACCTAATTCAATCAAACGTAACAAAGTTCCCTTCACGAGTGCGTTCAGTGCGGTCAAATAAATGAAAAGGAAAAGTGAAAAATCCCGCGACCCGAACCCGGAGTCGCGCCGTTGATAGAGCGCCTTCAAATGTGGGCGCGCCATGCAGGGCGTGTCGAAACGTGTTTAAAAACTTTTATTTATATTGTGGTTAGTTCCCTGACAGAATTCAACCAAATTTTCATTGTTGCATCCTGTGCTTAGGCTACGTCAAATGACCAATTCACTAACGGATTATTTGCTCGGCTTAGTAGTTTTCGGGCTGATCCATCGACTTTCTTCCCTGATATGAAACTATGGGTTTGTAGGAGTATCACAAGGATCGGAGAAGAACGGCATTTCGTGTAGTTCAGGATGCACAATTACGTAGGCCCGAGCCTAGGCATATCGGCTTATATGCTCATGGCTCATTAGTTACTTTACTTGTCCTGATTTTCGTCTTGTACATGATTCTGTGCGTTTGGGGGTATTTTGATAGGGATCGAATAAATAATGAAAAGAAATATACCACAGGCGCATCGTAAGTTAGTTGTAAAGGGATTTGCTAGGGTAAATAGAAAGGAGTGTTACTTGAACCAGCCAGATCTTCTTTTTTTTTTTTTTTTTCTTTTTTGGCAACTTCGCAGGCACACTTCGATAATTAATGTATCCTATAAACTCCCGCCTCCGGTGCTTTAGGCTCTTAGGAGAATGAATTCTACAAAATAACAAGCAATTGTTGATCTCGATGCCACCATTGGGTAAGTTCAAGGACATTATCCACATGAGCGAGGCGGTTTCACAAAGTCTGTGCCATGCACCTACAAGCCTAGGCCTATATATAAAAACGTTCATAGACAATGTCAGGGGTCATCAAATTTGATCGATCATCATGTTTCCTCTCTCTTCCACGAAATTGCACCGGACAAAATTATTCATACAACGAAACACTACCAAAGATCGTCCAAATACAATTCATACGAATAAGCTCTTATAGGATACCCGTAGTAGTCGGATTCTATGTCGAATAGTAGTATATGACTGGTAATTGTAGCATGAAATTACTCGAAGGGCTGTGGGTATTTCCTTTCCAGCATCGCCCAACTTCTCAGGCATAATTTCAGGTGAGATGGTTGGAAACCACTTCGCGTCAATTCATGCATTAAATATTCTGGGAAAACAAAACGAATACGTGCGCCTCATCTTTTTGTATAAACTAGGAGGTCACACCGTCATCGATGCGACAGAAATTGACTGGCGCCATATTTTTGTACGTGAGTTCAGCCTAGGCTAATTTTAGCTAAAATGTTGATGATTCATGATATAAAAGCTCGTATGATGATTTCTTACCCCGGATCCCCCGAGTCTCGACTCAGACAAACCCGAGCCTTTTTACTACTACTACTTACCGATGAAATGTCCTGCCATCGTCATATTCTTATCGAATCCTGCTGTTCTTTTCTTTTGATTGGTCGACCGCTTTGAGTACAAAAGGTCATCTGACTACACGTACGTTGCTCGGTCGCTGGACAAGGTGAAGTTAATAACACAACCTGAAATTGCTGGTACAATGTTAGGATCACGAATGCTTCCGCCTGCCGTTCCGGAGGTACTCGCACGGGGACAAATTGTCTCTTCAAATAGTTACAAGCAAACAAACCGCCATGCAATCCCAGTTATTAAATAGCTCCATGGTACCTATATTAGACGTGTTCAGTGTCGGATATTTTTGCGAAACCGACAGCTGGTCAGAGTAAAACAACAATCGAATACTTGCTCGATTTGTTGGGTTCATAAGTAAAAGCAGTACTTTTCAAACGAAAATGTGAGCTGTTTACACGCGCAGAATCATGTTCCAGTATACACGCGCTTCAAAGGGCGTACTGCTTCAACGGAATACAAACGGCCGAAACGACGCGTCGCTCGTGCATTGGTGGAAAATAGCCCGGCAACCAACGCTAACGGCCCATGCTGGGCTGACGCGGGGTGTAAATGGCAGTACGCGCAGTTTCCAGTGTCTTCAGACGCGCTACATGAGAATACTCCAAGTATGTTCGTACAACATACGCGCTGTACACTTTTAGTTAACCAGACTAGCACACGCCCATATTGTTGAATATGCATAGTATTATAACAACGCGCGGTCTACGTCATCTAATTAGGTGTGAAGAATCAGCAAACTAGCATTTTGGCCGGAATATCAACAACGTTGTTTAAAAATGATCGTCGGCGGGTATTTTTAGATTTTTAGAAGCTAAAGAATTATGACAATTCTTTTCAGTCTATAAGTTTCACGAAAAATAATTCCACCTGTATACAATTTGCATAACAAAGATCGGATCACCAACTTAAAAGCTCGAAAAGCGTCGAACCTGTAACACTATAAGGGGCCAAGTTAAACACAAACGAAAGTGAATCATTCTTGTTATGAAGCTCCAGAATATCCGGTTATTGCGGTGTAAAAACACTCACTCATTGGCGACGAGGAGTTCGAAAAACTAAAAAATTATTATCGTAAGGGGTCATAGGATATAATCTCGTAGGTTGCCGATTGGCAGGAATTTTTCAATGCACGAGTAATGATGTGTTATACGTGAATATTCCGAAGTGCGGCACATCACCGCCACATTAGTCATGGGCATAGGTGCGCGAATTGCAACAACGTTTACGTTCGCGTGAGCGGAGAGAAGTAAAATTCCATTAATTTTATTATTGACAGTCTGTTACCACAATCTCAATATTTGTTCCCGACAAGATTACTTTACATGAAAATTGAACAAACCCTTATGAAGTGAATCATTTGGCTAAACTTAGCCCTTGTTTCGAATCAGAACATAACCAGTAATAAACATTGTCGGTATATGACAGCACTGAGTTAAATATGGATAGTCCCATGAAACAAAAGCAGCTCCTATACGGGAATGGTCGTGCTGAGAGAGCCATGTGTGGGATCAGGAGAGGGAGGCAGAGAGGTGGGAGTCAGGGCCATGTGTGTTCAATATTTTTAGCACACTTGGGTCATAGGGGAGGAGGGGGAGGGGTAATCCACTAAATCCTAGTAAATCTCTTGTAATATATTTCCCCTTTGGTGATTGGTCTGATGCTTAGCTTTATTCTCTCTATAATAACACCCTCTGGTGTTATAGGGGTTGGCTGTCTTTGTACAAATAGATAGTGCTGATACTCGAGGGCCAACCATATAACCTACGGCTGTCAGAGAGTGATGGTTAGATACATCCTTACAAGGCAATACTACAAGGAGTGGGGGAAAGGCTCCATTCATAGCTATGCCACCGAAATGAATCAAACAATTTCAATCAAATATCCTATGGAACAATGATTTCGGCTGCCAACTGAGATAAAAATTATTGTTAGAGACACAGTGTAAAATGGTCACTGCTAACTGGCACCCACAAAGTATTAATGGGGTAGCTGTGTATGGCGGGTGTGGTGAGGAATAATGCCGGTGTCATGTGGCATCAGTTAAAGGACCAGCCCCCTCCCCATCATATAAAGCCTTGACCCTCTTCTTTGTTCAGTCCAGTCGTTAATTGCTAGCAGAAGCTCCAGTCGTGTGTTGATGGTTTAGCCTTGGCTCGTGTCAACTTGATTTCAATAGGGTGATCATCTCAGAATCAGGGTTTAGCATCTGGTACTGACTTGCATACATAAGAATGGTTGATCTTACCTCCTCAATTAGAATGCGGAGAACGCATGACATACTACTCGGATGGACAGTGATGATGACGATATCATATGCCAAAAGGCAATCATCCGCATTGATCTGTTACATTGTTAGGCCTCGGGCTGCCTACATCCACTAATCCTGGGATGTAGGGGAGCAGGTATGAACCCACTCCTACTATGCATGGGAGGCAAATACTAATGTCACGGAGCAAGAAAAACTGTGGAGAATGAATAGAAAAATTGAAAAATGTCAGGGTGAAAGTATAACAAACCTTGAACATGATACCGGTCAACGCTCCTGTCAGGGGCGGCTAACAACCAGGAATATGGGTTGAGCCGAATCTAAAAACTGTTAGACCGTCTTGAAGTAGCACTCATGCAGGTGATTACTAACTGCATGCGGGATAAGCTTGAGAGTGATTTGCTTGTATACCTCAACATATTCAACGAATGAAGGCTATGTAGGCTATAGGTATTGGGTATCACATACATGTGCGTAGTGGAAGTTGACAAACACAGATTAATACCTTCATACTTCTTAATTAGGTAGCTAGGGCCTAAGTTACAATCGGGTCGCTCTATCCCAGTTGAACCCAAGGAAGTGTTTGGGAATGATTAATTTTTATTTAACAAGTGACCTCTTCCAAAATACTGAAATTTTGCTACTTCACTTTGTCGGATGCTATTTCATAGTTCCAGTACAATCTTGCATTGAGTGCGAAACAAAACAGCTGTGTTACTGGAAAATCCGCGAAAAACGGTACTTCCGATCGAGGTTTTGAATGACAAAACTGCCAATCGAGCGAGTTCAGATAAGTTTATTCATGACTAATTCAAGTGTCCTCTGTCCAGTGGAATTAATCACGGATGTGTTATGGAGTGTCATTACTCGATAAATGCATTTCAAGGGGGAAAAAAAAAAAACATCTTGTTGAAAAAATAGCTCAAATTCCTCCAAATGACGTATGGCAGAATCATACGAAATTGTGGCGGAAATATTTACAATTTGACTCTTAAGTGAATTATGGGGAAAGCGTGTATTTTGAACATTTCGAGTGATTTGGATTACAATAACTCTCAGAAGTCGCTCAATAGGACTGGATACAAAATGGTAGTTTTACCGCCCAACTCGAGCGTTTGAATTTAAAGGACTTTGAATAAACAGACCGACGCGCGCATGCGCAGTACTAAATCAACAGGCCAGAACATACGTGACTCATGTGTTATTACGTAAATATTCCTTTATCTATGGGTAGTACACTACCTGTTAAGCCGTATGGCTTTTTAGTGTACCTCCCATCGCATTTGTTCATATATGACATTCTTGGTTCCTTGTACTTATTAGAGGAATTATACAAATTCATATATATGTATATATGTCATTTGGATAAAACAAATGAATAAATGAAATGAAATGAAATGAATGTCAACGAAAGAGAAACACAGACCGTAATTGATTGAACAATTTAACGCACGAGAATGTAATTCGCGTGTCAGTCCGTGTCCAGAGAATTTTCTGCCTCAATTTGTCACCGGTAGAGTAGCTCATAGCGTAGATGGTCAGACACTTTACCGCACTCGAGGGTTGATTGCGTGTCAGTTCGGGAGTGGGGGACATTTTCAAATGCTACAATTATATTGGAAGCGCGTTGCCTCTCCAGATAATATAATATAGTAGGTGTAGTAGGTTGAGTCTCGTCTATCCGACATGATCAGTGATCAATCTCAGCAACGTATACAAGATTCTGCGCAAGGTTTATTGCTCCTCGAAACTGTTAATGTCGGTGTCCCTGAATTGCGATTTGGATTTTCCGAGCAAAGTAGTTCACAGGTCTCCCATTTGGCTTAGTAGTATGTCTCAATGCTTCTATCAGAGCGATCTTCGCTGAGCTTCTTCTCCCAGCTCTCGCTGGAGCTTCTTTCCAGATAATATAATATCATAGAAGGCATAATTAGAACTAGGGTGCGAACTGTTCGGCCCCGCGCCGCGTCAAGAAATGGCCTACACCACACAACAAAACCATCTATCATAGAGTATAATAAAACTGCTAGAGTGCGTACTTAGTTTAGACGCGCTGATCGCCATGGAGGGCTAAGCGATGTACAAATCTGCATTCGGCCATTACCGGTCCGGGCAAATTGATTTGCCGGAGGCTGGTTGCGTCTGCGTGAGTACGCGTGGTTAAACGCGCTATATCATGTACAAAATTCCCTATGCTTGGCCCCGACGCCAGAACAAATTTTTAGGACGCGCGCACGCACCAATCTCACCATGAAATCACAAGTTCCGTAGCCTAACGATAGGATACGCGCGCGTCTTTTAAACAGAAACGCGTTCAAAGATTGCTCGGAGGGAGCTATTTGCGCGTGTTCCTGATGATGCGGAATTTTGTACCAAAAACTGGCGCAATGATGATGGTTTTATACGAGGCGAGTATGCTGACCAGTTAACTACGACGTTGTAAGTTTGTAATATATGTTGGGTGTGGTGTGGTGTAGGCTCTTCTTGACGCGCGCCGTGCCGAACAGTCGCCTCTATTGTAACATTTGCTCTATGCATATATTACACCTTCGTAGTTCAACTGCTCAGCATTATACGCGCGGTATTCACCATCATAAATTGCGTTGGTTCTTGTACCAGAATTCCGCATCATCAGGAACACGCGCAAATGGCTGATCCGGGCAATCTTGAACGCGCTTCTGTAGTAGACGACGCGCGTATCCTATCGTTAGGCTACAGCGATTGTGGTTTCATGGGGAGATTGGTGCGTGTGCATCTGTCCTGAAAAAGTAGTGTTGCGCGTACGAGCCAAGCATAGGCTATGTACCTGATAAAGCGCGTTAAACAACGGTTCTCACGCAGACGCAACCCCGCTCCGGGCAAATGTCAATTTTGCCTGGACCGGTAATGGCGCGCAAGCCCCAGATTGGATACATAGATTAGGCCTCAGGTTGGAAGAAATGTAAATATGTAGGAAGTTTGTAGGAAACGAAGAAGACATCAACAGGAGAATTGGTTATAACCAACAACGCTTTCCATACACTCTATCAACAATGTCAAGAGCAGAACGAATAGGTTACAAGCATCAAACTCGGATTTTCGATGCCCTTGATACAGGTATTTTTCTGTTATAATTGCGCAATGTGGGGTACAACGAAGAATTGGATCACAAATTGGACACTTTCCAAAGAAAAAAACTACTCCGCAATGTTTTCAACGATTTCAGATGGACCAATAAACAACTTGGAGTACCAAAACGACGAACTCTATGAGTGACCAATCAAATCCCTGGGTCTTCCGTAGTGAATTAGACGTTCGTTGGAGCTTTGTTGGTCACGTCGCGAGACTCCAAATGATGAGGCTCCAGCGAAGAAATGAGATGATCCGCTATGAGCTGAGACCACCTATGAGAGAAGCATTGAGCATCTGAGACATTACTAACTAAGCCAGTTGGGAGACCTGTGACTACTGTGCCTCGGAAAAATCAATCGCAATTCCCCAGGGGAACCTCAAACATCAACAGTTTCGAGGAAGCAGTAAACTTTGCGCAAGATCGTGATACGTGGCTGAGATTGATCACTGAGCATGTAGGATAGGCTAGACGAGACTCAACCTACTACTACTACTAGGCCTCCATTGAAATCATGCGCGTCCTTCTAAAGCAAGTGCGGACTATAGCAGTTATATTAGACCTATGATTGCGTCTTAGGGGAAGTACGAACAGCACGCAACTGCCAATCTTTTGTGTAGGTTGCGCAATGCAATTCACTTCGATCGAATTAACGTAACGCAAATAGTTACCAGCCTGGTACCCCAGGCTCCGGACATGCTTTACTGAAGCTCCTATACAAAAAACAGAAGTCAGTGTGGAGCCTACGTTGCAATGCAAACAGCGCCCTCATTGACAGTGGTGTTATAGTGGCATTTTGGCATTCAGGCGACATGATAAGTATCTTTCGTTGTAAAATTGGCAATATGTTCCGTTTAATAGCCTCCTTCAATTCAGCTTTCAAATTATTAAGATCTAGTTCACTCAGGTGATGTCAGACCTTTACGACTAGATGGGTGTTTCTGCCAGACGCAATCGATTCCTTTTCCCGAATTAATCATGTTGTTTCTGTGCCCTCAGGCTAAGAGATGTCTGATTGTCCCGAGTTTCTGACAACCCCCAGGGTTACACTCAAAGAAAATGTGCGGATCTTGCACTATGATATACCTCTTTACTTGGAACACGACGGTTTTTCGGGGGTCTCTTGGGCGAAGAAATTCGCAGATAGAGAGTAAACAAACTGAATGTGTTTACGATGTACACACAAAGGGAGCTCCTCACCTTCGAGGTTTGTGTTCTCTGACGGAATTTGGACAGGGCAAACAATTACTCGTTCTGATGTTCTCCAGTTAATAATAGCTCCATGGGATAACAGTAGCTGAGTATTTACGTTTAGAGATTTACAAAGATATAGATCTAGAGAAATTGATATCTCTAATCGGTCGGGTAATTCTCGATTTGTGGGTTGTAGAATAGGAATAAACTATCAGCAGGTCGGACTTTACTGGTTCATAAACAGTCTCGACTCTGGGAATTTAGCTCATAACGGAACCTCGGATGCGCCACGTTCGTTATTTACCTAAATTCATATGTCTCGACTGTTTCTTCCGAAGGCAGTAGAAATGTAGGCAATCAAGTGGGCGTGCGTTTGTGTTTGTGCGGCATGTGATGTAGTTGACACTTTCGGTCACCACAACGTCAAACACGCACGCAATCACGTACCGAATTCAAATTCGAATGGTTGCACATATGCTACCCCATTGTGCATGGCGTCAGTTCACGATAATTCAATGAGGATACCAACTCAAGAAAAAGATGGTAGTCACATTCATGGAGTATCGAACTGAGCACTCTGGACTTTAAACTTATCAAGGTCTTCTAATGTTGACGGTGTGAAAGTTGAAGATCTATAGCCAGGGGTCAAATATGCCCCCCCCCCCAACCCATCCTGTCGCATCCCCGATCAAATTGCTCTTCCATCTTCCCATCTCCGTAATATTTTTCCTCCACTCATCTCATCATCTCTAATTATTATTATTCAACCTTATGGTTTCCACCATTAACAGATTGAACAAACGGGTTGGTGAATGAGTATCCGTATGAATTGAAATAAGGATCTCGGTACGCTGCTGGGATACGAATAAACATCGGAGAGTCTTTAGCAAATGCTTTACAATGGCCATTGCTGGTATTACGGATTACATGTGTCGGATCAAATATCGAGTTTAGTGTGTTTAGTTTAATTTTTTTATTTAGTTTAGTTTAGTTCAGTTTAGTTAGTTTGAGTTTAGTTTAGATTAGTTTAGCTTATTTTATTTAGTGCAGTTTAGTTTAGTTTAGTTTTTAGTTTAATATCATTGATCAAAGACGGAACTGAGTCATCATAGACGACCATGAAACCACAAACAATTTGAGCAAAGAGAACAACATAACTCAAATAATTTTCACAAAAGTCCTGAAAAACAAGTCAGAATGTTACTGGGGAATAACCACTCCTAGACCAAAACACATCTGCAGGGAGGATATTCCACTCATATTCATTTTTTGGCAAAAAAAAAAACGTCCTCTTCGAATGTATAATCTGCCGAAGTTTACCTCAACAGCCTAAGCCGATGGCCCTATTAGTGGTAAACAGTTAAAATTCAACGATGTAGTCGATAGTCAATGTATGTAGTCCCGACAAGGACGCTTAAATCGTTCCCCATACGGCGAATCTCGCAGACAGTAAATCAATCTCGTAGCCTTCCTTTCAACGTGCTCAATTACAGCTTATCTAACTCCACTTTTTTGGGCAATTCTTGCCCAAATGCGAGGAGACAGTTGCCTATTGGAAAAATTTAAAAAAATAATCGGAGTATTCTGTTAAAAAAAGAATAAAAGTATGATGATTATAATAATAATAATAATAATAATAATAATAATAATAATAATAATAATAATAATACTAATAATAATAATAATAATATAATATAATATAATAAGAGGATTGGAGCCACGAGGCAAAGGGGAGGAATTGAGACTAGGTGCAATTTCAAGGTTCTTACTGAAATTAACTAAATTAGAATGGTCCCGTACGCTTTTTAGAATGCGTTTCTTGTTATTTTTATTTCCGAGAATTGTTTAGCGAAGAAGACGTCACTGTCAAAAACAGAAAATCTCGTCTGTTAATAAAAAAGCTCCGTCACGTATTAGGCACGCTTCCGGGTACTCATACAATTTACTGTATTTTTTCCACGCGAAATTTTCCTACTTGCTGTTATTCCCTAAAGGTATTTTTCTTTGTCAACTGGACCTCTTGCGTCCCCGAATAGAATGTCCTTGGCCTAGTAAGGTGATCAACACACGAAATGTTGAAGACTATGAGAATGAAGATGGCGGTTGTAAACATGACAGCGTTTATAATGAGAAAGCTCCAAATGACATTTACTGACATTCACAGGATTTGCATGGAAGTGACTGTCGGAATTGCAAGTATCATTCAGAACAACAACGTGCATCATGCTGGAGTATACCTAAAATCAAGCAAAGCTTGTAGCTCAAGTACATTATGAATGCTTTTTGTATTAAATTCACTGCCACATGAGATTGCATGCAGTTCAGTCATCGTGGAGAAAAAGTATGATTGGGAACCAACCATAAACAATATCTCGTTTATATAGCGCTTTACGAACGCACCATTTCAGTACGTCCTTTCATCGTTCCCCGGGGGATTTGTATTGGCTCTAACAGGCTGCCAATACGTGTCGCTCGCTACTCTTCACAAGTCACTCACCACCGTGGGGGGGCGATCGTGGGACATTCGGCGACATGCCTTTCCAACAGCTCAGCCGAAAAGTCCTCAGGCTTCTTATGGGCTCAGAACTCGCAACAATGGTTTTCGCAGTCTGGGCTCTACAGGCGAGCTAATCCGCTCCCCTAATTGTGTTAGAGGAGGGCGTATGTCATTGTGTCTGATTCTGCCCCAACATTTATCACGAAGAAGCTTGAGACAATGGCCCCTGGTGATGGAGGGGGGTAAGGTACCAATAAAAAATAAAAAAACTCAGAGAAAACGTAGTCGGAAAAGTCATCGAATTTTGAAAACCTGAATGAAACACCAAGAATTCGCTTTAGCTACATTGAAATCGATTAAGACGCTTAACTCTTCCTATTGGACAAACCTCACGACAGTGGACATCGATCCGTATAGCCCTCCGCAGAACGTTCTCAAGTAGCAGCTTATCTGTCGCGAAGAGAGGATTAATTTAAAAAAAAAAAAACTGAAATTATTGTTATTCCCGCCAAAGAATACCTCTTCTAGCAGCTTACGCACACTGCTGTTTTGACCAACTCAAACCAAATAGTGCTTTTGGCGTTAGGATAGCCGACATTGTGTAACATTCTGCATTATTGGCGTTACAAATAACAAGAATTAGTAGGGAGTAGACCAAGAACGGACTCTAGGGAATCACTAATGATGACCTTCTGCCATGTAGAAATCGCACATGAATGACAACTCTTTGCGCCTTATTAGGAAGCAAGTCTAGAATCCACCGAGACGTTTCGCCCGGTGATATCCAAATCCAAATTTCAATTGAACAGGAGACGTTATGCGCTACCCTGTCAAAAGTTCAGTTTAGTCCAGTGAGTGAAAAGGGGTCAGGAAGGACAAAATCCTCTGAGAAACCAGGAAGCTAACAACATCGTAAAAAAGAAAAACAAAACCAGATGCCTAAAGAATGTTGCCGAGCAATGCTTGAAAATAATCAAGACTGTTTTAACGCATTCACACTTTGACAGAAAAACAAATCTTCACATCTTCAGGCAGGCTATTCCACTCATTGAAAAAACTCTTTGCGAGAAGAATATTTCCAAATGTCCACCACTAGACAGCGTTAACCGAGCTTGCGGCAATGACCCCAATTGGTGGTAATTCGGGAAACTCAAAGAATAGTGGAAGGAAAGCTCTCGATCCATGAACAATTTAAAAACGATCAAATCACTCGATAGTACTCAGCTTCATCGAACTAGACGAGACGACTTAATTCTTTCTCGTAAGTAAAATCTATAAGACAGTGGTTAGTTAATCAAGTGGCCCTCCGCTGAAAGTTTTCTATTACCGACAACTACAGAATACTCCAGGTGAGGTCTCACCCGCTGCCTAAATAGCCTGACAACAATATCTTATTCAAGGAGGAAGGAAACTGAAAGTAAAGTAGTTAACGAATATTTCGAGCAGTTCAGCACAGGCTTAGAGGTTTCAAAGAAGAATGAGAAATGAACACTGAGATCCTCCCGATACGACTTAATGGACCAAACGTTTAAACTCTGGAATGCACGGAAGGTTCGAAATCGTCAATATAAGCCAGAAAAAAGCCCAAGAACCGATCTGGGAACACCACTAGGACTCTTTTGCAGGAGCAGAGGCCGCACCATTGATGATAACTCGGTTGTTACCATCTTGAGCGCTAATGGACGGAATCCACTCAAGGAACCCCTTAATGCGAAACTTTCCATTTAAGCAAGAGACGTTCAGGAGGAACCCGGTCAAAAAATGTTTGGAAGTCTAGGGAAATGATGCATCAACAAGCAATGTGTGTCAAACTGCACTAGTACCGGAACATCTTCCATAAATTATATGAGAGTGTAGTCTTCAAACACGAACGAGTTTTTTCCTGAAACCATGTTTCGAAAGTTCCAGGAAAGCAATAGCACAGGCTTGCCGCTGACCATGAGAACCAGGACATCTTAAAAATTATAATAAAATTAGTCATGCCACGAACGATGGTTTTTTTTAAATCACTGTTGAGACAACGAATAAGAGATAATTGAAACATTGCGGTATTCTAATACCTCCGAGAAAACCACAGGTGTTTTATACCGCGAGGGGGGGGGGGGAAAAAGCAGGCTAACGGCAAAGACAATTGATCAGCAAACAATTTCAGGAGGAACGGGTAAACTCTTCCCGGATCAGGCCCACCGGATCTTTAAGTTCTTAAGTGTCTGCAGTTCTCCTCAACCGAATCAGGCACATTCACTAAACACTTCGTTGATACTTTTAGACCACTAACAGAGGGACGCACCAACAAGAGGTCATCGAAATGACAAGGTCATTGAGTGAAAAAACCAAAGAGGAGTTAAACGAGAGGAGAGAGGAAAGCCGAAAGGCCAAGCGATTCCTTGACTGATCCTGACTTACAGGCTCACCACTGCAAATTGGGATACGTAGTACTAAGTAAGTAGTACATACCAAGTCTGAACTTCATACATCCAGGCGAGGAAGTTGTAAACAAGTCTATTTTAGCACAAAAAAAATTACTACATGTCTATCCCCACCACCAACCCCCCCCCCCCCCCCCCTCACACACACACACTTGCCTCGGTATACACAAAAAAAAGAATTGGATTATTGCACTCCGTATGGGGGCCACTCACACCCCTACCAGTATGAGCTTATCCCACCGGGGTGGGACGAGTTATCGTGTGGTAACGAGGAACATTAGTGCCACTTATCTTTTTCTCGCTCTTCAAGAACCTATTAATTCCATCTAACTCCGCTTCGAAAACGCAGCATATTAAAAGCTACAACGCCCTGCCTACCGATACTCTCTAACTTGTCCAATGACTCAGTATACTAATAAATCAAACATGATGGTGTTCGGTAGGGAAATGTCCATCAAACAAGATAAGGTAATTGAATTCAACCATGATGTGATTCTTGTCGGAAACACTTCGCTCACGGCATATCGAATAGGAGCTGTTAGAAAAACAATAGACGATGAACAACTCAAAACTGATGACGACTAGAATACCGGTGAATTGGAGTTACGGAATAAACACCACATTTTAACGTCCTTGCCTATATACAACATAACTTGGAAAGCGAACTTCAGCTGTTGGAATGTCGCATTCAGACGAGATTCTGCACCGAAAGTTGAAGCTAGTCGAACTTATTCCCAATTTTCTGGAAGTATTGGCGCGAACTATATCTTGAATTGAGGAACACCTAGACCACCGCTGGCAGACACTAGTAGAACCTGGCCTGTCAGTGTGATAATCCGAGACTCCGCTTTTACCAACAGCCCTAAACACAAAAAATGAACCCAACTTGCCTAGCACGGGCGCACCAGCACTCGTCGCACTACATTTCCAACCAAGTATTCAGAACAAACATCGTGTGTCGTTAGGTGACTTCAACCTACCAGTCCAGCTATTTCAATCGGGATCTTCGTCCTCAACGATCTAATAACTCTCTAAACTGTCGTCCGTCGTGATTTTTAGGAGGGGAGATAGGATAGCTAGATGAGAATGTAGAAGGATAAAAAAAATATATGAAAACTACTGAAAGTGTGGGTTAGCAGCGGTAGCAGCATAGCTAATTCCAACCACAAACACAATATAATACTGCCCGCCGAGGTGTGAACTTTAGCGATGAAAGGGAACGGAAAAAAAAGAGGTGCCGAACCCATCTTCTGACTACAGATTCGGGGAAAGATGTTGACCCCTCAGACGAGGACTCAAACTGGACCCAGACCCTGCTACTCGAATTCAATTATTGAACAGGGAAACATTGCGTTGGGCGGGTGGCGTGGGAGTGGGTTGGGAGAGGGAATTGAGGTTGGGCTGAGACTCTGAAGTGCCCCCTAAAATGTTCCCATCTTCTTATTGGCCAATAACTCGCCTCGACAGGACTTCTGGAGCATAACTCCACAATTGGAGAGCGGTTCACTAATCACTACTCGATCATAGAATATTCAATAAAAAAATATTACGAGGAGTTCGAAATACCCGAGAGGAGAAGCCATTGCCACTAGTTTGCCAGAGCCCCACCCTGTCTACGGAGATTGCGGATAAGGGGTATTAGCATAGCTATAAGGCATGGCTAGGCTAGTGGAAGTATCATTTACCTCGGCATCTGATACGACGAGAAGCAGAGCAAGTCTTGACAGCCAGAGTGAGGACTTTCTCAGAAACTGTGGCGGCATCCTAGTTATAAAGTGTGTTGGGGTCGATTGAAATCTCATGTAGAAAAACATGATGAAATAGTGCCTCATAGTAGGATTGGTGATGCTCGGCACAGCCATCGCCTCGTCATGTGTCGGGTGGGGAAATACTCAGTGAACGCCATATAGACCAATTAGGTATGCGGATGCGTGCAGAGACGTGTGGTTTTGTATTGTAAGGCTATCTAGTTTGGGGTCTCACATGGGAGAATGCGAGATACAAGACAAAAACTCTGATACAAGATTTTCCTCTTTAGTACCTATTATATTCCAAAAGGGTCTTCGTAGTAAAATTAGATATTAAGATGAAACATGACTGAGTCCACAAATTTTCAAAGGTCAGCATGTATTCGCACAGTCAAACGCTATATACAATACATACACAATGATAACAAAACGACATTTTTCGAAAGACAATCTGTCATCCATCGTCTTGTACTATACAGTGAAATGATAACAAAAAAACAAAGTTACCAATGAAAGGAATTGTAAAATCTCGAATCTGAGTATGGCATTGGTAGAGTGCCAGATGTAACCTTTTGTTCCAAATACGAATTTACAGTTCTGTCAACGACATGTGACGGAAACTGGTTCTTTCTAAGAATAGAGTAGTGTAACTACGTAACATGTTTTCTAACAAAGACAAGGTTCCTCTACGCCTCAATCCCGTGTAATCTATAAATTTGATGTACAAGCTTTAATGCTTATTACATCGGGGAAACCCACAGGCAGCTAGTTACACGGCTCAATGAGCACCTTAACACGACAAAAACTCACACATCTATAGACAGCATTGTACATTTTCTTTTCTCGTCATCACACGCAGAGCAAAGTTAGACAGCTCATTCAAATGTATTGTACTGATATTGATGTCAATTTGGTTTTCACTTCTTCTTTCCAAGACCGTATAGACTTCAATTGACATCTAGACAAATCTCATAATTGCAGAGCTCAGTGTGGCCCTGGCTCATTCAGAATTATTGATCAGGCTCCCACCCCCCCCCCCAACTAGCTAAAAACTCAAGGAAGTTTCATATTAGGGATTACGTCCCAACTTGAACAACCAGCTCGAAGGGGTACTGCTCACATTATTCAACTAATCCCACCATAATAATTGTCGTTGTTGTGTCAGCAACAATCGCCTATGGTCAGCGTTGTTTGGTTGGTTATCATTTCACTATAGTACCTACGATGAAAAATGTTCTCTCGAAACACATGTCGGTATTTATATTTGTGTATATAGCGTTTGACTGTGCGAATACATGTTGACTTTGAAAATTGTGGTGTTTCTTCATTTTAATTCTATTATATGTAACTCCTACATTTATGGTATTATCGTGTATGTGCTCCGGTGTGGTACCATACAGCAACGTCTCGTAGTAAACGAACTGCACAATAAGTCTATACATAACACCTACACAAGTGCATCGCAAAAGATAATTGCGTACATATGTCACAATCTAAAAGTTATGTGGGGGGGGGGGGGGGCTAGGGACGTTCCTATTCAAAACACCAGAAGAGAGGATAGTTACAAGTGGTTTACTGTCCTCTGGGATACACCGTACAATTGGCATCAATAGGCCTTCTCACTAAATGCAGAAACTGATATGTATATAAACTGCACACTAAGCATACAATGAGGACACGAGGAATGGATTAAAATCTAAAGGATTATTCACGGTAGGTACTATTTCAACATGAACTGAACATATAGTGAATGTACACGCCGAGTTTATCCGTGATCGCGTTTGTAGTGGTGGTTCGACTCCTGCCTGATAGATACTCCGAAAGTATATCCACGTATATAACCGTCATGTGTTCCAATAGCCGTAATTACTGTTCCTAATTTCAAGAACGTCTCGTTAAAAATCGAGATTCTCCTCCGCCGGACAAAAGTTTATTAATGCAAACATTTGCCCTCAAGCACCGCAGTAACATTTCGATTGTCTAAGAAGTAATCATACCTATCATTTATCACCAGCTGGTTTCCATGAAAAAGTATGGGAAGTTACAGTTCTCCTAGCGTTGACTATTATAGCGCGAAAATTTGAAGACACGCGATGCATAACAGATGCGACTGTATATGTTATCTATCCCACCCCCCCGGGACTAGGTTGGAGTGCAGACCCTTCAGATAGTTATAACATCGGAACAGCATCCAAAGAGAAAGAAAACCAGCAATGAGTTATGAATGGTTAATAATTCTTCGACACAATCACAAGGCCAGTTTAGAGATGAAGGTACTTAGTCGGGCTGTGTTTCACAAGTAATAATGGAACCTAATAGGTCCAAATGTGATACATAACCAAGACAGTGAACGCAATAGAACCGAAAGAGAGGGGGGGGGGAGAGAGAGAGTATCTTACATTCTTACAATGGCATTCGTGAGATTGGCAGAATCAGAAAGTACCTTGACCCAAATAACACTGAGATCATATTACATGCTTTTGTACAACCCCACTCATTGAGGCGTAACAGCCTTATTTACGGTCTTCTTCCGCTCCTCGGATTGCTGAGATCCAGCGCATCCAGAATTCCGCCGCCGGACTGATCAATCTCTCCAAAAAAGAGTGATACCTTCCCACAAATTCCCAAATCTGCATTGGTCACCCATTAAGAGAACGGTGTCCTAATAAATTCCTCTACTTACATATAAACCTTTGTGTGATGCTGCCCCTGTATATATTCCTGATTTGATCACTGTTAAGCGCCCCAGCCGTGCCATGAAAACCATTGCTGCCCCTCTTCTGCAAGGGCAACCCCGCCCTTCTTCTCCGGGGGAGTCGTTTTCCGGACTATGCGCCCCAGAATGTGGACACTCCTTTACCTGCAATATAAGTAACTGTCAGCAGTTAGAAGACTCTTTTTGACTCATCACCTTTTAATTCCTAGGTTATTTTTGCTTGTACATTGTCGTGAGTATACTACTCTATTGTTCTGTTTGTTGTACAAGCGCAATGAGATCTTTGAAGTGATCAGCAATTTATAAAAAATTACTTATTATCTTAACGGTCCGACGGGCCGATAGATATTGTAAGTCCAGTTTTGCCATTTCCCCTATATTTACTGTTGCATGGTTGCCATAGCAACGGTGCAATGGTCGCCATAGTGGTGTTTTTGGAACTATCCACTTTAGGGGGTACCCATGGGGTGGGGGTACCCATGGGTGCCGGGTGATCCAGCAATGAGGTGTACTTGCAAAAGTTGTCCGTTTGTGTGTTTGCGTGTGTGTGGCGTTTGCGTGTCCGTCATATTTTTTGATGGTTTTTTGCCAAATATCTCCATTTTGGAGTGGCTGAACAAAGTGAATTTCGCCCAGCTTGAATCTCACTACCACATAATGCTCCCAAAATTATATGAAAACTATTGAAAATGGGGAATTTAGGAGGCAAAAGACAAATTTTGAGGACTTTCTTTCTCCATCTTTTACCAAGTTTTTGCACTATTTTTCAAGATATTCCCTTATTCCAATGGTTGAATTATTTCACCCTTTGTCGCAATGTGAAAAAGGCACAAATACCCACTTTTTCCCATGCAATCAGCCCCAAATTAACCAAAAATGTCAATTTTAAGGGGGGCAAATATATTTTTGCTAAATGAGCATTTCTTGAAACTCTGTTCAGTTTTTGGTATATTTTGAGATTGGGAGGACTGAATTGACTTCCCAAATTTCAGGAGAAGGTACAAGTTATCAAAACAAAGTTTCCCCAGCATTTAGCCTGTGAATTACCTGAAATTTCCAAATATGATATTTTTTGGGGAAAATGGGCTTTTTCATCAATTTTCTATTTTGATCAATTTTTTGTCTAATTTGCTTCATCGCGAAAGGTAGCAAGTAGAAACAATGAAATATTCCACATTTCCGATTAGATCCTGCACTCCGGGATTGGTGGCCCACCACTTGGTTATTTCGTTTAATCCTTTTCTTTCAATAACTCTATCAATTACCCTATATGTAGAACCATCAATTTCAAAGCGCATCACAGTTATATTATGACTGTCTACCCGACAAGCAAAATCAAGGCTGTATCCTGTTGTTAGCTTGTAAAGGAAACAGAAGTACTCGACTGAACCATTGCGCTCGTGGAGAGGGCAAAAGGTGGAAACATAAAAAAGAAGTAGTCCGCAATGGCCTGGACGGACCAAGTTGGATCAACGTGAACCTGTTTTATGAGGGGCCAATATGGTTGCGTTACAACCTTCACTGGGATGTTATTTGTTAGGCATTTGTTGGTTTTCCGCTCTGCCATCCAGGTCGGAGCCTATATGTGTTGTTCCTCTTTTTTTTTGTCAACCCACCTCTTAAGAGAAGTAGGCTAAATATATTGACACCTTGCGCTAATGAGCGGCAAAGCATAGCATCATCTTATGCAATGAAGAGCTTCTTTTGCAAATGCCTGGTGATGCTATCCTGGAAACATGGAGACCCGGGAAGAAATGCAAATATGCAATAACAATACAACAACATAATATAATGGAATAATAATATCACTAAATGACCCGTTTAGATTGCATCTCTAACTCCACTAAGGAAAACAGTTTTAAAGAAAAAAAAATCAAAATCAAGATAACAGCCTATGTTCAACACCTAAGTGAAAAATCTAAGAAATGTCGTCGGTTAGGCTGGTGATCAATCAAACTTATACTTAGTCTAGACGCATTATGACAGCTTTGCAGTACAATGATTATTGTAACCTTGGGTTGTTTCACCCTTTCGCTACTCCTCTCTAATAATATATATTGTTTCACCAGTTTCAAATAAGTGGCATGAGCTATGCCCAAACCCCGAAAATCGATTGACGTATAGCGGAAAAGCTCTCCACACTATTGAACTGAAGTGAAAGGAGAATTTCAGCGTAAGTGGATATGAAGTTTAATCAGTTTTCGGTTTTGTATACAGTATTAGGGTATGTTTTAGTCTCGCATGTTTCAAATTCTTAATTCGGGTGTCGCATATGCGGTGTAATGAAAAAAAAAAAACTGGCGCGAGCCAGGTTACCTTGACTCAAGCAATAAAGCCCTTTTTTTTTTTCCACGCAATACTTTCCAACCTCAGTTGAAGCAAGTCACTCATAATGAACACGTCGAGGCGATTACTCAGTCAGTAATAATGTCCGTCCTTTACCCGGAAGAATCTGGGTCGAATTCCGGTCGGGTCACACTAAGACAAAATGGTACCTGTGTGCCTCATGTCTGGGTGTCATTCGAGGGATGGGAGCACGGACAAAACGAGGGGGTAGGCAAATTGCAGCTGCCATCTGCGTGTTGATCAACCCCCCATTACTCACTCCCATGGAGCATATCAACCTGTGTATGGGTGGGCAGAAGCATGGAGAAAGGGGCATAGTAACTGGTGGGATTCCGAGCGAACAACCATCAAGGGCTCCCTGTCGCCCCATCGGACTGACCCGCCGTGGTCATGAGTGAACTCCAGTCACGTTCCGTCGACTGGGGTGCTCGAGAAACAGAGAAGTGGCCTCTTCGACCTGCAGGTCAACAGAGTGGAGGTAAGGCAGACTAATCCCTGACAAAGGTCGAGTTACCCCTTCCCCTTCAAAAAGCCTTAATTGGGCGATCTACTACTTCGCTCCGTGTACCTGGTGCAAGGATCCACTACTGCAATAAGCGTGCAGTATCCAGGCCTCGGTCAGATCTTGATAGGTTTCGTTTTCACCCTGCTCGGAATATAAGCATTGGAAATCGACCTGAAGTCAGAGTGTGACCTCTGTGTTTAGGTAGCATCTGGTCATGGCGCGGTATCACTGATATGACTTGGGACGTCCACCTAATATTTTTTTTTGTTTTTGAAAAAAAAATAAAAGGAGTTTCGAATAGGAAATCATTGTGTCAGCCATGGGCAATTTTTGATAACCTGATATAAATAATCACCCCGAATTCAGCTTAGCTTCTTGAAGTCGATCAGGCCGATAGAATCTCATACGGGCAAATCTCGCAAGACACGGAACTAACCTCGTAACCCTCCATCATCGAAGGTTCTCATTAACTCAGCTTATCTTCGCGAACCCCCAACCTCTCACTCGAGCGTAGCAGTAGGCTTGCGCGAACTCTCTTATAAAGAGCAATGCCGTCACCCCGCTGCCCACTGTGTGGCCACCCCCGCAGTGCGCACGTGTATGATACCTTGTAAACATGATCAGTCAAGAAAGTCCAGGTCAAATTGGGGTGTATTTTCTTATGGGGAGTACAGGACACCTAGAAGGTGCATTCTTTTTTGGGGAGTATCAAGGACAACCTATTGTTTTTGGTGTCGATCGGGGTTATTATTGCACTATTTTGGCTAAATTCAGTGTATACAGATAACTTGAACCCACCTGAAATGAGGGCGATTACTCAGTATTGAAATTAGGTGTAGCCAGTCCTTAGTCTTATACAAATAGTGAAGAAATCCTAAGCTTTTGGTTTTGCTAGTTGTTCTTATTTACTGCGCCCCCATTCCCCTGGAATGTGCATTCTCATGACCTTCCAATCTTTTCCTGAGAAAAACACTCTAAGTTCCTATATAACAAATCATGGAAAAGAACTTTACCTCCGGAACCCCAGGAATTTTCTCACAAAATCCGAACACAAGGACGAGTTTTAACGAAACACACCGATAGCTACAAAATCGTAATCGCTTGCACCATGCTTACCGATGCTCTCTACATTACCCACGGAGTAATATCAGAGTATCCAATATGTTGTGTTCCCTTGTAGGGGAAATGTACATGCTGAGAAGGGAAAACCTTCCTGGGTACTTGGGCAAAGTCCGAGATCATGACTACCACTACTACCCATTAGGCCGAGAACTATCTAGGTAATTTAAATCCCCCAAGATGGTTGTACTCTCGCCGAAACTTAGTTAATGCAAACCGAAAAGAAGTGAAGTTATTGCCGCCAGAGCTGTTAGAAGCACGATAGACAACTCCGATTGGTTAACCTTGAGTTTCCACGGGATTAGGCACCAGCCCAAATTCACAAGACTACTCAATTTGTCTAATTGCTCCCTGATTTGCGGACGCACTCCTCTTAGGTCACAACATGGGACCCATATGTTTCTCTGATAGAATGTCCTTGGCCCAGTACGGTGATTAGCGTGTGAACGCATTGGGAAGAGAGAGGAGGAGGGTAACGAACGTTACTGATACGAGAGCGTTGTTAACAACTTTTTCCATCATAAATGAATCACGACGACGAAGAAGAAGACCTGTAGTCCCTCACGACAGCAACTACATGTACATCGGGAATGAACCTGTTCTACGTGCTTCTTCACATGACTATGCACGAAGGAGGGTAATTGCCAACAACTGCTTATTAGTATCGCTCGTCTCCTTTCGTCGAATTTATCCGGGGTATGTAACACTTTGCCGTAATAAACCAGTGTGCAAGCACCAATATCACCGCTGTTGTGCACGTCCCTAAAGGCACCCATGTGATTACATTTTCTTTATCTTAATCTTCGGATAAGCTACTACCCCTCACCATATGCTCGAGGGAGTACAATTTGACCTAACCGTAACTTTTTCCAAGCTATTTGTCCTCTGCCTGTTGTGAATGTAAATCAATTTTGTCGAATGCCATTTCTTATGAATTCTAATTTAAAAAATTTTTCAGGAGTACGCAAATTACTTGTCTAAATTAATAATGCTTTCCGGGGGATGAAAACTGCAGTTAATAAGAAATGGTGTCTATTTCGAACAATGGGCCTTCGAATAAATGTTGTTCGCGATGCGTCGTAATCCCCTGTCCCTTACATATTTTCCTAATGTCTTTAACCGACCTCACTACGATGTTATGATGTCGCTGTCTTTGTGACATTACATTATCACGCACGGCCATGAATAAATTCTACTAGAACTACATTCCTCGTCCGAACCCATCCTAAATCAGTGTGGGATGAAATATCAGCAAATACAGTACATACTACTTCAGGGAACTGCGAGCAACGAAGATGGACAATTCAAATGTAAGAGGGGGGGGGGGGGAGGCAGGGAGGGCGGCTGGCCCCCCCCCTCCCTAATGGTTTGGGAGCCGAAAAAATGAAATCGATAGAATGATGTTTGAAGCACACGTGTTCCGTCCGGGGGTGGGGTGAAGTGTCAAAATACGTTATCCACTTAGGTTAATTTGCTCAAATCGATACTCAACTGTTGCTGTACTATATCGGTTCGCCAATTAGTATATTTTACGTTTCGAGAACACTGGGTCATATGAGCCCCCGTCTGTTATATTAGGTGAAAGAACTCAAAGTTAACTTGCAAACTTCGCAGCTCCTTCCGCCCTTATTCAAGGCCGTAGCGAGCGGAGGGGGGGGGGGTCTGTCGTCGACGAAGAAAATAGGAAGAAAAGAGCGTAAAGAGGAGAGGCAGGGAAGGAGTAGGGGAAAGGGAGATTAGGGAAAAAGAAAAGAGGAGAGGAGGAAAAGAGGAAAAGGGGAAGGTAAAGGAAAAGGGAAGTAAGGAGTGAGGGGAAGACAGGGAATGGAAGAGGAATAGAAACCAAAACGGAAGCCAGACTTAGCATCGGCTATTTCGCTCTATTTGGTCTCTTCATCTAATTGGCCGATTGCATTAAGCGTCGCAAGAGAAAATGGCACGTCGGCCAACATGTATATGGACGTGCTCGTCGCCGTCGGTGTAACTGGATGAGTGACCGAGTCTGTCGCAATCGGCAAAATGTGAAAATGCGTTGCGTTTGACATTTTATTTTTCATGAGTTTGCCAGTTCTTTGACAGATTTTCTTTTTTTCCAACATGCCAGAAAGCATAAAAAATCAAGCCATTTTGCTGAAAACATAAGAAATAATTTCCTAGCCCTAACAATGAGACAGTCGGTTTTAGGCGGGAATCATTCGATCGGCATAGCTAGAGTGCAGGGCGAGAGATAATAGAGAGGTCCCCCAGTCTTCTTTTAGATCGAAATTCGACAAATAACTACCCAACTTTGGGCAAGAATAACTTAAAATCTGGTAGAGATATCTAATGCATAAGTTGGGAAGATGATGTACTACAATGGCCGAAACTTTTATCAATTTGCACCCACCATTGAAGTGTCAGAAATTTGGCGCACTTTTGCGCGCATTGTGTACTTAGGTCTGCTTCACACTCACGCGTGCATAACAATCGGTCATTGTTTTGGGTTCGGGCCAAATTTGTGGCGTTGCAAATTCAAAGGGTTCCGCGTAATTGGTGAGCGGGCTCAAGTTACGATCGCCCACTTTTATGAAAAATTATTCACCAGATTGCATCTGCGGACGCTTAATATTCGAATTTGCCAGAGGGGAGGGGGACCCCCCTCCCCTGACATACCCGCCTCCCATATCCGTCACCATTGCCAGATCATTCCGTCGGCAAAACATAATCTCTACCACCCCCCAAGTATCAAACCCATCCTACTACGCCCCTGCTCATGGTGTGACGTGGCATGCAATGATCACTCCACCCATCCGATTTTACGCCCATAACTAGTCTTCGAATCGCATTAGAAACCAAAGTAATGGACAAAAGACCCTGCCCTACCTGTACAGAACGTAGGTACCTTTTCATCATCGGGTTTATTTTTTGTCAGTTTATTTGGACTGAAAATATGATCCCCCGGAAAATTTTCATGCCTTTTCATTTTTCCAGAACATTCAGATTTCTGTCAAAACTCCGCGACGTAGATACACTTACAAGTGTATCAAATGTGGCACCATTTTGCATCTAAGCAGTATTAATACTAAAAAAAAAGGGATTCCCCTTAAACGCCCTCCCCCCATGTCGACATCAATCTCCACTCTGCCCCCCCCCCCTGTCGTACAAACCTTGTGGCGGGCCGCCCCTGGTCTAAACGCATTATGACAGCTTTGCAGTACAGTGATTATTGTGACCTTGGGTGTGTTTCTCTCTTCGCTGCTCCCTCTCTAAACCATATATTATTGTTTCACCAGTTCAAATGAAGTGGATGAGCTCTTCCCAACCTCGAAAATCGATTGACGTATCTGCGGAACAGCTCTCCAACACCATTGAACTGAAGTAAATATGGAAAGAATGTTCAACGTTAGTGGAATATGATGTTTATCACTTTACGGTTTTTTGTATAAAGTATTAGGGTATGTTTTCAGATCTCGCATGTTCGGTTTTCCATTCTTAACTGTCGGATGTCCGCATATGCGCTGTTACTGTAATAAAATGTGCCGAGGAGGCCAAGTTCAAACATACGGCCAAGCCATGGCGCGCGTAGTTTTTTTTTCACGCACACTTACTATACCAAACTCATTGAAGCAAGTCACTCAAAATGAACAAGTCAAGCAATCGTGCGATTACTCAGTCAGTAGAATGTCGCCCTTTACCGGGAGATCTGGGATCGATCCCTGTCGGGTCACCCAAAGACAAATTGTTTCCTTGTTGCCTCATGTCCTGGGTGTTCAGTTTCGAGGGATGCGAGTACGGACAACGAGGGGTAAAATGCAAATTACAGCTGCCGTCTGCGTTGATCACCCCTAGTTAACTCACTCCCATGGGAGCATATCAATCGGATATGGTGGGCAGATCATGGTGGGGGGGGGGGGGGGTGGCAGCGTAATAGTGGGAGTCCGAGCGAACAACCATCATAGGGGCCCCCTGCCCCCCCCCCCCTCCCTCTGCGGACTGACCTCGCCGTGGTCATCACGTGACTGCAGTCACGCTCCACCGACTGGCGTGCTTCGACCTGCAGGGGAGGTAAGAGCAGACTAATCCCATGACGAATGGTCGAGGTACCCCCCCCCCCCTTCAGAAAGCATTCATTAGCGATACTTCGATCCGTGTACCTAGTGAAGGATCCGCTACTGACAATAACGGCAGTATCCAGGCCTGTCCTCTGTCCATATCGCCCTAGGGTTCGTTCCTCTGCTCGACAAGTAAATCATTGAAATCGACCTGAAGTCACGAATGTGACTCTGTGTTTAGGTAGCATCGGTCAGTTGGCGCGGTCCAGCTGATATTGCAATTGACGTACACTTCATTTAGAAAATAATAAAGGAGTAGTCGATAGGAAAGTCATTGGACGAGGGACTCGAGCCTGAATCAAGAGTCGAGAGCCCAAGCTCCCTACCTGTATTCGTGCCCGACTACCTTTTATGACGTCATTCCATCGGAACACGACAGGGGTCAATTTTGCAAATCTGTTGCAAATGCCCAAATCGCCAAATCAGCAGGACCGCTGATAGGAACCAATTTCGAAAAAGGCGCTTGAATCCCCCCGGCGCGCCGTGAAGAACAAGAGCCTGTCAAGCGGGCAGTCAGTACATCCGTGCCAATGATTCGTGACGTGGGGGTGGGGGTGGCGGATGCTGAGGAGATGGAAGCGGTGCTCTTGTTGAATGGTGCCACTGGGTACTTCAGACACAAGTTCCACGTCCTGGAGTCTCGACTCTGGGAAGAAAGAAAGCAAGACCACACCGAAGACCGAGAATCACAGCGTACTCAGTTTAGAAACATGGATTGTCATCTCATAAGCTGGCGATCGGACAATACGAGTGATGTGGTATACAGACCACACCATCACGGAGCAAATGGATGCTTAACTAACCACTTCTTCGAGAGTGGGTCGAATTTTCTCACGGGATCCGGACCGGAAGGACGGACTCCTTATCGTCGGCGATCTGAACGTTCACGTGGAGACCCAGATGGACAACAGTGCTCAGCGTTTTTGCAACAAGCTGAAGTCGTACGGTCTCGTTCAGCTCGTACAGGATCCTACCCACGTGCGCGGTCAACGCTGGACGTTGTCATTACAACGACACAGAGAGGGACATCTTTCTGCCATCAATGTCAGCGATCCTGTTCTCTCAGATCACATTGGCAGAGTAACACGTGACCATTTCGCAGTAAGCTTCACAACCACTTTAACGAAGCCAGCCCCCCTCCGCAAAGGTGTCCTACCGAAAATACTTAGGGATTCGTCTGCCTTCTTCACACGGGATGAATCGCCAACTCGCCCTTTGCTGAATCGTACGACTGGACCTCGACTGAGCTTGTCGACGCTACAACATGGTCTGTTGACTGGCTGGACAATCACGCCCCCATCATCAGAAAGGTGATAACAATGAGGGCCCCAACCCAACAGTGGTACTCTGATGAGTTGCATGGGTTGCACGGAGGCCAAGCATTCTCCAGCGCAGCGGAGAACGGGAATGGCGTGCGAGTGGTCTTGCCATCAATCACCAGATCTACCGGGAACACTGGTCTCCTACGACAGGCTCGACGAAACAAAACGTCCAGTACTTCTGACGGGAAGACCACTGCCTTTGGTCGTGACCAGAGGGGAAGTGTTTTGTGTAGTGAGTCAATTGATCGGTGACAAGACCCGTTTCTACGCTCGTGATATCCTTCCGGACGATGATACCAGGATGCATCGCTGTGATTTTTTTCATCAGCAAGATCCAGCCGGATACACGATACTCTCGCCGACCACAGACATCGTGACGTGTGGACAATACGGGGGACCTGGCCCTACCTGTGTCGGGTCCTGTGCTCCACTCGGCCACGACAACCGAGGGCGAGGTGAGAAACTATGATCCGAAGCGCCCTTTCAAATCCGGCGATCTACCCAATTCAACCTGGCTGTTGAAGTATTGGCGTCGATCAGTATCACCGCTAAAAACAGCAATCGTCAACTCACCTCTCTCACAGAACACCGAATGCCAGACGACTTCAAAATGCCCATATAACCCCGATTCTAAAGAAAAGCGGGGCTGGATCAGGACGAACCACTAAAACAACTGCCGAGCGATTTTTTTCCAAACACTGGCCGTTTAGCTCGGAAATTGGTGGAGAGCCGGTGGTTTGAAAAGACGCTTGGGAGCATCACCTAACCAGAAAACAATCCTCAATTCACCCATCAGTCTGATTACCGGAAGCAGCACTCAACTGAAATGCAATTCTGAGTGTACAGAGTGATGTCTCAACTCCTGGACAAAAGCCAAGCCCAGTTTGCTTGGTCTTGCTGGATTTGTCAGCCGCTTTCGACACTCTCAACCACGAGTTAATGGTGGGTAGACTCCACGACGGATTCGGAGTAAGTAGAGTGACGGAATGGGATGGATTGGATTGTCGTGGATGGATTTCTTCATATTACATGAGGGAAACAATATTTTCCATCGAAGTTCGGCGTCCACCACGTCTGTCTGCACAGGGTGTAGCCCAGGGATCAATTCTGGGGGCCCTAAGCCGTACACCTCTACACCTCACCCTGAAGATCTACGCGGGGCACGGGATATGCTTAAGCCTTCCATTTATAAGTTTGTCGAACACAGCGTACACATCATTCAACCCTGTGGACGATTGGTTCGCGTGCAGACGCTCAGGTCTTGTTTTTTCAGCGGTCTGTCAAGAACTCAGGGGTGGTGCTAACATAGCTGCGCTGAATGCAAAATAAAACCGAGATGATTGTTTCACCACGGGCGTCACATAAAAACGTCAGTGACATCTCACTCAAAGTTGGTAGCTCTGTGAGCACGCCTGTGGATCAGCAGTGCAGAAACCTTGGTGTAACCTACGATCCCCACCTTGAGATGCTACAACAGGTAAACAGCATTTGTAGATCTGGTTACGCTTCACTGCGAAGCATCGGTGCAATACGGCGTTATCTAACCACTGAAGCCACCAAGTCACTTGTACACGCCCTGGTGATCTCGCGCATAGACTATTGTAATGCCTTGCTGTATGGGGTGCCACAAGTTATCCTGAACGAATTACAACGGCTTCAAAATACTGGCCGCGAGAATCATCACTCGGACTCCCCGCTCATCGCACATCCCCCATTTTCTAACGGGATCTCCACTGGTTACCAGATGAGCAACGAATTATCTTCAAAACCCCTTCTTGGCATACAAGTCTATCCACCACGAAGCCCCATCCTACATGAGCGATATGCTTGAGATTCACCGTCCACGCCGAGCGCTACGGTCGACTGGTCCGCTTTCCCTGGTAATCCCTCGAGTCCGCACAGTGCGTTAGCCTTTTTACATATCCGTTTTTTCGATTTTTATCAAATTTCTGATTAATTAATGTGACTTTATATTTACCCTATACATATTTTTCGATTCAGAGACATTTTATTGTATATTGACTGTTTATATTTTATTTCTCATACTTTTACTCACTTTTATTCACGTGCGCTTTACTGTGAAGCGCCTTTGAACACATTCCGTGATTCAGGCGCTATATAAATATGGTATACAATACTAATAATAATAATTGGAGCCATGGGCAATTTTGATAACCTGAATTAAATCACCCCGAATTCACCTTAGCTCCACTGAAGTCAGATCAGGACGATATAATCTTTCCTCATACGGCAAATCTCGCAGGACACGGGAAACTAACCTCCGTAGGCCCTCCTTCGAACGTTCCCAATTAACAGCTTATCTTTCGCGAACCCCCAACCTCCGCTCGGTTACACGTGAACCTCGAAGCCTAGCAGTAGGCTGCTGCGAACATCTCTTATAAGAGCAATGCCGTCACGCCCCGCTGCACACTGGTGTATGATAACCTTGTAAACATGATAAGTCCAGAAAGTCCAGATTCAAATTGGGGTGTATTTCTTATGGGGAGTGCAGGACACCTGATGAGGTGCATTTCTTATGGGAGTACAGGACACCTATTATTTTTGGTTTCAATCGGGGTTATTTCAATATTTTGGCTCTAAATTCAGCTTGTAAACACGATAACTTGACCCACCTGAATGGATGAGGCGATTACTTAGTATTGACATTAGGTGTAGCTTTCTTATCAGAAATGAGTGAAGAAATCACTGTCTTCTGGTTTTCTAGTTGTTCTTATTACGGCGCCTATTCCCTGGAATGTATAAGCTCATGATCCGCCCAATCTTTCATGAGAAAAACAATCTATGTAAACTATAAGAACAAATAAGACCCGAAATTTTTCTTCGAAATCCGAACACAAGGAACGAGTTTTGAACGAAACACATCGATAGCTACAAAATCGTAATCGCTTGCACCATGCTTGCCGATGCTCTCTACATTAACCACGGAATCAATACTCAATAATTAATCCAATATGTTTGTGTTCCCTGGTAGGGGAAAGAACATGCTGAGAAGGGAAACAGTCCTGGGTAACATTGGGAAAGCCGAAATTGTGACTACCACTACTACCACCAGAGAACTATCTGGGTAATTTAAATCCCCCACGATGGTTGTACTCTCGCCGAAACTTTGTTATGCATACCGAAAAGGAGTGAGTTATTGCCATCAGAGCTCTCAGAAGCACGATAGACAACTCCGATTGTTAAACTTGAGTTTACACGGGATTATGCACCAGACAAAATTCACAAGACTACTGTTGATGTCTTCCTTCGTATACTATTCAATCAGACCTGACATAAAACACGACTCCACCACCAATGCCACGGAGATTATCTGTGATCTTGCTCTAGAAAAAAAACGATCGGGAATTAACTCAGCTGTGGAAGTGTCATCATTCAAGCCAAGGAACTGTAGTCCCAACTACGTCGGGGATGCGATCTGACCCCCAACGCCAAAAGCTGGAGCTCGCCGAACTTTTCCTAATACTTTGAACATTAGCGCGAAAAGACAACTTATTGCGCGTAATATGATATCGCTTGAATTGCTGACACCTAATTCACCGCTGGACAAACGTCTAATAGGGACCCTGTCAGTTGTGCTCCCTCGGACCTTCACCCCCGCATGTAGTTTAACAACAGCCCTCAGCCCTAAAATTAATAATTTAAAAGAAAAAAAAAACTTGACAAACACTGAAGTCCCTGTACCATTGAGGTGAATCACATCCTTAGCAAATAGAGCCATCCTCCCTAAAATCACGAACCACAAACTGGACACCCTTCTCGTCGCGCTCCAACTTCAACCAACTGTTCAGACCAACTATCGTCCTGCCGTTAACTCGGCCGTCGAACCTAGGATGGATTACCGCAAATATAATGCGATTTCCGACCTAGTCGACTTCAACCCACGAATCAATTCCTTTAATCGGGATCTCAGAACTCCCTGCGAGCCATTCCTGAGGTAATCGCTCCCTGCGAGCCATTCCTGAGGTAATCGCTCCCCGAGCCATTCCTGAGGTAATCGCTCCCCGAGCCATTCCCGAGGTAGGTAATCGCTCCCCGAGCCATTCCCGAGGTAATCGCTCCCCGAGCCATTCCTGAGGTAATCGCTCCCCGAGCCATTCCTGAGGTAATCGCTCCCTACCTCGACAACCACTACCTCTTAGCCTGACCATCAAACAATCCTATTCACCTTCTGACTGGTGTCCTCAACCCTAGCACTAGCTAATACGTGTTCGTTTCGACTTATCACCCCCACTAAATTAAGAAATCTACACACCTGCCGATAGAATCCCCTAATAGCAGGTACTTACCACAAACTTTTTCTTCCCCCACAACCCTATGCTATCCCCTTACCCTTAGTACAACTACCACTCCTATCATTAGGTCCATTCCTTTCCGCCTCCCCCCCCCTTCTCCCCTCCCCCTTCTTCCGCACCGGCATCCAGCATCGCACGCTCCAATTGACCCCCTTGAACTATCTCCTCTACTTCCAGCCCGGAAGGAATTAGTCGTAACAATTCTGTAATTCCCCGTCCTAATGCCACTCTTTCCTACAAAGGAGCCTCCCCCTACAACGGAGCCTGCTGTCGCTGATTATCACCCGCCCCCAATTTCGCTTCCAACCCAGAGTCCAACACATTCCATCACCGACATCCGACACATATAAACGAACCCATCCTTCCTAGTCTGCTCAAAACTAGCTCCCTTGAGACTCAACCGATTCGTGAAAATCACCCAAATTTCACATCTCTGACAGACAACTAACTTGCCCTCCAAGTTTCGTATCGCATAGGATCGCACTAGTGTGAACAGCCCCTTCATCCACAAAAACATCACCGAGACAGCTGACCGCAAACCTCTAGTCCATAACATGTTTACTAATAATGTACAAGGGGATAATAGGGTCCAATAATATAAGTATCCATCTGAATAATTATAACACATTCTGGAAGAACAGAACGGAACAAGACCTATTAGGTTACGAACAAGAACGCATATATGCGTAGTGATTATTTGCCAACTATCCAACCTCTGTAACAAAAGAAGCTTCCAAGATCACCTAGAATCTTAATATTCATTCTAAGCAGGCAGGTAGCAGAAATAATTCCTCAGCACACGCCAACACGTCCGGATTGTGCTGTCAAGTGGGGTTGCAAGGAACACGTTTTCCTTTGGTATTAAGTAATGCAATAATACATGGTGCCCATATTCATACTTCCTCGAAATGATAGGGGTTTCTATCTACCTATGTTGTAAGAGCAATCAACAATATGGAATTGGACATTATGCATGGACGTGTACACGTCCGGTGAACTTGCAAATGTTTTTAACGGACAATTTCCGAGTGTCACGTGATCAGCCCTTGGCCGGTTGGAGAGCGACCATAAATTAGCGGAGGTCTTTGGTTATAAGGATGACTTGGTGGGGGCAGCGTGTGTACACTGAGCCGGCTTCCTCACGTGTAACAATGAATCAGTCCATTTTACCCAATGCTCAGCCCAAACCCCATTTAACATCTTATGAACCGTTCTTGTGAGCAGTTTATGGGCACGGAGCTGTCAAAAGACCGTACTGAGATCGGAACTCACTAACAAGATACTTGCCATCATTAGATATCGTGCTGACAAGGTTTTTGTTTAACTCTGCCCGTAGTGGCTTGAATGACTTTGACTGGCACTAAAAACACCGGGTTCATCCACCACATGAGCAACCCAACGTCGCCTCATTGGAACTTGCTACCTGTGTTGTTTAGATATCGTGCTGACAAGGATGTCACACACAAACACAGCACACGCAAACATACACACCACACACACAAACACACACACACACACAAACACACACACACACACACAAACACACACACACGCAAAGAACATGATGCATTGCATAATTACTTTTGCCTCGGCAAAAGAGAATAAAAAACAGCTGCTCTCCCAGTCTAAAAAGTTGTTGCGAAGACTCCAGGACCCACTAACTCATTTAGCAGTTGTCTAGATAGACTTTACCAGAACGCGTATGACTCAACCACCACATGGATAGTCGGAGCAATTAAGAGTCACAGAATAGACACAAATATCTGTCTATGGTGAGCGCATCATGGGTCATGAACCTGGCAGCAATTCGCACAATGATCGCTTTGATATTGATCTGATATAGACGACCACTCACTGCTGCTCCTCTGCGTAGCTCTAAACTCTTTCAATCTGTACATTAGCGATCTGAACTGTACAAATAAACTCGATAGTGAAACAGTTCGAATCTCCAGTGAAGATTTAATTCTTGCCTCGGAATATGGGCGACGTTGGAAAGAAATGTGGAATCCATAACTTGGATACATTCAGTGGGTAGAAAACTTGCAAAAAAAGTGAAGAGCACTAACGGCTGAGACATACCTGAAAAGGTCACACAAGCCCCGGGAACCGAACTGAATTACAAACCAGATCCAGGCCATCACGCATAGGCAAAGAATGAATCGACAAAGAATAGTCTGGATCACAAAACATAAAAAAATCGACATTATGTATGGAGGAGGCCGATAAACATCTGATGTTCACAGGCTGTATCTACGACGTCACCAGTACGAGAGAGGTTGAGGCTAAAATCAATATTCAGTATAATGTGTGGGTTGACGAGGAACAAACCCCACTGCAGGCAGCGAGGAAAAAAAATAATCAAACACAGGTGGTTGGCAAAAATGAATGAATGGCGGTGTAAATAGTCACACAGGCACCCTACCGAGTAGAAAGAAACATATGCATGTTTATTAGCCCATGCAAGGGTAACAATCAAGGAATTTGCTATATTGGATAGCTGATGACTTGCAGGGAAACGGAGGCGCTGCCGAACATAAGGAGCCACCAAGCCCATATGATAGGGATATGGACTGACACGTAGTGTCGGAGATGCTTAGCATATGATTTGACACTCTGGACCACATCTCAGTGAGCTGCAATGACCAGCAGGACTCGAGTACCTGGAGAGTCATAGCAACGTGTCCACATGACAAACACTATGGCTCCGCTAATGAGGGAAACCCTGGTTACATCAACTAGAGGATGTGATGAATAATAATAATAATAAACACCGACGAGAACATACTCTGGGACTTAATCGTCCGAGGAAAACGGACACTAAACAATTAATTTCAACGATAATAAAAAATCTAGATCAGGGTAGCGAATTTTAAAGTCCTAGTATTGTGGAACGCGGAAGCAGAAGTGGCGCCACTGTAGTGGAAGCACTAGGAACTGTCATCACGGTATGAACGTGCCACAAATTAAATATATTCTAAATAAGGTGGAGATGGGTTTCTTGTTGAATGATGTTGACCGTATCTGGAATGATTACCAGATTCAGACTGTTGGAATCATTCGTTGGCTATAGTAGGACGAAATATAAAACAGGTGGTCATCGTCTGAGGACTTGAATAAATTAGGGCGCGTAATACACCCAGATTGAAACAAAAAGAATTGAAGAGGAAATAATAAAAGGGGTCGTATGGTTCTTGCACAGGTTAGCTTATTTGCCAAACTCTTGCGACCAACTAGTATATGGAATATTATTTACTGTCCGAAATCGTGGGCTACTTGTATGCACTCCACAATGCAATTGAAAACAACAGGAATGATTCGAGATCATTTCATGTATCAGTCGGGGAACTTTACATGGCGCTCCCAGAAGAGTGATTTACACAACATACCGACTCCTGGTGAGGCCATCGAGGAGACTGATAAGATTCGAGATTCGAAATCCACTCCCCTGCTAATTACCCAAGGTGTTGTGAGATAGGTCGAAACCTGGTAGTCAAATAAAAATAGAAACCGAGAGTGATGAAAATCACCACTTTCCTTGCCTCGCTCCGCCCGCCCACATTGGTCGCTGGGGTCAGCAAAGAACTGTGACAATTAATCCACAATAAATACAATTTTAAAGAATCGGTATATGGAGAGTGTTATTCCAAAGATTCCGACGAACTGGGGAGGTCCCGTTGAGCGAATCCACGACGCTAGAACCTGCAACAAATTTTAGCTACTCCCCTCAATACCATCTATTTCTCAAATATTGAGAACGATGTCATTTTTAAAAACTCCTTGCTCCGTATTCCGAGCCCCTGCAGAAGAAGACAAATAGGATTTTTTCGTGGTTATACATTTTTGGGTGGTCATTCCGGCTCAAATTCCTCGAAATTCCCACCGAAGTTTTGTTTACATTCAAATCAATCTCTTATTGAGTACCGGCAGAGAGATTCAGCACCGCACATTCGGGGAGATCATGTGGTGAAATTGGCTAATTGCTGCTATAGATCCTTGCAGCATGTCGGATACATGTGTTATCAAAATGAATACGATGGAGACAGTATAGGTTATCTGTCTCTACCAATTGGAACTCTCTTGTTTCCTCGCTCGCGTCGGCAACGCCAGGAATGATCAGAAGCGTGCTTTACCATGTAACTGCAAGTAAAGATTGTGTCAGTATTCATTCGTCCCAAGAACATTATGTGATTGGAACGCTCTCCCACACGATGTAGTCGTCATCATGAGAACAGTCAGTTACATCAAAATCTAGAATTTAGACGCGACGCGACTTTTCCGTGAAGCTCTATTCTGGCTGTTCGGCTCCGTGTGGGAGCGTTGACAAGTAATATATAATACTTTTTTTGTGTGTATGTAAATATACCTAGTATCATAAATATAATTTTCATTATATATAAATTAGTTTCACCTAAATCACGTATATAGTAACTCCATACGGGAGAAAAATGATACTCCACAGAACCTCACACAAGCTACCACAATTCCACAACACAGTTGTGTTTCATATTCGATATTCACACTTCCTTCTTTCATTATATTCTTTTTTCTTTCTTCATTCATTCCCACATTCATTCAGGAGAACCTGTGATGGATTACAATTGGAAGGTAAAAAAACACAATATGTACGAGATACATTAAGCACAAAGTAATCAATGAAGTGCTTTTAAGTAGCGATGGTTTCAACCAATGGTGTCTAATCCAGTCGACAACGTATAAGAGGTCACTCATTACAATTGCCAGAGTCCCAAAATAGGAAAGTAACCCAGCCATCAAATGGGACGTTCGAACTCTTCAAGGCTAGGCGGTCATTTTCGGAGAAGCTGCCTCAGTTCCAACACCCTTTGATAAATCATGATCCTGACAAACGTCTGCGTTGCTAATGCTTCTACTAGTAGTCAGATGCACTCAATGCGAAGTGGCCCGACTGGCTGCTAGCGTAAACAATCCCAATCAAGTCCTTAATTCTCCTTCTTCGCGGCCGATGTGTGTTTCTTCTGCCATAATTAGGAAAAGTATATATACTATCATTTGATACGGGTGTATTTCGTCCAATGGACACGTCTCTTGAAAGACTGATTTGTCCATGCCGTGTAGCACAGCATATACTACCTAGAAAACTAGGCAGTCTCCTGAATCTGTTGACACGTTTCGTCTGATCGGACACAGCGGCATACACAGACAGCAACATTATCAGAGATTGGGAACGAATATTTTAATAATTACTTAATGTATAAATACGTAATGAATTTCCGGCCTAAGTTATATGAATCTAAATGATATGCATCAAAGAAAAGTTTAGGTGCGTTCTGAGAGTTCGAATGACGAAACTGTTTCGAACTGGTGAAGTTCTAGGGGACTCTCGCTTAAACACAATTTAATGCAATAAAAATTGAAACTCGGACTGGACGGAATTTTCAAGAGGGGTGAGAATGAATGTCTCCTATATATCTCCATATGCGGGGGAACGTTGCACTGTGGGAAAAATACAACATGGCAGTCTTAGAACAATTCAAATTCTTCTAAACAGGAGACAATTGTAGTCTCCCAAATAGGAGAATCTTCCCGATTGACTGTGTCAGTTTATTCGCACTTGGGCGGGGTGCTCTGACTGTAGAAAGGTAAACCGGCTCCTTTCTAGGAGCCTTTTTCAGGGGTTGTGTAAATGACTTCTGCTCATTAAAGATACACGTTGATAATCATTTGTACTGTCATAACAATCGATACGGTGATGGGTGAAAACGTAAACGTGGGAGAAGAACGAAACCTTCAAACGTCACAATGAAATTGAAATAGGTAACATTGTAGTGTGAATACAATAGGTGTCCCTTGACTGCCTGAAATATCACTCCTATCATTGAGCCATGTTTACTAGGTACGCGGAACGCGGGACACGGAACGGCGGAAAAGATCCACGCGGAATGCGGAAATAATCATTGCTGTGTATTACAATGAAGCTGTTCACTTGGCGTGGCGGACCGCGGATACCCGGCTAGAACGTGGGGACACGGAAATAATTCGACATGTCGATTTTTTTCCGTCCGTTCCGCTCGCCCTCAGCTTCTGAGAGGGCCGTATGTTATGTATGTATGTATGTTGTATGTATGTATGTAATGTATGTAGGTATGTATGTATGTATGTATGTATGTATGTATGTAGTACTTTCGTCCTATCAGATGAGAATGCCAATTTTCACATGCGCTCTAGGATATGGCTAAAGTAATCGTTATAAATATTACCTCTTAGTGACTTGCATGCCGGTTTCTCCTGTGATTCTTATTTGGACAATACACATTTTACCATGATTAAGACGTCCTAACTGTCTTCTTGTCCGGAAGACATATTTTAACAAAGCGCCAGTGAATCCGTAATATAATATCCGAATGCACTCTGAAACCAGTGTTTATGAATGGAACACCTGCTTCAACACCTTTTGCCCCTACGTTCGAAAAACATTTAAATTCGACATAATTTGAATAAACTATATGCCCTTATTGGGAACATGCTTGAACACACCCATGTCTAGAAGTTAACACAAGGTTTGCATATTATCCAACACAAGATAAGCTGCTGTCGAACTACGATATCCTTCTTGTATTCGATCCCTGCGTGCTTGTGCAAACGTGGAGTTGCAGGCGCCATCTTCCCAGACTGCCATAACTGGCAAGTGAATAAGTTCCGTTGGCAAACAATTCCGTGTGTTTTCTTGGGCAGCGGAACGTTTTTCCGCGTGCCTGTACTTTTTCCGCATCATGATTCGCGTACCGATTCCGCGCGCACTAGTAAACACGGCTTTAGAATAGGCTCACAAAACATCCTGCAGTAGGTAACTATTTAAAACTAGACCTTGCTTATGAGAAACACTCGCTTTGTGGCCTCCATCTCAGAAATAAAGAGTCAATGAAACACAGCCGCCTTCTCGCGGAGAGTTCATTGAGGATGACTGTGGAAAGATCATTGACGAATAACTCTGACTCCTTGAAGATCCATTGGTAATTGCTATTAGTGGGAGACTAGCACAAGTAGGACCCCAGCGAACACTGACCGCAAGAGCGCCTAGCGGCACTGGAACCTGGCCTCCTCGCCAAGGGGGGTGGGAAACACGACACCCGGTGACCTTCCATCGATTAATCAACTGAAATGTCGAGAAGCGAAAACATGCTCGAGCAAATGGTGGTGAGCAGACTGAGCCCATAAGCTCCCAATTTTTCACACCACAGATAGAAGAATTAAACTGAAAAAAAAAAACATGGCGAACGAATGAACAGACCACGAATACGGATGATGGATGACGGACATAACCCGTTCTAGGAAGTTTGACCATAAAATAACACAAGTTCTACGCCGATTACATTGGTTGCCCCCTCTGTCGAATCCCGTTTCAAAATCATCATGATGACGTACAAGGTCCTCAATGGTTTGGCACCTCAGTACCTACCACCCTCGAGAGCATGATCGACAGCCGACTTACCGAGCGGA
The DNA here is from genome assembly GCA_026419785.1 of Sclerodactyla briareus. Classification (NCBI taxonomy): domain Eukaryota; kingdom Metazoa; phylum Echinodermata; class Holothuroidea; order Dendrochirotida; family Sclerodactylidae; genus Sclerodactyla; species Sclerodactyla briareus. The sequence goes on along the minus strand of JAODTK010001444.1, from coordinate 377,607 downwards.
ACCCTTCGTTCCTCATCCCAGCCTTCTTCTACATGTACCTCGGTGGAATCGTGAAGTCCCTTCGGTCGTCGCTCATTCCCCGTCGCTGCTCCATACCTTGCACGAACTTCCTCTACACTTAATGCAATCACCAAATGTAAACATATTTCAAAGAAAAGCTAAATGTTTTATTTACTAAGGCTTATATCGTTTGGCACCGAGCGCCATTGAGCATTGGGTTCCTTTGAAGATACTGGGGGCGTCTATAATTTCATTTTTATTATTATTATTATTATTATTATTATTATTATTATTATTATTAGTATTATTATTATTATTATTATTATTATTATTTTATTATTATTATTATTATTAATTATATTATATTATTATTATTATTATTATTAAACGAGAACATAATGGCTGCGCATCCACGGCTGGAGAAAATTCCTCCTCCGTAATACAACGATGTAACGCCATCAGACCCGTGGCTGTTTCCAAAACCACAATCGCTGTGCCCCGTATTTGAGTACAAAACGTTTTTTTGTTTTTTTCTGGAGCAACTTTGTCTAATTGCTCTGGATTTGCGGCGAAATCCTATTTGTCACAGGGGGACGGCCTATGTGTTCTCTGATAGAATGGCCTTGGCCTAGTACGGTGAGTAGCATGTAAGGCAGTGAAAAGAGAGGGTCGTCGAACGTTATTAATACGAGAGCGTTTGTAATAGAGCTGCGCCCATAAGACGGAACGAAAGCGTTTGTCGCCGTTTGTAACATTTCCATAAGAACCGTAGTAACGGCGACGAAGATGAATAGACTAGTCCTCTTACCACACTCATGGTACATCGGGAATGACCTGTTCTACGTGCTCTTCACATGTACTATGCACGAAGGAGAGATAATAACAGCAACTGATAGGATTCGAGATCGTCTCTTTTGTCGAACTTATCTGGGGTATGTAACACCGTCCGTACTAAAACCCGTGTGAACCAATATCACCCGCTGTCGTGCACGTCCCCCGAAGGCACTACTCATGTGATTCATTTGCGTTACCTTGGTTACTTAATGGGTCATAGCTACTACCTGGCTCTGTCATATACTCGAAGGGAGTACTTTGGTCCTATCCGTAACGTGTTTTTACCATGCCCCTTCCTCCTGCCTGTTGTGAATGTAAATTATTGTGTCGAATGCATTTTGGATTCTAATATATTCATGAGTGCCCAACTTACTCGTTTAAATTAATAAAACTTTCCGCGGGATGGAAAGCTGCAGTTGTTAAGAAATTCGCTGTCTTGGTGACAATACATCATCACGGCCATGAATAAGATTCTACTAGAGCCTCTACTTTCCTCGTCAGATCCATCTTAACTCATTGTGATTAAATTCAGCAAATACAAACATACTTCAGGGAAATTGTGAGTAATAAAGATTCAATGTAAGATTCATTCTTGCCATAAAACGATCCAGTGCAGAATCAAACATGAAATGGGCTTGAAATATTGAATAGCCCTCACCAACACAATCATCAGTCAATTCTGAACTAGAGCGATGGCGAGTATTGTGTTTTATTATCTGATTATTGTTATATTCTTCATGGACAAGCAAGGACATAACTATGCATACGTAAGATGACCCACATATATGTTATAGATATCGGTATATGTTTGACTCAATTCTATTAGATTCTGAGATTTTCAACCTCCTGCACTTGTTCTCATCAGGTATAGAGGACAGCTGCAGGATGATGTATACATTATACATGATACATGATAAAAATCTAATAGCTGGATAAAAACTGAATGCGCTAGTCCGAACCGGAAGTTCATGGGGCTTTCCGTTCGGCGTATACCCTTGGAAGTTTGTGTATTGTGAAGCATATTGCGCAAGATCGAAATGCATCCCATCATGCAAAGATAATCAATGTCATACTTGCACCACCCGCAAACATTCTTTGTTTTCTATTTTGAAAATTCAAACATTACTTTCACTTTGACAGCATTCAGTCCAGGGGAAGGTTGCTGTTTGGTTTGGTAGGTGTTGATGTTCTTCAGTGAGAGAAAGACAATAGACTTCTGCTGGATTTGACTTATTCAACAAAATGAAAAGAATACATAACATAATTTTCCTGTGTTGTCCATGTGTGACGTCATGCGTTGTTGCAAAATTGGGATTCTCCTTAGTTTCTCTGCATAATGAATTAAATTTGAAGGCCAATATTCAATAACTCCACATAGGACATCGTATTGCAATGTAATCAACCCTGCGGTTGTTCTCGAGCAAAACTCCCACGAAGCCTCGATAAGCGTTGATAGTTTACTTTCACTTCTTCCCAATGTTCATTCATCTACTCTAATCCCCAGGTTTCTCACCTTAACCAAATATACGAACAGATGGGATTAATCCCCAATGCATAAATTATTGTATATAAAGTTGCACCTCTGCTTGATGTAACGTTTGACGTATAGCATACTGATACTAGTTTCATTCTCGGAGGTCATTCACGGTTGAGAAGCTTATCCCGTTACACCTCGTTAGATCAATGCCAAACTCGACATTATCCACGCACGTCACTGATGCTCCCACCCCTAGGAGGTTGCGCCAAATGTCCAGTGGCCTGGCTGACTGCTAGGTTGAATATTACAGGACAACTCCACTCGAGCCGGTAATTCTTCATTGAGATCGAATAGTATTGTACTACACTGGATAACATCACAGCACGACAGTTTAGCAGTATCACTATTTATTTGATACGTTTCACGGCGGCTCCGTTGTCGCGGAAGGCAGTTGAATAACCCAACAACTGGCTCTTTCTTTTCCTTCAGCGATGGTGATACCATTAGTACAATAGTGTGGAAAAAGAGACTTAGTGGTCACTTTGGGCGGGTGTTGTTGTTGTGTTGGTGGTGAGTGTGTGTGTGTGTGTGTGTGTGTGTGTGTAGTGGTCACACTTTCTCGTTAGCTCAAGGATTTCTCACAACCGTGAGGCTGATTATGACGAAATTCGTGTGTAGCACGGGTTTTTGGGGCGCAAAAGTCACTAGTAAGTAGGTTAATTGGCCTATTTTATGCTATTCATTGTTTAACCGTTAGCAGATGTTATGGGACTTGGTTTTGGCACAAAGGTGCAGGATATATGGTAGATGAACTGTTTAGAAATTTCAGAGTTCGTCGGATTTTCACGAAACTTGGTGAATACGGTCTACCCTCAGTCCCAAAACATTTTTTCATAGATTCAGAGTCACTGGAGGTAATTTCACATGTCTAATTTGCATGATTTTTGCGTAATCCAAAGTTTGCTGGATTTCCATGAAACTTGTAGGTATGGCCACCTTAATCTCCAACATTTTAACTTAAACTGGAGGTCACTGGAGGTCATTCAGTGTGTCTATTTTCGAATTATATTCCAAATTTCAAATTTCAAGGTTTGCTAGATTATTATGAAGCTTGATGGGCATGGACTTCTTTTAGTCCCAAAACATTGAACATTGACTCGAGTCACTGGGGGTTATTCAGTGTGTAATGTTTGTTGGATTCCCATGAATTGTATTAATTGTGGTCCACCATTGGTCTTGATATATATTAATGACAAAATGGGTCCAATGAAAGTTATATTTGTGTCTGATTTGCATATTTAGGCAGTTTCAGTCATATTTCCACAAAACTCTACCCTGTAGACAGTTTTAATAATCAGTCCCTTATGAATTTGAAATTGGTCGCTGACTAGTAGCTGTTCTGTTCAAATTCTTAATACCAAAACGAAAGCACCCTGTAATTGCCCGTGTTAAACTGTTTGGCATAGTGACTATAATGAAGAACCACTGATGCGGCGCAACCAGGGCGAGGCAATGGGGGCGATCGCCTTGTTATACAGTTAGTGTTTTGCCGTTATGTATATAAATAATTCATTGGTAAAAATGAGAGGTCCCATGTCGTTGTAAAGCCAGATCGGACTCTTCAAGTAGTTGTCTCACTTGGAAATAACTCTTACTACCTCATGCATGGTATCAGTGTTGTCCAAGTGAGTTTTCACATATAGCTTTTTGCATGGCGCTATAACAACAAACGAGTTCGGTCATAAAATCCAGTAACAATCGCTGACGAATACTTTTGTAATGAAGCGGTTAAAGCACTCGATTAGTAAATATAGTCAATTTTCCGTACATTCATGTACCTGTAATGACCAATATGTATGTTGAAATGTCAGTTTAAGACTAAGTGGCAACTCGAAAGCAGATGAAAATGCGATTCGATTGTACCCTTAGCCTAGGAAGAAGCTTTTAGAAGTTATATGAGTTGTATTCGATGTATCGTGTACCCGAGAGTCATTCTCAGTTTGACGATGGGTATCGGAAGACATTATAGCTGGAATCCATCCTCAGTGTGTGACAAATAATCCTACGTGGAAATAATCAAGAAGCATAGCTAACTTAGTATAGTTGCCAGAAACACACCTCGAGCGCGTGAAGAATGCCTCATTGGTAGGTTGTGTTTCCGGGGCCCGATAATTACTGGCTTTTATATTGGATTCTTGAATCATTCATATGGCGAAGTATGGCATGCCAAAGCGAGCACGTTTATGGGCATCTCTTTTACATATTTATACTGTTTGTTCATTTACAAAGTTGGCAGAACATATTTGAAAACGCTGCATCAATTCCAGCTTCAGTTCAAACATCTTACTGTTGTTGTTTTTTGTCGCATTGGTTTTGCTTGTCTTCAAAAATGAGTGAGAGGGAAACTGGTCTGGTTCCATTCATTCTCGATTGAACACCGTTTGCCCTAACACACCGAGTGAACAGCCAAATAATCCGTCGTCTGAAGATATACAGTACCCTTGTCATCATTAGAAGACAATTGAAGTTGCGTCGCTAATCCTAACGAGAAGACTTACGACGTGAAACATGGTAGTCCATCAAACATGACTTAAAGTCTCCAATTTTCCAAATATGGGGATGTGTTGAACTGTCCCCCGTATTCCAATTTGGGTTTGACATGGATTGCATTGTGGGGGGCTTGTTTTGGGTTGGCTGCAATGTTTCCGTCTTGCATCGTGGCATCTACTGTTCCATTTGCACTTGCGAACATCACGTAAGGTATTGGAATTGAGTAAATCTGGGATTTTGGGCCCCATTCTTCTGTAAACCTGAAAGGATGCGCTAGCTGGTCGATCACACAATCCGACTGGCTTTGACATTAAAAGAATGTCTGCCAGACGTAAATTCAGTTCTGGTGTGGTAAAGAACAATAGAGACATTGTTAATCTACCTGAATTCCTTCGGAACTCAAGCTGGTATCACGATAATTGGCATCATCTATTTTCAGACATTTATAGTCCTGTAAAAGACGTAATTTATTAGTGAGCGGGTTTTACGCTCGGCTTTGGAAAGTACTATAAGTCCCTCTCATTTAGTCAAAGTCTATTGTTCACAATATTCGAATCCAGCTATGATTCGACGAAACAAGGAAGCAATTTATTTCTTCACATTGCTTTCACCTTAAAACTAGCATTCACTACTCCTGGGAGGGCACATGCCTGGAATACACCTATTGGATCCACCAGCCCCCGCGCTGCTTCCAATTGCCTGCCCTCCTCCTGGCAGGCGACCAGGCCTGGGCATCCAACGCCGTATATCAGGTCTAAACAGTGGAGCGTCAGAGCCTCACAAAAATAGCAAGACGGGAAGCACACTGCGCCACAAAACGGTGCTTGTTCCTTTGTCTCAGATATCGCACCGGCCACACACCACTAAGCCAGTGACGCCATGACTCCATATGCCAGTCCGATGCGTCCACTGCCTCGGCGCGCCACTAGTGACCTGCCGAGGTAAAAACGATGACTTAGTGACTTCCACTTTCTCGCCTAGCACTGGAGGAACCCATCAGTACTGTCCAAGATCCCACCAAAAAACTGGATCTTTTTTTGGTCCCACACTAACAAACTGTATCCTAGCTATCCGACGGATAATGGGCATTGAGGGCCATGCGCAGTGTTGGCTTGCTTCATTTTCCTTTATCTACCATGAACTGCGAACATCTCTAATAAATATTTAGAACACGACTGAGATTAAGAAATAGCAGCACCACTCGCGCACTCAACACACTAATTCACTATAAAAGCAGTGTCCATCTATCACGTCAGGTAAAGAGAGGAGCGCATTTATATACATTAGTGAACGGGTTGTTAGGCACGCTTTGGATGATACATCATCAGCAATATTCGTTGCGTGGAGGCACTAGTTAGATTCCTACAAATATTCGATACCCAACCCTGATAAACGACAGGCGACAGAATTCATTGTTTTCACCTTGTAATTCATTACACCTAAACATAACCTCCATTGTGAACGAATGAATTACGATAGCCTGCTATTAGTTCCTTTCACCATATAAATCAACATCCTTGTCGCGCTCACTGAACAATTCTCTGCTATTTATAATTTTTAGGAGAAAGCTCAGTAACGAATATGGAGAAACCGTGTCCTATACATAGTTAGTGATTGAGTAAAACGTTATGAAACACCACGGGAACTATCGTGTGAACTGATCAGCTATGTTATAGTTGCCATTATTCATCGTAGCCCATAATCCGTCTCCAACTGTATTGATGAAGCAGAATTTGCATTAATAAGGTTAGCGTAGAAAAGCTTTTCCGCCGTAGGGTTGTTGCGAGAGTTGTCTTGATTCATGCCTGCCCACGGGCTCTGTTTCGTTTGATGATTGGTTTTTTTTATGTTTTCGAAGATGTTTCAACAAAGACAAACCTGACTTAATATCTGTAAACCTTTTCCTCGAAACCAGTGTAGAATAAATCAATAAATGACATTGTACCTTCTCGTATGACAGCCAGATTTAAATCGGACGCGCAGGGAAGTCACCTCTGGCGTAATGTTCATGGGCTCCCGATATTTCCACGGCTCCCGTAAATTACTTTATTTATGCGGCTGGAGCAACAGTTAGAATCGAGCTCGTTCCTGAAGATACTTATTTGTCCGCATCCAAGATTATAACATGGTATGTCGACAGTTTCAAATCATAATTTTAGGAGAAGTAGGATGAGTGACCGGATGCCACAAACCTTCTACGGTTTGTTCAAATTTTTAGAACATACTACAGATCATAGCCAAGTGGAGAAGGTCTGAACTCATCCCTGTTGGAATGAACGTTTACAAATAGCAACGAGCGCCCGAAGCACGTGCCTGAAAAGTTTTCCACGTCCTCGCCGATTGACTCCTCGCCCAAAGATACAACTCCACTTGGTTTAAATATAATCCGTTTCGGACATCACGGTCTTTTAAGGCCAATTCACAATCAATAATCACGTTTTCAGTTTACTGAGCGAGGTGAAATACAATGTTTCACTATCTGTCTATTCTCATCTCTGACCCGTCGAAGTACAAGAATACAATAAGAAACATACTACCTGTGTCGATCGATGTAAAAGGCCCCACCGCCGCAGTTAAACCGGCACAATACCCCTGGCCTCCAAGGTGTCTGTGTGTGAGCATGTGCGCGTGAATCATTGTGTGTGTCGTGTTCGTCGCTTTGCCTCAGACACGTTCACTCAAATATACTGTATGTGAGTACTTGAAGCGTATTGCATAGGAGCCCAACAACTTGACACAACTGAAAACATACTAGTCTGCAGTCCGTAGTCCTGTCAAGGTAAACATTTGTTGACGTATTTGAAGATGTTCCAGAGATAACTGACATTATTCATGTCCTTGTATAACATCTTCCTGAAACCGCTCGTACGACCCACAACCACTCGGAATCAGTCATATCAAAAAAATACAATTTCCAATTCTTAGTCTGGATTTATGCATATATTTTATTCACAGAAATGATACACCTAGTATTTATATGTTATTTTCTGCGTTCGTAATTCACTGCCCTATTGACGGGCAATTACGAGGACATAATCAGGGCACGGCACCAATTTATGTCTCCATAAAACGTTATTCGATCCCGCTATCATCGATTGGTTGATTCAGCATGCCGTTTATTACCATTCGCGACAAGTATAGTCCTCGAACGGGAAAATATATTTTGACATGGAATTCGTCGAAAAGTACGGCAGCGAGAGCATTAAAGAAAAGAATTAATTAGTTGTTATATTACCCTCAAAACCAATTCTACTCAACAGTTACAGATAATCGGAATCCGTCAGCGATTTTTTAAAGGACCTCACTTGGTTTGTATACCTCTTTGTGTTTTAATCTGCGAATACAGTATATGGACGTGCCGGTTACCTTGAATAATGTCCTGCTCACCGAAACAGTGCATCAACTTCAAAACAATTAATTTCTGATATTTGATAATTCGGGACAATCATCCTGTGAAAAAATATAGTTTTTTATGATGGATACCATATGGACATCAACGGAAAGGGTTATTGGTCTACAATCAAAACTTGTATTTGATGATGTTATTGATGGCTGAACAACGGTGAAAACGTCTCTATATCAAGAACAAAGTCAATGTCTCGGACATTCTAGAATAAATGAAAAAAAATAATACTGGAGGAACCACCAGCACATGTTTTTTAACATATGTAGCGTGGTATGTCATGTCCAGATGATGTTCAGATATTGTATCAAGTGAAGAGTAACTCTCCTTGACTGAACACCCAAAAGCTATAAAATAAAATAAACAAATAAAATGAACAAAAACAATCGATCTTTTATAAATGTTATAACAGTTGCAACTCCCAAAAATGAGATCAGCAAGGAATGAGTATCATCAGGGATCGACAGAAGGGAGTAGAATTTTTGTTTGTAAAGTGCATTTATGGCGCATGATGAACATCACAGGCCTGGTAGTAGGAAGATTTTAATGAGCCATTCATGATGTTTACTTAAGACGATCGTCCACCCAAACTGGAACCTATGTATATGTGGAAAGCTTCAATTTCTGAATAGCGTAGTGTCGGAGTGTTATACTCTTGAAATCACACTTATTCTTGTAAATTCCCCGAAATAGGCCCTACCGCGAAAGGCTTTGACTGGGGTGAACTAACAAACCATCATTCCACGTCAAAAAAACCATGAAGGTATTCCCTGCAACCTAATCAGGATCCCAGTCTGCTCAGGAAAATCCTAACTATGTTTCGTCTCACCAGTAAGTTCAATCTCTACTTTGGTCAGTAGTGAACTATGTTAGGAACAAACGGCCACTGCTCGCGTTTCAATACAACCTCGAAATGATGACGATTATTACTATGATTTTGCAAAATGAATGACCCGGAGAAACGTAAAGCAATAACATTGGTCTCATCATGTCATTCCATTTTGGTATTTGGAATAACAAAGTCACGCCTGTAAGAGTGTTTTCTTATCTGTTTTGTGTGAACCATGGTGTGTGCTTGCCCCGAACGATGGTTGTGAACAGTTTCCTAATTCCCATCTAAACGAATGCATATAATAGACTCGCATATAATAGAATTTGCCGTGTACTGGTACAAGCACAAGCTCGCTGTCGCTGGTATCTTCATGATGACTCCTGAGTATACAAGACCCAATGCATGAAAGTCCCAGCCTTGAACCTGGGACCGTCAGCTGTTATCGGTCCTTGAGTGAAGAAAGGGTTTCAGGTCCGGCACCTATAACGTGTTCGGGGCACTCTCGTAAAGGATAATAGGGCTCATTATCGAACATTACCGAATTTCGGCATTATACTGACTTTCAACTTTCTATTTTCACAGGATAGCTCCGGCCATTCGGACTCTGAAAGGCCGATCGCAAATCTACTATAGTGTTCTGAACTGTGAAACCGGATGACAATACTTGTTAATATGTTTTCGTTATCCACTCCACCCTCCATATGTGCGGACCATTTGTCGGTACCAACATTGGCACAGCCTCAAACAACAGATCCTTTCGACATTCTTATGATTGTATCTGCTGGAACGGAAGACTCGTCACAACCCTGAACTTGGTAATAAACGGCAAGCTGACCAAAGTCAGTCGTTAATGCATGCATATAATTACCAATGGAATAGCAAGTTCAGGACATATATTGCTGGTGGAGATCGAACCTGATGAACTGTATAAGCTCCGGCGTAACTATTGAAGTACCACTCGATTATCATATTCAGTCATATTTCCCCTTCGACTTACCCGGTGAGGAAAGTTTCGTTTGAGGTGGAGGTGATACTTACTTACCCATTACAATATTTTATCCAGATATATATTGGCAAAATGTGACCAAATTAAACAAATAATAATGACATAATGGATAAAGACACACAAATAATGAACACACTGAATCCCACGTACCAACAGCACTGATATTGGTCCGACTGAATGCATTTATCACTGACTGTGGTGCCTCAATTTCATCACAAAGGATTTTTCAGGACCCGTATGGCCACCGCATTTTGAAGAGGAGAGGACTCAACATTGTTAGACGGAGTGCAGTCATTTTTAAAACATTTCCAAGTGTGAGACATGGGACTACAAGAGGAAGAAGATCATTGGTCATCAGTAGGAAAACAAAATGTAGAAAGAGCTATAGAATCATTTCATAATTGATTGAGAGTTGTATACCGAGGGCAGTCCGTGAGCTACATACCAGGGAGGCTTTTTCCACATGGTATTTCGTGGGTGTCAGTGGAGTCACGTTTGCACATGTCGACTGCATCAACTATAATCAAAGAACCGCCTACTCACTCTAGAGGCACCCACTCATTGAGGTCGAGAGAACCCTACGACGAGAAACGGTGTGGAATAGCAGGTGTGCCTGTTTTCGATGTCTTCAGAATTGAATAGAGGATATAATGCATGAGAGAGATGGCCTTTCAGACAGCATATAATACTGGGATGAAATAAAATGACTTTTTTTCACTAATCATCACACTTTCCCACACGAATACTCATTTGAATGATGGTTGCCGTATGTGAACTAACTCATTCCATAAAAACAGCATGTTATACTGCACCGGTCTAGTTGCAGGCTTGTATGACTTCCCATGCGTGTCTTGCCAAGGATAACGTGTTAACTACCCAATCCACATCGAAGTACTACGTACGAAGGTATTTGACATCGATCTTTTTAGCTGACTTATAGAAATTTGATCCAGCTGGATTCCACTTCTATGTTGATTCACTTGGATTCTTTCAATGTTGTTGGTTTCAGTGAAAGTGTTCTATTATGTCTCTGTCTATCTACGGAGTCGTCTGCGTGTACTCACCTATTCATTCTGGGAAGCCCGATTTTTTTTTCGTCTCCAGGTATGAATCTTCTTAGAGTTATTATGACGTCACAATAAATCGTCAACACAGGTGAATAGGTCGACCCAGGAGTAGGCCTATAGGATGACCATAGCTCTCTTTTTTTTCGTTTCTGGGGCTCTGATATGTGAGTCCTGGGCTAGCGGCCTGAACGTTGGTGCATCCAGTAACTTTTGCACGAGGCTCGTCATAAAAGAAGTTAGATGGGAGGCAGAGGTTGTTCCATCAGCATTGGAATCACCCAGTATTATGATTCCGTCACTCATTGGAGTGTAGCGTATGGTATTCCAAGAATCAACTTCATCTTGACCGTGGAGCACAGTGTGGGAGCGAGCTTAGAAATGACGGTGATGAATCCACGTTTCAGACACACCCTGAGTGAAGAATGGGGAGGCGAGGTGGAAGTCAGTGTACCCCGCGTAACCCACTTAAGAATGTGTACCAACAACTTGAACTACAACTAGGTATGTGTGAGCTATACCACTTGAAATAGTTCGCGATTTCTATTAACATAACGACAATGATTCACTATCAGTGTGAGACGCAGCCTTCGTTTCACTCAGTACATAAGCCAATCAATGGTGCCTGCATTGGTGTGGATCAGCAGGATCACGCATACATGTACTGCATATAGACGGAGATTCATTCTTCGTTCGGATCTGCCGCACAGTAATGGACCGCGCTAAATATAAATGCATTGTGAGACAAAGATGCACCACTACTGCGAAGCGAGCTATGTATCCAACCCACACATTAGCAATGGCTGAATGATGTAATAGATAACCCAACCCATGTGCCCGCTGTCCCGCTAATTAGAATAGAGATAGTTTTCGTTATTTCTCCGAAACTACTCTGTGAACTATAGTTCCATACTTCGTCTTTTGCAGCCTCTTTATTAAATAAAGTATATAACAATCGCATATTCCTATTTGAAACGTTGCATTATGGGTAGGATCCGGAGAATCAGCGCTCATATGATTCTCCCAATCATGGGAATATCAGGTTCGCCCGATTAGGAAAATCCCCAAGACCTAGCGTCTCTATCGCTGGGAATATCACTCCAACTGTCTCTTATACTATGATGAAAACAATTATGCCGAACTCTTGTTGCGCTTTGTAGATTAGGGGCAGACATGATGTGAAATGATTATTCGTCACCATTTTTTTAGAGGTTGTTTACCAGGTTATCGCTGTTACATATATGGTTTTTTCATATCAGAAATAGATTAGACAGGATGACGGAATGAATGGTAATCAAATAAATTTCTTTGTTAGTTAAATCGATCAGGTTGTCATCAACTCATTTCTTGTCAATGGTTCACCGTTTATGATACTCCTAATACATGTACACATCAATATTTCTTTCAGAGAGTCCAATAGAGTATATCTAATAGACGAATTCTTTTCGATTAGAGTTTCAGTCCAGTCAAGCGTCAAGCTTGTGATACTAGCACATAGTTCGCAAACCTATCTAGTTCACGAAATAGCAAACGGAATACCAGAGGGCAGATTTTGTACGAAACCTTGTGCCAAAACCCTGCACCGAATCCCGTCTGAATGGTCAGAATGGCTATAATATAGGTCGTAAACCTGAGAGATCGCACACTTCACGATACAACAACACACACTGGATAGCCAGGTTAATATAAATAATCATCAAGCTTATATCAAGCTCAAAATCTTAGAAGAATACATATTCTCTTACTTGGCTAAGGTATAAAGGGGTTAAGGATCGAAATGATGGGATTAGATAGTGGCGTGATAGGTGGGCGATTTCTAGGGTCATCCATATGTTAAATGTCTGCAATAAAGTTCACCAACATGTATGAGGTTTATCTTATATTCATCTATATGGAAGAATTTCTTAGGTCCGGAACATGATAACTGCTGTATATTCCAGAATCCGTGTTAGCTTGCTGACCGTTCATTTGCTATTTTGGCCTATAAAGCCTACAATGATCTCCCTTGTAGCATACACGACCCCTCTTCAGATTCTTATGAAACACGCCTGAATACGCACTGTTCAACTCTCTCTAGTTTTAACTTCTTTCTGTGAAGCGCTTTGAGCTTAGTGAGGAAAGTGCTATCTAAATACGTTCATACGTGTGTAATTTGGCAAGGATGGGTCTCAGAATAAATGGCCTTATACTGAAATCCTGAGGAGACACTAAATTTAGAACATCTGAGTCGCGGGAAAGTATACACAGATCTAACAGGTCCATGATTAGAAACAGAATGGGTTGTAGCCGCTGTCTCCGTCGCCGCCACCGCGGCGCCTCCTGCGGCGGAAACTTCAGACGTTAGCGCAATAACTCCGCTTTAATCCGACGATCTGAAACGTTGGTACACATGTCCGTCCCAGTCAAATCTCGGATGAGTTCAAAGGGGGCATCGCTGCATGTCTACTGCCTTCTCTGTTGCAGGTTTCACACGAAAATACAGCGCTATTCCGATTTCACATGACACTGGTGGGTGGGGTCTGAAAATATGACGGTGACTCCAAGGTCACCGCAGTCAGATTGTGTGTTTGTCTCTTTCTGCTAAATATACAGAGTTAGTACGATTCACATGAAACTTGGAGAGTGGGACCACCTTGTCCAGAAAAACGTGACGATGATTTCAATGTCACAAAGGTCGAATTTGCCATTTATTCGTGATTTTTCTAACTTTGTCGGATTTGAAGTAAAAATTGGAGAATGTGGACACCAGGCAGGACATTTCAAAGTCACCAGAGTGTCAATGATCATGAACGTGAATGTGCTTCCTTCCTCATACTAAGGTCCACGGAGGCAGTCTCTGTGGGATTAACGTCGGCGGTTTACTCGCCTGCACATCCAACTCGGATGAGGATGACAATTTTAGTAACCTCGCTTGTTCTCATTTCTCACGGAACGTTACTCTGCCACGCGGCAGCCTGGCTTATTATTAGGCGGCATCTTTATACCCGTTAGGTATTCGTCTATTAGCTACGCCGGATCTGTGGAAACAAAGATAGTTCAGTCCAAAATCTCACTTCTCTACCGACATACCAACTTTGGCACGGAATATCATCGGAAAGTGCAAATAACACTCAAATTCCCACGTGAGGCCGCTATGATAATGACACTTATGATAAGAATTACTTATCAGGTCTTAGAGGCGAGTCAGGGATATTGTTTATGTTACAAGGTGAAGGACCGTCTAACATCCACACTTGGATGCGAAGTTCTCATAAAAAAAACATGAATTACCTCACAAATGCATATCCCTTTACAAAGCTATAGTAAGACTGTAAATTGTTCTATTCTTCTGTTTGGTGCCCCTATTTCCTTGGGAACTGTTTTCGGGATATATGCACAAGAGAGGTTTGGAGATTTTCCTTCAGATGCCCAAGGGAGGTGGTGTCACATCACGTAAATATTTCTTTAGATGAACGCTGCGTTCATTCCCGTTAGAGGGAACTTAAGCTGTATTTAATCTTATATATACAAACATAAACGATAAGGAATATTGGAAAACAGCGAGTTCGGTGGGCCACATCAGTATTGATTGGAATCCTATTTTGGCATCGTTTGGAGACTGGGCGAGAGTGAGAGGTGTTATCAGTCTCTTGGTCGTGGATTGCTAGTTATTAATTACCTTTCATATATACAACATCGTGATATAAGAGTGTACAAAACAGGTTCAATGACGTTGAAAAGGCGTCTAATATGCTGTTGGCATGAATAATATACCCGTTCATAATTTCGAACAAAAAATCACATATGCTTCCGATGAAGCTTTTAGCTTCTTCTCACAAGAGACCTTCATATTCTTTTCAGTGGGATATATATTTGAATACAAATTGCAACAATTGTTTCAACTGGCTCTTGTGAACAATGTGAAACGTTGCTAATTTATAATACTTTCCGTGAGGAACGATGTGAGCTACGAGTGGTGTCAAATTGCACCCCAAATAATAATAATAATAATAATAATATATATTATATATATATATATAATATATATATATATATATATAATATATATATATATATTATATATATATATATATATAATATATATTATATATATATAGATATATATATATATATATATATATATATATATATATATAATAGAATATATAATAAAATAGCCCAATACAGGGAAAAGCCTAGTTAGTCACAAGACATACACTATCAAATGTACCATATGATATTGACTAGTTTGGCCTTGCCAAGAACTGACAGGCTCCAGAATGTATGAAGAACAAACTGCTTGGAATTGGTTCTTCGCCTTCGATTCTAGCCAGCTGCTTCCATGAACTAAACGCTATATGAATAGCGTGGGCTTTGTAGGTTATAACGTATGAAGCCATTGACAGGTAACATACGTTTCATACTCCCATAAGGACCCCAAAACTCATTAGTGACCCATTAGTGATTAATCCTGTTACGAATTAAATTACAACGAATTATCACTAATACAAGAAAAATTATCCACTGATAAACGCTTACACAACTCAAATGGTTCATTCTTTGTCCTGAATATAACTATGGCAATAAATCACATACTATATCACTTGGTAAACAAAGAACGCAACATTGCGTAGTGATACCTTGCCGTCTATTGCAACTCAATGATATTAGCTGTCCTAGCGTGGACCAGACTAGGAACATGTCTGTGTATGGCTAACCTTTATGCCATGTATAAACTCTCTACACTTGAATAGCATTCTACGGCTATAGTCGTTCGGCTACAGGTTCATCAGACTCTGTACTCTGTTGATCTCAGATGACCATAGACCAGACCCGAACTGACAATAGGGGCCATGTACTATATACAAACACCACGTGTTCAGTAGTTATCGATCATGTTAGTATTTTTGTTTTGCTCCGACATGTAGACCATTATGACCTTGAACAAGGCCCACAAACAAAATGGATCATGCGCTATATATGATCAGCCTACATACATGTAGGAACCCTTTACACGGGTTCACAATTGGCGTGACATACGCACACACGCCCAACGAACCATTAATAAATGTGTTTTTGCAACTGGTGTCAAATCCAAAATTTAGCCGTATGTATTATTTTTTTTGTCTCGAAAAATGGGCAATGACCGATTCGTCCTAGGATAGCTAGGTATAAACCCTTTTCCTAGCGTAATTTGCATGTAGCCTAGGCCTACCACAGTGACGGTCATCTCCGATTCCACAACAAGTTTATATTTTACTTTAGCTTTACCTCTTTGTTGAACGCATACTTTGGATTGTTTCTATCTTTTCTGTACTCCGAGAATAAAGATTGGGCATTAAATTGAGGCGATGAACTGAGAGAGGGGGATAGCTACCTGGTGGAGACCTGCTGAAGCTGATGAAGTGCATAAGTGGAAGGAATATAAGAGACTCAAACACTCGGCATGCTGCTGTGATTGTAGATTGTTGAATGACTGAGTCGGCAGCCGAGGTAATTTGGCTTTCGATGACATAATCAGAGGTCGTAATGAATAGAAGGACAGGCGCCATCGTTTTTATCCACATTCATGAATGCATGCAGAAGGGTTTAAGCCGCGGTCACTTTGTAAAGATAACGGTTTATTTTCTTCTCAGCGCTGGGATGACGTCATCATCGGTGCCTAAATGCAATGAGTTACCTTGTCACCTCAGCACCCTTATGTTCATCCCCTGAGTGTGACGGGGCCCCTAAGGGCGTTATTTATATCACTGATCTCTGATCCAACCACCAAATAATGTCATAAACCGTGTTTACTTTATGGACGCACGGATGTAGATATGCAGAACCTTTGGAGCGGAATGAATATGCAGAAAGCGACCAGCGTGCCCAATAAATACCCCAGGCGGAACGCTTGAATACCTACGGAAAATACATGCATGCTCGGACCGGAAAGGTATGGTGGAAACCTATTGAGAAAAAAATTCGGACAGGAGAACTTTAATGACATACCGGCTACCCGGGCTCCAGTGAACAGCCTCATTAAAATATAAACACCAAGGGGGGCTGGAGTTCCGGGGGGTTCAATTGCCCCGATGAGAGTCTAGCAATATCACTTGCCGTAGTGGACCTCACTCCACCCTATACACCAAAACTATTATTTTTCATGTTTCCATTTGTTTTATTTCTCAATTTTCCCTAATTTTCACCTATTTTTTCTTGCGGATTCTCTCGCTTTTTCCTCATTCGCAACCCATGGTATACAGTTTTCACTTTCTACACTGTAGGCCTGTTGAACTTTATGCCTAATTTGGACGAAACGTAAGAAGCAATCGTCATGACTTTTAATGGAAATCAACAACACAGACGATAATATCACACTCGCGAAATGGGGGGGGGGGGTATTAGTGAATTTTGGAGAGTGGCACTGTGCGGTCAATTAACTTTTTTTTCATAGAGAACGGGGTAAGCTTTGGAATGCAGGGCCAAAAAGTTCAAAGGTGAAAGGATGTTACAGTAGATCATCAGATGTTGTTACATGGGCAAACAATATTCTCCATTACACGACCCCCCAGAATGTTTGATTTGACAGAACGACATAACTGGAAATAGCGTGTGATAGAAGTGTTTTAGTACGTCCGTGCAATTGACTTATCAGTTTGTTGCAACACGACAAGCCAAGTCAAAATTGACCCCAAATGTCACAAGGTCATCGAGTCAAAGGAGGTCAAAATGTCAATAGAGGTTCAAAGGTACACATCAAATTGCAAACTTGCACAGACGAACGTATTCCCCATTACCAGTTTTGCAACTGGTGTCAAATCCCAAATTTAGCTGTATGTATTATGGTTCCCTCGAAAAATGGGCAATGACCGATTCGTCCTAGGATAGCTAGGTAAGAACCCTTTTCCTAGCGTTATTGCATGTAGCCTAGGCCTACCACAGTGACGGTCATCTCCGATTCCACAACAAGTTTATCTTTTACTTTAGTTTACCCTCTTGGACCTTGTGCAACTCATACTTGGATTGTTATTTTCTGTACTCGAGAAAAAAGATTGGGCATTACATTGAGGGATGAACTGGATGAGGAATAGCCTACCTGCTGAGACTGAAGTGCATAAGTGGAAGGAAGGAAATATACGAGACTCAAAAATCGGCATTGTGCGTCATGTGATAGTGAAGAATGAGTCGGCAGACCGAGGTAATTTGGCTGTCGATGGACATAATTCAGAGTCTAAGTCTTACTTAAATGCTAGAAGGACAGGCGCCATCGTTTGAAACCCAAATTTAATGAATGCATGCAGAAGGGTTTAAGCCGCGGTCACTTTGTAAAGAAACGTTTATTTCTCTCAGCGCTGGGATGACGCCATCATCGGTGCTAAATGCAATGAGTTACCTTGTCACCTCAGCACCCTTGTGTTCATCATCCCCTGAGTGTGACGGGGCCTCTAAAGGCGTTATTTATATCACTGATCTCTGATCCAACCACCAAATAATGTCATAAACCGTGTTATTTCTGGACGCACGGATCGTACTAGTAGATATGCAGAACCTTTTGAGCGGAATGAATATGCAGAAAGCGACCAGCGTGCCCAATTTGAATACCCAGGCGGAACGCTGAATACTACGAAACATACATGCATCTCCGGAACCGGAAATGTAGTGGAATCTATTGAGAAAATTCGACACGGAGAACTTGATGCGCATACCGGCTACCCGGGCTCCCAGTGAACAGCCTCATTAAAATATAAACACCAGGGGGCTGGAGTTCCGGGGGTTCAATTGCCCCGATGAGAGTATAGCAATATCACTTGCCATAGTGGACCTCACTCCACCCTATACACCAAAACTATTATTTTTCATGTTTCCAGTGTTTCATTTCTCTTTTCCCCTCATTTTCACCTAGTTTTTCTGCGAATTCTCTCGCTTTTTCTCATTCGCAACCCATGGTATACAGTTTTCACTTTCTACACTGTAGGCCTGTTGATGTGACTTATGCCCTAATTTGGACGACACGTAAGAAGCAATCATACATGACTTTTAATGGAAATCAACAACACAGACGATAATATCACACTCGCGAATGGGGAAGGGGGGGGGGTATTGGTGGAATGGAGAGGGCACTGTGCGGTACAATTTAACTTTTTTTCTCATAGAGGACGGGGGTAAGCTTTGGAATTGCAGGGCCAAAATGTTAAAAGGGAAAGGATGTTAAAGTAGATCATCAGATGTTGTTACACGACAAGCAATATTCTCCCTTACACCACCCCCTAAATTGGTTCGACTTTACAGACGGACATAACTGGAAAAAAGGTGTGTGATGAAGTGGTTTAGTACGGCAGTGCAAGAATTATCAGTTGTTGCACACGACAAGCCAAGTCAAAAATTGACCCAAAAAATCACAAGGTCACGAGTCAAATGAGGTCAAAATGTCACAAGAGGTCCAAAGTACAACAAATGAACGTGCAACAGCGAACGATAGTCTCCATTACCCCAACCCCCGAAAATGTTCCGTTTGCGAGATAATTGAAGATCACTATTCAGTGACTTGAAGACCTTGACCTGACAAATCAAAAATAAAACTTCATATCTGCTTCGTTCACCAGTCATCGTGCGGATACACTTCCTAAAGATTGACCCCTCCTGCCCTGCGCGGACCTTTCAATGATACCAAAACTATGAGGTCTTCCCCTACACGGGGACATCTACCTACCTACACAATGAACGAGGCATGCTGCGGTCGTCAGATATCGGTGGAAACCAATCCGTCCAAGCGCACACACACAAATACACACGCACACACACACACACGCATGGACATAGATTCCTTTTGGCTCCACCAAGGAATAAAAAATGGTAATCATTTGGAATTATTTGAAATTCGTCCTCCTTCACAGGTCGGGGAAAGTTATATGTTAACTGGTTGGCTCTTCAAACCACAAGGGCAGGATGACGTACTAATGCTGAACATGTTCTGAAAATGAGGCGTTAGGTCCCAAAATAGCCTTTTCCGGCCTGTGGGGGGGGTTGTTTTTCACGGATTTTCCATTACGGACTGTAGCAAAAAAGGCACGAAAATGCAACCACCGCAATAGCGCCGCCATACTCCGAAGAATTTCAGCCGCATGTATATTCCGTGTGTAGAACTGCAAAGTTGACCGCTATATTCCAAAGTCGAAAAGCCGACTTGCGCTATGATACATGGGTAGTTTATGGCACGTAGGGGGCGTTTCATTTCTGAGTCCCTTACACCTCAGCGAAACAATCTGGCTAGATTGGCAGACTTTTTCTAGCCCGTATTCCTGTTACTGCACGAGATACTATTATTCTGACTACAGACTTTCTAATGGGTCTGACTTCCCCAACACCGGTTGCTAAGTTGGAAGTCAAACTGTGGGAAGCACCTGACCCTCTCTCAGAATTTCACTCAGCGTGAGTAGCTCCCTCCCCTCCTTCCCACACACTACACAAACTCTACCACCCCACCAACCACCCCCCCTCCCACATGAAGAATACTTAGAAGAATCAACCAAAAATTATAGAAAAAGGTCAGAAGAAACGGGTTGGTCCCTTTGGGCAATTCCAGGCGCTAATAGCCCACGTTTTAGAAAAAGGAATGGTAAAAAGCGCCAGATGATGACAAAGTAGCGCATATAAGGCGCAGCTGTTTAGCTGGCATACTTGGCATATCCCTTTGCCTAGCAGCTGCTTTTATACTTCGCATAGTCTCACACATCTGGTATTGACTGGAAATACGTTCTGCTTTCTCATTCTCTGACCGTTCTATTATCTGCTGTCCTCCGAACACCCCGGTATTTGACGATATTTGCAATGCCTGACTTGAAATTTAATTCCCGTCGTGGTTAAAATACTTTAGAAGTCACAACTGCTACCCGACAGCCCGATACAAACCATTCCGCAAATCAATAAGATGGTACCTCTCTCCAGTACAGCACAAATATCATACTCGTTAGAAAATTCCAACAGCGTCCGAGCACCCACTAACACGCGGACATGACACAACATTAATTCATTTGTCTCACCTTGAAGATAAAATGTTCATTTCTATCTTATATGAATGCTCATGCAAATACTTGTTATTCTTGAGGGTATCCCCTTCATACAGACACGATGATGAAGGGAAGTGAACGTCATACATTTTTTCTACCTCATGTGGATTTGAAACATACTCCTTACGCAACTTATAGCTAATGCTCTCATATTTCAACCTTGGTAGATTTTCCTATACTTGATATTATCCATTATACAAACCATTAATGATGAGGCAAACAAAAGGTATGTGAATGTTCTCTCTACCTCATGAGGATATTAAACATACATATCCATTTACTACACCTTAAAGCTAAATGCTTTATATTCCATTCTACATAAATAGTCGTGTATCAGTATTTATCTCCGAGGGAAAACCCGTTCACGACAGGTTGCTAAAGACGCCATTGACGACAATGACCTACAGTTTTCCAGAATTCACCGATTTTTCTTCTGAAATGGGTAGAAAACAGGTAAGTGGCAAATCTGTTTTGTTTTTTTCAGATGGGTCCTTTCTGGCAATCCTGGCGTATGCATGTCTCATGTTCTCTTGTTATATGGCATCCACATAGCGTCATATTACTCAGTGTTAGAAATAACAGGTGGGATAAACTATTGTCTGTCGTATTTTGCAGTTGTTGTTTTTTCTGTTAGAACTGAGTAGTTTAGTTTTATTCAGGTGCCATGTGGATTCAATTTGTCAAATTTGTGTGTAAATGGTTATGTACATATGTGGCGTGGACCAGAGAGCCACTTCCTATAAAAGACAAAAACCCATTGTGATGCGTGGAGGAGAGGAGGGGGTGATGGCGAACGGTCGTTCGGTATGGCCTCGCATGTTACTCGTTCAGCATATACTTTTACATTGGCCGTGGTAGCTGTATAGTTTTGTGTCAAATGTATTTGTCTTGCAGTTTAATAATCGCCAGTTGTACAGAGTCTACTGACGTTTGCACCAGCCGAATACCTAAGTAGGCACATGTATATCCTATCCGTCGAATGTGCTGTGTCACGTATCAGGTATCTGCCGTGTAAAGTATAGTCTTATATGTTCAGGCCTTTTTCCCATATTTGTTCCATTAGTCCATTTTGGGTTTGGATTTGCTTACATATTAAAATGTTTCATACCTAATATCGTCTGTATATCCTTATCATAATTTTGTATACATGATGTTAGATTGTATATTATATTCACATGACGTTTGGCTTTCTTCTCATTTTGGTATGACAAAAGGTGTTCGTAATTACCCCACCTTTTCCCTAAGTTACAAGACGGTGAGCTATAACAATAATTTCCAACACTGGAAGGACCATTTTGTTGACGGCTGTAATCGGTTATATGAATCAATGCTGTTCAATGAGATTTATACACATTCCTTGTTCATCTGATTCATGGAACTTGGCAGATATTTTTTTTTTTTATCTGATCGCGCACCCAGACGATCACCTTGTAATAGAGACTGATAGGAAACTGTGCTCGTATCCAAATGTAAACATGAATGGTAGGTTCCTCTTTAGTCTACCCTGAATACTGATATGGGTGATTCTATTGACATGTTCATTTACTGTAATCACTGTACGAAATTTAAATAGCTCTGAAAAATTCGTCATACTGTAAGCTCCTCCCTCACAATTTTCATATTTTCATACAGTTATGAAATATTTTACACACCAAAAACATCGACCTCCGATTGATCAGCAACTGTAGAGACTTGCTACCTTAAATCAGTTCGCCCTGTAATAACAGTGAACTAATGAAACACGTTTGGTAAGTCACTCTTACAGGTATATTTGTTATTGCATGCATCAAACGGTTAACGGTCATGATGCCTCACAGAACATACGTTTGTTAACCCTCTGTAGCACCCAGTACTAATAAATTCGAGACGCCCTACCTCCTACACCGAATATAGCCGCATATAAGGGACTTTACACAGAGGAGTGCAGGCATTTACAGTATACTACCGTCAATATGAATATGCACTTCATCCAAGTGTCTATTCACATGACACTACCAGCGTTTTATGTCTGCTTCACATCCAGGGACACGACAATTTAATTAGAACCCTTGCTCTCCGACTTTTAATTTTTCTCAAATCTTTTGACCAGAAATCCGCCAAAAATTGTTTTAAGTAATGGACCACGATATCTAATACCACCCCACGGGGAATTAGTAGATGCCACAATTATCCCTTAACAAAGAAAGCTTGCGGGCAGCTAGTGAAAGGGCGTCGGCAAGAGTGAGTAATATCATCAAGCTAGTTACCGGTAATATACTGCAAAACGAGATAGCACATTGAGTAGTAATATAGGAAAAGTTCAGTCCGCATTTTTGCGACCACAGCATGGCCACTTGTCTCGACGATTCGTTACAGCATATCTGGATATCGACTAATCTTAATACATATTATGAGACTTCTGAACACAACAATCGAACATTGCAGCCATGCTCAATTTTTGTTTTGTGACGACGATGAGTGATATGCTATTTGTGGGGATATGCATAAGGTCGTCAAGTGCAAATAAACATATTATTCAGCAGCGAGATTGTTTGGCGGGTCAGCACGTACGAAGACCACAATGCACATTTTGGATACGATGCGATCAAGTATCAAGTACACACCTGCCACAAACCCGCGACAGAGGGGACAACACAACACCAGCAAACTTCAGTCTCCAGTACCACTTGTCAACTTCGAATAGGTACATCTCTCCTTTTCTAGCTAGCTGGGATCAAGTCATAGCTCCAACCATGCAATAACTGGAGACAACCTAGCCACCAGCGCTAAGCACCGCCAGGTTGTAAGTCACGACCGGGTGCCTTTCTACCCTTCAAGTGGTATTTGCTTCCTGATGTTCCCCAATAGTGGAATGACACCATCTACAGGTGTCCAACCCAAGGTAGCAACGACATCCATCTCGATTTTTTTTAGCTTTGCACAGGTCGTTAAAGTCGTTAAAGCCGAGCAGCCCTCCATTCGGTTTCAATGAGGATCTCGCCATCACCTACTTAGAGATTGAATCCTGTTTACTACACCAATAAGGCGGCAACTAAAATAACTTACAGTTTCTCGCCCGATACGCAGTTTTCTTCTCCTTTTCTGACGGCTTTATACGCAACACTTCTACACCCGCACAGTGCAGCCAAGGGGACTACGGAGAAAAAGGCAAAGAAATCATTCCAAAGTGATGTTAGTTTTCATAACTGTCTCTGCCTGGAATTTTCAGGAACACATGATGTGGTTGTTTTTATCGAGGCGAACAGTTTTGTAAGGGTAAGTAGGCCTAATGGAAAGTTGGGAGTCAGGAGAAGGCACCATTAAAGAAATTAACACGACGCCAAGATTTTGGGGGCGGAGGCTTCAACTGACATATCTCTGAAACTCATCACTGCCCTCAGCATACTCGGTGGCCCCAAAATTTATCCAACTCACTAACAACTGAAAGTCAGAGAATAGTTTCTCTGACTAACTGGTATGTTCCCTCTTTGGTAAAGGATGACAGCGAGTTCATGCACGTTTCAAATGCACTTCAAGACATGGACGGTGGTGTTGAACATGATTTCTTATTGTTGCCTGTCAATCTGTGAGGTTAATAAATTCCAGTTACCAATGTCTACGAGAAGAGACCTCCGCTTTGTCAGTGACGCGTACTGCGAATCCAATTTCTACAAAACAACAGCGGTTGTCGAGGACAATCAAGCGAGGCAGCAATATGTATATGGAGGTGTAAGGAACGTATTGGACATGTCAAACAGTGGTCGGCTTCTAAACACATCCATACACTCTCTAATTTAGAACTAGGTAGTATTTATCCAATTCATATGTGAGTTCGTTTGATCTTTAACCATCAGAAGTTAAAAGTACACAATCGCTGGATGGACGGACAGCACGAGCGTCGTTCCCTGCGTAAGGTATCTTAATAATGCCCAAATTATGTGGAATAGATACTTGGTCGTCACGGTAACAACAATTTTATAGCTCGCCGTTGTTATATTAGCCTTGTCCATCTGAACCTTCCCATCACGGACAATATAATTTGATCGATTGAGTCAAACAGAGACGCATTTGGCACGAGGAAGGATTGCTCATCCGCCGATCCAATTAGTATAACCTTGTATGACTCAAGGATTGCAATTATAAAATAAATAAGAAGGCATGATTTCAGTCGGACCTAAACAACTGTGCGTAGAAAATAACAGTAACAGAACATTACATTGAAATTACATTGAAGAGAGAACGAGACAAGACCTGTGTTGTATGGGAATACCAGGTATATCTGGAGACAAGTAATAATGATTCTATTAAAATATAGGTTATCAACTTTTTGGCATGTTCAACATGATATCAGTGCTATTTTACCTTTAAGTAATAAGCGTATTAAAAATGTCTGTATGCATTTATTCTTGTTCGTGTACGTGTTCCTAGGTGAACATCCACCGTTACTTCTAGATAGTAAACGACTGATAACATGTTTGCAGCAAGTCAAAAGTGAACAAACTCTACTATTCTACAGATTCAATGACTGAACGTACTGTTGTCTATCATAGATCACCATAGCTGAGGGTATGCTGCCTGCTTATGCGTATATTCTACGATTTTAAATCCTTTGAAAAAAAAGTCAACATGCAAATGACCGAATTCGCCTTCGCTCCATTGAAGTCGAACCAAGCCGCTTCACTCTTTCCTCATACTGCAAATCTTGCAGACAGTGATTTAATCTCGTAGCCCTCCTTTGAAAGTTCCCAATTAGCAGCTTATCATTCGCGGAATAAGAATTCACACTGTGGGACTCGCCAACTGCTTAAAGAGCATGACAACTGTCTTTGTCCCGGGAACGGAATTCACGTTCATCAAGAATGAAATTCACTTACCATTCCCAGAGATTCCGAACACTGTTTCGTAATGTTTCATTTAAATCATCAAAATACACACCAAGACCTCTATCTGATACCACCTCCTTTTATTCCTTGACCATTCAAACTGAAGAGACCCGTGTTGTTATGATAGCAGTATGGCCGCTCAACGGCAGCGGTTTAAAAAACAGACTTCACAAGGGGTTTCAAAGGGTCTCGACAGGAACTCGCAATTTTATTCGAATGACCCACTGGGTTATCCGTGAAAAACTACAAAATCATGAACAAACACATTAAATTCACGCTAAATATACGCAAACATCACATTATTACGTGGCCAATACACCCATACACAAAGAATTCGACTCAATGGTGAGCAAGGCCATGCTCTGAACCCAGAAGGGACGCAATGTGCCATCACCGAAAACGCACGCAATAGAACGGTTCCCTCAAAGCACGGCCAAGCAATCCATAATACAGATATTAAATACATACCACTTTGGCCCTTGGGAATTAACTGAGAAGCTGGTATGACAAACTGCAAAGTATCAGCAGAGCACAGGAATACGAGAAAGGAACAGGCAATGCTGGTGTGAATGGCGGCGACGTGGGCAGAGAGACACGCCCTTGGCGGGAAACCTTTAATAGTGGATAATGGACGAATCGTACAGATGATGTAATATTTGACTCATTCGACTAATACCAAGGGAAAAAATTCCACCATCATTCATTCACTACAGCAGACATGCATCACTTTGCATGCATCGTCGTTAAATACCATTGCCAATCGACGACCATTTGGGACATTCGTTCTAAAACCCTTACACTACAGCAACGGAACCACATTGACCACCAAAAGACTTCAGGAGGAACGGGTACTCCGTCTATATCAGGAGCTTCACAGTTCTCAAGATTTTGCAGTTTGTTAGGTGTTGTACACAACTGTTAGTATGAGCTTTGCTGCAGTAAAATCCCGGAGAAAAAAAAATGTGTCGCTGAACGTTTTTTGGTTGGAGAAAATCAAAACAAGTCATGTTTGAGCTATATCGTGCTTGTGTTTACTCTGGCTGTTTGAAATTGCTTGGGTTTTCTTCGTCGCATCATTTTACGGCCAGGGAGAACGTATCGTGTAGAATATATGTAGACCCAACCTTCGTCAGGAATCGTTGCACGTTTGCCTCTAGTCTGACGTGTAGACATATTTTCAATTAGCAGTGATATCACCGTTCTGCTAGTACTTTTGAATCCGAAGACAATACAGCTGTGCATCGTCCCATGAAACTGAATGGCGGTCTAGGTACGGTGGGTGACGGTGACGTATAATATAATATAATATTGATAATATTATCATTAAATATATAATAATATTAATAATAATAATACTAATAATAACACATCTCCAAATAGCGCTTATACAAGCTATCTATATAATAGACGCCACGTCTGTCTCTGATCTGTCTTCTTTCTTCTTTCTTTCTGTCTGTCCCACTATTCTCCGAAAGCGGGTCGCGCGCCCCGCGGGATTCGTCGGCGGCGGTAGCAGTGCGGGTCGCTCCTCCCCGCGTCCGTTTGCGTTCCCGTCCCCGTGACGCGTCTCGGATTTCGAGTAATTACCATTAATTGGCCCTAATTGGGCTCTCACGCTGCTTGCCACGCTGCTCGCTGCCCGGCAACTTGGGCTTTACATTGAGACCAGCTCTCACACAGAAGCTGCTATGGACGGGGGAAGTTTGTTTACTTGAGGTCAGAGTCAACCTCCAGTATCTACAGGAACTGCCAATTGGCCCTGATTTGGCTCTCTACTGCAGCCAACACTGCTCGCTGCCCTGGGCAAATTGCTTACATAGGACCAAGCTTTGACACAGAAGCTGCTATGGCCAGGGGAAATAGCACTCTATTGTAACAGTTTAGCCATGTTTTATTCATATGTAACTTTGTGTCTGATGTCGGTATTGCTGCAGTTGTACCATTTATAAACTACCTCTTTAACATTTGTCATCATTCAAGGCAACATTTCATATGTGAACCAAGGATAGGCTAGTTTAGTATCTCAAGGTGAGTCCAGGTCAAAAATTACCCTCTTAGTCTTATCACTCTATTTAACAGTTTGTCATTATTTAAGCCGCATGTTTATACCAGGTTTCATTTCATAAGGGCAACTTTGTTCTAACAGCATGGTTATTGCTGAACACCCAAGCTTTCTGTTTCATATTGGTGACTAAAATAAACAAAATAATCAATTCACTTCTCTTCACCCCATACATGACAACCAAAGTACCTTATAAAGAATTTGGAACGCTACAACTAATGTTAGGCCTTAATTAGTATGCCAAGGACAAAGGAAACAATCCAAAATATTTGCTTATTTAGCAACTTACTCACATTTTGTCGAGAAACTCTTGACTGGCACTTTTTACTTGGGTGAATTCAAAAATTAGCAATTGCGTGTGAATTCAATGACGAGATTGATTTGGTTCCTCACGTGATTTCATTGAACGAAACAATCAATGTACATAACACAAAAACTTAGGATTTGGGAACTCCCAAGTTGGGGGTTTAATGACCTGTTCTACTAATGTAGTATATCCATTATGTCATATACCAACAGGTAATGCCCCCGTCTCTCGACTATATCTTCATTGACTTTACGGGGGTGTATCATGCTCATGCCATTGTCATCTGAAAAACCCTCATCAATCATATCCTCAGCTCCTGACTTCCCGCAACGGAAACAAACTAACTCATGCTTGGACAAGCTACTCACAACCCAACCTGCACACCCAGAGATCGCGTCGCCCGGAGTTCTTGCCATTATACAAATAATTCTCGTAGCGCTAACAAAAATAATTATTTCCACATTGTAGTTCTTTTAAATATATCTTACGAGCGGATTCAAAGGTGACAATATTATTGCTCGATTCACATGGTCCGAAGTGACGTTCCATTAGTGCCAGGCACTGCAGGGAATGTTTTGCATCCTTAGGTCTTTTTTTTTTATTTTCAACCGTGGGGACGAGTACCTCGACTATGTTGTCCTGGAGTGTGGTGCTGAGTGGAGTGTGATGAGGACGGTAGGCTATGACTCAAGCTGCGCTGTACGGCTTGGGCCCTGACGTGGTAGACAGTTGGAGTACCATAGGAGAAAAGGTTCGATCCTTTTCCCGTATTATAGGGAGTCACTGGGAGCTCAATCAAGGCTGGGGTAATGTGATCATACTGTCGATTCTTGTGACCAGGCGTGCGACGCTATTGAAGACACTCTGTCTGCCCGGTTAAGTTTGGCAGGCAGTAAATAATAAGAATTGCAGTAGTCGACCCTCGACGTACGTAACAGGGCATGGATAAGCTCCTCGGGCCAAAGCCCTACCCAGATACTTCCTGAGGTGACAATGTACGGATACTGGATAGCGCACGAAGAGGATTCCTTTTTTGATTTAAATTGAATAGGGTCTCCTGATTCTACTATACTATTCTAGACATTCCGCTATGTATTGGTGGGTAATAGAACAAAATATTGATATGTTCACTTTGGGGATTTGTTATTTTTCAATGATGTGGCCGCTTGATCGTTCGATTTTATCTTCATCAATGGCTTGTTTAGTTTCCTGGAAACACGTTTGGTTTGGGAACTGGGTCTATGTTGTTCTATTGTTTTAATTGCGTAGTGGTCTCTTTCTTTTTGTTGGACCGGACTCTTATTGCTCTAGAGAACAGCGGAGTCTCCTCCAATTTTTCATTTCGGCAATTTCGTCAATTAATTCTTTTTCAAGGGCAGTTTTGACTAAAGAATGATTTTTTCCTAAATGATCTTCGTAGTTAACAGCAAGGTGATCTGATATGGTTTTGAAAGGCACACAAATCGATACTCTCTCAACGGAAGAGGGAAACCCCACACTGTGGTATGAATTGCTACAAGCAGCTTTGAAAAATGTATATTTAACCGAGTGCTTGGCACAATTGGTAAAGTGTCTTCCTTCCACCCGTGAGCCGGGGTTCGATTCCCGGTCGGGACGTACCGAAGACATCAATGGTTACATGGTCCTTCTCGCTGGGCGCTCCGCACTCCGGGGATTTGTGCAGAGACAAACGAGGGGTGGCCAAAGTGGCCCTGGTGAGGGATTCGCAGCTGACAATAAGGTGCAATATCCAGGTATGTACCCTTGCTGGGCCTTGAATAGGTCCGATTCTCTGCTCGGCAGTATGCATAGAAATTTGAATTGGATTGATCTGACGAGAATGAAGGAGATGGTGGGAGGGGTGATGACAACTTTCTTAATAACATCATCAATGCGGCTTCTTTTCTCCCTTGCTAACATTCTCCCCACCGAATGGGATAAACCGCCAAAACACCACAGCTAGCCGCATTAAAACAAAAATTAATGAAAACGAACGCCCGCAAGTGACATTTTCGAAGACCCAATATCATCTTGAATTCAGTTTCCCGACCAGGATATCGACATGGTCCCTAAGTTGTTATATCTTTCATTCATTACACTCTCAAAACACTGTCTACCTTTGAACACCAATAATAACTGGGGTGGGGGAGTAGACTTACGCCTTACGACCATTTCATTAGTCTTAAAAACATCAAATGCAAATATTTGTATTGGCAGTTTTAAACAAATAATTGCAGTTGTTGGAGGTATTCCTTGTCATCACCTGCGTGAATTGGACCAACCATGGCTGTGTCGTCAGCGAACTTGATGACAGGGCACCTCTCTGCAACAAGGACCTGCATCAGACGTGTATAATGTGAAGAGGAAATGGAACCAATACAGTACACTGGGGGCTAGAGGTGATTAACAGAACGACTAATGGGGGAAAATTCAACAAACTGTGTCCTTCTAGTAAGATACGTCATAATCCAATTGATTGAACCACCTGGAGTAACCAGAGTAGAGTTTGAACATAATTGATGTGGTTGGATAGTATTAAATTGGTTAGATTGATATGCAGTAAGAGTGATGAGAATTAAAAAACATTACTCTTGCAGAATTACCAGAATGCTCCAAGTTGGAGTACAAGCGACCAAGAATTACGAGAATGGCGTCCTCAAATTTACGACCGGGGCTATACGCAACGGCAGGAGTCTAAACCAGAATGTAGTGCATTCACACTCGCGAGCGATGAGAAGAATTTTGATGTGGAAAGAATCATTAGAGAGAAAAAAACATTAGAGAGCGAATTTGAAGAAGTGGAATGGATACGTTGTCATTTTATGGACCTTATACACTTTTGTTTCCAGTAGTTATCCTATCACAAGGTGTTCAGACTTTTTTCAGGCATCTGCTGATCTCAGATGAACTTGAACCAGATCTAAAAACAATAGGGATCATTTACTCGATATTGCCAAGCCAATTTGAGACTCCTATTGACCCCAGATAACTTTGGACTAGACCCAAAAATCATCGCAAATGAGGCAACTTATATACCAAGTATACCATCTATACCTTTTTGTTCACTAGTTTGTCATATTTGAAAGGTGTTGAGTTATCATGTTTACAAGGCATGAGACACATACATACACATACATGCACACTTGTGCACTCTTGAATGTTGCCTGTAGGAAGGAAACACGAAGAGGAAAAACGAAAAACTTTTGTTGATGTGAGAATGCCATGTTTTCCCTGTCTATGAATTGCTTCTCCAACATACGCCTTATTGTAAAAGGGTCTGCTCTAATGTTCTCTATGACACAGGAGGTCATTTGTTGGAAAGTGGACGTCACAACTGTTCTAACCTCAGAGGTCACAGAAGTTTGAACAACAGTGAACTAGATTGTGCAAGTGGGTTACCGCTGACATGTATATCTTCACAGAAATAGCCTTCGTGGACGCCGTTTAGAGGAAGCACATTAAAAATTATGTTTATTTGACCTTCAGTGACTTTGAATTGCCCTATACGTTATTCAGGACCAAGGGTAGTCCATATTCTCCAGGTATTTTATAAATATGACAAAGTTCGAAAAATGACACGATTTATGCAAATTTGACCTCAAAATTGAATTTCCTGGTGACCCGAAATCCACCGTCAAGTTTTCCAGGACGCAACGTTTGTCTCAATCAACTAAGTTTCGTGTAAAATTGGACCAACTCGGTATTTGGCACAAAAAAATCCCCAAATTTTACATTCAGTGACTTTGAAATGACCGTCATGATCTTCGGGACCAACTTTCGTCCCCATCCACCAAGTTTCGTGTAAATCTGCGAGATAGAGGGCAGCAGACATGCAGTGATGCTCACTTTCGAACCTACCGAGTTTCCACTGGGAGGACATGTGTACCAAATTTTAGATAAAGCGTTAAAGAGTTATTGCGCTGATGCCCAAAGTTTCTAGCAGCGGCGGCGGAGACAACTACAACCCAAAACCATATATATATCTCTATAGAACCGACTACTATTGTAAGCGAGCAGCATTTCAGTGGAAGCCCAATTTCGAGGCGGACATGGGACTAATTAACTTAGGAGTCACGACTGCAGTTATCACCGAGTGTTAGTGTGGACTATTAAGGGCTAACCTAAATCTCAGGAGGGAATCAAAGAAAAGAGGGAACAAAGAATAGCGTTACACTTGGTTCTACGCCGCCCAGGTGCTCCAGTACATGAACACTTACGAATACAATAACTTAACAGCATGGCGCTGTCACCCGTGATGTTTTTGTTAGTGGTAAAATTCTAGATTTCGCAGCAGAGAAACAAAAAAGTATCATTCCAAAACTGAGTGAGAAAAATGGAACCTTGTCTGCAGATATCAGAGATTTTACATTATTTTCCTATCTACATGAAAATCAAACCACTTCACTGAGATGACACTTTTTCACGTGACACATTAGAGTGTCTATGCGTGACTGCCTTTCAAGTTTTGTTTCTATTCATAAAACAGTTGTGAGGCATCCAGATGAATACACGACAAATTAAAACCTTATTTCGAGGAAAGAACAGTCACGAGATGGAACTAAATAGTCGAAGACTGCCTGTTTGATAGCGTTCCATTCAGTTCTGAGGAAAATTTAGATCTAATTTCGTTGTAGTTGTCAACGGTATACGACACTGTCACTTCATTTATAGAAAAGAAAAAAGTACGATCATCATACTTGTTAAAAAAAAATATGCGCAACGTCGTTGCAGTTAACAATACATTATCACCCAAACCGTAGGGAGAAATGTTCCAAAATCGTTTCCTCAACCTTCCTCACTCCGCCAATATTACAATAATTATCATATTCACTTAACGTGCTCCCCCGTTCAGTTTTTCAACGCAGGCGTTTCTGATAAATCTCATCCTAATTTGAACGAACATTGCTCTCATAATAAATTATCCGAAATTAATGTCAATCAACCAATCACAGATTTTTCTCGATTGAATACCAACTGAATCGATCTTAGAGTTGCCCGATTGTGACATGGCCAGTGCAACCAGTGCAACTGCACAAGGCAAAATCTGAGACCGACTCCTATGCAAGCGGTTTTTTCATTCTCTCCCAAACAAAAGAAACGACAGTAGGTTTAAAATTGCTGCAAGAGCAAACGCTCATATACTTTCATTGGTACTGCCGTGAGTGCAGCAAGGTGAAAGTAATTCATACACGATGTGCGTGAGGCTTTAGGAACAGGTATAAGACTCCACTGTTCCCACATGGTCGGAAGTGTTTAAACCTTGAACATCGGTTAAATATGATAGTAAAGTTCTTAGACAGACCTCATGCACATTTTATCAATACACGCGGCGAAAGACAGTCTGGATCAGCAGTCTTAGAGGATGTAATTCTGCAAACTGACGATGTACGTCATTCTCAGTTCCTACAAAGTTACAGTCTGTATCAGTCAACAGCCGGTTAATGTATTTGTGACGTTCAGAAATTAGATTCAAATGATCAAAACGGTTATAAAAAAAGAGTTCAAATTATTTGCGTATATCCATTGGTGGAGTAGATTAGTAGTTGGCAAGGCTGGCTCCTGTTTGTATATCCCCAGGCTCGATCATGTTATTGCACGTAAAGTATCTTTCGGTCTTGTCTCCGTGGCGACTTTCTCTGCTTTGATGACTCGTTTGAGCTCAGCTCTAAAGAAAAGTCTCTTTTTTTCTTTTTGATGACATCCCAATTCAACAATTTATTCTCCTCCGTATGAGTGACTGCCTCCACACAAAAGTTATAACAGTTATCCCAGTCTGTACATTAGTTGATCCTGTGTATTGGCATTCCATTGCACAAGATCTGTTTCAAGTACGCTCGAACGTCTCTCCCCAGACAGCATAACTCGAAACTGCGCCATATAATACCAATGCGTGTTTAATTTGGCTGAACAAAAGAGGTCGAAACAATGAATGTGGCGAATATAGGTTCAATCACAAACATCCGGACTGAATCCAATATTAACGCGAACCATTCATCAGGTGAATTGAAGGAAACTTTCGCCAACGCAGCCGATTGTTTTCTATTTTGGTATGAAAAAGAAAATAATGAACGAATTTTCTATCATCTGATGAGATGCAATGGAACTTATCTTCATATCAACATCATGTACGACCGGAGGATATTCGAAAGAAACCAAAATAATATCTTGGAAAGTCGACTGTACTTTTCATCACTGCTGTTTACTAATCGGCTCTATTCAACAATCAACAATTTGTCATTGACGTAAAATGCGTATTCATTTCTATAAGGTGAGCTTATGATTTTGCACTGCTAAGGTTATGCATAGGCAGACATCTCCTCCGATAAGGTCCCTAGGAAAGTTCGATGGCCTTGAGCACAGTTTACATTACAATAGCATCGTAACAGCAAGTCGGATCGATATAATTCCTAAATTTTCCTACAAATTTCACACTAACGAGAGCAGATGAATATTTATTCGCAATTCACTATCCTGCTGCCAGTCCGTAGACCTACACGTACAGAAGAAGCCTTGATAAACGGCATCTATCAGTTATCAATACTCTTAGCGATTTTACACGGATAGCCGCTAGATTAGACCAATAGTTGCTTACATAGTCACAATGCTCGCCATAAATTAGTGTGATAACTGAGCGAACCTGTGTCCACAGCTTGCGATCGTAATATCAGATAACGATATCGGGTGGAAAGTAATGATAATGTACCAGATAGTAAACTCAATAGTTCTTTGTCCTGAATTCCCAGTGAGTTGAGACGCTATCATCCATTGCTAGAGGTTCCCCGAGTTATTGTATGATCCATTCAGGTCTACAGTGGCCACCTCCATTCGACACCTTCTATTGGAAGTAGTTCCATAATATTCTTCGATTTCTAATACCAGTACCTCTCTGTGTAGAGCTCTGGTGGAAATATGAATATGGGACACATTGATAAATGATTAATACCATGTGCTTATCGCACTAGAAACGGGTTCAATGATAGCTACTCTGAAAATTCAGTATAGCAGGTCCTCCAAATATTTGGCGAATATCATAACATACGAAAAGCCCAGCAAGAGTTGTCCGATCGAAACATGACAATGAGCGAATAGGCATGTAAAAGCGATCTAGTCTGCTATAAAACTTTCGATTTTTCAAACAATTAGGACCAATTTCGACACCATAATTATGCTCAATCAGTGTAGTACTGTGGTGCTGTAAGATATGCCAATAAAAAACACTGCAACATCAGTTGTGTATAGCGTGGTCATAACATGCATTCCTGCTCTCCCGACATACTGAATCATTGTCACAGGGACGCGCTTTTATTTCCCTATTGTCCACACGTGACCTAGGAATGTGTAGGCTATAGTCCATGTATATGGGTTTTACTGACATTCAACTAGGTCCGTGACCACCGTTTTTATGTTGCCTAGGATTTGTAACACATGAGATGAGCGTACGTTTCAGTCACTTTCACCTGTTCACGCTGCTCATTGCTTTGGCAAGGGAATTTTTTTTTTTTTTGTCGGTTTTGTCGTTTCATTGCTTAACGTTTGGGGTAAGCGTCCTCAATTCGATGCATCGGCCCAAAAATACATCAAACAGAGTACAGTTGTTTATTTGTGATGTGAGAACACAGTAACCTGTATTGGATATGTTCACTAGGCTGACATGGTGGCTTGTATAACAGGAACATTGTAAACGGAATAGTTTTCATTTTGGCGCCAGATAGTGGTTGAGTGTCATAGTCGACCGTACTCACTACACGTTGAGTACCATGCTCCGGAAAAGCCCCGGGAGATATCTACTCAAATACCTTTTCGTTTACTGATATTCGATTTTAAGTCGTCTTGAATTATTCAACCAGTAACATTACACTTGCAGAGAAGTAGATCAATCAATAAGACACAGTTTTTTCACCGCGGTTACAATAGTTGTTCTTTCACCTTTCCTATCTAGTGCTAAGACTGAAATGATGCCAAGATACAACCTATATTTATATTTATCTATTTTCTATTATCGGTTGATTATTTCCCAGTGTGGTTTGGGGGAACGTACTGCCGTGACAACACACATAGAACAATCAGAAGTTGCTATAGTAAAGCATTCCTGTATCCATGCCCTTCCAAAAAGCAGTCACCAAGGAGGTCTACTATCTCAATTTCCATAAAGTTGTGTGCATTTAAATTATAACTCGGCATGTTTAGAAGAAGAAAAAACATGCCTTAAAAAAGAAAGAAAAAAAATCATATAGATTAAAATCTATGTTGATTTAGACGACTTACGTCAAACACTCAGTAGCAATCACCTCGTTTATTCCATCAGTTCGTCAACTAATTTCATGAGCATCCGGTAATGTTATGCAGAATGAGATCATATACTTCACATGGCATGAGTGAATCTTTTCTGCTACCAGAGTGCTCTCATAGAATTGTTCGTGCGATGTTTTGTAATATGTTATTTGAATTATGTGCTTCGCGAAAATGTTTGGCGATAAGTCTTTGGCTTTCTATGTTATTCATTTGCTGGCTGATCAATACTAATAACAAGTGCATTGTCCCACTTGACACTGTACACGTCGACTTTCATCGAGTGAACTATTCCTGTAATTCCATACGCATATGATTATGAGGCGGGGATTCTGAAAAGAGCCCAAATCAGCATGTTTTAGAATGACATTGACAAAGTCATCATCAATTGTGAAGTCAGCCAGCTCCGCTGTATTTAGCCCCGTACATGTAGTGTATAATAAGTTTCGAACAATTCGAAAGGTCATTCTACACCATTGGACGAGTTATTTAACGAATAAACCCAATGCAGTGACGCAAATAACACCCGCGGTAATGACAGAAGCAAAATTTAATTTCACGGAGCTATGGTTGAACACTCCAGATATATTCAATTCTGACCTTCGTTCGGTCTTATGGTATATCTTTTATCTTATTTGTCGAGTCATCGTTTACGATCACAGTTCCATCCTCGTATCTTCCTACAAATTATACAATGATGACATTTATAATTAGACTATACAAGTGAGTAAAATGTTACAATTTTGTTCAGAATTCCTAATTGAGTGGGATGTTACTGATTTCATTTTCTAAAGTTTTCATTCTTGAGAAAATAGTCTGGAAGATGGAATAGGGTAGGTTGAGGCTGGAAAATCTTTGAACGATCCTGGACCACTCCGTTGGGAAACTTATTAATTGGACCTCCCGTCGGGGGAATCTAGGATTAAGTTATTGACGAATTCAGTGTTCAGTGTCAATTTCATACAGGTATGACCGTTTAAATGGAATACACGAGTATATATGAACTGCTTTTATTTTAGGAAACCTCTTTATTCTTAGGATGATACTAATTGATGACTTAGATGTCGTTATTGTTACTGTACTGTGTTTAAGTGTTCGATCTCTACTAAGCGCTAGTGATCACGATATTGTTTCAACCTAAAACTAGAATAAGGGAAAAGATATGGCTAACTCTCCGAGTCCTGAGTTAGTCATACGCATGGTGAGGCACTTCTAGCCTAAAGGGGTTGATCACATGACCACCAGAGATACGTCCACACACACGGCTGTCCTAGTTGGCTCACTGGCGTTGGCTCTACCCGAAACGACGTTCGCACCGCACGATGCTCAGTGTAGTTAGTCCTTACGCCGCCTAGTGCGATGAGGCGCCTCACAGTGCCATTTGAATAACCATTCGATTCCTGATACAGTTATTCTGAGAAGAAAGAGGTGTCACTGCTGCACGCGTCAAAGCGCTCCCTGGCCTCAAGGGGTCGAAGGAGATATTCAGTGTTAGCCTGGTCACGACATTGCAGTTTGTCATTCCACGGTCTATCATCGAGTGTTAAATTGGACGACACTCCGGCGCTGTGGGCTACGTGTCTCCTAGAAGTCGTTCCGCTTCCTGTTGTTAAAGTTCCATTCATTCAGCCTCTATTCAGGTACTCTTTTCCCCATCCAGCCACGAAGCATAACCCTACTGTCGTAATGTTTCGTAGTTGACTGGATAAAAAAAAAACTACGATTGGGTTCGTTTCTATTTTATTTTTGAGGTTGAAACAATAGTATTTGGTCAAAAGTCGTAATTTCGTGGAATAGGTCCCCGTGGCGAATCAGTGGTTGCGCGGGCGGCTTTTGAAAATCGCGGATGATCAACATTCACTCCAAGAATTAAAAATGATTTGGCTGCTGAATTTTCACTGAGGTGTTTAAAAGTGGCGAACGGTGAATGTTGAGTGAAGATTACAGCGAAGAGAAAAGTTGTAATCCCCCCCCCCCCTATTGATTCCGAAGATCCCGAACAATGGCAACCCAAAAACATACCACCAGAACCACAGTCATCTATGGGAATGCCATGCAGGATGAGTACACTCATCGAGGTTGGACTACCCATTCTCTCGAAAGCTATTCCTATCACATGCAATAATTGAACTAGCCCATAAATAGCAGCATGAATATTTCCCCATTTATTTAATCAGCCACCGACAAAGCGGCTTCATAGTCTCGGTCTCTACAGGAAAAAAACCCGTGACCCAATAGTTGAGTTGAAAAGTATTATCAGCTCGACTTTCAATCTGTCACGACATCTGTGATGTGTTTTTCCGAGGACATTACAGTCGCGGCGTATGAATATAGGCAGTGGCAAAGGCTTAGTTTCCTCAGCCTCACAGAGATAACACACACTTATCGCTAATAAACAAAGCGTATACAATAATGAGGCATCATAATAAATTATGTTATAAAAGGAACATGAGAATAGGTAAATATAGGAATGTTAGAGTGAATGTCGAATGAAATCCACGCAAATGATTCGATTACCACCAACATCGTGTTTGTCTGTCACTCATCACTCGTATAATTACATCTCCTTAGACCAGTACTGAATTATCGACCATTGAGACAATCAGTATTAGCAGTATGGGCCTGAAGGAAATTATACATTTCCTGTAATTTTCATTTAATGCATTCATTTTGGTTGCTGTTTCCCAGCAACTCCGGTGGAGTCATTCGGATTTTCTCTCTCCTCATTTTCACGTTTTTTTTTCTGCTTTCTGCTTTCCATCGTCCTTGATATTTTTATATTTCCTTAGCAGGAGCCTCGATTTTTTATTTTTTGCCTATAGAGCAGATTAGTACCGAACCGTATCGATGCTTCCGCCTCCTCTTTGCCCAATTCGCATTTTGGCGTCGCTGGATAAATTACTCACGGATATTTATCTACGATTATCATAGAGGCCGGTCATACCGTCAACTACCTGAACTAAGGGTATCGTTGCCAACAGTGATCCTGCACTGTTTGGAAGTCAATTGTGGTATTACGGTTATTACGCCCTACTGGAAGATACTAGTGCAACGAAAAGTCCGTTCTCATTGGACAGTTTGTCACGTCTTCTGTAGAAATTTTCCTCGCTTACTCCTGTCATCCAGGTTAGCTTGGTTCTTCCAATGAGTCCGCTGGTATTCCGGTTACCTTGGTTACAATCACTCATGGCTTTTGTAATATCTATATTAACAAGTTTTTTCCTCTTATTAGAAATACGGAACTTCGCAAACACATGATGCGGCCATTTGAGCGCATTGTTTCCAAAGCGTTTCCCACTGTTTGCCTGTTTATCCCGACAAGACTTGTCTTCAAATTTTCATAGTGGGGTTACTTCTCGTTTAAACGGAGAGGTTTATTCAGGAAATAGTAAGCGCATGTTTCAACTACGTACCGTTTGACACTCATCGGAGCGATCCATCCTCTCTCAGCGCCCTGTCCCATGTACGCATTCGGGTATATCGGTATTCTCCAAATTGCATTTGTTTACTAACGTAGTTATCACGTTCTGAGGGGGTTGTGACCCTTCTTGAACTTCTCCGAAAAAGACGAAGGAGGGGGGTTCATCTAGGCTGTTATGTTGTCCCGTCCGACGAAGAGGTTCTCATACGAACCACTCAGTATTTGATCAGCAGAGGCTGCTATTGAGAAAGCTCATCGACGACTACTCAAGAGAAGCATAAACTGTTTAAAAACGGAAGGAATTACGGACCATGAACATCGTTTTAATTTTGTTTACTCATGTTTTTGAATGTTGCCATTGCTTTGGATGTCATCGATCATCTCCGAAAAGCTAGCTGTCCACGCGTTCAGAAGCTCTATTGCCCAATCACTATTTCCCGAATACCTCGTTGCGTGCAATATTTGCAACTATCACCCAGTGTTCAAAACGTGGCTGTTTTTCATCATAGTTTACCACCTTCCACACTAATAAACGCTTCAATTCGGATTTAGATGCCTTTGCGAATACCGGTGTCAGGCGTACAAAAATAATACACGAGGCTTGATCTAATAATTAGTCAACAAGTCTCTAACCCCACCAACATGTTCGTACCGAGAGGCTTTGAAAATCTTCATTTCAGGATAAACCAAAGGGCTTAGTGATCCTTGATTATTTCTGACAACCTATTGCCAGTCACAATGACTATGGCAAAATGTACCAGCTCTTCATGGACAAACATATGACGCGTCTGACAAATTTCCCATCCTTCAAAAAATGACGCTATCTTGATCAAGCAATAGGGTTCCTGTACTGTAATAATAATCAGACTGATCATTCTGAACTTCATCAACTTCACAAGGATGTTCCAACTTCAGCGTCTGTTGACCCGCTCACCTAACCCAGATAATCCCACTCATCATGGTAAACACACATACCGAGTATGAGCTTCCACCATTCAGGTGGGGTCATTTATCCATGTTCGCTTGTTCTCTTGATGGAAGGGCCACACACTAATTCTGACTGGATCAGACCAAGCAAACTTTTTTCCTATTTTTCAAGTTCACAAATGATTTCTTTGCCTTGCCCCCCTGTATAGTGTAAATACAAATATAAGTCTCTCTCTCATCATTTGGGTTTACGCGAAGCAGTTCTGTCGCATAGTATTCGTAATTCCATTCAGTTGATAATGCCACTAATCCCACCTATTATGCGTTTTTGCTAAAATCTTAGAAGAGTTGCCGGTGGTTCTATGGCATCTTTCTTGATGAAACGGTGAAATCAAATGGTCGTTGTGTGGTTTCATATTAAATTCTGATTCAATTTGAATTCAACGGGTTCGGTAAGCCGAGTAAGGCTCATCGAAGATCCCTGGCCGTACTGATCGTGGATGAACCCTGGCAATGACTCGCCCTCTTTTCTCGACTTGTGCTAGGTAATATCCAAGCAGGGGGGTACCCAATCCCAATCTGCTCCAGGGACCCGCATTATACGTCCCCTCCGAAAGAACAATCAGTGAAATCCAAGATCCGACCACTTCCTCGGAAGCTGGTGGTCATTGTGACTGCTCACAGCTAACAGCGCAACCTGTACAATTACCCACACCCAACCCCCGGCACCCAGAAATCCACCTGCCAATAACCAAGCGGGACCATGACTGATGAGTGGACTTTACACCTCGCTTATTGCAACTACAAGTACACAACAACAGCCTTGAGGAAAATCGAACTCGATGTTTTTGCTTGCAAAACTCACGGCATAACCCTCGTCCCCTTCTTTCAACAATATTTCGAGTTAACGAACATAATTCTATCAAGATGGTGTTAGATATATATGATTTTTCTTAACCAAGAAAATAAAAACTAATTAATATTCATTTTTTTATAAAGTGCCCCATTGAAATGAGGAACACATTTTGGGGCCCAGTTAAATGAACTAGATAACCGGTAAAAGGTTTCTATATTCACTCGGAATATTGCTTTGGTTATTGGGCTTTGTGGGTGCACTACAAATTCGTCCCCGTCATATTCAATTGCCATGACGACAATTTTAGACTCAAGGTTGTGAAGCCTATACTAGATTGATTTTCGACAAGAAACCAAACGATATTGGGGAATGATTAAAATAATGTTAAGCAGAGAGGGCCACCATGTCACATCACCTGAAAGGATTAGTTTATTCACTACCTTGTATAAGATTTACTGCCATCTTTCCAGTTCATCGGTTCATTTATTGTCGTTCCAATGTGTATCGTTATGTGTATGTTATGAACATTGTTTTCTGTTCTCACGTTGAGCGGTGAATATCTTTAAATGAAGTCCAAGAACTACCCGGTATTGATATATCTACTGGCTATTAACGGACATTACGGATTATTGGACATTACTCTTTAATGATAGCTCTACGGAACTGAGCTTTAATGACCTCATATGCCACCTATAGCATTCTTCTAAAAGAAGCCGTTAAACCTATGTCATTTTTTTTTTTCAAAAATTATTATGGATCTTAAAGTATCATAATATAGCGTCGGAATAGAAGGGCATCACTAAAGTATCGTATTTCACTGTGCCGTCAGCCATTTTTACCCAGTCACCCTGAATAAATACGGTAATGATTACGCAATATTTTGGTAGTGGCCTTTCAAACTAACTAGAGAACAAAAATTAACACACAAAACAATAGAAGTTACCTGATGATCAAATGAGACGTGCTCAACCACGAAGTTGAAAGTCCGATTTAATGCGAAATGTACCAGCGTAACCAGCGACTTTTTTTTCAATTGCTCATAGAAATATTCCAATTTGCATTCTGCCTGCGCCAGAGGTCACTGGACATATCGATGTTACACTGCGTGATTTCATGCGTGGGCTTCCAGCCGATTGTTTTAACTGTGAACAATGCCGAGTACTCCTTCTTCATTTCCCACTCGTTCGTTCAATGATCGTGAAGTAACCTGTCTCCGCATTTTCATACTTGTCTAATATATAACGGTTATTACCGGTCGTATCGACAAGATTTGGTCAGATGTGAATCTACTCTGTTCGTGGCCCTCCACTAATATCAGGAATGGTAGGTCAAATATCCACTACTAACGCGTTATTCCCCACGAACATACGTTGTCATTTCAGACGTGACTGGTTTATCACAGTAACGATGTGACTTCAAATCATGCTTCCTCAGCAGTCTATGACGCTTGAACAAATATTTTCCCCAGGATATAATTTGTAATAGTACATTCCTAAACTCAAAATATAATGAGGTAATTGAGACCTGAGTGGATTCAACTATTTATTTCACCACGAAACGTCCAACCGTTTCTTGCCGGTGTTTTGCGAAGACCTCTGCATAACACTCGAGCCTATTCCAGTATCCCCTTGACGCCCG
The DNA here is from genome assembly GCA_026419785.1 of Sclerodactyla briareus. NCBI lineage: Eukaryota > Metazoa > Echinodermata > Holothuroidea > Dendrochirotida > Sclerodactylidae > Sclerodactyla > Sclerodactyla briareus. Next base: position 334,051 of record JAODTK010001444.1, on the reverse strand, counting down.
AGGTGAAGTTTCGCCTTCTCGTCATACGAGTGCCGCCTCGCAGATGGCGGTTTTAGCCGTACTGGTCGCAGAGAGGAGGCTGCACAGGAAGCCACAGATAATCCTTCTCATTCGTGACATTTAATACATATGCACGCATGACTGACCGTAAGATTCGGTAGCAGGGCGTCCTAACCATAACTCTGACATGCTCAAGCAGGTATGACGGGAGCTTGGGAGCTCATCAACTCTGTAGGGAGATATCTGATACGCTCTATTTCAGTGGAATGAACACAGAGGGATTAAACATGTCACTAAAGCATCTCTCATATAGCCGATGAATCTGCGTTGGACTGTCGGTGATAAGTTTACCTCTGGAATATTGAGAGTTGAGGAATCAAATATAATCTGTAGGTGATTGACATTTACATCAACCCAGTGAGACGCAATAGCGCGCTTGAGCAGCTGTGACGATATCCATGCCTAAACTCCCCGTCAAAACACATCCAATTAATATAATGGTACGCAATGTACTTTTTCTGTTCCCAACCTCCGTTATTGACGTTAGCGAAACAACAATTTTTAACAAAAAAAAAACATAATCACTTTAGGTTCAGAAACCACCACTGGTAACGATGGAAAGTATCGCTCACACACAGACACAATAGCGCTGGACACACATTAGCCTTGTTAATGGCGCTTTGATTTTTAGCTGCGAGTGAGCAGCTCAATAGGCTATCATGTCTCCACGTCCGTCCGTCCGTTCGAACCGCCGCCCGTTCGTGTCGTCCGTGTTGGACCGTTCTTCCACATACGTTCACACTTCCTAAACCGTGTATGCTATCAGGTTTGAAGTTGGCCGATCTGTGCTGCTCGCTGCTAGCAGTGTGATTGTATCTAAATGAAATCCAATTGCTTACCACCAACTCAGTCCCTACAGTAATCTCATCGACCTCTCCGTGGGAGAGGTTTGTTTTTAAAAAAAATAGCATACCTGTACTTTGAGCCTTGAACTGTCTTCTGATAATAGAACTCAACTGTCCGTCTGAGTGTTTCCACGAGATAACAAATTTCTATTGGAATTAGTCTTAATTTCCTACAGTTATAACATTCATTCCGTGGATGTTAGCCTATTTTTTTTTTGGGAGGTCTTTGGAGGTCATTTGAGGTCATTTCAAATCACTTCGAACATATAATCAACATCCATCGGCAAAAAATTTTGAGATCATTTGGAGGTCATGTAAGGTCATATTGGGAGCATTTGGTGCATATATTGTCAACTTTTAGTTGGAATGTTGAAGGTCATTTGGAGGTCATCCGAGGTCAAATTAGAGAGGAGTGTCCGACTCGAACTCAGTACATATATTCAACTTTTGTTCCCAAATATTTGAAGGTCATTTGGAGGTCATCCAAAGTCATCTGATGTCTTATTAAGAACAGTGGTCGATTCGAATGGAACTTACATACATATAGTCAACTTTTGTTCGTGAATAGTTTGAAGGCTTTGAGGTCATCCGAGGTCAGTTGAGGTCAAATTGTCAACCAAGGTGAATTTTCCCGAAGCTACCGGGACGTTTCCAATCGCGCTTGTTATTCAACTTCGTAGCTTGCTTTTCCACTGTGGCACACCCATCTGGTAGCACTCTTTCGATGGTTAGCCCATCCATGAATATGCATATTCTTCATGTGCCGAGCTGATCAAATGTACAACAGCGTGACTAAACCAAGCTAATGTAACCTGACATGTGCAATTGAATCTAATCAAACTTGACTACTGCAGTTGAGTACTGATCGGCTGCGGCGTTTATGCGCTGGGCAAATGAAAGTGAATCGTAGCAACATGATGCAGTGAATACCAGAAACTTGATCAAATCCCTGGAGTCCAAGGGATGTTCAGTTGCAAGTTAGGAACTTAATATTCATAGAGCGTCTTAACACATGTCGTGATGATTTGTCATACATGGCAAATATATTTCGGCTCGACCATGAGAGAAAGACCGTACTTGCTGAGCATTCCCACTGGGATATGTCTGTGCCAAGGGTAACGCAGATTTTATTCTCAAAAAGACATGATGGTCCAATTGAACTACACCGAATAACGAGGTCTGAAATCGACTGTGTAGCGTATGATGTTTACGCACGTGAACACGGGGAAGTTAAATATACATTTTGCCAGCTGTTATCCTTGTATGCATGTAGAGTCACGCCATTTGTAAGTTGCCCAATCGGGGATTACCATATCATGGGCGTATCACAACGGGTATAGTGAGTAACAGTATCGTGAACGTGTCAGGGAAGGAAGACCATCACACGGATTTCAAACGACCTGCAAAAGGGGAGAGAGTGGAAGTGAATCCCTGGCACATTGCAATGGCTACTAGCCTCAAGTAGGGAGGCAGCTATTCCCACAAGAGTCCATATACCCGTTTGGCAATGGTATAGTTACAGAATAATACAAGTCCCTCATTAACATTTTGGCCCGGGCCGATATCCAGAAGAATTATTCGAAAATTGATTATTTCAATCATAACAAATCCAATTAATGCAGAGTAAAGTTAAAGCATGGGCATTAACTATTCATTTTACAGCCTCTCTAATGGCTATGATGTAATACACGCTGCAATAACAGTCGAGCATATCCCAGACGATCTGTTCTGATACGAGTGTCGAATTCTGTTGGGCTAAGGGTGCCCCAGCAAATACCCGTATCAGTCGATTTATGTCCGCGAAGAGGAGGCCGTCCAGACATTCACTTCATTAGAGACATTTAAGGTTTAAGTACACAGGCTGGACTGATCGTAAGATGAGATAACAATCCTCTGACTACCCCCGACTAAACATGCCCGTGAAGACATCGACCCTCTAGGGAAAGATTTGATACGCTCGTTTAAATAGGAGGAGGGGAGACGGTCTGATATATATGCTCACTTAGTACTGGGACTTTGGAAATTATCTCTCTGCCGTATATGGGGAGAGAGTTATTTGTTTAACCTATATATAGAAAGCGCATTGAACAACTCATTTGTTGGAGTTTGCGCTATAAAAGGGACTAGTTATTATTATTGGAATTATTATTATATCGCGAGGGAGATATGTATCTAGAGTGACATTAACACGAGCCAGTATCCATGTAGCATGTATTGTAGTACATGGTCGAGGAGAATATTGATTATTTAGGCACTTTTCGATGAGTTTATTACCGGCATGTAGTTTCAGTCTATCTCTTCCTATACGTATGCAGCCAGGTCATACTCGATCACTAGGCAAACAAGGGCGTACCCACGGTGGGGTGGTGGTGGGGTCGAACCCCGATGACCCAAGTGACCAATATAAATTTTCAACACATTTTTTTAGCAGTTCAGTAGAGGTTTTGCACTCTGTTATTAGCAGATAATTGCCAGCACATGTGTCTGAGGGGCCCATAAATGATTAATTATTTGCCAATGGGAGGGGTGAGGCCATTCTGAGGGCGCACTCCTCGGGTCCCGACCCTGCCCCCCCCCTCCACCCCCCCCCCCATTCCCCCCCCCACTCCCCCCCCCGCCCCCCCCCCCTTCTCAAGACAAATCTATCGGTACGGACGCATGCCATGCGTATCAGGATGTTCAAACCTTAGGATATTTTCGTTAAAGTACTTGTGGTGCAACAATTAAGGTATAGCGGAAAATCATACCAAAATTCTTTTTTGTTCGTTTTAGTAAAGTGAGTTCAGCAGACCATACTCGTACTATCTGTGTTGTTTCTATACACCTCCATCAGAATAGCGTTTCACGCCTGGGTTTAACGCAATCTCCGTAATGATGGCAATATTATTAGGGGAAGATTCAAGTCACTCGGTAATGCCGGCCTAATGTACACGCGTGATATGTGTGATGCGGACACGAAAGTGAGTTCAGCACGTCATACCCATATTGTAATTTACCGTGTGTGTGGTGCGACGAGGATTGTGATGTTCGTTTTCTATAGTGGGGATTACAACCCAAATTGTTAACAAATATTGCCCTGAGGTAACACAACATATCTCACGGAAGGAAACAGCTTACGAAGGCTCTGTATTTGCTTGTGAATTCTGGTAGAGGGTCTGAACCGTGTTGTACGGTAGCTTGTTTAAATGCCTCAACTGCAGCAAATCCATCCCTTGTGCATCGGTGTTGTAAGGCTGGATGGACTTTGTTTCATGTTATTGATTACGAACACCGAATATACGAAGTTACCATGTACTTGTTTCCCCTGTGAACACATAATTCCAACATAACTCTAGACATTGATGAATTTGAAAGAGAAAATTGGGCCGGTACGAGGGTATCAGTGGCAGCTGTTCTTTGTGGCACATGAGTTATGCAATACAACCTAATATTTAGGTAATAAAACCTAACTGAGGAAAACATATGGGTGGTATTTGATAATATTATAATGAGAATTAGTTCCACAGAAAGTGGGGCTAGCATAGATTCACAAGCAAGCCATGTCCAGAATCGGGGAAGTCAATGAGTGCTTCATACTCCCCAACGGTTCAATTCATTTTATAAACAAAAACAATGGTGGGGTAGAATATGTACATATGTTGATTGTTTTGTTTTGCAAAATAACGTGGGGGAGTGACACTGCTCCTTGATAAGCGCACCAGGTTTCCCAGATTATCTTTGTTAGGTAAACTTCATTCGTAGAAAAACAAAAATATATTAGATTTCATCGAACTGAGAAGGAGCGGAACGTAGCGTCACGAAACGAGAAAATTAGATTACATCTAAGTAGCATCACATATACCCCATGGCCTGCTTTGGTCGGTGTAACTAAGCCTGCATATTAATTATTTATTATGGTGCCAGTGACACAATCAATGAGTTCTACATTCTAACCAAATACAAGCCGCCATCAATACGTATATATATATATATATATATATATAACATATATAAGATATATATATATATATATATATATATATATATATATTATATATATGATATATATATATATCTATATTATATATATCTATATATATATATATATATATTGTATTATATATCTATATTAATATCAGCGCAGAGTCCAATTCCTTGACACCACTGTGACGTTGGAAAAGGGTCGATCAAAACAGACTTGTTCACAAAACCAACGGACAAGCACAATTCTAATCCAGAGCAGTTGTCAACCACCCCACTGCCACGCGAAAAATTCCTACAGTCAAGCTCTTCGTCTGAACGTTTGCCTCCTCAGATGCTGATTTCGAGTCCCGTGCAAACGCACTTTCAAAACATCTCCCAAAGAGAGGCAGTATTTCCGGAGTTCCATTGAAGAGGGCCATTGAAAAAAGGCTAGAAGACTCCGCGCATGAACTCTGACAGCCCGACCCAACCCCCACTCGCGCAATCCAACTCCAGAGGACCACTCGTGTGAATAACCATCCTGCCTCCCACCATTAGCCACTCTCATTCACAAGATTGCCCATCCTCAAAGTCAGGAACGCCTAAAATCCATGTTCCCGGAACCCCCGTGTGCCTACAGCAGACCTCGGAATCTGCGTGCATTCTATCCACGCCCAATTTTCCGGAGCACGACCGAGCCGCAAAAACACCGCGGCAGCCGCCCCTGCCCATCCACATGCAAAACGCAAACTTGTCAGTCGCACAACTTGTTTCAAAGTTTCCAGACATCCGCATATTTTCGATTCACAGATATGGATTGCGGATCCTCGAAAACCTGGTCTATACCTTGATTTACTGTAACCTCTCGGAGTTTCAGTACATCGGGAACAAAAAAACACTCTGAGTGAGCGAATGACCCAACACCGGGCAGCCACAAGACCCCAAAAAATGAGCACCGTTTGCTAAGCATTTCAACAATGGTCATTCACTCCTTGAAAACCCTTAGATGATTGCATCGACCATGACCAAATTGGCCCTAAATCCCGCCAGCAAAGGAACGAAATTACTGGGAATTGAACCTGAAACGACTACAGCCCATTTGGTCCTGAACATTCGAACGACCTACATCACAAAAGAGATAGGGTACCACTCGGCACCCCCTCCCTACTTCCTATTGGTCAATCAACCAGGCGCAAATTGGCCTTCATTAGTATAATCCTGTGCTGAGGATTATCTCCTGTCAATAACTGAGGCGCAAAATTGGCCTCCACCAGGATTAATCCCCACAGGGATTACCCCCTGTCAATCAGCGACACACTAATTAGCCTCACCCCACCATTGTTCCTAGCCTATAAAGTCCAGCCGTCTCTCCTCGAGTGATCACTTCTGTGGTCACTGCACGGACGAAGGAATAAGCATTGTCGAAAGCTCTGCCATCCAAAACATATCGGCTGTTTACTCAATTTTCCTAGGCTAATCGCTATTTCGCATCTCATTCGAGACTCAGCCTATTCATTTAACGTAGCATTGTTGTTTACAGGTTTTTGCCTTCTCTTGTCTATATATATTATATATATATATATTTTTTATAAAAATATCTATATATATAATATATATATATATATATAATATATAATATAGATTTACTATATATATATATATATATATATATATATATACTATATATATATGAGAGAAAACAGGAGCAATGTAGTGATGAAGAGTAGTGGAATTATATGAAACCAGAGACGAAGCACTGCAAAATTCAATGATCAAGCGACTGATAAAGGCGATATGAGAAGTTTTCTGGGATTCGTTTCCCATTAGTATGAAGTTGTTGTATTCAAAGAGAGCCTAGATGCGCCTAGTATGCGCCCCTTTGTTCAAATCGGGTGAACACTGAAGGATCAAAGACATGTCATGAGTACTGTACTGCTGAAGCTAGCTTTTTCAGACGTAATTGCGAATGTATGTATTCATAAGAAAAGGGAAGTTTGAACCACTCCTGATGGGACATGCAGCGTGGAACTTGCGCGATATCCCCTGCTTCACGGCGTAGTTGAATATGCACACTACACCGCTAATATATCCGGTCAATAATTCAGCAGCTTCCGGCTTTATGTGGCACGATGACGAACATTTTTGTTGTGGAGGTATAACATGATTATTGTTACATCAGGACGAACATTAAGTAGAAAGCAACGTTGGTGATGAAATGTAGATATATACGAGTTCAACTACTTCTATAAGGTAGATTCTAGGCGAGGTGGTATAGGTTATCGATTCAGTGGCCTATTCATGTGGCCTTTAGCCTTTCCCCAAAAAATTTTCCCCTTTCTACCTAAATTTATCCCAGTTAGTACAATCTGCAAATGGACGAAAATGATTACATGAGAGCTCTTCCTTAGCATGAGGGGTTGCTTTTTATAGTAGATGATCCCTACTTTTTGGGGTCAGGTCAAAATCAAAGATCGAGAGAGGTCAACATAAGTCGAAGTCTGAAATGCTTATGAGTAACAATCCTTTGCAACGAATCATGTAAATAGCTATAACTGTGGCATGAAGGGTTTATCTGTGGGTGGATGATATTTATTGTCTTGGGGATCAGGTCAAAGTACCAAAGATCACAAGTCCAACTTGGGGACTTGTGATTGCAAAAATGGTGCGCAAAAGATGTAGAGAACACGATCTGCCTGAGGGTTGCAATTTAAAGTAGGTACTTCCTGTCGTTTTGGGTTCTGGTCGAAAGTCAAATTAGGTACAGTCCCGTTTAGCCTAGAATAAATCCACATACATTTGCTTGGTGGCACGGTTCTTGTCAATAATGTATCATTTTCATACACTGTTAGCATTATGAAAACCGACACTGATTTGCAACATAATCATCGATAATCCAACCGCATTTTTAGATGCACGATACGGCCTATAAACACAACTATTAAACAAGGATCAAACAAAGCAAATGAGATTGTTCCTGCATATCAGCATGAAGGGGTAGGAGCCCCTCTCAAATGGGGAGGGTACTGACACGCGATAGTCTTTGATTCGTATAAATATCCATTCAGAACGTGTACATGCTTGTAATTCACGCGAGTGGCCAGTGACCATTGCAGCAGCGTGTGTGGAAACGATATTCCTATTTTCCTGAGAGAGTTGGTATAGCTATGACTATCTATTGGTGTCAATTATACGGCGACCTCTATCTCCTATATTATTCTATCAGGAGAGTTTCTCGTTACTAATGCTGGCGCCGTAAGCAACGCAGCGCTGGAGCCACTCAATGTCTAAAAAAAAAAATTTCGATATGAAGCAAGTCGCGGGTGGATTCGCTATCTTTTCTTCGTATCCGCAAATAAACAAATCCGATTAGAGACACTCCGGCATGACCAAGGTAATGATGCTTCTTCGTAGGATCTCGAGCTGTAATTCTGAAATTCGCAAAACTGTTCAACTGCTATTAATCTGATTCCCCCACAACACAATTACAATATATTGTAATAAATATTACATATATATATATATATATATATATAGATATATATATATATAATATATATATATAGTATATATATATATATCTATATATATATATATATATATAGAGATATATATATATATAATATATATATATATATATATATATATAATATATATATATATAATATATTATATATATATATATAATAATAATATTATTAAAAATGAGGATACGGTAGTACTTTCAAGCAGAGATACAGTAATCACACTAAGGCTTCCGTCCGAGAGGTACGAAAAGGACACCAACGCTCAAACACATATGGGGACCTCACGTAAGGGAGATGTTTTTCATTATTGCAGATCATCAAACAGTCCAACACCCGCATGCCTGCATGCGCAGATCTGGTCAGTGCAACCTTTGTATCGAAGAAAAACTATGTATCTTCTTGTCAGATAAGCGGCCGCTTGCTCAATAAAATCGGAGTTCATTGCAGGTAACCCAACACAATCAAAACCACTAACTGTGCACGTCAAAAGAGCCGGGCCCATGGTATCTATAGGGTAATAGCTTGGTCGGTTGTATCACCGGTTCAGTCGTCTGACGATCACATAGCGTGAAATCTTAGGTAACGACAGAACTACTGTGACCAATAACCTATCTTTTAACTATTCCGCTCTGTTATAGCATTAAGCACTTTTCCGTGCTGTCAGTAACCGTCACTTCATGTTCGATCACCTTTTTCTCAGCTTCTCATCCTTTTCCTGTCAGGAAGGTCCACAAAGTATCTAAGTTTGAGAAATAGGTTACACGATAACTCCAAATGGTTGGTCTGATCAAGGTTTAATTTGGTGAGCAGCTGTTCTTATGGACGTTCAGCACCAATGGTACCCGAACCCTCTTGTTATTGGTGTAATACCGGGGGTCAATTCGCTGCCAAAGGTAATCTGATACATCTGTGGCAGCAAAAATCACTAAACTTCTTTCAACTTTCTGGTTTGCCTGTGAACTTTTCCGTGGATAGAAAGATCTCAAATTATTAGAACACAACAATTATTGTTATATAACATGACCAAAATGGAACTGGACACAACAGAAAATATCCTCGAGATAAAGATCTAAAAAACATTAGGACTGGGCATTCAAATTTATTTGTAAAGATGATTACACTAGGTGACACCATAGGAGGTGACTCTGATTCACTAAGTAGTTATGGGTTGGCCAGTAAATGTGACCGAAGTGATGTATTTTGGGTATTCTAGCAAAGTATCCGCGAATTTACATCCAGTTCTAAGCTGGCGCTCCCTTCGATTTATATCTCGGACCATGCACCGTTTTCTTATAAAAATAGCGCTTTGCAGGTAATCGGAACGTTACATAATCAGCTACTCACACATATACATGGCTTGGCCCACCATGGGATGCTTCAATATTATGGTTTGACTTGGAGTTATATAGGTGGTATGTCTGTTATTTCTCTGTCTCTTGAGGAATTCTTCTCCATGGGCGTATAATTTCTGAAACAACGTACATAGCTAGTAAAGTTCAATTCAAGCCTTTGAAATTCGAGAAAATAAGCATCCATGATATTGGAAATGAATTACATCGTCGAACTACAGCACTCAATCATTTCATTCTATTTTGGGCCAAAAAGTGGTCAGTCCGCGAGTTTTCAAAAAAAGTGGTCGACCGCGACATATGTATATGTGCGCAACATATTTTATGTTTTCGCCACAGAGACAAGTCCACTGAATTACGAATGTTGACCTAATCAAATCGTATCATCAACAGTTTTTTCTCATTGAGCTTTTTGTATAGTCATACAATAGATTACTACAGTATGTAAGCTTCTTGGCTGGAAGGAGGACATAAAATAAAGGCTAAATGGAACGTTATAGCCTACAACTATGCTTCATCATCTTCTGCAGTTGTAAGCGATCGCCTGTCCTTCAATGGAGGATCTGTTGATATAACTCTATTACGAAAAGGCGAGCAAATTCGAGTTCAACGATAGAATGTAGAAATGATTAAAATTCATATCAATCAGTAGCCGAATGACTAGCGTAACGCAGTTATTTCGTATATGGTTAAGACGTCTAAAGCAATGAATTAAATATTCATCCCTCAAAAACACTTTCAACAATCGGAAAACCTATCGAGTTGATCTATCGCCGGCAGGCGGAAGTGCGATATATCCATTATCCGCCAATTCCCTTGTCCTTTTGTTGTTTATATGCTGTTGATATATGCGCAACGAAAATGATCTATTTTTCAAGAGGCGAAAATCTGAAAATTGGTCTGCTTTTTCGCGTCCGGAACCTCACTCCTGCTTTCACAATTGAGGTATTTTATATCGTGTTATGATGTCAAAGGCATCACATACGGATACGCACAACTAGAATAATTACAATCCCCTCCCCGCGACACTGGAAGTGTCCCGGGGATATTATGGTTTTGGGTGTGTAGCCGGGGCCGCCGTCCCAGGCTCCGCCGCCGCCGCCGCCCGGAATTTAGGCGTCAGCGCGATAACTCTTCAACGCTTATCCGATTGAGCTGAACGTACACACGTCCAACCCTAAGTTTAAAAATTTCGGATGATTTCGAAAGTTGGGCATCACAACATTGGCTGGGAGGTCGATTGAAACGTAACTTGGTGGGTGTGGATTCTAGTTGATCCCGCGAAAAAAAGTGGAGGTTATTTCAAGGTCATCGAAGGTCAAATTTGCTAAATTTATGCGATTTTCCACAATTGTCAGATTTGACGAAACCTGGTGGGTAGGGAATAGAATTTGATCCCAACAATTTGGAATCATATGGAAGTCAACCGGAGGGTCACTTTTATGAATTTATGGTCAGATTTGAACAAAACTTGGTAGATGGGGCTACAATTTAGAAGTTCTTTCCAAAGCCATCGTGGGTCAAACACTGGCATAATTCAATGTCCTATTAACTTCATGATTACAACGAAACTTGGTGGGTGAGTTTATCGTGGTTTTTTACCAAAAGGGCGGTGTTTAGTGGTGTTGATACTTCTTCCCATGATTGCTCAAACATACACGTTGGCCGTTTACCCGCCTACCCATGTCTAGGGTAGTTTGAGATAAGCGTTGACGATTCCATAATAAAAACTTAAATAGCATTTTAAAAAAACATAGAAAAACAGCAATGAGATCATGGGATGGTATCATGTATTTTCGTTCACATGACGAATGTGGAAAGCGTCATATACGGTACTCAAGCGAAATAGCCACATAAAATTTTCATCGGATCACACGCTTTGTGGATAAAATGAAGAAACTTGAATTGATTCCCTTTCTTTTTTTTTCTCTGTTTCTTCTTTAAATCAAAAACTGAAAAGCCGTTTATATTTTCACACCCATCCTATAATAACACAATCTCCTGACTAATTTTTTTGGCAGGTCATTGATAGTTCATATTGTTAGTTTGATTGGGCCTATAAAATTGCCTTGACTGACAATATGTCATGGACCAATGCGTATTTCATCCCTCTGAGACAATTAAGCCGTACCTGGTGTTTGGTTGTTTCTTGCGTAACTGCCGAAATCCTACTAATGGATTTTCTCGAGTTGATGTGGCTTTCGCTCTCATGATAATCTGGTGTGGCTTAGTGAAAACTGCTGCGGAATAACATGGGAACTTGACTACGCTTCCGTATAACATCGAGCGGATCATCATTCCGTGGTCAATTAAATCCGATTGAGGTAAACAAGAATAGCATGCTTTATTAAAGAAACAACATATGGAGAACCGCAAGCATAGTCTATCACTAACAAAAATTCTTAAGGCAATTTTACCATTGTAGGAATCGAATAATTAACGAAAATTCTGGTTAAACAAATCTGCTACCTAATGGCTGACGGCAATACAACTTCGAAGGATATTGGTATCAGCTTATTTGAATTTGAAAAATATACAGTGTCGATTCCTAGTTGTGGTAATTCAGCTAATTTACTAATTCCTCCCTGCGGCAATGCGAGTGTAATCAGGCCCCAGTATTCCCTACTTGGTTGCGAGTTTGATACGCATGATCCACTCTAAACCGTTATATAACCATGCTTCTTCGACCGATCAGCGTATCTATAGCTGTCTGCAAATGTCCAAAAGGGTTATTCTGTACAATATCTTAAAATTAGGCTGAATGCGTTTTAAAATTTGAAGACGAGGGAGCAAATCTTGCAGCTGCAATGAACTCGCGGCCTCCTCTGAAACTGGGGAACTATTCAGTTATTCCAATCTTCTAATATTTTGCAAATATTTGCACTATTTAGTAATTCCGATCTGCAAATATTTTATCAAATCTGCAGATGTCTTCGCGTGACGAAACTCCACAGCGATTCCGACAGAATATGACATTGAGCGTATAGCCATGGAAAGGCGATCTAGTGTTCGTTTCGCGAAATGAGATTCGGTCAGGGAATGCATGGTACTGTGGAGATGCCATAATGCTGACAAGATGGGTAACATGAGTCTGTTTAGTGAGTAATTCAATGGGGTAGGGTGTTAGAAGTGTTACCACATTTACAGTGTCGACACTCCAAGTTCCGAAGGAATATGGACAAGGTTGATGGCATAGGAGTATATGTATAAATGATGTAATAGCAAATAGCAAATATCGATTGATTTTCGCTGTTTGGTCTCAATTTTCTGCTGAAATGTGATATTGGGTGGAAATGTGGAGACAGTCAGGTCCCAATGAGGCTTATTCTATGCCTTTCATTAGACCATCTGACGGTCAGTTTACTTTTTAAAGTTATTCATCTATTCAGGTTCACGTTCACGTTCGGTGTGGGCCACTGCAGATTGTAGGCGAATATATTTGCCGCAAAACACAATTAATGCTACCCTGGTGGTACGAATATATTCTCTAGATGCACGACAGTTGATGAATACGCTTTTAACTTTCAAATCGAGTGTATTTCATTACTGGATCACCCAGCACCATGGGCACTCAACCAGTGAATAGTTCTTACCCATCACGATAGCAATGGTGGCATGGCAACCAGCAGCAGTAAAAATAAAGTGTAATAGCGAACTGACTACATTGTCTCTTGTGGCCCTTTAGGACCGATAGGATAGAAACCGCAATGAACTATACCGTTTTCCGCATACAGAACCGATGAGATAGAAACCGCAATGACCTATACTGTGTTCCACATACAGAACCAATGAGATAGAAACCGCAATGAACTATACCGTTTTCCGCATACAGAACCAATGAGATAGAAACCGCGATGAATTATACTGTGTTCCACGTACAGAAACGATGAGATAGAAACCGCAATGACCTATACCGTGTTTAGCATACAGAACCGATGAGATAGAAAACGGAATGACCTATACTGTGTTCCGCATACAAACCGATGAGATAGAACCGCAATGACCTATACTGTGTTCCACATACAGAACCGATGAGATAGAAACCGCAATGACCTATACCGTGTTTAGCATACAGAACCGATGAGATAGAAAACGGAATGACCTATACTGTGTTCCGCATACAAACCGATGAGATAGAAACCGCAATGACCTATACTGTGTTCCGCATACAGAACCGATGAGATAGAAACCGCAATGATTTATACCGTGTTCCGCATACAGAACCGATGAGATAGAAAACGGAATGACCTATACTGTGTTCCGCATACAGAACCGATTAGACAGAAACCGCAATGATTCATACCGTGTTTTCCGCATACAGAACCGATGAGATAGAAACCGCAATGATTTATACCGTGTTCCGCATACAGAACTGATGAGATAGGAACCGCAATGACCTATACAGTGTTCAGCATACAGAACCGATGAGACAGAAACCGCAATGATTTATACCGTGTTCCGCATACATCAACTGATGATATAGGAACCGCAATTAGTATACCGTGTTGCGCATACAAAACCGATGAGAAGAAACCAGCAATGATTATACGTGTTCGCAATTCAGAACCGATGAGACCGAAACCGCAATGATTTAACCGTGTTCCGCATACAGAACTGATGAGATAGGAACCGCAATTACGTATACCGTGTTCCGCATACAAAACCGATGAGATGGAGATATGATTTCACGAGGATTTGAATGCCTTTCTATAACGATGCGCTTTCCTATATTCCTCCAACAGATTGAAAGAATGTTTTACCGGTTACCTGCCAACCTGTTTCATTCGTGCCTGGTTTTCCGGAACCATTTAGCCAGAAACAATCCGTTTAACGCAGCTGGTCGGGACATGCGTCTCCTCGGGTCTTCAGAGCCCCTGCATCTGATGCAACTTTTTTATGCTCGATAACTCACTCTCCATTAGAGAAATACCAGGGTGAAGGTTTCGTACGCGCGCATCTGAGTAATTTTCGATTACTCCTCTGCCTTTCAATACATTCAACCCCACCTAACTTGCTGACAACTTATCTAAAATGCTTGTTATCCCCCATCCTCTGATTCGTTGCTTCTTGGACTATCTTGACGAATCGCTCACGAGTTTGTCATACGATAATGGAAACCATCTGTAGTTACAACCATCAAGTACTGGTGTCCCCCATGGTACGTATTTTGGCCCCTTTTCTATTTACTGTTTACCTTCTGATATACGTTCTACATCCCCACACTGCTCCCTGGTAAAATTTGCTGATGATACTGCCCTCATTAGTCTAGTGGCAAATAAACGACTATTCCCTGTTTTTCAGCAGACCAGATCGAACATACATGACCAGATTGAACCGATGAGATGGAAACCGCATGACATAACCGTGTCGCAACCGAACGGCTGAGATCGGAACCGCAATACCTATACCGTGTTCCGCATACAGAAACGGATGCGATGAAACCGCAATGACCTATATACCTGCATGACGTAATTTTTCAGTGTGAGTAATATCAAATTCGAGATTCGTGTTGCGATAATACCAAATCGAACGATTATTTTCCGTTGGCTGCAATATATCAACAATCAAAGCAACTTATAAATGATAACACGTTCTCTCCGCGAAGTCGGAGTACAATGCATATGGTGCGGACGAAATAAACTGCTACTTAATTGATTACATTAATTGCCTGCAAGATTGCAATTCCTCGTCTTGAACTCAGAACGATATCTGGATTTGCAGGAGAAGACCATCAAACCTGACTCTTCTCGGAGTAGACATGGATTCCTATGGGGTTTTACGACGTGAGATAATGAGCTGGCGAGAAATCACCGACTGGATGTTCTCAGGGGCGGTGCCACCAGCACATTCCAATAATTGGCTAACTGAAACAAGAGGCAAATCTATATTGCATCTATACCCCTGTAGCGATTATAAGTGAACGAACCATTTCCTCCTTTTTTTCAGTATCGATCCGACACTCTGATATTCAGCGTGGATGTGCATGGTGGGGTGTTTGTCTGGCGGCTCCAATGTTTGGTCATGCGGCGGCGATTTTTGGCCCGAACGATTACTGATATTACGAAATTTGTCATTTAATCATCGAAATCAACTGAAGGCTTCTGTAAAAGATATCTTATCAATCAGTAGAAATGGAGCTTGCCTGATTGTTCCGCGAACTAAGTGGATCTGACCCGCCATCATCCCGATTTAACATAGATTCAAGGCACTGAAGGTACACTTAATGTTACTAAGATCATAATTCATTCAAATTCCTCAAGTTTGCCTGATTCAACTGAAGGCTCGTTAACAATATACTCCAAATAAAAAAAATTTTTTCGGTTTTATGAGTTTGCCTGGAGTTCGCGGAACTCGGTGATTCAGTTCCCCGATTGACGACGATTCAAGGTCACTGAAGGTCATTTAATGTGACTGATATGCATAATTTATGCAAAATTTTCTTGGGGTCGTCTGATTTACATGGAAGTTTGTGAGTGTAGTCTATCCTGTTGCAAAAAGTTTGCAGGTAACACCGAAGTTTATATAAATTTCTTTATTTCTGACGTTTATGAATCTGATTTACATGAACTAGTAGACTTTGTCTTCATAAATCTGTCGTCCAACCAGGCCAGACACCTATGACGGTGCCTTGTTTACAGAGGTCTATTACTGCTGCATGTATTCCACTACCATATTCTATTGCTCTAATGAGAACAGAATCAGCCTATACAGGCCAATTATATCCAATCGCTGATGTTGGCTATAAATCTCAGCTCGTTTCCTAAATACCCCATTTTCACACGGGTACGGCTCAACATATACCCGTACTGTCGGGAGTACCGGAGGTTGTGAACAGGAACTTGCTCCCAGCTAACCTACTACTCATCAAGAACCCTTGTTTGAACAAATCACCATTCACACTTATTCCTGCATGGCAACCTATTTCTAGCATCTAAAGTTAGCGATGTTTTCAAACGGATCTACGTACACCGTAGTCTCACGGAGAAAAATATCAGATATCAAGACGGATCCTGTCTAGAAATACTCTAATCCCTCTAAACCGGGACGTTGAAGAGAGAGAGGGAGGGGGGAAATGAATTATCATTTCAGCAGATTATTGAACAAGCGCTTGTGAGTTCAATATTCAATACAATATACTCATGAATTCTCCAGCAGAAATAACGATTTATTTCAACTGGGAAATTCTCCATTAGTTTCCGTGGTAGTATCCAGGTTTGTGATATCAAAGCCCTAATGTAAAAAGTGATTAGACCCAGTCAGAACTGCTCTAAAACATTACTGGCCATTAAAAACTGTTTTTCCCCCTTTTTTCAGGTTACGACGGTGATTAGGAAATTGAATAAATTCAGTAGTCCCATGATTCGCCCAAACACATTTATTAGAATCCAATTTACTGATTATTCAAACAGTTAACTTTACCTGTTGACAGTGAATGCAAGGAATTCATGCTAATATTTTTCATCAATTTATTAGGCTACCTCGAAACGTTGATGATCTCCCCGATTCCCCCGCGTCTAAAGAACAGCGAAAGGTGTATACAAAAGGACATTAATTTCTTACCTAGGTTCCGTTGGTATTCATTTAAATGATATGGTACATGCGTAGGCTAGATTCCATAGCTGCGAATGTGGGATGGCGACTTACATCGTAAGAGCAGCTTCATGGCGAGTATACAAGCATGGAAAGTATCTGGATCATCTGCAATTGGTGTGCAGGGATAGTGACGAGTAGCGGCAACATAACATCTAAATAAAATAGTACGAACACAGAGTAGGCACATAAGACCATGGACTATTGGAGGCGGGAAATAACGCTCATATCACGAGCGAATTGATTCCTATATGCAAATATATTCCTCATAAAGCGATTCACGTTCTCATTCACGAGTTGCTAGAAAGTTATTATGACTCTCTCAAATACAGTTTCTTTTTGGAATATTTACCTCCCTCGCAAATTCATACCGCACATCACATCCGCCTCTATGGAATCCTAGCCTAAGATTAATGAATGTACCATTGCCATTCATAAGAATACTAACGGAACCTCGGAACGAAGCTCATACGCCAGGTATACTCATCTTCCTTCTCTAATGGTCCTCTTGAAGGTTACGTACGGCTGGCGGATTATAATTATATTATGCGATTATATTTTCCACTAGGTGTAATGAGGGATATCTATTGACTACGAATAACACTGTAGCAGATCTCTATTTTCGGATCGTATGATATATGTTTGTCAATATTTTTGTAGTGAGCAGCTGTTGACTTATAAAAAATAAAAATAAAAAACACACACACACAAGAAAACAACACAAAACAGTTTGCGTGACTAAGTTAAATCGATATTGTTGTTTCTACGAGAGCAGAGGTTTGAACTATGGGGAGAGAATGGTTTACCGAAACTGGAAGCCACGGAGGGGGTGGGGTGAGAAAGGGATCGGCAGGTACAGCAAAGCGAACGTGTATGTCTCGAGCACCAAGAGAAAGTTGCTCGTTGAACAGAATTCTGATTTAATTACACACTTCAATACAACATTTGAAAATTGGTAGAGAGAAATCTATATTTCCATCAGGTATGTTTTATGAGCACATGTCTCAAGATTGGCGACACGGTTTGTATCAGTGCTGTAAACTCCCAGAATAGCTATAGCAGCAGCCAACAGTATTTTCACACCTTGGGAAAATTATTTCCCCACTGCTCTGTTTTCTTAGTCGCGTCACGCACCATTATATTACACTACTCTCACTTGAACCCAGTCCCCCGGACCGTTCCATCGTTCATTATACAATACAACGATCCAGCGACGGTTGCATTCAGGGCTTATAGCAACCACATTTCCATGGCTGCCGGGGCTGAGCTGACGGCGGTTAAAAGACGCATTATTGTCACGGCGATTAATGAGCTGCATGTGCCGTTTAATAGCGTCGTGGCACTGTGATCAGAACTGATCAGAACTGATTTTGCATTGACATATGGTGTGCCGATATCAGTATCGATATCTAACGCCACTGAAACGAGTTTTCCTTGTGACGACATATGCTATCAGACGATAGTACCTCTTTAACAAAACAACAATATCACATGTAGTCACTACGTTCGTGGCATTCTAGTACTGACCTTCTTTAATCTATTGACGCTATTCTGACTCGACCGGAGTCGGGAAGTACGAACCTTTCATTTGGTTTTCGTATATTATTGTTGTGGATCAGCTGATTGATTGATGAATGCATGATTTGTTGGATAATTAGGTAAATATTGGATTATGTCAAACTTCCGTGGATGGTATATAGATCAATATGACCAAAACCCTTGACCTCATCCTCTGACAAACAAGCTGCACTTCGCAAGAAAATGGAGATCTGAAGGAATAAGAACAATATTACCCACCGATATTAACTAGTACACACGCCTCGTTGCCACACTATACGATGATGAAACGATTTGTTGATTGTACAAGCACTCGCCCACCTTCACACTAAGGGCCGGTCACACTATAACGATATCTTGTCTGCAACGATCCCGTATTATTTTGGTTCAGGCCGAATTACTACCGGGCCTATTAATATGACGGCTGGAACACCCTGCCACATGAATGAGGACTTGATTCGCCATTTCAAAATCATCCAATGGTGGAAAAGCCCTTCCCGGCGTTTTGATAATCGCACATTTTCCTATTTATCGTTGACTCACCGATTTATCGTACGACTTACCATTTTTCGATATTTAGGAATGAGTTTTTTTTTCGAACACTTTCGATCTTGAGAAGGTATTTGATAATGTACTAGTATTCATGACAATTGTTACCACACAGACCCTCTCCTTCCTGGTTCAGCCTGAGATCTGAAAAGATCGTGTAGCAGAACTATAGAAAAATCGTTTAGTGTGACCTGCCCTTAACTCGACAAAGTCACTGTTAGCTGACTTCACTTCAATATCACCACATCACTGCTGTCCGAGCTTACGAGTCTAACAAATGCTATTGTGATTTGAAAAATTACCCTGACCCAACTCTCTAACTACGAGTCACAAATGTCCGTCACAGAATAATTCATCAATTTCATCATTCAACAACCTGAATCCCAGTATTGAATTTACCACTGAGTTTTCTATGGATTCAACAGTAACCATTCATGGATGTTCTCGTACAATTACAGAATGGCCGTATTACCACAACGACTCTACACCAAGTTTACAGATCGGCACTGTTACCTCCATTACAAGCGTTTCCACCCCATGATGCACATTAAGAAATCCATCGTCTCCCATTCAACTTTTCAGATTCAAACGTATCTGTTCCCATTATTCTAATTATTACTTTGTTCGGGAAAGCACTGCCTCTAAGCCATCCGTTTAGAGCGGGGATACCATTCGAACTTCTGGACTTTTCATCGTGTTAACTCGATATAACGATTGTGATTCATTCTTCCGCTGATGTGTCACTGCGCTGCCGCAGTGCATATGTATGCTTGAAAGCAGGATGACTTATATTTGACGTCTATGGCTATGGTGTGCGCGTGCCTGTGTGAGTGTATGTGTGTATATTTGATTCTGTGCGAGCGTGTGTGTGCGCGTGCGCGCGCGTGTGCGTGTGCAAGTTTACCGCTATCAAGCAAACCCCACATCAATTGCAACTGCCACTCATGTCATATGGTAGAACTTGGATTGATTTTGACTTTGACATGGCTCCAACCACAATTCGCGTGTTGTTGTCGGAAAATAATTCAGTCAATATCTTACATGAGACTACTGCATTCAAACGTCATTTAGATTCCGAAAATTCTAATTTGTACCGCCGGCAAGTCGTTAACCTCCCATATTCTAGTGAACTGTTGAACATGTTATGCAAACCGACACAGTTTTGTGAAATCTTTATCAAGGTTGACCGACTCTTCCTCTTCCCCCGTCGGTGTAGTCAAGACACGTGGAAAACACATGCTTGGTTTCGACATTACTCGAGGTTATTTAATATAATAACCTCAATTGTTGTGCACAATAATGAGTGGGCATTCAAAACGTGTTTGTCGGATACATGTGATTATGTTAATATTATTTTTAAACAAAATACAACCGGTAATCCCAACTGACAAGCAACTTTTCCCAGAGACCTCAATGCGCCGAAAAACATGAGAAAATAGTTTTTTTTCCATAAATTTTATTGTATATAGGACATCAGTAAGGAGTGAAGATAGATACAAAACATGCGTTTTTGTTTTTTCATTCCACATCTCATAAGGCGACGTGACCTAGATCGTTTCCAATTCTCCCGCTGGAAGTGATAAGTGGACGATCCTCTCCTACTGTTGTACTATCCAATGATGAGTAATGGATCATCATTAAGTCTGATTGTGAAAATCTCCTCCTCCGTGTGTCCCACAAATATTTCGTTTTATAAATTGAATACCACGCACTGGGCAACGCAAAAACATCATCAGGGGCCGCAAAGCTGCCGTATGGGTAAATTGTCAACTAATCGATTACTGCTGTTACATGTTTTGTGTCTGTTCGTCTCATCAAAATGCTCTATCAAAACCACCTATTGTGTATTGGCAGCATGCATTAATAGGGTGATCATTTTCACACATGTTGTTGCTAGACATACACAGTTCCCGATACCCACAAGTGGTGCTTCTTCTTCACAAACATTGTTCTGATTTATTTTTAAAAAACCGAACGTTATTAACTTAAGGTTTCCAACCCATGCAAGCTATAGCTCATGAATCGGGGTGTGCTGTTGGTATGTTGCTGTATGTTGCCTAATACAGGTACAAGTTGAAGTCATGTGCGTGAAAGTTAATTTTGGGTCTTTTCTTTATTCCAATCAGTACTACTATTGGTTCTTCTCCAAAGTGGAAAAATCACTTACTGAGATACTTCGAATTAAGTATGTGAACAACGTATTTTTCAATGGTTGCAAGATCCAAGATTGTGCCCAGTCTTCGTTTGTTTAATTTCGGTCACATGTCTATATCACTCATCTCTATCTCTTCATCTTCTAATAGCGAGATGGTAAATGCCACCGCCTGGTAGAGAATGCATTGGGTGACATACCAGATGAAGTTCGATATATAATTCATTATTGGAGATTTATTTGCTATACAAACAACTCTCAGTTTTTCAAAATTGTATCACCAAATATTTTTTCTTGGCAATCTGAACTGGTTACCATTATGATTCCCCCCAAAAACATGTGTACATATATCTAACCTATCTATAAACCGTTGCGTCGCTGACCATCCTCTTCAAGATGCGAGGAATTACTGGATTGAACGATCATTGCTTAAGCAGTTGAGGCGAACACTGTTGCCAGCTCTGATTGAAAGAAACGCACCCATGTCTTTGTATGAGCTTTTATTTAGTGTTTAACCGGCTTAAAGTACAACATTGCGTTTAAATTGCCCGCCTGAAATAACAGTGTTGCTCACTGAAATTGTAGAGACATTAGACAGATTAGCTGAAGTGAGGCAGTTTTCCTAATATACTTATAAAATCGTTTCTGAACCCCAGGTGACTTGATTAGGCTGTGCTCAGTCCAGGCTATTAATGTTGTTGAAGTCTTCTTGTTTCTCCTCACTTTGGGGGATTGAAACAAAACACCATAAAACGTTTTGTGCCATGAAAGAAAAAAAAGTGATTCAAAATGAGGGGAATGCTGAGACTCTCTTCGAACATCGACGCCTGTCGTTCCGCCGAATCATGGCAAAATGACATGCCGAGTGTATCAGAACTAGGCAGATTTTGCAAAATTGACATATCAGGCTTTCCCTGATCTTCTTCGTGAGAAAAAAAAATAATCCACTGTGCTCTGGTCCAACATCCTTGTTATGGTAACATATGGCAAAATTATTCCCGCAACCCCCCTCGGCAGACGGAGCCGTTTTGCAAAAAAAAAAAAAAAAAAAAAAAAAAAATGAACCCCGAGATCGGGAACGAATTTTTGTCACCACTGACTTATTTTAACACTAAACACCGGTCCGCTTATTGAGTGCACTATATAACCGGCGTATTTTTTTGATACCGACGATAATCGTTTTGTGTTGAAGACAGCGTGACACAGAATGACGACGTCAGATTCGGGTCATTGTTTTATTGTAGAACGAATCCCCAGTTCAACTCATAATGTGTGTCCCTGTGTAGCCATATTTAATATACTCAATGCCAAATATCAAAACGCATAGTAAAATCCGCAGATGAACAGAATCTTGCTATGTAAACTAAGAACTCTCCAGTTCAACTCTAATCTCATATCATAAATTGTTAGTTTCACATAGGAATGTATGTCCATTTTCACACTATTTTGTTCCCCATAAGTTTTAATGAGTTACACCACATACCACCGAATCTTCACCTCTTGTCTGTATAGCTTGTGGACAGCCGATGTGACCGCCACCCCCCCCGACTCTCCATGATGTTCTAAAAAGCAAGTGTTTATTTTGATCACTGTGTTACACTTTGTTATATACTGAGAGACAATACATGGCATGGAAAGTGCTTGTCTGGGGGGCACTACTAGAGATTTTGCATTGCAGTAACTTACTATCGGTGAGAATTGCTCTAACCCTAGCCCTAACCACTAACCCCTAACCCCTAACCCTAATAACCCTAATTGCCGTATTGCTCTCCTTTGTTTTTTTTTTTTTTCCTTTCTTTCGAGTCATGTTGTCCGCTCTGGTAATTATTTGTCTTCATAGTGTAATAGTGCCGGATATTGTGGTTTCCGTCTCCGCCGACCGTGTCTCGCTAACCGACCGCCAGACACGTTTGGCGTTAGCCGTTATACCCGCAGTAAGCTTTCAACGCTTAATCCGATTGATCTTAAACTTGGTACATCCTGTGGTCCGTCTTAGTGAAAGTACTGTTTTCGTATGAAGTGGACGATACTACATGTCCTTTCTCCTATATTGGCAAGTTTGCGCAAAAGAGTCTGATTTACCCCAAACTTGGTGGGTGGGAACAAAAGTTGGTTCCCGAAAATCAAGACGGTGAATTGGAGGTCACCAGAGGTCTTTTTTTTTTTTTTAATTACTTCAACCTTTGTCGGATTTGAACGAAACTTGTTGGATGAGAACCGTTGTTAGCCCTGAACATCATGAAGGTCATTCAAGGTCGCAGGAGGTCAAATTTGACAAATTATCAATTTATTATTTTATTTGCATTATTCTTCATATTCAAACGAAACGTGAACGTGGACTACCTCTAAATAAGGTCCACAGAGGTGGTTTTGCGGGGAATACCAAGTCGGACAGTTTTACGGCCTGTCTAGCTTGACCATGGGACCGTCAAAAGGTGGCGGGGAAGGGTGGGGGGGAACTGCCCCCCCACTTTCAAAAGTGGGGGGGATATCATTTTGTTTGTCCCCCCCCATTGTCCGAACCGAATAAAAAACAATAGGCACATGCCCGATTTGTATCACTCTAAACTGATTCAATTTTGTCAACCCCAAACAATTAATCGATGTTCTGGAATGTATGAAGTCCGATCTATTCCAGGTGCGGACCCAGTGAAGATCTGGACCGACTAGGGACCGAAGTGGAAGGATTACCCATGCTTCATACCGAGTTCTCGATTTGAATCGAATGGCAAAAGTTGCATAAATTTGTGTTTCGCGCGCAATGGCGTTTTCTTCCAGACGTTGTAGGTTAAATATGCGATGTAATGTTCGAATCATTTCGTTCACCGATCAATTTCAGACGAAGCCTTGGGGGCAGACTGCACCCTCCCCCACTTTTTCGAGAGGAAAAAGTCAGACGAAAATTCGTGGAAAAATTTGGGAAGGAAAAAGCAAAGTGAAAAATGCCTGAATTTTTTGGCAGTCTTTTTCGATAAAATATGCCCGGAAAAACGCAATTTTTTCGCGCGCTTCGCGCGCTCGGTAGTTTCCAATGACCGAACGTGTAAAAATTCCGGTACCAACTTTCTGCTCACAAATTGGATTGGTCCCGTACGCCTTGGCTTTTCCCCTCAATCCACCAGAGACCTGCGGTAGACCCCTGGATCCCACGCCGGAACAAAGGCCAGAGTAGAAAAGTATAAAAAAATATACCCTTGGGTGAATACTCTGGGTAACATCATCTCAAGTATGCACAATGGACAACTTTTTTGTCTGTCTTTCAACAAATCACACATGGGATGGGTGTATCAGCTGGCAAGTGCCGTTTCCGCGATCTGGAGGGTATGAAAATCTGAATTTTTCCTTGGTACCGATGGTGGGCGCTCCGCTTTAGATGGTTCATTTGCAATCGAGTGCCCCCCCCCCAACTGTTCGGAAACGCTCGACGCCCCTGTAGTTGCAGTAAACGACTTGGATGCTTGAAGAACGAATAGTTAGAGAATCTGCGTAACTCCGACTGTTTTGTTTATATTAGAAACAAACCCCAATTAAACGTTTGTTGTGTTTCCCGAATCCGGGCCCAACCAGGCATTCTTGCAATATTCCATAATGGTGATAATTAGTTGTGATATACGTCCAAACGACACAATTTATACGTCACTACGTCTAGAAGACCAAATGATCAGTAACTACGCTCCTTCGACGGGTATTATCACTAGTTGAACCATTCACGAGGGCTAACATCGAATCCACAGAATGGAGAGTAAAGTATTCAGTCAGAGGAACGTACGTGGGTCGGTGAATTACGATCTTACCAAAGTGAGATAAGATCGGTAAACAATAATTATAATAATAGTCGGCGGAATTAAATAGCGCCACTACATTCGGTTGTATCAAGGGGCTTCAAAATATTACACTGGTTTCTGGAACCACCTGTTGGTGCCTACACAACGTAGGTATATGCTCACCGAGCCGCATTAACACAGGTTGCACCTCACTGGGGACCCAATTAGCACCTGGGGGTGGGAGGGAGAAGAGCAATCGGGATAGAACGCACCTTGCTCGAGGAGTACGAACGTGGAAATTCGAATACACAACCTCTGGCTTATGAACTCAACGCCCTAACCGATTAGGCCCCTATTAGGTCCTGTCAAGGGCCCTATGCAGGGAGCAGAAGTAGTTGCAATGGCCGCCTGGAAGCTAAACTAGGCCTCATATTTATGCTCGCATTTTTTTTCAAAATTCAAAAAAAATGCAGAACAGAGACATGCTCTTGCATACGATTTCATTATCGTGGTTTAAAAAACTGGGTACCAAGTGCCCAGGCCCGAGGGAGTCAGTGTTCATCCACATCTGCCAGGGCCCGGCAGCTAAAGCCCAAATTGATAACATTACTGGATCTGGACGACACCTGGAGTGTGCGTGCAGTTACCTTAACGGTCACTGAGGCGATATTCGCAGATCTCTAGTGTGGTGATATTTTTCTTCTCATGTCGTGTCTGCTCAAGCTCTCCTTTCCTCTCCACTAGTTCTAATATAGATTCGAATACAGAAATAGCAGCGTCACTAACGCAGGATTGAAGTAACAGTGATAGCCATGAACATAGCCTATGACGTACATGCCGATTTTATGTAGACCATATGTAGACTATATGTACGCCGTTTGTTTTACAGTGCAATTTGTACTCGAATGTGTGTTTTAGATTATTACACAATAGTATTAAGATCGTTTCAAAAAATCAGAGTTATTGTATCTAATAATCTTGATCTAGGCCAGAGAGTGACCGTGTCGCCTGACCATCTCGGCCCGGGTTATTCCAGTTAAGGCGACCCCAAAATACGTATCCACTGAAAAAACGGAGGACAACCCCCTCACCCGCTCTCTTTAGGCGGTTCACGTGTAATGTGAAATTGACATTAACTGGGAAGAGTACGTAGAGATATTCTACGCTTTCGTTTGACATTTCCAGGATGGTTTTTTTCATTGCTTCGAAATTTGATAAATCCCAGATTCGGGTTCGCAATTAGATGGCCTCCTAATCTGCGTATTGTTCAGTCTAAAGTTGTTGCAGAATGAGACACATGTTTTATCCTCTGGGTGCGTGCAAATCAGTCAAATGTCATAATGAAAGCAGGTTCCCCGAAGAGCCTCACGTCCAAATTATAAACGTAATTACTGGTGGCTTGTTGCAACCATAATTTACAGGCACCCGTATCTCCAGGAAGCGACAAAACCTCGCCTGTCAAGACGGATTATCTTAAATGGGCTCCAATTCTGTCAGGTGTCTCGCACACTTGCGACAAACAAGGAATTGGGCGGAAAGAAATAAAATTTAATGCCTCTCAGGTCCTAATTTATTACCTCATGAGAATGCGTTATTAGAAATGCCCTAAAGCTGATATGCGTACATACGGCGAGAAGATGAAGGACAGGGAGGCATTTGAACGAAAAATGCTGGAAAATCTGTGTTAAGTTGTCAAACGTGAGGAGAGTTGAGGAATGGTGCATAGTGGGTCATGCGGGGAAAATTGCTGGGTGACCCTTATCGTCAACTACTCGCAAAACGGAGAGACTGTCATATACGAATTGACCATTTGTTCACGGTTTCAGAGTTGTAATTTCTGTGCATACATATTACTCGCCTCACACCGTTTTCATGTGGACGAGCTAAAACAAAATTATAAGGCATTTTGCTGTTGTCCCTATAGTGCGTTATTACATGTAAATATACGTTTGAGCATTGACATCATATCATGATCAACCGAGCTTAATATACAATAACTATAACTCCGAATTCGCCTGCAATGAGCGGTATGTGCCTCATACCTATCATACCGCCATAACCCACGTTTCAAATGTAAGGCCAAATATAACTCGCGAAATTATCAGTACAGAGTCACAATACCCAGGTGAGTTTACTTTTAGACACACAATATTACAAACCACCACTGATGTGACTGTGTCAAGTATTTTAGCCAATGACAAACAGAATATCAGACAAAATTATTTCCCAAGCAGATATACATTGAAGCAAAACCGGAATAGCAGGAAGAAATACTTTCATTCGGTTTCAGAGCGATAGAAACCCGAGATTATTTTATTATATGAGCAAGGGTGGTGTTCCTCGGTAAAGTCTGGCAATTCTAATTCATTCATGAGGTTTATATTCATACGCAGCGATTCGTCACAACTCTACCGTTATATCGAACATTTGGTACGTGCACATTCCCAAGATGTAAAAACAGGAAGGATTATGAATTCATTCACTAAACAGTTCATTAATACCTAGCCAATTGTAATTTGAAGATGGGGTGTGGGCTTTATGCAAGTTGTTTGATATCCTAGTTGGTGGTGGAGTTCTTATTGAGCTGTTGAGTACACATCGCTTCTCACGGAACGGATAAAGAACATCGAAAAGAACAAGCTTCTCATTTGATCTGTCTGTGGTTTTGGTAGGAACATGCGGAAGCCGGCGATTTTTTTTCAGGAATGACTCACGTCCGCCAATTGTGGATAGTCGAATTGAATGTTTGTAAAATCAAATGAAATGTATCCAAGTGACTCGACCTGTCAATTAGCTGTTCTTTTATCCTCTAGTCTTGTAGGACAATTGTCACTGTGCGAGGGCTCTTTTGGGATGGGCTCGCTCCCGCAAGTGTCTCAAGTGTCATGGTTTGGTCGACTTATATGCTTGCATATTTCCAAGTAATTCAAGCGAAAAAAACATGTTACAGCCAACCAAGTTTGAGTCGGATTCATGTGCCATTGTTATTTAGTTGAGCGAGAGTGTCCTAGTGGTAAACCCGAAGGTTGTGGGTTTGAGTCCGCGTAGTACCCATGAACGAAGTATTTTCATCTCAGATTGCTCCTCTCCACCCAGGGTATGAATGGGGGACATGAGAGGACCCTGAGTACGATCAGGCACTGATCGGGTGGCATACCTGTTTAAATGCCCAGTTGCAAAGCGCCTTGAGTAGATGTTAGCTGGATTTGTGACGCATATAACAAACGGTATCGGGCCCCTCCGGGAGCATGACCGGACAATTCCCGCCCGGACAATTCCCCTCAACGGAATTTTTTGTTTTTTTTTTTGTGGTCAGAATAAGTGTTAGGGAGTAAAGTTGGAGTCACGTTTGGGTGTGAATTGTCCGGGTGGGAATCGTCCTTGGGAGAGTTGTCCGGGAACTTTGAGTCAGCTCAACCTTAATTTTGATGTGACCGTTTCGATGCAAATACCTTTCGGTTGAACAGCTTAATTATGATACGTCAAAGTATTCATGGCAAAAGGAAACGCCACAGTCAACCAAGTTTCGCTTTATTGGCACTGAGGGTCTCGACGTTACATCTTCACAGCCTGAATTCGGATCCGGCATCAAAGCGATCAAGAAATAATTAACAGTTTTCTTCTGAAGTGTGGAAATATTGTAGTGGTACTTCTGTACTCTAACATTTTTCTATCACGATGCTGAATACGAAAAATGACAAACGCGATTTTCTTTCAGCAATATCGCAATTTCCGGCGTATTCATCCTCTCCATTAGTGCTGAGATTCTGGTGCATGCATTCGCCAGACACCGTCTCGACTGCTGCAATATAGCGCAGCCAGAATTGACCAAATAATGAATAAATTTGATCACATCACTCCTGATTTTCATCACTAACATTGACTTCCAATTGACCAGAGGATCAATCACGAAACTCTTCTCCTCACATAGACAGGCACCAAAATTGAACTCGATATTCCAACTGCCCTGCTGCGGGAACCGTGCTTTACCCATATTACGAGTACTAGGTTATGGAAATCCCTGTGTCTACTTTCAAAATGTCCCCTGGATAAACATCTCTCCATAGCGTGTGCGAGGTTGTTGCAATTTAAGCGTTTTATCGAATTACTGAATAATTAGGATTATTATATTATTATCAGGATTGTCTGTTTTTATCCCAACTTTCTTCAATCAGAGCTCTGCAAGGAAGAGCAGTAGTCCGTCATTCATCCCTGAAAGTACTATGACGCCGCACTGCAGTGTCGCTAAGCTTTGCAGTAGTGCTATATCTCCGAAAGAAGCATTCTACACGTATTTGTTATTAGTGGTCGTAATTACAACATTGTTTGGGTATTCCCATTCAGCTATTCATTGAATATAGTGAACCCACTGATCTGTAAGGGCCAAGAAGGTTGGAAGGATACGTGCAATATAGAAATTTCGATCAAATTAGGCGAGCAGCTGCAGCAGTAAGCGGATACGGAGCAGCGCAATCAATTATCATTAGATTAATCAGGTGAAATAGCGGGCATAAAGGCTCGACTATCCGATAGCCATCTTCGAATCAGTGCTAATTACACTAACCCCCATTCTATGTAGCTCGTCATAAGATATTCAAACTCAAAGGATTACACTATCGCCAAGGAGATGTTGTGTACCACATGGGATATTAACTATGCAGTACGTTCTTCTGGTTGCGTTGTGTCTCCTATAACTTCCATGAATTGATAAAGCGATATTACAGCTCCCTATATATACCTCGGACGACTATCCGCGATCAAAAAGAAAACACTAACAGCGTGTTCTGCCCTCCCACTCAGCACTCTGACTATTCTACATCTGTGATAGGAACTATACATGATTTCGTAGAGGGATTACATATCCGAGTTTTTTCAGAGATCAAGTAGATTTTTGCATCAAATGCTCAGAAATCGTGCCGGCACACCAAGGGACCATGCACGTCCAGGCACGAAACTACCAATCATGGAAATCTCCGTTACAACCGTGTGAGCCGGTGTCCACAAGCAAAATAGGGTCACATCAAATGCCAGCGGTGCTGGTCGGCTGTCCTTTGATTGGTGTGACATGGTTTACAACGGATTTGAAGCTTCGTGAATATCACATGTTTAATATGCGTCGGTTTGATTGTTGCGACATGACTTACGACGGCTTCAAATGACACACGACGGATTACGGAACTGTCACATGATGATATCAGTCGTACTTTATCTGTCTGAGACTTCGTTATGGTTACCACTGTTGCTAAGGGATGCATGCTGTCTGTCGTATACCTGTTACGATTGTTATGTAATTATCCTAGGTCTACTATCATGGTTTATTGTTACTAGTATTATATAGGGCAAAAGGTATACAGGTTTGAATACTTGATGATGATGATAGAAGTGATTTGTATATAACTGTTCACGACATTCCCGGGTTGTCCAGCTATTGTTCGTGAATGTTTGTGGGATGACGATTCGCAAGTCGTGGTTTCACTCCGACCGCGGACCCCGCCTGTCACGCAGCTGAGGCAAATAAGTGCCGTGCACTGTGCCGGGCCGTTACACTATTCCTGTGTACATAGAGACTCCGTTATCATGGTTGTAGTCTGCGTATACGTAGTTGGGGGCAATTCGATCCCTCATCGTTTACCAGTCCGCGACTGACTGGATGTTTTCCCGAGAACTTAATTTGCAGAGAGTTTGCGTCGAGAACTAATATTTGCAGCAGTTCCGTTATTCTCCGCGGTCGTTCAAGTGCAGTTTACCAGACACCAATGGGATTATTTGACAGTGCATTTCTCAACGAGAATCCCGGCTTTTTGAGCCTGTAAATACACAGCAAAAACACACCGGAACGCAAATCGTCGTCATTGAGAGGGTCGTTCGGTGGGGCAAGGCTGATGGAGCCGTCAGCACGTCATCAACCTTCGGGGAGGCTTAGGAGAGCTTATTTTTCCCACTGTAACCCTCCTTGGTTATATCAACAACAACAACAACAACAACACGCGATGGAGGATTCATTCATCGAGGAAAAGGAAGATAGTTTCGTTATGTGCGATGGGTTCCACTGGACGAGGGAAATAAATGGGGGAGGACTATTTCTCTTAATTTCGCTTAAGCCTTGGAGGAACGGCTGGGCGGGGATCCGTTCGCTATATATGTGGAAGAGGGTATGAAAACCTTAAGAAAATAAGCGTGTGAAGAACAAAGTCCATAGGTTTTTTTTCGGGGCTATCCCCCCTTCCATTCAAGCTCACCGCCCAGGTAGGTATGGTGAGGATATTTTTTTTGTGCGAATTCCTATTCCTGGAGCCAGGATGGGCCCTCTATCTTTTGAACCTGCCAGTGGGGAGAATTTGTGCCGAAACATCGTCGTGAGGCTCGACGAGGGGGCCTGATTGTTGGTTAACATTGCAAGGTAGCGAAGCGTGATCATCAGCCGCTGACGGGTTGAAGACAATCCCGGTAGGCAGTGTTTTGACGCTGCAGTCTTGGCGTTATCATTTCCCACAAGCTCGTAAAATTGAGCTGGGTAGTGCCGGGAGACGTTCGCGAGCGAATGCTGGTCTTCATATCCTCCATTGCGGACATGAAATTGTATTGTGGAAAGACCCCTGGGTTCCGCGTTAGAGCAACCACATGTGGGCTCAGAGCAACAGTCCTCCTTCGTCGGCGTTTCCGCCGACCCCGCAGCAGTAAAACAGTGAGAACTGCGGCACACTTTTCCGAGTCACGAAATTTTGCAGAATTCATATTATTGCGCGCCAAGTAGTTGTAATGGGTGGCAGTGAACAATGTTCTCTCCTCTTGCCTCCCCAACAACACGACGTTCTGATTGGCGGAATTCGTCGTGGGTTTTATTTTGAAGCCGTCGAAACCATGTCACACCAAACAAATGGCCGGCTGTCATTTGATCGTGGCTCATTTGATTGGTGTGACAAAGACTCTCTAACCAATGTACTTCATTGACGATATTTTCTTTATCTTCACTCTGAGAGTCGCACTTTGATAACTATCGTCACAACATCCAACTCACAATGAGCTTTCTCCAGTCAGGTTTGCTTCCTAAAGTCCTG
The DNA here is from genome assembly GCA_026419785.1 of Sclerodactyla briareus. Lineage (NCBI taxonomy): Eukaryota > Metazoa > Echinodermata > Holothuroidea > Dendrochirotida > Sclerodactylidae > Sclerodactyla > Sclerodactyla briareus. The sequence goes on along the minus strand of JAODTK010001444.1, from coordinate 301,661 downwards.
GATTTCTGCTTGAATTCATCAACAGTATTAGCACCTTCATACATCACAATCCAATAGATAAACGCATGCATCTACAGTACGACAGTTTTCGTTTACTCCTGAATAAATCGGTTATTAATTGTCAGTGTCTCCCTGGAAATGTCGTTCGATCTAGGAGGGGTAATGCCTTCAAGGACAGTCTTGACTAGGTTGTTTTCAGGGGTTGAGGGAAATTTCTTCGAGTTTTTGTTCCTTTTCCCTTTTGTGGTTCTCGTGGTTTTGGGGTCGTTCATGAGAACTCAGTTCCTTCCTGACCCTTTCCTACTGAACTAAACAATATCCAAATTGCCGATTCTAGGCAGGAAAAACGGGCAGTCACCCATGCGGGAGCCGCAACAGTAAAACCGACCCACTAATTCAGACAATGTTGTAATTGTTTCCCCGGTGCAGCCTGTGGTATGGTGGTAATTTGAGTGAAACAAGTATTACTTTCCGTGAACGTTCCATATATCACAGAAATCTACCGTGCAAATCGTTGGTTGCCCCGTGGATGAATATGTTAACCTTCCGAGTCACTCCCTATCCAATCCCGATTTACTCCCATTTGCTCCTAATCTTAACTCCGCTACACAGTTTTAACGGACAGGACTTCAGGACTTATTTGAATTTTTTCGAATCCAGGACAACCCGGAGGCCCTCGCTTCGATTTTAGGCGCATCAAGTCATTACATGAAGGATGATGGTTGGACATGGATGCCATTGTAGCTGTTCGGATAATTGCAGTGTTGTGGTGGGATGGATGGTGGATGAGGGTACGGATACGAGACCATCGTATGGCGATGTGAGAAGGGTACAAACAGGACGCGAAACACTGTGGCGTACGGGTGTTGAGCGCGGGTACATAAGAATATGGAGCTGGCTTAGATACAGCGGAGTCATTACGGGGCCAATAGGCACGGGTAAAAGTGCAATTTTACCCGGCACATTGAATAGGCAAGTAAGCAATGGATAACGGGGCGATGTGCTAACATATGACATGTCTAAAGGCGCTTGGGTCCCACACAATCAGTATATGTTTAAAGGCTGTCGAGAGTCACCATTCGGAAACCGTTTTCCAAGTTGGTTTTCTCTAGTTTAACCATCATTGTTGCGAACAGGCGGTTTGTTATTGTATAAAGTATGTGTGGTCCTGATGGATTCGCGCTTTCGTACTACTCTGACTAAATTGAACATTGAGAAAGAAAAGTTATTCCAACTAGTCAATACCAGCATCGAGGTTTATAATATTTAAGATAATACTGATCGAAAAAGTTCGTTAGAAACTTGCGTAATTTTAGCGCAACACACAAAACCAACAGTTTCGATGGGCGCGGTCTTGGTTTTCACGGTTCCGATGTAATGCGGTGGATATGTATATGAGTTTCTGTGGTTTGTTTATAGGATATTGATACGTCTACGCAGGTCGGACCTGTGAGTATTCACGTTGGGCATGAATCGTCCTCTCCCTCCAAAGTCGGAGAAGAGAAGTGGTCGATCCGGTAGTTCACTGATCCTCCTTGATGGCACGTGGGTACACCCTCTGCCTCGATATCATCGGAACACTGATCGAGAAGAGAAGCGCAAGTTATCGCCGTGGGACTTCAGCACGATTAATACAGCAACGGGTTCCAAGATGAGCCCCACTTGGCTTTCTGAACCCGTCCGAAAATCAAATCAAACCGAAATTAAATCTTAGTCTGCACATGCTTCAAACGGTACCTTGCATCGTTTGACAATAAACCATACATTGAACCTATACGTTTTCAGATACTGGACTTTCGCTGTTTCCCGGATCCCAATTCGTCTATTGTTTTGAATCCTCTTCGGAGGTATCTTTATTTGTCACTTGGGAACCACTGCGAATTTTAAATAGGAATCCTTGACCTATTAGGATTATTTAACACATGGTATGTGAAGACAGTGATGAACTGGAGATGAACAACTAGCACGTGTATTTAGACGTCGCTTCATTAGGACAATATTTCAAGTCCTGAGGAGCAGGATAGAGGTTGTATCTGACTCCTTCATAATGGATAACTTGACCATGTGGAGGAACAATCTTGTGGATAGGTTGATAATGTCCATTTTCATTTGCCAATTGCGAGATAGCCTGCTCTGTCTAAGACTGTGGTTTATAAGTGAATCATCCTCATTCAAGACGTAAATAGCGACAACTACGGTTATCTTGGGTGTGTTGTTAACCTCGCCTCTCATAATTTAATACCCTACTTGTGGCGTAAGTTAGTTAGTTCGGAGTCCGGGTACGCCCGGCGTTGTTTCCCTTTGGGGTGCTTTAAAATTTTAAAGGATATATCGTGCACAAAATAGGGCCAAAATATGCCATGGCTCTGGCAAGTGAATCTTTGCTGAAAAATTCAGCATTGATGTCATTAAAACATTTGCTTGAGGAATCAGCAAACATTCGGCAATGCTCACGCCGAATGAAGGTTTCCCGAATGCATCTGCATTCATTTGTCGATATGCTGAATTGCATAGCTGTAGTACATTTAGCCGAAGAAGTGCAACAATTTGTTTCACTATGACCCAAAAATGCGACCGTACAGGTGTGCTTGAAGCCTATATGCAACCAATATCAATTCTTTTCACAACATTGTAAGTATACAAGAGATTTAGACGAGACGACTCCCGTACAATGCTACCATAACCTGCCGAGAAGAAAAAAAAGGAATTGACAGAACGCGCCGCCCACCAATTCTGTCTTTAAGGCATTAACCGCTCCAAACCAAACGCATCTCCATGAGTCTGTTCGATACTTAATTCTTCTGGTTGCCTTCCTTTGAACGTTCTCGACTGAAAACTTATCTTTCGCGAGATAAGGCTCCACCCTTTGCACGGACATACTCCAGGTGAGTCATACAAACTGTTTAACGCTACAATAAATCTTCCTATGAATAAAGCGGTAATTCCCTTCCCTTTCCTGGCAGCTTCCTACAATACCACTGCTTAGTAATCTCAAGTTTAACCGAAATCACACCCACAATATTCGTCTTAATGTACCGCATAATATCTTGACCATTCAACTAATGGACGCGTTGCCATTAGGATAACGATAGGCACACGCCTCTCTAACCACTGTTTCAAGACCAACTATCGTTCTTTCGTTAACTCGACTGTCGAACCTATGGTAGGATACCGCAAATCGGAAATTTCGACCTATAGACTTCAGCCTAGAATCATTCCTAACGATCTTAAAAAGCTCTGAGAGTCACTCAGAAGGTCGTATCCCTACCTCGACAACACTATCTCCTCGTCCTCTCTGAGCCTATCAACCTTGACTGATGTCCTCTACGCTCCCTGGTATCCAGGTAAACAACAACGCATTCGCTTGACGTGCCGACCCTGTTAAATTCGCGATCAACATACCTGACACTGAGTCCCCTACTAGTAACACTTCCCAACAAAACCCGTTTTCCTTCCCACCCAAACCTTTCTATCCACCTTGCCACTAGTGTTAACTACACTCCTGGGAGCTGCGACTTCCCCCCTCCCCTCCCCCCATTCGATGTCCATGTCTAATATGCTTGCGATGCAAGAATCAAGGTGGAGGAATCCGTTCCCCAACTGCTGATGCTAGAGCGTCGGTCAGGTAAGTACTCATCAACATTTATATCCATCCCTCATTGCGCCTCCTTGACGGATGTTGACAGATATTAGCAGACTTTCCTGAGTGATAATCAGATGAGTACGCTAATGAACGCTCTCCCATAATACTGATTGGTTCTAACATGTGGACATCGCCTGTTCACGTGATGTAAGGAGGCTCCGATATCACTCCTACCATTTTGATGATCTACTTCACCATAGATCGATTATCTCGCTATTTTGCGCATGAGAATACCAAATTGTTTGAGGGAGGTGGTATCAGGAGTAACCATCGGCACGCTTGTCTTGAAAAGCGACCTTCAAAGAATCTAAGAGGATTCGAAAACTATCTCCCTACATCTTGATCTCCTAATCATAAACCTTCCGACTACGGTAATACCTTTCTCACGTGCACGGGGAAGAATTTTGTCCTATTCAGTCACTTGTCCCTTTCCCCTCGTGCAAAAAATAGTATCTCGTTGACTCCATTTGGTTCATATGGTATAATTTAACATCATATATAATCATCTATTCAGCCTTTAAAAATTAAACAGGGTCCTAATAACTGCCGTCATTGGAACGCCCTCTTCAGGCTTCTAGGAATGTAGTCAATATTTTTCGTATATTTTGGTTAATCTCTTGGCTTTAGCTTTGAAAACGTACTGAAGACAATCACTGGCATTAGCATTTTCCGCGGAGCGTAATCTTATCCCCGCAACACTGTAAGTATTCAAGAATCCAATTGATTTTAGTGTGGATGGGTTCTTTCTAAGAAATTGGAAAATTGTGAATTGTGTGCCAATTTTGGCAATGTTAACAGGATAACTCGATCCCACGTTGATGGATCAAGTTCATACTTGGCGTATGGATCTCCCACTAGTGAGTACATGGTCCCTCATGTTTTGACGATGTTAAAGTTAATCGGAGGTCAAAGTCTAAAACCTTGCACAAAAACGTCCAGGATGTTCAGTCGGATGAAGCTGAGATTTGGTATATAGCATTCTCATGAAAAGTATATAGGCCAAGATCATTAGGTATGAGATGGACACGTATGGTAACAAGCTGATTTTTTCCCCATAGGCGCAGGACAATATGTAAACATACTGAAAGTCTCCGAAAATTCCCGTTTTGGAAATTTTGAAATCCAAGATGGCGTTCAAAATGGCCGCCATTCCCAATGTTTGGCATAACTTCAGCCAATGGAAAAAGGTGTCTATTATATGTTCTGAGGCACGGGGCATTAACAAACTATTATCTTAGTAATCCAATGTTTCTAAATAACATAAAGCAATATGACGCCTTATAATTGATTGTCAGAATAGCCAATATTGTAAATTTATGTCATATTTTGTCGACAGTTTAGCATTGGGGGTGGATCAGCTGTCTGAATATACGTACTATGAGGGATTTATATTTAAACTTCACCGACTGAGTAATCAAATAATCATTAGGATATTAATAAAATAGATTTATATAGCGCCAAATCAGCAAACAGTTGCTGCTCTAGGCGCTTAACAAGGGCACATCGAGCAAAAGAAAGATTAAAGTAATGAGTCTTCAGCTTAGTCTTAAATGTAGGACAGTTTGGCCACAACGTCTAATCTGGTCTGGTAGTCGATTCCAAATGTGTCTACAGAGCATGAACTAAGATGGCGCCCCAAAAAATCAATCGAATAGCTATTGTTTCCAAATCATTCTCTGTGTCAGCGACAATACGAGTCTTTGCATGGTGGCCTAATATTCGTCTTTTAGACTACCAATAATGTTTTTTTAAGAACACAGGTAAGTACCTGAAATACGTGCAATGCATTCAAGAGGTTCAGCATTACTGCTGTACTGACATACAGTCCTCATCTGCCCTAACGGCTAACGGTGTAATCGCTTCGTCATCGTTATCTGGTTGTACGGGAATTGTATAATAACATAACTTGCCACTACATTTATTGCACATGACGTGCCCGTCCCATTTTTACTGTCATATTGCTGCAACCATCGGATTTGTACTCCCAAAATTTACTACGTCTCCTACCCCCAACTACTATAGACCCAGGTGAGCTTTGTTTGTAGATCATACAGGAACCATATATTACAAAAATAAACAGATATCTACTCATAGGCTACTGCAAAAAGAGTGCACAATAGGCGAAAATGGGGGATCACGTACTATAATTTGATCACAACAATTACATAAAACTAGTATTTGGTTTAGAAAGAGTTTTAAATCGATATAACTAAATGAAAGAGCAAATCAGAACGAAAATGCTATAGAAGTACATGTTTAATATCGAACGTCATTGGAGTTTCGCATCTCCGCAAAATGGCAACTAGTCATTTGAGTCTTCAGTAGCATCAAAATACCGCATTAAAATATATTAGGAATTAAGTAGAGAGGAGGACCCTTAATAGGCTAAGAGCATTAGCTCAAAATTACACTGAAGACGGACGAATCAAATCAATTTGCATTATTTCATGAGAACTGAATATCCTATGGTTTTTCTGTTGTAGTGGTATAGGCAAATGGGGCCTCTCTTGCAGAACCAGTTGTGCTCAACTGTTTAAATAATAGTAATAAACATCTACATGTGGAGTATTCACCCTCAGCAAATTTATTGCTGGGTATTTTGAGGATTTGTACAAGGCTGAGCCCCAAGCTCGAATTTCGAAGAATGTGACCGAACTATGACGTGCCTACTATCGAGGAACCCCAAGAGGCACTGGAGGAATTGAGACGAGAAAGAACCTGGGGTCGGTGGCATATATCTATAAATGCCCTGAGTGGTGGCCAGGCTGCCCTCGAGTTTCTACATGGTCTCTAATGCTCTGTTTGGAGCACTAGTGTTACCACAACTGACTAGAGAAGAGAACTAACTGTTCCTATCAATCTGGAATGAAATAGTGATACAGTACTTGGACTGCAATAGAGGAGTTACTTTTCTTCACTACTGGCAAGTCTCTCTCTGCTGGATCATCCTGAACAGGAACCATTGTCATCTGCCTGTTCATCACGTCCAGCAATTGGGTTTCACTCCCAAGACACCCACTGTTGATTGAATCTTGGTTTTCCTTGTCCTTTCTGAACGTATACGGGAATTCAGTATGAGTTTCCTGTGTGTAGGGAGAATTCTCGAGCAGCGCAGTGTGCCACCCGTCTTAATTGTTCACCTGATATCCTATGAATTCAAGTGAGAGTGCTTTTAAGTGTGCTGGTGGAGAAATGACGTCTTCCTCGTCGTCACATGTATGAACTAGATTGGAGAGGGATTGTGGGGTCTCATCAGTGGAGTCAGGGTTTCTGACCTAGACTTCGCAGATGATGCTGCATTGCTTAGCGAGTTCATAGATTCTCTGGTTGATGCCCTTGGAACCCTTAGTCGAGAGGCAAATCCATTGGACATTCAGGTGTCAGTACCAAGAAAAGATCCAATCCTTTGGCGGAATCTTGGGCAGTGCTACTGGTCGGTCCAGGTGTTCGGCAGAACGGTGGATCACGAATCATTAGTTTACCTCGAGGGTGTCCATTATTGAGGCATAGGTTCAGTACCCTTCTGACTGGCATATGGATTCCTGAAGTCCTTGATGTTGGTGTGTGGGCGATCGCGATATCTGAACAGAAGAACCAGCTCTGTTGTGCTTACAGTATTGCAAATATGGCTATGACTTGAACGCAGACCTGTTGGGCTGAGACAGCGGTTGGATTCCTCTTTGTCTATCTCACTTCGCCAACACTCTCACTTGAATTCATAGGATATCAGGGGTTTCCGGGGTTCCGGAAACCCCGGAAACCTCCCAGGGTTTCCGGGAGGCAGAGATGGTGAAGGGTTTGTGCCTGATTCACGATTGCACGACAACTGGGCTTCTTTGGGCATATGACACGCCTCCCGGCGGGACGATTCTACCCGTGTACTATGTTACGGAACCTGCGGGTTAGGGCAGAAAGGCGAGAAATGCTCGTATCATGGTTGGCGCAGCTTCGGTTGTTGTACCTCAGGTGAGTGGGGGGGTCGGGCCAGCCCAAGACTAATCACTTGCCTGGAGGGGCCAATTAATAACGTCGGCGGATGCAGCTGGGAGCGTCCAGGCAATGTGCTCTAATTAGTGAGTGGGTGGGTTGGTGATAGATATGTATTTTAAACCGCGTATCATTAGTTCTGTCATCCAAGTGCATAAACAAGGAGAGTATGGAGTCGGGAGCCGGCCCAGTTGAATTTCTTGACCCCGAAATGAGTCAGCAACAGACGAGAGAAAAATAGTGTACAACCCGAACAGTCCCCGCCCCTTCCTCCTGCCGCTACGGCCCCACTAGATTGAAGAGACTGTTAGCCATGTATCCATATGCTCACGGTGTCAATCCATGATCAGTCTGGAGGGGGGGTCTGACCTTGCCCGCCTAAAAACTTCAGGTCGAGAAGTCTGCAGTCACGAAGCATCTTTCCAAAACGATGTTTGGGAACATAACAGTTCCCTCTTCTCCGGGAATGTGGGAGAATATTTCCATTCCCTAAAAATGTCGCGCGCACGCCACCCCCCCCCCCCTCCGAACGATGCCCAGGGTTTCTTTCAAACATAGGTCCTATCCTATTCAATAACACAGCTTAGGCTATAGTGTGCCCTACAATCAGTCTGTCAACAGGGTAGGATTGTAATACGGTCAAGCCAAACTTTGACCTGGTTTCATTCAGTTGTTTTCGTTTGAATTTGATCTCAAAAAACCTAGTGATGATAAACGAGGAATTCATGCCTCCACGATATTCCAAAATGGAAACATTTCCGCTGGACCGAGAATCATACCTCCTCATTCCTGCAAAATTGTGATAATGTGAAGCCATGAACTTATGACCTGACTGTACAACGAGGTATGGCATGAGGACATCAGAAAAGAACGGGTCCACTTATTCTTGAAATGTTTCACGTGTTTGTATATTATATCACTTTGTTGTTTGTTTACACCCCAAAAGAAGAAGTACTCTTAGGTTCCGCATGTATCCTGATTCTCGTATATAATCAGGACTTCCTTAAATGAGCCATGAGAACAGCGATGGAGAGAGGCGGTATTTAGGCCACATGTGGGCAAGTGTTATTAACACTGCAGTCAGCTGTACGTTGGTTGTACCTTCGTTCATGAGCTCTGTATGCTTCGAGGGCGCTCCTCCCCCTCTGCTTCCGGAGGCTATGTACGGATACCCGCGCCAAGTTGTTCAGTGTAATCACTTTCTCTTCCCAGAGTGCCGATGTCTACTGCGGCTATATAAGGTGTCGCCACTTTCTGACATCCTTTTTAGACCTTGTCGCTTCTTTTGTCCCCATGTCCTATCTTTCCTTCCCTTTCTCCTGGCTCAGGCAGAGTATAAAATGATCCGCCTATCTAAGTTGCGAAGCATGTGACCAAGGGTTTCAACACGGAGTTTTCAGCCTGCTGTAGGACCTGGGGTTTATTCTTCCACAGGACTTCCATTAATTGTCTGAGATGTCGCCAGCGGAGTTCAGATGGCAAATATATGCCTACTTTACAGGATTCATGGTTTCAGAGTCCCGTTAGAGCAGAACGGTAGCCAATGGGTATTGTAAATGTTGATCTTTGTTTGAAGTTTGATGTCGCGTCTTGAGCAAAGATGACTGTGAAGCGCATAAAAAGCCATCTCCATATCACATGAGTGCTAATGGTAAATTATGCCAAAGATTGTGGAAATGTTTGAGCATTGAGAGTCTCGCCGTTACTTTCTACTTTTGTAGCCTGGGCTATTGTCAAACAGGGATGTGGTACCATAGCTCCGTTGTTCGCAGCTGTATCAAAGCGTGTGCTACATCTTGACATCATCAAGAGAACTGGTCACAAGGCGCTGAATCGTATGCAAATAGTAGCTCCTTACAACACCTCCCTAGTCTTGCTTGATGCTTTTAGACGTGTCAAGTGGAACACCTTTCCATCTAGACGTGTTCGAATGAATACAATTAGGGTTACCACAGTCAGGTCGGTCGCCTTTTTTTCCGGAGATATACAATTAGGGCATCTTTGAAAACCTGCGGTTAGCTCTTCGGTGTTTGCCAGCAGAGGTTGAACAATTAGGTCATAGCTTAGGAGAGTTTTAGTGAAAACATCCCTTTTACAGGATTTTTGGTTGATTCTGAGATATATTTTCATTGGAAGAATGAGGTCAAGTGACGAAAAGATTGGATGACATCCTGGAGTCATGCATATGAACCGCATTTGGTTCTAAGAGAAACAGTTTAATTGAATTCCTCGTGCCTCAAAACAAGGAATAGAACCTTGTTATCCCGTGTAATATGAGGCAAAGTTGAGCCAAACAGATGAAAATGTTCCACAACTGGGATACTTGAGGATCATATTTTCACACCATCCTGACAAATGTACCGTCATATCAATCTAGGGTAAATTGAGCGAATGCTCTTGGCCTATTAATATTCTATGATTTGTGTCGTAAGATGAAGAATAGGAAATTGTAAAATTTCAATATTCCAGCAAATGTTGGTTTGTTAACACAATAAATCACCCCACTTCGAATAATAGTGCCCAATCTTGGTATGTGGTTCACCACCCCCCCCACCCCCCCCCCCCAAAAAAAAAAATAATAATACGGGTTACTTCACCCGATGGCTTTTAGTAAAGGTTTTGGTCTGATCAGGCTAAAAATTGAGAAGAAAAAAGACCCTATTTTTGTAGCATAGACTGGGGTCATTTTGATGACAAATGGTAACTCAAGTCCGACCTTGAAGGATCCGAGCTACATGCTTCGCTGGGGGGGTACTCATAATGAGACATGTAACTTTATTGTGTTGGGGTCAGGTCAAGGTCATCTGAGAACCAAAAGGAGGTAAACGTTTAGAAACCTTTTGAAAGCGATAAGTTAGAATGTTTAGTTCGATCACGCCTGGTATGTGGTTCCCATAGATAAATGATCCCAATTGTGTTAGAGAGGTCGTCGGTCAAAGTCATCTAGCTCAAGGAGTCGGAAATCCAAATGGTTCGTCGGCAAATAAGAATCGTATGCAGCTTTCTTTGTAGGGTGGGGAATACACGAACCGAAGTGTTGTTGTTAGGTAAGAGAGGCGCTCGGGGGAAATTGTGAGAATTTGATATATAGCTTCAATTTGTAACACGGAACAACTCGAACCCGTCCCCCCCCCCCCACAAAATCCTGAATGTAGTGTAGCTATACTGGAGTGGATTTCCCTTATTGGGTACATGATTCAGGTGGTGTATTGTTCAGGGCAAACTGCTGTTAGTTTTAGGGGGAATGGGAACATTGTTGGAAAATTTATATTCTGGCCAACCTTAGCTTCTTGGCACGATAAGGTACCTCACCTGAGTGAATGAGGCTAATACTTGGTATTCGGGATCTCAATAACGTCGACAATGCTTATATCAGTCAGAAAGGATCAGTCCAAGGGACTCATTGAGCATTATGTCTTTTTTCGGTCGACTTACGACACTCTTGGAAGTACCTATAGTGAACAATGTCCAGGTTACTAGCTTGCTAAAGTGTGTAAGAGAATTCTTGACGCTAGCTAATTATTCAGTCACTTAATGCCTAATGGCTATCCATTCATGTAGACGCAAATAATTCATTTATTTCCTTATACGTTCAGTTATTCGTACATGTATTCATTTTTCGAACATGTACACTCGTGCAACCACTCATGCTCACTTCTATCCAATCCAATATACCCCCGTCCATTGATTAACTGATTCAATCATTCTTTTCCATCAAGCATATTTTTTGAAGGGCACCACGCTGTTAATAGGTATTTTGTCTTTGCCAAATGTGATCGGCTTTTCAAATTAGGTTTAGTCAATTCATTTTTCAAGGTTGTTTCAATAGGTATTAGTTGTGGGGTATACTAGGTACTATGGTTGTGTATGGTTGTGCTACTATTTGGATAACTGTTTGACTTGTCGGCGAGGAAGCCCTCAATGGCTATGGACTGCTGCACAGTAGAATATGGTGGAATTGTCTCCTGTTATCCTCGTAAGAGTCGAAAATATGAAGAGATGTACAGGCTGCCGAGGGCTCGAATTAGTCTACATTGCATAACCTTTATCAACTACACATTATGTGAAAGCGTCACATAATTGCACGAAATGCTGTTGGAAAATCTGAAAAGAAGTCCACCTAAACCAAACAAGTTGAATATACATTTTATATTTTGTATCTCATGTTGATATAGCCGTGCTCGAAGCACTCTGCGAATATTACCCCGATCATGTGAACCAGAGGTACGCACTGGGCAATCCTGAAGTGTACGTTGATGCCAGTTCACCGAAAAGGTACTCCAGGTTCCTCGCAGTACCCGCAATTGTCATCTTGGTGGAATGGGGCAAGTGAGATGAAGAAAATATTATCAATGAGATCGTGAAAACTCAAGCGAATGAATTCTCGATCAGACCTCTGCGTACTGGGCTAATCCGACTCTTGGTATACAGTTCTGAGAAAGTCATACCTCATTGTCCAAACCTCCTCGAATGAACAAATAGGTGACAGAAGTTTTCGTGCTAATGCTTCTATGACACAGCGATGTAATTTAAGTAAAACAATGCTGACAGCCCCAATCAAGGCCTAATTCATGCGTCTCGTCAAAAGCAGTGTTTACTGAACTGATGTGCGCTGCTTCAGAAGATATTTTCTGAATGGCTCGTCGTTTAAATACGTCGTAGAGAAATCCTGTATAGGCAACTCGCGTATTTCATTTTATCTTGGCATTTTGGGTTACAGCTGTGTAATGAAGAGAAAAATCAGACCTCCGCGATATATTTTATATTTGCAGCGATATCAACATTTTCAACATAAAATACAAGCAGTGTTTAAGAACGAATTTTAAAGTTCCGAGTGAAAATGAAGCACTGGAAATTCTCAATGACGGTATGAGTGATTCCTTGCTAGGAAAATAGGTGCATGCACCAATCAAAATGCTGGGTCATGTGAACTGCGGATATATTCATCATATGAATGGATTACGACATGACAACAACTGCAAAAGATACTGCAAAGAAATAATTACCTCCAGGGGTGCATAGAATAATATCGTCTGAGTCGAGTGAACATTTAAAACAAATCCCATAATCTACAAGGTAATTACACCATCTTGACGAAGTCAGAAAAATTAGGGTTCTTGTACTCTTGATAGAAAAGATACACACCAATTTCAATTTGATCTTACCAAGAATTCTGAACATTATCGTGTTTACGATAATTTTTTATTTAATTGATTGTTTTACTAATGTGTGCTTGACTTAACGCGTTAGTATAAACAGAATGGAGACATAGAAAGTGGAAGCCCTACAAATCAAATCACCTACGACACCAGCCCTGTCACATGATATGGGGACCTCAGTGGTCCTCACATATATCCTAACAGCGTTTCTTCACAAGTGTGGGACCCGACATGGGCTGTCAACAGTTGGGGGACGTGGGGGGTAATGTCCCCCCCCCCACTTTTTCCGTACCGTAATGAAAAATATAGGCACATGCCCGATTTTGTACAACTCTAACAATTCAATTTTTGTCTAACAAACAATATCGCGTTGGAAATTGTGTCTAGTCCACTAATTCCAGGTGCGGACCCCAGTGCGATCTGACCCCGACTAGGGCCGAAGTGGAGGATTAACCCATGTTTCAATACCGATTTCTCGAATTTTAAATCGAATAGCCAAAAGTGAACATAATTTTTTCAAGAATTCGCAGGCGCATTGCGTTTTACTCCCAGCGTTGTAGGCTCACATATGCGATTTAATGCTTTCGAACATTTGTTCACTCGATTAATTTAAAGAAGCCTTGGGGCAACTTCCCCCCCCCCTCACAACTCCCCTAATTTTTCTGGAGATGGAAAATCTCGGGCGAAATTCGGGTGGAAATTTGGGACGGAAAAAGCAAAGTGAAAAAAATGCCTGAATTTTGCAGACTTTTTCGATAAAATGGCCCGGCAAACATGCAATTTTCTTTCGCGCGCATTCGCGCGCGCCGTAGTTTCCCATGTCTGACGTGTACGTTCGGGTACAAATTTTCGCTCCCAAATTGGGAGTGTCCCGTACGCCTATGCTTTTCCCTCGATCCCACTAGAGACCGTTCGGTAAGCCCCTGGGATCCCACGCCACAAAGCCAGAGTAAAAGGTAATAAAAAAATACCATGTGCGATATTCGGTAAATCATCTTATATGCACACTGACATTTTTTTTTGTCCGTCTTTTACCCAAATCACACAGTAAGATGGGTGCTATTGAGCCGACAAGTGCCGTTTTCCGTCGATCTGGAGGGTAGGAAAAATCTGAAATTTCTTTGTACGCTTCGCGCCAAACGATGGTGGCGCTCCGCGTAGAGAGGTCCGTTGCATTCGATGTGTCCCTCCCGCCCCCCCCACTTGTTTCAAACGCTCCGACTCCCCTGATTCGTGACTGGAACGCTCTTCCGTCATAGATCAAATCAACACAGTCCACGTCATCCTTTAAATCAGAGTTGAGGAAGCATCTTTGTATTTTTTTGTGGTTTGGTTTCAGGGTGGTCTTTTTCCTTGTTTTGTAAGGTTGCAATGTGCAATCTGGGGAAATTGAAATGGGCTGCTGATTATTTCGGCCTAATGGGTTTGGGCCCCAGTTACTCAAGTGCATGTTGTGATTGTAAGTCTAACTTTGTAGTTGTAATTGTCTTTTGTATGTCTGAGTAACGAATAAAAAAAACAAAAAAAAAAACCATACCTATAGGTTTATGGGGGTTAAACGGGGGCACCGTTTTCCAGCAGATTTCACCCACGAATGGGTGGGATAACGAATTTGCCTTTGTTCATTTTCCGTTGTGGAAGGTTATAGCGGCTCTGTGAAAAATATGAACTCACGTTCGTCGAGATGGGGACAGTAAATCGCAGTCCTGAGAGTAGAAAGTATTGTATAAGAGAATCACCATTATACCGAGCCAACTGCAAACTGCAAAACGCCAGAAGTTGAACCAGATATAGTAGTTTCTAAAGGACTGATCAATTTAAACAAATAAATCAACCAATGGCCTATATCAGCTGATTATCATGATACGGTCAAAAGCCATGGTCGGAGGCTCTATGTGTGTTTGCCTGGATGAGCTCAGGAAAGCCGGCAACCATCGTGTTATTCGAGTAGACGGCTGTCACCCTCACCCAGACTCACCAATATCTATTTATGATGAGAGTCCACAACTTTCTGTCGCAATATATGGGCGGGTGTACGCCACCGATGTAAATTGCAAGCGCAAGTCGAAAAGTCTTGATAGCTACGGAAGGCAAAATTCCTGTGGCGAGTGCACTGCATGTTCTTCACCCATCCAATTTTGTTGTTCACATTAATGGATTTCGGACATCGTTCATAACCTTGGAATGGGCTTGAACAAGTCTACCACATTGGCCTAAAAAAGTGCATCATGCCCATCAGCCCAAATACTCACTAAATCATTCCTTAGGACCGATAGGAGCTACATATAGCCTAACCCAACAGAACTCAACATTTGAAAACAACTCTCTTTCTGGGTCACCAGCCAACAATCTAGAGGAGATGTGTTGCGTGAACAAATCATTTCCCCTGGGACAATAGGTTTTATTGTTCAAACTAGGCTGCAGACCTAACTTCTGGAACAGATAAGGTAAACATGGGTCTGCAAAGGGATGGAGTAGTAATGTAAACACCTCTCTCACCTGTAACAGAGAGCTGAGTCAATGGAAGTTGGAAAATTGGGGAATTAAATGGATTAAATAAAATCTATCACACGATGCGAAAAAATGAACTCAGACTAGGCCGGATGGCGTGCTACATCCACCCACCAAGTTTCAAACATATTGCATGAGGTTCAGAAGTTATGAATGAAGACGTATTGGGGTAATTAATTGTATTTGATTGAAATTCATCGCACTATGCAAACAAAAATGTGACTCAGCTTAGCCAGTGGCTATGCTCCATCCACCCCCCAAGTGTCAACTTGATCGCATGTACGTTCAGAAGTTACGTATGAACGTGACGAGCAAACGGTAGAACGAACGAACAACGGACGAACGAACGAACGAACGAAAAACGGAACGGACGGAGCCGACATGTATGACTTGTAGAGCTGATTACCCGCAGCTGAAAATCTTCTGTTCTGTCACCGTTTGAGCGTGTGCATTTGTGCGACAACACAGGATCGGATGTAGGGAACGTTGCAAGATACGTAGCATGGTAAGTTGGTAGAATATACGCCATCCACTGGTACAGCAGTGCTCCAGCCCCCCCCCCCCCAACCCACCGAAGCTAAAAATGTCCGTCAAGTTACTGTGAAAGCGTTTGGGAAAGACCATTTTCCCGGGTTCCCCTCAAGCCGCAGTTTTGTGCCCCGAGTATGATACAGTATTAAGATTCAAGAAAAGACCTAACAACTCATACCACAAGGCAATCGGTAACGAGAGAAGGGGGACATTGTTGTTCTTCTCCACCGACATATTTTAAATGTTTTGTACACACATTACCTGTTTCCCGCCGCTTTTCAGGGAAAACAGTGACACTAGTCAAAACGACGATATGTGTGTACGTGTGACTCGATAAATGTCAACAGGATATTTGATAGCTAATGAACAGGAGCATGTGTCAATCACAGGCATGTAAGCAGGGCGGAGGATCAAGAGTGCTGGTTAGCCTGTTACGGGGGGAGACCAGGCCGAGGGCGGCGATTTGTGTTGGCGGTTGGGGGGGGGGGAAGGACAAGACGGACAAGATGAATTACATCTAAGAAGAGCGCCACCACAGGTTGGGCGCGTTAGCGGCAAGAATTTTCGTCGCCAGACCCCCTAGATGCAGGAACGGCACTTCCCCAATGCTTCATTGGGACAGTCAGCAGCATTATACCTTGATAACAAATTTTTATTTCAGGGAAGGTTCTCCAAAAAACTGTATCGCAATAGGATCAATTTCAAGGTTTTGCCGTTGGATGCTGTGACATTTGAAATACGATGCAAGTGAGGTTTCAGTCATGAAACGATCAATCGAAATGGACAAGGCCACCACCACTACGTTCGCGCGAAGCGCGAATTTTGCAGGATACAATTTGACCTACGATCGCATTGCACTGACCACTCTCTGACCTATCACTTACGATCAGGGGAGCCTTGAATTTTTACTTAAGATTACAGGCCGCCACCTTTTATCTTCTGTGCGGACCCCCAGGCTCAGGGGAGGGAATTTCTAATGAGCCGACTTTGGGCCAAAGGAGTATAGCACAGAAGTAAAACCCAAATCTGGCGCGCGAATGCCGCGCGCGAAAATTTACACGTTGACATTCCATCAAAAAGACAGGCAATCTTTGGATAATCAAATTGTCTTGAACAAAAAATTTTAATCATGTCTTTTCCCGGAATTGTGGCGTTTCCTTGCCGAATCTTCGATGACTATTTTATGGGGTTTCCCCCGCACCGTGGGCCTGTACCCCCTTAGTATGTGCACGTGCACGACAACCAACTTTCAAAAAAGGGTAGCACCCATAAATTGATTGCGAATACTCTATTTAAAAATTGCAGATAGACCATATTTGCCAAAACACAGCATAGGTCCCGCCAGGTGGTAGAATTAGCCCCATCGCCCCCAACATTTCCCTTCAAAGACACAGAGTTTACACTTTTGGCATGCATCAAACATTCAGGCAATATTTGGACTTCCCCAACTTTTGGAAGCCCTTTTCTTCACTTGAATGTTGAATCATTACTTTTTTACAACGCAATTCGTGGCGTTCCTGTTTGTATTTTCGATGCCGCACGGTGTGCCATCATAGTGATAGTATGGCACCGCTAGTGCACTCAACTCAACAAGTGGTCGCAACATAATTTAAATAAAAACTCACAGATCCCGTCAGGTTGTAGACCTACCCCGTCTATCACCCCCTTAACCTAAGATAGCGATTTGTTTGACAACGTCAATGAAGGAGATTGAGGCAAACACCTTTGAGATGGTGAAGCTAGTCGATGATAAACGAAAGGGAGTGGAGGAGCAAACTCTTCTAATGGATAATGAGACCAACCACAGAGTAAATTTCAGGCATTTTGTTAGGAACATCACCCCTTATGTCTGCAGGAAGGCACATCATATGTCTGAAACCACTACCGACACATGAAAATCCGCCGCAGCGCCGCGAAAATTCGAAAATGGAGCAGCAGAATTCCTCAACGCTAGTTAAGGTCATCATGCATTTGTTTCAAAAACATGTGGTTTGCTGATGGATAGGTAGGATACCGTGTCAGCGAAAATAAGCAGTCGGGCTCAAATATTTTGGGGGTGGGGGGGGGACAAAATGCATTGCGTCCCCCCCCCAAACCAAATATTGGGGGGGACGCCGTCCCCACGTCCCCCCCATGATCGCCCCGCCCTGTCCACTGGCCCGTATGATTAATTCGCTATGTGGGTGATTTTTTTTGGGGGGGGGAGGGGTCTAAGGGGGGTCACCCTCCCCTTTGGGCGGGGAAATGAAATTTATAGAAGCGAAATGGTTGCAAATGCTTGGACGAGAGAGCGTCAAACTTTTCATGAACATTTCCACAATTTTTGCTCATAACCGAACAAAATCTTATCTCAAAAGCAATAACGTAGGGCCGTTAAGAAACCGGTACCTATTACTCTATTAAATTCCGAGATGGGAACTTCCAATGTAAATTCTCAATACTACTTCTCACATCATCACCTCAGCAAAACAGATCTTCATTGTTCCGTACGATTCTAATGGCGAATGCAATATATAATACGGACTTTCCCTCACAACAGGAAACTCTAGAGATGCGGCTTACAGAACAAATCCCTGAAATCCAGTGGATGGCACATGAACTGCCGTCCTTTGTCGGTTTCTGACCATTTGAAACGAGGGACGTATTTGAAAAGGACATGATAGGCCAACAAAACATACAAATACACGTAGCGGATAGATTCGTTTCTGGCATTGAGGGGGGGGGACTGGTGTAGATACCATCAAGCGGAGCGCAAACATCGGTTGGCGCGGAGGAGGCCCCAAGTATTGTCATGTCTAAGAATTGTTTTGTCCCGCCCCCGCGCCCATTTACAGTGCCAAACGGGCGATCACGTAAGCCTTATATTGATGTAACGACCCCCCCGACCTTTGTTTATAGTTGCTATAGCTTTATCAAGAAGCAGCCGTAGGCTGTTTATAAACAAATAGGGATTAAAGTAGATGAACTTTGTATGGGCAGGTGTTAGGGGAAATGCCACATGCATCCAGAATCATTAATGGGGGCAACATGAATCTCAATCAGAATTCTCTTGTGGCATCTCCAATGTTCACCGCAATGGTAGATGACAGTAGGAGGAGAAAGCGTATTTGCCCAAATATGACGAAGTTATGTGCATGAGCCTACTGTATTATACAGTTATATATTTATGGAGGAATGCATTTTGGCTTCCTCAACATAAAATTAACGAAGTGATCTTATTAGGAAATTCAGGGTCTAAGGCTTTAGGGATGACCGTACTGTACTTTCGTTGCAACCCTCCATTCCATTATTTTTGGAAGATGCATGCCAGGATATTGGGAGGAGGGGGGAGGGGGGATACATCGGCCATCCCCAACATCAACTTTTGGGGGGGTATCAACCACGCCCTCCCGAGGTTGAAACTATGGCAAACAATCAAAACAATCCAACGGCTGGGGGATGAAATCCAGATATGTTTGTGAGGACCGAGTGAAAACCATACATCGTCTGACGATTGGCAGATAAAAGCCACGGAGTCAACAGACAGAAAAAAAAAAAAAAAAAAAAAAAAAAAAAAAAAAAAAACAAAATCACCAATGCGCGCAAAGCGCGAACACATTTCTGTAAAATTTTTCGGGCAGAATAGGTTATCGATGGAGCAGATGTGATATTAAAAGCTTTAACTAAACGCAATAATGTATCATGTGATAGCAGTAATTACAGATTAGGGAAAGGAGGGGAGGGGGGGGGGTGGGGGCGGTCGCCCCTCCGCCCCTCGGGATCCGCCCTTGCATGAAGCTACACATATGAAATAGAAAAAAAAAAAAATATTGGTCGTCTACGCATGTCACGAGAGGGCAAACTTAAGGAAGAATTATCAACACGATAGTCAATAGACACAAGCCAATGAAAGAGGTATCAACCGGAATGCAAAAGTAGGTGCAAGTTAAGGTATGGAGTATATATCAACTCTGTAATTAGGTCGTGGTGTTGGACCACTAAGATGGTTCAAAACTGAGGAGAGCAGGAGGAACGGGCAATGTTATCGCTGGGTGCTCAGCACGAGGGATGGAGGAGCAAGGGCGCAGCTACCGTCTGAAAGTTGGGGGGGGGGGGGTGGGGGGTCAAGGGAGCAATTTGATGGGAAACATTTGTGCGTGAAAAATTCATTTCTGTATGGAGGCCTTCCCAAAAAGTTGGGGTCCATGGACCCCCAGAAACCCCCTAGTGGCTGCGCCTGTGGAGAAGGGACGAAACGAGGGAAGGCAAGTGGTAAGTACCTGTTGTGTGTGATCACCCCCACATAAGGTACCGTCGATAAGCATTGCTATTCGTGTACCTTGTGAAGGATTCACAAGCCTGAAGTGCAGTAGCCAGGTCTGCGCCCTTGCCGGACCTTGGATAGGTTAAATTCTCTGCTTGCCAAGTATATCATGTTGATAAAAGAAGTTAATAATATCTATATATATATATTATATATATTATTATATATCTATATATATATATATATTAGATATATATATATATTATATATATATATATACATAGATATAATATATATCTATCATATATCTAATATATAGATATATATATCTATGATATACTTTACACAATTCAGGCTAATACTCCGAACGGTTCTATCAGCGGTATCTATTAGGATGTGTGCTTCCCCTCCTCACGAACAAATTGACTTCTAATTTAACAAGGAAGTATGTTTACTCCCTGCTACTGAGTTATATGCCAGACCTCAGTACTGTCAACCAGTGAATTTCGATGCATTAGGATACTTCATGATTTATCGCACACTGTTGGATGAGTATTCCCGAGTGAAGAAAATATTAGGCACAAATGACAATCACAAGGGAGCTTCGAAAAAGTCTTTGTGAAGAAGCTTAAAAAAAAATCTTAATTATACATTTTTTTTAAATTAATTTGCTCCTTGTATAGGATTATTTTGCAATGTCCACACGATAGCTCATTAGGTCCCTCAATAATATCTACCTTGGCCTTCAAGTGATACAAGATGAGATAGATAATGAGAAAAACATTCTGGTCAATTCCTTTGGTCAACAGCGACTGAACGAGTTCCCCTGGTTGTGATTTGGTAGGTTGAAGGACCCGTCCCAGAAATAGTAAATTCGAGAGTTCAGGAAAACGATAGAGATAGATGCATGGATGGGTGGATGGTGGATGGAGGATGGATCGGATAGGATTGATGGATGAATAGACAGATAGACGGACTTCTGTTGGCTTGAAGAGAGATTGTCGTCCCGCCACAATTGGAACTAATGGGCGGCACATGACAACACGACAAACGCTTCGCGGTATATCGAGTTCAATTTCACATGGGCATATCGTTGATACAATATACGTCTCCATATGTAATTGTGATGGAGATTTGTCATTGTGACGTCATCCAAACGTGCCGTCTCGGCTATGTACGCCAGTTGAAAGTGAGGTGCCAAAAAACGATGCTTCAGTCAGTTGGAAACCACAGAAAATGAACCACGAGTAGGACAATCTGAGATGCGTTGGAATGGAATTATTTCTTATCCCTCCTATTATAACGTTAAGGTCAAGTCCTATTCGTGCGACTTCATTTTGACTCCTTGACGAAGTAAGAAGAAATTTGGCGTGGATAAAGCGGCGTTTCCACGCCACGCGGGCGGGCGGTTACAGCCCACGAGACCGAAGAGGTCCACGAGAACGACGGCCCACGAGACCGAATTGAAAAAGGTCCACGAGACGACGGCACAAGAGACCGAAATGAAAAATAAAAGGGTCCACGAGGACTGAAGGTTCCGCGAGACCGAAATTAAAAAGAGGTGCCACGCAGACCGAAGGGTCCGCGGGACCGAAATTGGAAAAGGAAAAGGGTCCACGCGAGACCGAAGAAGGTCCACGAGACCGAAAATTAAAAATAAAAAGGGGTCCACGAGACGGAAGGTTCGCGATAAAGATATAAAAAGAACAGTATTAGGACCCGAGAGTTCTGTCCGTCTATGAATAAAATTAATAGCAGAGACCATGTGGAAATATCGTCTCGCAATATCCTGGCGATTAAGGTTCGGTGCCGTTTGCCTTACAAGTTCAAACTTACCATTCGAGATGTCATGACTGTCGAAGAATAATGGGATAAAAAATTGCAACTAGACACAAATTAGATAGAGAGGGTGTTTTGTAATACGCATACGAGGGGTTGGGGGGTGGTGGGCGCACCCAGGTGCATTCAGGTAGGGGTGGTGTTGTCCGAAGTCCGGGCTATCGCCTGCAAGTGAATGTTGGCGTATCCCCCAGGTGGGAGCTGTTTTCATGGGAGTCAATCCTGGGGGGGGGGGGGACGGGGGGCGTGTTCCCCCCATTTGAGGATGCTCCCATGACTTTCCTTTTCCACACAGTATTTTTTTGGGCGGCGGAGGGTCAGTCCCCCCCCCCCCCCCCCCCCACTTCTGAAGATGGATTGGAGCCGCCTATGTGGACACCCCGATCGCGAGTTGAAGTGAGGTATATAGGTATACCCTTATTTCTCTATTACCGAAAGTCTAATTAATTTCAGACCGGAAACACACCCGCCTTGGAACACATCCTAGACTGCCAACGATTAGCACAATTGTTCACAAGGAGAAAATGGTTTGTCCATATTGATCGTGTCTCATTAGTGGCTGATAAATATTGAATTTTGTATTATAGCATGTGTCTAGGGAGGCGTGCAGGGCGGGGGAAACATACATCACACTCATCAGCCTCTCCTGTCATTACGAGGCAATTTATGTGTCCTTTGAGGTCTGCCCCGAGTACATCCGTGGAGGACATTTTGACCAATGGACTGTGCATACCAGCAACGTTATCTGCTCACTTTGAAATATACTTATCGAGGTAAATCAATGCGTCTGTGACCAACTCATAGGACTCACGAGCCTCCTAATATCTGTGACCACCAAAGGATGGCCATGGTTATTCCTTCTTCATCGGAATGAAGCCTCCATTAAATTACACAACAGTGTTCACGTCACATGTGCAAGCTATTGCTTCACTGTAAACGTGTAGATATCTGACTTGTTCTCCATTTACGACTACTAAACACGATGGCCACGTCCTCCATGCTTCAGCCTCCATTGATTTTATAACCGATTCTCTTCCCTCGCCTGCGGGGCTAGTGACACAATATGATTGCTTTGGATTTGGTATTCGGTGAGTAAGGAACGGTTGATCCTCATAACCAGATTACCCGACAATGATATAACCACCAATTAAATTAAACAAATGTTGAAATGTCGTTGCATCGGTAGGCTTAGAGGCGCAGCGATGTTTGTCAGCCCAATTTTATTGTACGCCAGAGAAAGTTGTAGTGCTGTAGCTGTGAGCATTAGTCAACAATCGAGCAGTTATGGAATAGAGATGACTCTATATAACAACTATCTGTATGGTTGTGATGTCACTGCTTCATTTAACTATTCACGCGAGTAAGCTACATGGTGAACTCCTTACCTTAACGAAGATACTACTACAACTGGTTGTCTAAAAAGTCATCTTTAGTCAATAATTAAAAAGCACAAAACAAACTAGAAGGTGTGGTCATAGAAATTCCTAACCACGCTGTCCGGGCCATCTGTCCTTAGGATTTCAGTGGCGCGTACGGCCGACGGTAGCATGGCGTGCGCTCCGCTGTATGCAGTTCATAGATAGCCTATACGTGTATATTACACACGTATGTATCTTACCACTGTCTTGCACCTTGTGGTACTTGTACTAAAAATGCAGATAGGACGCGCGATAAGTGCGAACGAGTTATACGCAAATAATAGGAATACACTGTATTCCTTCTCCCTTCGATATGACTAAATCGATTTTCAGAACTTTCAGAAAATTTTTTTTGTTCGACAATTATGGAGCACATTCTAGGCGGCACGTTGGTGTCGATGTTAAGGAGCAACCTTGTGCGTGTTATCATGATCTGACATCAAAACTACAGAGAAACGTTGAAAAGTTGATATTTCGAGAAGGGAGGTGTGATATAATTCCCTTCATTTCATCAGTCAGTTATCATGATTCCCCAATATCAGACCGCAGAGAAAATATCGCACACAACTGGACTCCCTTTTTCTGAATTGCAAAGTATTCGCTGCATCTTTCCACTCCTATACGGAAAAGGAGTTCAAGAAACGAAGAATTGGAAATCAGCAATACTATTACATACCAGTGACGAAAGGCAAACTAGTGGAAATCACTCTGCGATAATGGACTACTGTTCATCTCATGGTGATTGTAGAGGATTAATTACCTGAGAAGGGTCATTTGTCAGGCTTTGCGCTTACCTGTATATTGAAGAAAAATCGAGGCAATGCACGTGTGGTGTGTTTTTATTATGGGATATGGTCATATTCCAAGCCATTTTAATCTCTTCGAGTGCCAAAATGCACCTGATTATACGAGAATAATTCATATATTGCAAGAGATTTCCGCAAAATTCCTCAGCATGTCTGAAACATCAAAAACGGTGAATAGTGGCAGGGTTACGAAACAGATTTTCCTAATTACAGAGCAATCTGCGTCAAGCAGAATACAAATTATATGTTGGTCATTGTTATTTACAAGAATCTTTTTTTAATGATTTTCTATAAGTAATTCAAATCCAGCTTTATCACTGAACTTCACCCAGACCTCATTTATCCTCAGAATGAAGACCCTAAATCTCAGACGAAACTGTTGGTATATATCGAGATAATCGTGACGCAAGCTCGAATCACATGAAAGCGCGACAAAAAGCAATACGGTCCTGCTGTCACGTGTACACATGGACAGTGATAAACAGACTCGACACAACACATATCTCCAAACATCACCGTAAGACCATTGTAATAAGTATCGCGAACGTCTACCCCGAAAATGCAGTTATGAAACAATCTTCGGTAGCATCAGACAGTACAAAAGAGAACTTCTTGATGAAACAGGGCAAACACCTGATTAGTTACGGCTAAAAGAGACTATTGACACGACTGTCAATTCGTGTGGTAATAATGGAAGTCAAAATGAAATTGCCGGACGATGAAATTGTGGAACTCTTGGCCGTTCACCGAAGATATGTATAGTCCCAAGTTTAGTATCAGATCGGTATCCAACCTCCCGAGAATGAAACTGATCCCGCCTAGGGCGTCGTTCAGGAATCGCGAAGCGTTGACCACCAGTTATGTCTTAAGAGCTATAAATGTACATTGATGCAGTCACCTGTTGTTCCGAATAAACAAGACATGGCCATCAAACTCATACGTAACCATCTGACCACATTCACACCAATAAAAGAAAACTGAGGTTAAAAGACACAATTAGTTAGTTCTTCGGTACTAGAAATACGTTAAACCCAACAATACCCCAAATTCAATTAATTATCTCTTAAACATGAATAAATGTCTTCAAATTAGGCCCATTTTCAACACAGTGTAAAAAAAACCAAATCGAGCCCAGAGACTGCAGCTATTCTGTTGAGCTAATTCCAATAATTAGGAAATCCTACACAGAATAAGTGACACCGTAATTTACATTCTTGGATATAGGCTACTATAATCTAATGTAGTTCACAAACTTAGGCTCTATGATACTAGGATGGAGGATTCAAGCATCCTATCAACCGGAGGCTTCCAGCAACGTTGCCTAAGGTGTTGCTTAACGGAAGTTTACCATACTCCTAATTTCTCAGGGCGGCCGAGGTTGCCAATTAAAATCATGATTTTCACATGCGTGTAACTGTTTGTCCTTGTGCCAGCTACACCGAACGACGAACCATTGCATCCGTACGTGTATCAGTCTTGGGTGGGGTGTAAGAGGGTGTCGCCATGTTCCCTTTGAGAATCTTTTGAATAATTTTTGTACCAGCAACACACGTTTTTCTTTCATTTTTTCTTCTTTTTGTTACTCCCACCTGAATTGTATTCGCGCCCTGCCGACAGATTTCAGGTGGAAGCAACATGAACCAGTATGTGTATGTGGGAAGAATATCAACGAAGAGAGTACAATTGCCTTCCCGCACGGATGTGAGGGACATTTTCATGGGTAGGGCGACAGATACCAGAGGTCGGTTGTACATGCCTCGGACGTAGACATAGTCAAGTTGCGGGGAAAAAAACACATGACTCACTGTTCATCTCATATTCTTTCTACCAATCAACACACCAGCGTCAACGTTTAATGGGAGCGCTATCGTCGATTGCTGGGCCATGGGGTTTAGCTCCTTGTCATCGAGTGAGGCTTCCGTGGTTTGGTGCCTGCGCATACTCATGTCGTCATTGGGAGACATATACTTAATTAAGTATTTCAGCAATTTGTAATCAATAATACTAGGAAGTTTAATTTGCCGCACCACTAGTGTAATAAAACTGTGTCGGAACAGACAGTGTAGCGGATTACTGTGTTTCACAATCACACGTTGCTTGACATTCCAACTAGATTGAACAATCACCTAGTTTATGAGGATGAACACACACCCGTCCTAGTTAAAGCCAAGCTGAAAAACAGTGAAGGGCTCAACGTCTTTGTGGTAGATGTGCCTAGATGCACCGTCTCACCCCCCGCCGCTCCCAGCCAGACAGGCCAGCATGAACAAGACTTATTACAGTTGAGGAATTACCGACATTAATAGTCGGCATCGTGTAACCAAATGTATCATATCTGACATAGTTGATCCTCCGAAAGCTTAGTTAATCTTCAACAGATATGAAGCCTATTTATCTAGCCTAGTTCTTTGTCATTTTGATTTACTCAGACCTACGCTCCGTTTTCTAGTTGTTCGTGGAGGCATTACGTATTCTGGTCTCTTATTCTTAAACTAATTGGAAACAGATGGAAAGATTCATCATCCTCTTATATGTTATATTCGAAGGTTACGTTATCATGTGTTAAGAGGACGTATTTCAATACTCAGTATAACATTGAAGGCCACGTCAGACTCCTCGGACCCCATCAGTAGGAGTGTGGCATTTTTATGAGAGGATCACCTAGATGCTGACTTAGCTTGCTCTATTGATACGCATTCAATGTCAACATGATCAAAAGTTAGTAAAATTTTGTCAAGTGATTTATTTGCATTGCAAAGCGAGGATATGGACATCAATGCCCGGACAGGGTTAAATAGTATGAATATAGATGAGGTTGGGCATGTGATACGAAATGTAAAAAGTAGCATACGCGAGAGTATTTTCACTGTTCATATCCACAACTGAGAAATGCAAACAGAAAGCGTTGGACTCTCCCATTAGAATGAAATTGACCTGAATTTGAGATCTGAAAATATGGACATCCATGCCCGACAAATAATAGTGTAGGATAGGTTGGGGCATGAGACGAGGGGGATAAGTATTATATGCAGAAGTAGTCTCACTTTTATGTCAACACAGAGAAAATGCAGATGAAGCGATGTGGAAATTCCATTAGAATGAAATTCCCCTTCATTGAATTTAGGTTTAAAATGAACATTTTTAGTCCCAGAGCGATCGGAAATTACGCCATTTATAGCAGCTATCTTAGATTTCAGAAAAGCAGCCCTAATTGAAAAGGTGGCAGAAAATATCCATATTTATGTGTTGGCCACCTCGAATAAAGAATTGGACATCAGTCACTTCATTCATAAATCACTCAATAATTCACTCACTGATGGGCGCAGATGCTTGGTAAGCCGAGCCGTATACACCCCCCGCTCCGAAATCACCCGGGGGGGACCCTTTTCATACGGGCAGCGACCAGACCTGGACGATACCCGTTCCCCTCCATACTCTCTAAAAAAGCGGTGAATTCGCGCTGACCATGAGCTACAGGGGCGACCCAAGGAGGCCCGAGTTCTCACCGACATGACACGACTCGGCTCCTGTGGCAGGTGCACTGGTCCACTGAATGGGAGACACCGGAACTTCTGCTTCTCAGTCAGACCAGGCCAGAGACTCTTCAAACAGATAGGTCATACGATTGAGTCTAAACCATGTTCAATATCATCGATAAGTGTCCAAGAGGTTTACCTAGTGGTCTGCATAGAACTCTTCAAGATGCACCCCCTATTGCCGTGACGATGCAGGATTTGAAGTCTAACCCTCAATTCTTGGGGTCCACGTTCATAGCAAGTCTCTCAATCACTCGGAATGTCCTCTTGGTGGGAACAGCATCGCACAACGCATTAGTTGAACATGGATTTGCTCTGTTCATAAATTCAGGAAATCCTAAATCGTGGCTTATCCCGATGGAGCTAGCTGCGACTACAGACAAAACACCCGCAGTACAGGTGGACCGCAGTCCATAACACGCTGAGTGATTAGCTTCACTGGGAAAACAAAAGAAAGAAATCAGGCCGGTTGGTCACCGCCAACAACCACCTGGGTGAGCCGACCATTATCATAGAATGTGTAATTATATAGTATACTCATCTCACCGAACCCCGGTATCAGGGCACTTCAGAGAGGAGACTGAAATACAAATGCCAGCGTATCATGTTCCATGAAACATGACAGATTTAGATACCGGATCGCCCACTCGTGGGAGTGGCAACACCACGCAACCAACCAGCACAGTTCCACCAAAAGGATTCGCCTGAAATACTAATAAGGCGCGTCATAGAGTTTGATTTTGAGTATCAACTGCTGTAAATTTGATGAATGTCAAATAGATCCGGTAATATTACGTCTTACATTTAGGTGTGAGCCAATTCAGGAAGGTACAATGTCAGTGCTCTTTAGTTCTTATGAGGCGGTTAGTGACGGACATATGGCATTAGAATAATATTTTTTGACCGGTAAAAAGTTTTGGAGGATAACTCTAATCAAAGACAGACACAAGAGCATGTCATAACATGGAAGAACAGCCATGTACGTACGGGTCGGAAGTTCAGAAACCTAGTTGCTCTAAACAGCAAAATGTGCATGCGGGTTCCCAATTCGTACATGATTCCGACTAAGGCTGTGTTCTGCTAATTGTGGCGCGTGGGTTTCAAATAGTAGTCAGTATATAAATATTTATTTACATCGAATTATCATTCACTGATCCTTTAAAGGTGGTCATGGATGAATATCTAACGCGGGTACCGATAACGTGACCTTTAGTTGATCTCTGTGAGCCAGAGTCCATAGGTCATATAGGAGAACACACTAAGCAACATACTGAAATGCTATGTTCACTTGAAATACCCGAAGGTTAGGATTTTCTGTCAAATACGAACGTTAAAAATATTGCGAAGCGAACAGTGCTCTTTTCGGGAAGAAGGCCATTCTGACGGCTACCAGAATTCAAACAAAAATTATGAGTAAAACTTCAAGAGATTTTTTCCCAATACATCAGATCAATCATCAGAATAATCTAGTGAGTTTGGGTCATATCGGAATATCTCCTATATTTCTGCTCGAGTACACTAATAACAACTCGCAGCCAGGCTGATCGAAAACCGGGGTACCAAATTCGTGCGCAAATATTGATCCATGACAGCCTTGTAACCACCAAATAGAAAGTCAAGGTCGGACTGCAGAATGTTTCGGATATTCGATGCCGATTAAACATTAATGCAGAAGATATCAACATGAGGGGGTAGCATTGTCATTGTAGCATAAATAAAATACAGGGGTCCGGGAACAGTACCATTCGGGGCCCGAATAGGTCTCAGAAAGTGTGTCTGTCAATTAACGTACATTGAGTACAATTCCAGAGACAGCATTCAATTCATTCAACACAATTCACCTGGACGAACCCAACAGCACTGTACAAGATTCCACCAATTAATTGAATCTTGGTCTTGGCCAATGACAAGTGAAACCCCAACAGATTTGCCTCTTAATCAGGGTCCATGAGCAAAATGAAGACTCCATGAAATCGGCAAGTAATGCAGCTCATCCGCGAAGTTTTGGCAGGAAACACTGTCTTCACGAATGAGACCGGCAGTCGGTACTGTTTGCCCCATAATCCAGTCCATGCACGTGACTGAAGAGTGTTACAACTGAGTAATTTCAACAAAACGTTGTGAAATTAAGTATGGTTTTGGAGTGAGGTCTAACATCATCGATGGTAATAGATTGCGTAAAAATTGAAAATAAAAATGTTTTTAAGTGCGTGGGAATGTAATTGAGTTCAGGTCCTCAGCGTAAAAAAATATTTTCTAAAACATCGGTAGAACAGGGGTGAAATTATGAAGACTGTGGTAGGAGTCTGTTTGTTCGATAATCTGATTATGTTGAACAGCCAGCTATATTGTTCAAAAGGTCTCTAGTAAAACTGGCAGAACCGATGGTTATTGAATTGGCAGTTGAGATAATGTATTACCATGAACTAAACTATTAGGTCAATCCAGCTATTGGAGCATACATGCATGGTAGTTATGCTTATTTGTCTATTCCAACCGTGGGATTCGAGGCCGTAGCAGGAGAAACTCCCGAGTCATAATTTTTTGGAATGGGAGCGAGATGCACGTAAAAACTGTGCGGAAGACATATTGTGGAGGGAGAGGTGCCTAATGCATTCCAGGGGTGCAGCGCGCAAACCTATTTTATGATTACAAATGCTCCTCATAAATTACAATCTAGGGGGGGGGGGGGGGGGGTGGGGGGGGGTTTTGGGGGGGGGTGGGGGGGGGGGGGGCGGGAGGCGGAAAAAGGAGTGTATACATGTATCATGTTGCCTGTACGAGGCTATTAGCAAAATATATACGCCAACTCTATATATCGCGAAATATTCTGTCGAAGCAATTGGTAGGCTCGACGGCCGCAATGCTATGCACGACACTGACATGATGAAAAAGACAGCATACAAACGATATAGCTTAGCTACGCACCAGAAAAAAAAAACACACGCTGATGTAATCACACCCTGTCGCTTACATGCATGCTGAAACACGTTACTTGCATTCGGTTATATGAATAAGAGTAATCCCATTTCACAACCCCTCGCCTCTTATTGTCAGTGTCCACGCATTGGAGAGGGGATCGTCTATTTGATTCTGATCAATACACCACCAACTTCAGCAGTAAACGGTTATGATCTACCCGTGGCTCTAGCCGAATACCCCTCCGTCAGTGGAATCAATTTGCCCTAGTTCCCCCAAATGGCATGTCTACGCAGTTTCGCCCATTTTTTTTCAAATGGAATTATCATATAACGTGTTGGTAGATCATTTATCATCGCATGGTGGTACGGCTTTAAAAAAACTATATTATTATTATTATTAACATAACATGTTCATTAACATTATTATTATTATTACAGAAATGTAACCATTTACACATGCGCAGGCCAGAAGGTATAAGTCCATTGCAAGTATCACCTCTAAGCTGAAAAGGAAAGCTCCCAAGTCAAAACTTGAAGTCGCCAGTTTGCATCATATGTGGAGCCGTTTTTGACATTCGATCAATGACTTGTGGTAGTGCAACAGTGGAAAAATGTCGAATGATGGACTGCTAAAACCAGATTCGAACTCCTAGTGGACAATTCATCGGTTCTAGTGTAGAGAATCGCACCCGACTTGATCCATTTACACAGCACTCGTTTTACTTCGGGTTTGCAAAAATTCTCTCTAGATTGAGTCATTTCGAAAACTTTAGGTTGTATATATATATATATACATAAAATGACAATTAAAGTTATATTAGAACATAGATGACAATCGAAGCGTACCATGCAATTTGCTAGGATTTTTTTTTTTTTTTGGGGGGGGGGGCGTGCAGTTGCGTCGTTGCAGTCGTCCAAATGAAAATCATTAATGCTTTTAGTTGGTAGTTGGGACATAATTACCACAGTAGCGTACCTACACAGTCAAGTACATATTGAAATAACAACATTTAATGCGGATTGCCGACAATGGTAGTAATATAGTTCTATATATAATGCGCAAAGAAATCACAATACCCGCACTTAGAGAAAACGGATATAATAGGGTGGTATACTGACGGCTTCTTGTCATGAATGTATGTAACTTTAGCACAAGTATAATCAGAGGACTACACACTCGGTGAATAATGCTCCTATATTGTAGCTGAGAAATAAATAGAACACACTCCAACCCGACGTTCATACGATGGTTCGTGTAAAAGTGTCTGTTTGTTTGTTCGTTGTTGATGTTGGTTTTTAATGTGACGAACATTTCACAGGAAAAAATATATTCCCACCCCGAAAAACTTGTGGTGACGTAATCTATTTCAAAACGAGAAACACAGCAGAATGCCTACAGTGAGTGGAGTTTCCAAGCACAATTTGAAAACAAAGAAATACATTATTTCTTAACGTTGTGCAGCTGTGATGTCACAATTATTACGCAATCGGTCTTCCCCAATTTGTTGGTAATAATAGTGGAACTTCATCGGATTGAGACGGGGGTTTGGACCTATGATTTAGTTTCCTCCCCATACTCTATAACACCCTCACTTCATATATCTAGCTTGCAGTTGTCCTTCGAGAAGCTAGTCAGAATGTGACTATTGAATGTCACTTGGTGGCAATACAATCTTTCAAAAACCCGAAAAGCAGAATTTCTTTTTTTATCTTGTTCAATCCTATTTGTCAGCTTCACAATGGGACCTATATAGGCCTAATCCGTTACATGTTAACACAGGCACGGTCCCTTGAATCACAATACATAGTTTGTACTATTGCTCAAAATTATAACGGAGTATCGTAGTTGAGTAGCGCGAATAACGTTGGGATAAGTTGTAGTGGTGAATCATCAATATGGCGACTTGCGTCTGCATATCGAGCCTGGAAAGGAACAGCTGATTGGCACGATACCGTCTTCTTCTGAGATTAGTTCTGAATAGATAATTAAACAAATTGGCAATCGGGGATTTCACAATGAAGACTCTGGCGTTTTGTCCAATATTGAAAAGTCATAGCATGGGCCCGTTCAAAACAGCCATTTGATGGAAGTATAAACGTTCCAAGGTGCTACGTAAAAATAACGTTGCTCATGCCTGGGTAACAGCCAGAACTCACTTGCTGTATTTAAAAAAGAAAATTAAAGGATTTGGGTATATAGATTCCAGGAAATCAGTAATGAGCTGGATAGGCGGTTTTTCGTTAAATATCACATCACAATATATTTGGTGTCGTTTCAATCTTGACGCTAGTACCATACAGCCTTGAATAATCAGCACAACCAATATAGAGCCTTGTCTTAGTTGGAAACCAACCTGTATTTATTGTGACCTTGCAAATGCAGTTGATTTCTGTCATCATAGTATTTATGTTCTTCAACCCAGTTATGGGTTCCCTCTCGGGTAGATTATGGGAATCATAGCGTTTCTCTAACTGGGAAGAAAAACATTGGACCCACAACAGATAATACTTGTCTGCAACTGCAAATGCGATGCACTGAGGAACTGAAACGTGCTGAGCTCGCACCCAAACATATTCGATATAGTGACATCAATAGGTTATGTATTTAGGATGGTTGATTACCCCGCAAGAAAATAAACCAATGAGTAAAACAATGCACACCATAATGTAGAAAATATGTTGTTTTCAATTGGAACTTCCCTCTGCAGTGACGTCATCCCGCTGCGTGGACTGTAACTGAACTAAATCACAGTAACAAATATGAATATGCATACTACCACATTGACCGAAGTGAGTCGACTTGGTACAGAGTACATGAAACATTGCTTCATGAAACCTCAACACCATTCACGTAACTGTGTTTCAGAAATGTTTCGAAGGTTTTATCATCAAAGTTTTTATTCTACACACGATCACTACCTAAGTGAGTTACCAGCCAACACCCAGTCGAATTCGTTATTGTTATTCCGGTATTTGTTTGTTCCATACCATACATATGAACATATATGGCGCCACACGCAAGAAACGGATGCATTTTAGTCAAAATCGCTGGGAATCTGCGCATATTGATCACCAGTATATACTACACGAACCATATACTCGCTTTACCAGGAAGCAGGTGATACTGCGCCAACCTGCAGTTTATTTTCCGTCGTAGATCGTCGAACAACTGCTCTCCCAACTTTAGACATCGTGACAGCTGAATAAGTTTCAGTGCCACAGTGTTGCTTGACAAGTCCTCAGTTTTACCATAATGCCGCCCACTCTAATCAAAGGCGTACGCTCGTGTTGCTCTACTTGAATTGAACGCCTAACATTCATGTCCCTCCGATCAAATCCATAGGTCCCTTCTATACCGTATCTTACAATTCGGAGAAAAAAAAAATCAAAGCAGTTTAGGGCATAGGATAGGTGCTTTGGCTTGAAGCAAAAGAGGAAAACAATCATCTGGGGTAGTGGTCAGGAGAATAGAACTCCAGTGCAAACCAGTCTAGTTATATTTGAACTGATCAGATAAAGCGGAGCACTGAGCCTATGGAAGTTTATCAGGTGGAGCCTATCCTGAGCAATTTATATCCGCTGTTTAAATAATTTAGTTATCTAACCTCTGTGTATCGAAGCTCCAGTGGTCTCTAATATTCAGGGATATCGGCCGAATTTAGCCAATCTGGGATTAATAAATTACTTACAAAATTTTCTCCTCCGAAGTATTAATAAAGGTGTCTATTAAAACATTTTTTTTATAATCTCCTCTGTACAACCCGTGACAGCTGCTGCTGACATTTGAGGTGCCTAAAACGGCATCTCTAGTTCAGAAAAGAACGTATATAGGCTCTATAATGTTTCATTGCACCATCGCGTTTTCCTCAGTTTTGGTAGGAGATGCTTCGGAGGAATCACTGTCATCCAAGGTTTCCTAGATGTTTACCTCTCACGACTCATGAGAGCGCATGTCTAAGAAGGCTCCTTGCCCAACCCTCTCTGAGGTACCTGCGAAGCTGCCAACGCCTTGAGCTGCGATAGGAAGTCCCGTCAGTCGCCCCCCAACCCACCGGATCCCTTCACACACGCAGGAAACGTGGGCAGGTCGTCCGCCGGGAGGCGAGCAGATACCGAAGAAGCGTATGTTGATGATCGCGAATCAGGCAAACCTTCACCATCCCCGCCTCCTAAAACCCTGGTATTGGATGCACCATACCGCCAGCGGAAACGGCATTCAT
Source organism: Sclerodactyla briareus (assembly GCA_026419785.1). NCBI lineage: Eukaryota > Metazoa > Echinodermata > Holothuroidea > Dendrochirotida > Sclerodactylidae > Sclerodactyla > Sclerodactyla briareus. Next base: position 266,847 of record JAODTK010001444.1, on the reverse strand, counting down.
CCTGTTTCATCCCGACAGTGAGCGTCCGGCCACACCAGATCTATCACAAGCATGGGAGCACAATTAAGTTTTGGGTTCATTTACTCATGTATCTGGACCACCTCAGAGCACCAATCAGGCTTCTTTACTTCATACACCAGTCTGAAGCGTCTTCTGACCTCAGGCTCGCATGAGTTACTATATAACACCTAAGGTAACACTGACACTGTTTCACGATCCCCACCAAAAGTCTGGATCTTAGTATCGGTGCATTACACCTGTAAGGCCCAACAGGTTGCCTCTTGACTGAGTGTTCCAAGGCATCAACCAAGAATCACACAAACTCGGAAATAAAGCGTTACATTAACTTAATCCGGTAAAACACGCATGGAAGGATACCTCGCCAGTCAGTACTTTCAATAATCAGTTTCATACAACACTGTTGAAACGTGTTGGAGCCAGTTCACACCTCGGTCTCACACCGGACTACAGAATGAAGGCAGAGACTCCACCAAAACAGTTTCAACAGCACTCCCACTTCCGGCATACAGACAAATGATCCGGTGTACAGATTGGCGGCACAACACGCTGCTTGAAAATTCCCCAGGGAGCCTCACAAAAGGCCAAAAGGAAGCCCCTACTCATTCCCGCATCCACTCAGGCAGGACACAGAGAGCCAAGATGGGATATCCACAGTGGATTTCTCGGAGACGAACCCGACAGCTGAACGACTGATGCGCAAGCAGATAATAACGACATGAAATCATAGCGATTTAATCCTAGCCAAGGCCTTCGTCAGGGCCAGGTACTGAGAAGATAATAACCACTCTATCGTTATTGCTATTACCCCAGAGTATCACCCTTCCATTTTCCAAATTTGAACCATGAGCCCCTTTTTCCCAGCGTTGGGATGGCACCGTGCTCCAGAAGAGAAAGGAGCAGTATGGCCAATGCAACAACCCGAAGGCAGCCTAGCCAACAGCTCAGAGCATCTTTGGACGTATGCCACATACCCCTGGAGCTTTCCTCCCTTCCCCGCCCTTCAACCGCTGCAATGCCTTCACTAGTTTCTCTCCATCATAGGCAACGTCACAGTCACAGGCGTTGAGCCGAAAACCCCCACCACCAGGTTTGCCACACTATCCATCTGAATTTTGCAATACGGGGGGATCAGCCTTGTACTAATTCCTTAAAAAAATCAGCAAAGCGGGCCCTGACACGTAATTCTCCGGTCAAGATTCTTGCGCACTAAACTGCAACTAGCGCTGTGAAAACTATGAGACTCTAGTGGGCAAAGGAATCAGAAGAAAAATGCCGGAAAGTCCATAAACTACAGTCAGTATCATCACTAACCACCAATGGTACATATGCGGTGTTTTAGAACTCATAGGACAATTTTGTAGTAAACTGTTCATGCTAATAATTGCCTGGCATTTTCACTATTGTGATGCGAACGGACACTTCCGTTAGCTCGATGAGTCATTTATTTTTGGATGGTCTTTCGGGTGAAAAACTAACTGAGTGAAGTTTTCGAACAAGATTCATTCTCGTTGAAGAGCTTCGATGAGATGTTCGTGGTGCCACAACAACTCAACCACGGTCCATCAACGTCGACAGTCCCACAACGTCCCTATCTATGCCATTGAAAGTCAATCTTTATGAGTGGTTTCCGATTTTGTGATAAGTATATTTCTCCACACAACTAAGGTTTGTTGTCGTATATATAACGCCAAACTAGGTGTAGGAATTATTTTCCTTATATTGCGCTAATCTCACCCCAGCTGTTGATCATTGGTTCAAAAATTCACTGACTACGAAATTTTTATACTTGAAGACTGCCAATGTCATAATGCTGATGGCCCTGCTATCGACGCTATCACCTACGGCCCTACTCAACTCTCGATTCCCGACATGGCCTCTGCCAACACGTTTGGATCACTACGCCGCCTCTCATTTAAGTTCCAACCTCTGTTCTGTCTTAAATCAACACTCATCAGAACACTCTCTCATTCCCCTGTGTCACCCGTCTGAGCCCTTGTTTGATCTTCTCCCCGTCAGAGTAAAACGTGCAATTTGCTTCAATCTTGACTGGTTCGTTCTCACTTCCCCTGGGATAAACCTACTTCTTCTTCCGACTCGACTTCAGCCATCTTTGAAATTATTCTGTTAAAGGATGAATTCTTCAATCTCTCTCTCACACGAGACTTTGACCTCTTCTTCCCCTTCATGTTCGGCCACCATGCGCCTTGTCCGTTTAGAGAAAAAATCGAATTTTCGGGTCTGGTTGTATTCGCCCATCCTCCCGTCCGAGTCCACTTAAATGCGCAAAGTGTCTGGTCTTGAGAATGAGGCCTAAAAGCTGACTGCCCGCCTGCTGGTTGACTTCATTTTGTACGTTGGTTAAATTGATGTACCAGAGTTTCTGTACAACTACATTTCTCCCCAGTGAAACTGATTCTCCTTCAACCAGTGATCCTCTCCTCTCCAAAGTCCTTTTGGCCTTGACTTGTTCGCTTCCAATTCCACTGTCGATGTCCATGCTCGTTCTCCTCTGACGTTAAACTTTCCCCACTCGCATGTTCGTCAACACTGAGCCGTTAGACACGAACGCTTCATTACCATGTAGTTCCTCCAATTGTCCGCTTTTTAAACTGTAAGGGGCTACTGAACCCCTCATCTTTGGTAAACTATACCGTCCATGTGAATGCCATGAGATGTTAAACTATACCGTCTATGTTATACCGTCATGTTATTTCCATGGTAGTTAAATATATACCGTCTATGTTATAATCCGTCTATGTTATTCCTGAGATGGTGAACTATAACCATTTGTTATATTCCATTATTTTTCATGAGATGCTAAACTATACCGTCAATGTTATACCGTCCATGTTATTCCATGGAATCCTGTACGTCCATGTACCGTCCATGTTCATTTCATGGGATGTTAAACTATACCGCCTCTGTTATAACCATCTATGTCATTCCATAGGATGTTACCCTTGGAGTGGAAACATGGCCATTTCTTACTACAGGCTGATTGTCATTACATCAGTATGGTTTTCGTCCTTACCGACCTTCTATCTCTGACACCACTCTTGGGTTTTTAACTATTGCGCCTTTGTTACTGTAGGGTTTTTTATTGTCCTTGATATTGTTTATGTCTCGACGGTGACATGCTGGACCTCCTTTCCTGCCATTTGGTTTCAGCCCCAAATAATTATCTCTTGAACTGTCCGTTTTTTTCCATCTCTGGTCGGGTTAACGATGCGATGCTTTGTGACTTTCCGTATAATGATGGTGATCCCAAACAAGTTTGGCTTATCCCCTGTTCTGTTTCTTATTTATATTAATGCCATCTAAGCTCTAACCAGCAGCGACCCCTCATAAAGATGATGTTAACCCTTCAGTACTAAGCTGCTTTATTTTATAAACTGCGCACGCAAATCTGGTTACCTTTAACGGATTGTCATTGCTGCTTAATTCTCCCACAGCCTGCTTCTCTCAAAATTCTCGGTATGGGAATCGCCGATACTTCGGTGCGTGGAATTACCACAAAGCAAGTTCTATCAACCACTAAGCTCCCGAAAGTTGGGAGTTTTAATTTCGTGCCATAAGTCGACCACCCCACTCACCGCACGTCAGCTACTTCTGCTCTTTACCAATGAAAACGGTGCCATGTTTAAAGTGTGACCTGTTTGGGGTGTGACCTGCTTGGGGTGGGACCCTCACCATCATCTCTCAAGTAGCCCTTTATCGTATCCAAGAGAGAAGAGATCGTTTTGGTCTCATCAACCATTACACCTTCTGCCACTCTTTTCAGCCTTTGTCCTATCGTAGATCTGTATCCGCTCTCTGTCTCCTCTTCTGTTACTTTATGACCAATGGTCCTTCAAACTTTTGGAGGAGTTACACGCCCTCCTCATTACTTTTTCTTCTTGTCACTTCACGCTCCCTCGTCATTGCTCGTTAATCTCCAGCTATTCAAGGAAGTGGTATCATCTTTTCCCCATTCTCCTTCTGGTTTCTCTTGCGCAGGGGGGTTCCTCCTCCCCATCTGGGGCAACAAGCCTTTACAACACGGTTACAGGTACTGAGATTGTTCTTCTATTGTGTCAAGTGATAAGGGTTACTATATCTGGCAGTTCGACGTCACAAACGGACAGGGTGCAAAACAATTTTTTTCGAAACCCCCTGTGACGAAACTACTAACTAACTACTAACGAAATTACCACCCTATCAGCACAAAATCTCCACATATTTCTCCAAGAATAACATCTACCACATACATCATAGTCACAATAACATTGAAAAATGGATGAATGATCCGTTTCGAGGAGTGGAAAGATATACTGTGGGGAATCTTGCTATTCCCCCGAACTGTTCAGTGGCGGCCTCACAACCGTGAATTGCTTATTATGGTTTTCGCTCTTCTCTTTCACTTTTTTCAGGGAACTCAATCCGCCTGTATATAGTAGTGCGCTACATGTTGCCTAATGTATCGCTTCAATACTGGGTAATTTGGGTATGGCGGCATGACCTTTTCGATCTGAGTAATTACTGCGTTCCCATCTGATCTCCGAATACAACCCCTTTTACCATAGGTATTGATTTACATAAAATTGGTGCAACGGAAAGGAATTCGATTTCTTTCTCCTTAGAACCATGTATAATTGGGATATGTGATTTGTTCACTGACGGAAGGACACCTATGTCGGGTATTAATATTGTTTTCATTCTGCGGAGATTCCATGCAATGAATATGATATATCTTTGCGCGTGTAGTTCCCTAATAAAAGAAACGTACACGCACTGTTCACACTGGGTTTTTGCAAAGCTAGCCTTCAATTGATTATTTGTTATCAAATACACTGTTTTGTTGTGCCCTGCCAAACTTAGTGCTGATAATTTCACTAACGCTTGGGTAATCTTAGCCAGATATCACCTCAAGGCTACAACGAATATTGAGGTGGTACTTTTTTCTACTTGTTCGAAGCGTATGAATTAGCATTTGAGGATAGTGCCCCCAAACATAGGTCAAGCATGTGGGATGTTCCTGCGCAAACACCCACCCTAACCAGTGCCAATACATGGAATACGGTTCTTGTCTGGAGTTTGAGAACACTTCGGCGACCATTGGGAGGTGCTCGATGGCTGCTAATCTTGAATGAATGACAAAATGAATCGGTGACAGGTAAAATATGTTTGTGGATTCCTTCCGAGGAACTTTGGAACAACATATTTTTGGGAGGTAGCTCCTTCCACATACACCGTCTGAGAAGAAGAAATCCTATTGTTTCGACGAATTTTGCCTATCCTGAAAAACATATCCCAGGTCATTCTGTTCATATCTGATCTCTCTCTGTGGCTCGATTCAATTTATACCTAATTGAAAATTGACCGTTTCAGGTTTAACAGGTGATATCGCTTCAGGGTTTTAATGGATTCATTCGTGAATGCAAAGACCCCGCGCAACGTGTTTGTCTGCTTACTACTATCCACCAGTTAGTTCTGCTAATAAGCATCCTAAGAATCAATGTGCCTGTTTCATCAAAGTGGCAGTAGATTCACTAGCCGCTAACCTAAAGAAGGGCTGATGCTAATGTCAATCTTTGAACGTACTCGGCCCATATTTTTCCTCCCTTCCTCTTCCCGATTCCCATTAGGTTAAGACACGCTCCCCCTTATCAACCGAGAAAAATATATCATTAATATTAACACTCTGTCTGTTTGTTTTCCATCCATATCAGATGGAGTAACAGATCTCTTCGGGAGATCGATTCCTCTCAAACTCCTTCATACCCGCGCAAGTATATTGACTGCTACCTAATACCACGGTCGATTCTGGGTTATATCCTTAATGTTCCAATGAAGGGATCCTCTCCTCTAAACGCCTCCTCCCCGCTTACTGATTAAATCGGTATCTGCAGAGGCACCCACATCACGGGAACGCTCTGGCTCGCGTTTCAATGATACTTCCTGAAATGTAATAACGCCCAACGCCTCCCAGTAGCCCCTACAAGGATCGCAAATACAACGAGCCCTATCCTGTTTAAACCGATGAGGTCGAATTATAAGGCGCCTCGGACATGACACACGAAAAGTACACCTGGGTACCGTGGAGGGGAAAGCCGTACTGACAGTATAGATTAGACTATACTTCGAGCATCATGGGCCTACCGGTCCTGTGTAGTTTTTAAGTATGTGGACTTCGACTTGTCAGGCCAGAATAAGCCAGTAGCAACTGTTGAGATACAATCGATGCGGAGTGATGGTTGGGGTGGGAAGGTCAGGTTATCCCCCAATTTCCTTCCTTCCACTTACATGATTACCATCATATAATACTTAATTGTATTGAACGCATTATTAATGAGGACGATTATTACTTACATCACAACACAGGACCAAGACTGGAACAACAGATGGGCTACACGACTTTCGGTTTCTGGTAAAGTCTCCACTGGAATCATCCTCGCGTCCTGATGATTGCTCATCATCACCATGGACATCGATTTAAACTTATGACAAGAGTCCACTTGGGTCGCGTCATTCTTCTGTGGGCGTCCTGCGTGAAACGATGCAAGATTTCATAAGCCGTGGTCGAGTTGCGAAAGGTAGTAAATTGTTACAAGGTCTGTATAATATATATATTATCTATAGATATATATTGGAGTCCAGCAGGGCCTTCCGGATGAGATCAAGAAGATATTTGATAAATAGCTCACCCCTCGAAGCATGAACAGTTTATCGATAAATTCCATCAACTCCTCGGCAATAAAGGCCTTATCTCTTAAATCCCTGTTGGAGCAATAAGGCCCATATCTCCAGCCCCTACAGTTTAGATTATTTCTCCCATGTTTGTCTTGTAAGGAATGCATGACGGCCCGGAGTCTCCTTTGTGTAGTATTTGTTTATCATAATTAATATTCGTAGTGTTAACTATACCTCTCTATCTAGCGTCCTTATCGGTCGAGCTTTGTGAGTGATGTGGTCCGGATTGTCCATTAACGTTGCACTGACCTTGATGGAGAATACATGCAGATTGCATCCTCCCGATGCGCCCTTATCCGGTAGTATTATTGAATATCAGATATTTCGATATTCAACTATTTAGCATTTACGCTTACCTTTTCGAATCATTTTTGACAAGTTTGGAACGAGGTCGGTAGGCCTATGTTACGAACAGATAATAATGGTATGTATCTCATTTTTTCACTGTGTTGAATAACTTGCCATTCCCGCCAAGTTCTCTTCTTCTCGCCAGATTAGCCATGAACACCTAACAACCAATACAGTAATTCCTCCTCATAGACTTTTTATTTTCGAGTGGTAAGGTAAGGTCCATTCCAATTGAAAGAAACAAAGAATATTCGCAGGTTCTGCAGTGGCATGATGGGATGCTGTTCTGCATTACGCAATACCACGAACAAACCTCAAGCGTCTATAACTTCGTAAAGTAAAATCGTATGAACGTCGGGGTGGGTTGGACTGACGCATTAGTTGTCAGCCATTATATAGCTTCTTTTAAAGATTTATGCGATTGTCTGTGATTTTGTCATACTTGTCAGGCAGGAACTAGGCCATGTACGGATGGGAGCTCAAGAAGTAGTGCAAAATTATTGTATTAATAATTCCGAACAAAGAGCAAGTGGATACGACCAATATGTAAAACCCAAGGAGCGATAAAGCCTCCGGGCCTATACAAGGACCCTGATATCTGGAACGACGAAATCCGATCGACAATTGCCGGCCTGTCCTTATCAGTTCATCGAATCATGTTCGAAATTTTTTGAGGAATTTCAAACGAGACCTCGGCCCCGACGCAGATTCTCGGGCGTGTTGGTTATCGGTACTGCATGCCTTGCCACATAAGCTCACGCACACAGCAGTGTTCCTTAGCTTAGCTTGAAGCCTGCAGCCGTTGGCCAACGTGATTGACCGCGAGTAATTTTAACCGTGCGCTGTGAGTGCGAACATGTTGCAATAAACCCTAAATCCCTGGATATGCTCTGAGTGCTGAGGTGGGTTCGGTGTTGCCTGGCTGTTGGCTTGTTCTCACTGGGTTTGCGTGGACTAATAGCCAATCACATTAAATAGCTACCGGCATTCATTACTGAATTATAACGGTATTACTGTTGCAGAGCAGTTATGCTGACATGACCATTGAGATTATGCTTAAACTATCATCCCGTATTAGGCCTGTCCACCGGATCGTTCGTTCCGTCACGTCGCGTCAATTTCGATCACTTTGCAAGGGAATTAATGGAGCAGTCCGCATGAATGCGTCCGTTCCGTTAACGTTCAATACGTCAGAAAAAATGTTGACGAGTCCATGTACGTTCAGAAGCGTAATTGACGTCTGATCGCGAAGTGCGATGTATGAAATAAATATTTAAAGAAAAATAGCTTTCAACAATCCCAAAACGCATGTTAATGGCCGGGAAATTCATTCTCCTGCTAGCATTTGAATGATATGAAAGACGGATCCTGTTCGGACGGGCGGGTGTCTATGTCGCATCCATCAGCCGTACGGAGACAAGCGATCAGTTAGGCTAGTATCCTCAGCATTTGTCACATTGCCACGTATCTTGATTAATTATCGTGTTACATTGTAAGTGACATTCGCATTTGTCTAGATAGTGTCTTCGGTTAGTCATCTGCTAAGAACAAAACATTACAATTAGGATAGGTTCCGTGGTACAGATTCCTCATAATAGTATAAGTAATCCATCAGGTTATAAACACATATTGCAGATTGATTCGCGATGGTCAAGTGGGAAGCAATATTCATGTTGACTGAAGCAACCAGTTCGGGTACAGCTGCGAAAAATACAAGGGAAAGGTAGATTTTATTCGTATGCTTGTAGTCGTAAGTAAGTCTCTTCTTGGATACAGGACTGCTAGAACGTGGAGGTGAATCACACAAAAATGATAGGACAAACATCCCTTATTATCTGGCTATAAAGGCAAGCACTAATGCCCCCTAAGTTGCTAAGGAAGCGACCGCCTGATGTCCAAACTAAATATCTCATTTTGAATTGTTGATCCCACGGAACGCTCGTCGGTTGGTTGGAGAACAACTGTATGATAAATTATACGCTGCCATTGTGGCTGAGGGAAAATCTGAAAGGTTAGTACCACCCCGACGTTCAAAGACGATTGCTATACGGAGTTCTTTGAGTGGGCCTTGTTGGTATTGCGTACGAAAAAAAAGAAAAAAAGCCATTATTGCAACATTGAAGTCATGCGTGCTCAACCTGCCACAGTTTATTCGTTCTCCAATACAATTAAAGAGCCTGAGGTCAAATACAACATCGTATTGAAAGTGTTTTTGACCCATAGGTATTCCAGCACAACACAACCTTCATTATTATTATTATTATTAGTATTTTAGTATTATTATTAGTATTATTATTATTATTATTATTAATTATTATTATGGTGTATTATTATATTATTATTATTATTATTATTATTATTATTATTATTATTATTATTATTATATATTATTAATTATTATTGATTATTATTCTTATCCAATTCCTCATTGGTCCTCCTGTAAGGACTCGTGACTGGCGTTCATCTGTGGTGAACTATCACCGTCTGTTTATTCCATTTATTCCTAAAACTATAACCGTCTAGTATCTACCAGTCTATGTCTTCCAGGGATTTTAAACTATACCGTCTAGTTATACCGTCTATGTTATTCGATGGATGTTAACTGTACGTCTATGTTATAATATACCTGTCCTATAGTGATACTACCATGGATGCTAAACTATAACCGTAATTTTATAACCGTCTATGTTATTCGGTGGATGTTATTAGCCGCTATATACAATAACCGTCTATGTTCTACCGTCTGTATTCGATGGGTGGTGTACTCTTTGGAGTGGGACAATCCCTGTCTAACACAGCTATTGCCATTAGTTATCCAGTGATCAGGAAAGTATGGAACCGTGTATGACATGCTTGTCCCCCTCTTTGGGTTTCCGCCCCGAATTCATCTCTGACCCTGCCAGATTTTCCCCATCTCTGGTCGAGTTAACGGTGCTCTCTCTGGTGTCTTTCCGTAATAAATGAGGTTGATTCCAGCAGTTTGGGTTTTCCCTACTCTCTTTCTTATTGTTATTAATGCCATCCTTAGCTCTACTTCGCTGGCGACCCCGAAAAGCATGTGGATTGAACTCTTCAGTACCATGTCTCTGCTAGATCTTGAACACATTTAGCATCCATGTTCCAACTGCGCCTGTCAATCTGTTACCACCTTTATCGGTATGGGAATCGCCAATACTTCGTACATACTTACCATATCAAGTCTAATCTGCCCACAACGCTCCCGGAAATTGGGTGTTTTATCCGTGCCACGAGTACCTCACCGTCTTCTGCTTTACAAAATGAAAAACGGTTGCCATGTTTTTGGGTGGGACCTGTTTTTGGGGGTGGGACCGCACACATCATTAGCCTTGATCGTACATTCAGAGAGAGAGAGATCATTCATCTCATCAACGATACTTACTAACTTACTACACTCTTCAGCCTTTGTCTCATCTGGATCCCTCTCTTGTCTCCTCTACTGTTACACTTTTATAACCAATGGTCCCTTCCCACGAACGTTAGGAGTTACCACGTCCCTTCTCTGGTACTTTTCCTTCTTGGCCACTTCTCTGCCCGCTCTTCATCGCTCGTTAATCTTTAGCTATTCAAAAGTGGAATCATCTTTCTTCTTCTCCTTCCTTCGCTTGTGCATGGGAGTTCCTCCTCCGCATCGTGAGTCAATAAACCTTTACAACGGTTACAGGTAATGAGCTTGTTATTCTATTGACGTCAGCAGTCATAAGGTACACTGGTAGTTCGACGTTACACGGACATTGGGTGCAAAACAATCTTTCAATAAACCCTGTAGACGAAACTACGAACTGTTAATGAAATTACACACCCCTTCTTGGTGTCCTCTCTGAACGGAAGCAAGATTTCGATGAGCTTTATGGTCGAGTGCGAAAGGTAGTATGAGATCGTGATGAGATCGAGAAGATATTTGATAAATAGCTCACTAGGATTATGCCCCAATTAATCCAGCTTGAGCGAGCGATAAGGCAATATCTCCAGCCCCCACAGTTTAGATTATTTCTCCCATGTTTATCTTGTAAGGAATATCGTAACACCCTGAGTCTCTTGTGTAAAAAAAAAATTGCTATCGAATAACATTAGTAGGTTAACCTATACCTCTATCTAGCCAGCCCTTATCGGTCGAGCTTTGTAAGTGATGTGGTCCTGATTGTCATTTATGTTGCGCTGACACTTGATGGAGAAGACATGCAGATTGCATCTCTCCCGATGCGCCCTTATCCCGTGTGGTATCAATGTATATCAAGATATTTCGATATTCAACCATTTAGCATTTAGCTGTGATCTTTTCATAACAATTCTTTGACAAATTGGGGACGCGGTATGTTACAAACAATAATGGAGGTGTTCCATTGTGTCATTGGGTTAAATAACTCTGATTTTCCGCAAATTATGTTGTCTTCATCATGAGAGAAAACCATAAACACCTACAACCAACGTACAGTATTGCTCTCTCATCTGCTCATAGACTAATTGTTTCGTGGGAGTTAAGTGTCCATTTCAATTGAAAAAAACGAAGAATATTCGCAGGTTGTGCAATTATGACCTTAGTTATTATTGCATGATGGAGGGATGCGTTCTGTCTTGCGCAATTACACACGCACAAACCTCAAAGGCGTCTATAACTCCGTAAGGTAAAATCGTATGAACGTCGGGTTTGACTGACGCATTATTTCCAGCCATATATAGCTTTTGAATGATTTATCTTGTTTTGGGGATATCGCCATACTAGTCAGTGCGGGAGCTAGGCCATGTGCGGGTGGAAGTTCCAGAAGTAGCAGATAATCATTGTATTAATAATTACGAAAAAGGAGCAACGTAGGCCTAACGACAATTCGTCTAAACCCAAGGACTGCTATGAAGCAGTTTTTTTTTTGACAATTTCAAACGATACCGCGGCCCCACGCAGATATCGGGCGTCGTTATTGGCACCCTGCATGCCTTTTGCCAAGAAGCTCACGCACACCAGCGATGTTCTTAGCTTAGCTTGGAGCCTGCAGCTGTTGGCCAACGTGTTTTTACCGCGGAGTAATTTTTAACTGTGCATTGTAAGTGCGATCATGTTGAATAAACCTACGCCAGGGTTCATGCACTGAGTGCGTGAGGTTTCGGTCGTTCATGCTGTTTGGCTTGTTCGCTCTGGGCTCGCGTGGATTCAATAGGCAATCAATTTAATAGCTTACCGGCATTCATTACTGAATTATAAGTATACTGTTGCAGATGCAGTTATGCTGACATGACATTCAGGTTAGGCTTAAACTAGTATCCTTCATAAAGGCCGTCCACACTGATACGTTCCGTTCCGTCACGTCAATTTCGATCACTTTGCACGTCAATCAATAGAGCAGTCCGAACTGATGCGGTTCCGTTCCGTCACGTTCAATACGTCAGTGAAAAGTTGACGTAGTCCATGTACGTTCACTCGGGAAGCGAAAATGACGTACGGATCGATCGGTCAAGTTTGAGTCTCGCCATGTTTAAATGCTACAATTCGAGGGAAAAAAACACAGAAGCACAAGGAAGGCCCATCGGCTAACTGGGGAGAAAGGGGGTACACTATCCAGCCACCATGGTCTTTACCTGTAACTGTCCGACTTGTTGTTCGAATTTCAGTGTCACTGATCTCGACAGTAAAGTAACGAGTTTGAAGGACTACGTGGAACGGAAAATATGAGGGGTTGGGGTGGTTGGGCTGGTTGGGATGGGAGAGGGAGTTAAGTAAGTGTAGTGCAAGTAGAATATTCAATCATGGATGATCAGTGATAACACCAGTCTATCTCACGTACGAATATTGGAGTTAGGATCAGAGGGCTAGAGAGATTCACTGTTCATTCCTTTGCGAAGAAAATAATTCTAGCAACGTGCTGTTCGTATGCTTGTATGTGTTGTGACGCTCATTGTAGAGCGCGATGACTGACGAGCAGAAAGAAAGGTCTACAAGGTAAATTAAATTTGGTGGTATATTACTTTTATGAGGGAGAAGAAAGAAACTCAATGTTCAAATGCCTGTGTGAGTCGGTCCCCCAAACGAGGTCCACTAAGGTAAAAGGGATAGCGTGTGAGCACGCGATAACTTCAAGAAACGGTTCTTTCTAGTCTCATCCAATTGGCAGATGCGTCACTTATATAGACCCCTTTTGTTTTCCAGTACCATTTCAGGTTCACTGGCGGTCGAAAGTCACATGTGTGTGAGCAGGAACATGCAGAACACAGGGTATGCAGAGTTTATATTTGACAGGTAGGTTACCGTTACTGATGTGAAAGGGGAAACCAGTTGTTTGTAGTGTCCATTTCAAGATCGTTTGAGGTCACCAGAGGTCAAAAGGTCCTATGCTTGTGAGCATGGTAATTAAAGGAAAGCAAGGGTCTGTTGAAGGTCATATTTGGCAGGTATGTACCAATTAGCCTAGGAAAAGGAACATGCTGCTTGTTTGCCGTTAAAGAGCATTTGAGGTATTAGAGGTCAAAAAGTCATAACTTATGATGCTTGTGAGAACAACACTAATTGGGGAATCACCCAAGATCCTTCTCTTTTTCTCGGTTGATTTCGTGAACCCTGACCCCTCCGTTTGCGCATGTGGACAACGAGGGCTGCGATTGCGAGTCGTCATCCACCGTGCAGTCGCCATTTTAATAGTTGTGTGTTGTGCGAACGAAAACTGAAACCTCGTGTAATCAATCATTCAGCATATCAAACGATATACATAAACCTACCATCTGAATGACCAGATTAAAAGTTTTACGGACATGCATTTCTTCAGACCGAAAAATATCCGAATTGATATTAACTTCGGACCTACTTTTGCACTGGTGCGATATATGAAATGGGAAAATAGAATTTAACCATCCCCAAACGATTTTTAATAGCCGAATTTTATTATCCACTAGCATTTGACTGATATGAAAAGACGGATCCTGTTCGGATGGGCGGGTGTCTATGTCGCATCCGTCAGCCGTACGGAGATCAAACTGCCGTGGCTGTGTGGACAGGCATTAACATGTTGTCGCCAGAAGAATCTCCACAGGGTATAGAAACTGTGCCGAGGCTTTCCGCCCAATAAAGTAGCACAGAGAATTACGTATAAGGGTCTTCCCTCCTCGGAGGTGAAATTCCATCTTTTACTTTTTCCTGACTGTCCCGCACTGGTAGGAAATTACACCAAAAACGTTAGTATATCCTTATCTCAAGCAAATCGGCTAGTATCTTCAGCACTTGTCACATTCGCCAAGTATATGAGTAATAACTTCGTGTTCACAGGGTAAGTTAAATTGCAGTCTAAGTGTAGTCATTGCTATCAGAACAAACAATACATTATGACCAGTTTCCGTGGTACAGATTTCTCATTATCGTATGAGTAATCCCATCCAGTATAAACAAATCATTGCGAGATTTCGCGATGGTCAAGTGAATGGGAAGCAAGAAGTATGCTACTGCATCACCAGGCAGTTCGGGTACAGCTGGCGCGAAAAATACCAGAGAAAGTTCGATTTTATTGGATGCTGTATTAGTTAAATGTAAGTCTATTCTGGATTAAAGACTATAAACGTGGAGTGAAAAATCCACACAAATTGATTAGGACAAACAACCTATTCGGTCTCTGGTTATACATGCAACACACTAATGCCCCATAAGCTGCGAGACCGCGGATGTCCAAATGAAATCTCATTCTATTGGGTGATCACACGGACGATCGTATGTGGCTTGGAGTACAAATGTATGATAAATTAAAAGGACGCCGCTATGTGGCTAAGGAAAATCTGAAAAGTGTTAGTCCAAACTCGACGTTCATACTATTTGCTATTACGGATGGCCTTCGACGTTGTGAATGGGCAGCGTGAGATAAAAAAGCATTCCATTATGCAATATTAACTAAGGTCACGCAGTGTCAACCCTGCCAAATTTATTCGTTTTCTAATACAATTGGCACGTTTTGAAGGTAAAACTACAACATCGTGTATTGAAATGGTGTTGTGACCTGCTAGCTATTCGGACACGATACGATCCTTATTTATAACCAACCGAGTTCCAGCCCTTTACCTTCATCAATATTATTTTATTATTATTATTATTATTATTATATTATTATTATTATTATTATTATTATTATTATTATTATTATTTTATTATTATTATTATTATTATTATTATTATATTATTATTATTATTCCACTAATAGGGGCCATTTTTGTAGTCTGTGATGAAAAACGTTGCAGATTCACAGAATTGTCGGATTCGGAAGTATTCTTCTCCCAAAGAAGGATTAATTAGTGGAATAGCTTCCATACTGCCCTAGCAGATGCTGTTGGTGTCTAAGAATGTTGATGCCTTCAAGATCAGCTCTTGACTTGTTTTTCAGGAATTGTGCGGTTGTTGATGGGGTTTCTGTGCGTTTTGCTGTTGTTCGTCTTATTTTGGTATTGTTGTGATTCCAGGGTCGTCATGAGGCGCAATTCCCTTCTGATCTTTTTCTAATGAACTTAAAACTTGAAAAGCTGAACTAATTATGTTTATTATAGAATCTCCGACAAATGCACATTCAATGCATTCGTGGACGAGATGGAAGAAAGCCTTTAGTTTGCCTAAAATTATACTTTGGTATGTACATAACGCTGTACTTTATGTCTTTGTAGCATTTCTCCGATTACTACCTATGGGGAGATGTTTATTGTTGGTAAAGACGACCTCTAAACTGAACTCCAAAACTCGCAGATGAAGTTGTAAGTCAGAGCTCTAAACACGGACTGTATCGTTTTCATCACACCATGTTCATACGGAAGATCTTACCTTCTTCAGGTCTCATTTAAGTTTTTTTTTTTTTTAGCGAGCTTGCTCTGTTGACACCGTGGGGCCAAGGTTAAGACCAACAGCTACTGCATGCCCACAGGACCTCAGTCAGGAAAAAACGATCGAACATATACATAAACATGACTGAATCCAGTCCGGACAAGTGAACCTCACATTTATTGTTGTTCATGTGATTGTGAATCTGCAGAATTTCTGTCTTATTCATTTTGCCAAGCTTAGGAAAGTATCCCTGTGCTCCTAAATAATGCTCCGTATCCCTCCAGCACTGTCGTTTTCATTGGTGCTGGGGAGTATTAATAAGCCATTGTTCTTATATCCATATCCACGATTGGTGGCACTTACGTATGTACCAGAGAGAGAGCTGGGTTTTATTACTCTATCTCTTGTTAATGTTGAACAAGGTATCGACGCATCCGGGTCATAGTACCCCCAACGAACGACACACTGTAGTCATAACTAGGGCGCCCCCTAAATAAGTGCACACGATTACAATAAAAATATGAAATATTGTCAAATTTGCAATGATTCCGTGAAGACAATTTATTTTCCATGTACTTTGAGCAACTCAAAAACAGCCGTGTCACTGACCCAACTACATGTCGTCATATTATGAAATATAAATTCCAGAATAGTGCGTGATAACATGTCGTTTTTTATTATTGAATAACTGCGTTTGTTTTCGAAATCGCGACTCAGGCCCTATACTCCACCTCTCACTAATACCAATGTGACGACCCATGCTTCTACTCCTTAGTACAAGTCACTTCATCGTTAGAATATCCTGGCTCCGCGAACCGGACTGTCCATTTGTTGTTATTTTGTCAGCAAAATGTGTACTATTACATAAAAGAAATAATGACAAACATGCAGCGGGCAATCAAACACAAGTATCTCGGTTGTTGTGGAAAGTCAGTCTGAATCACCCTCATGAAATAATATTTTGCCTACGATACTCAAGCTTCAGCAGACTTCTGTACTGGTGGCCCTGGCCTTGTGGCGAATTCGGTAGAAACACGCCGGTCAAAACCAACGGCGGTCTTAGAATATTCAATTCAATTAGCGCTAGAATTTACATATTCCTATGAATCACGCAAGCCACTCTTATTCGCATCGTATATTTACATTTATAATGATATTGGTGGGCATTTCAATGTTACTATCTCCTATCACTGTCATTTCCTCGTACACTTCTAGTCCTCACACCCTGATAAAAACAAAATCATGTCTGAACTGTAAAATCACTCATTTCGAGTAACTTCACATACTATCGCCCTGTGGTGCGGCAGTATCTGTCTATCCCCTATTCCAACTATAGCTGGGTTAATGAGCAAAAGTTTCTTTTTCGATGAGTAGGGCGTTGTTTACAAAAACATGCTGCGATTATTTCGGTTCGAATTACCCTAGGAGGTCAAAAATTGCTGGTGCTGTACAACATGCAATGGACCCATTAGTATCCTTACGAAAATAATATCAGTATCTTATATACACAAAAGTCGGATATCTCATGTACAGGCCCTCCCGTTTCTGATTGATACAGTATGCCAGCAATTAACATTCTTTCTCTTCTAATGAAAGACAGAATGCATCGGGAGATGTTTTATACAAATAATATTAGCGCTACATATTGCAACTCACATTTTATAACTGCCAATACAGAAGTCTAGGCCTTCCAACGATGCGGATGCAGTGTGCGTAATGGATGTGAAAATCACAGTTTTAAAAGGGAGTATTCTTTAGAAGAGATATATGAGGAGCTCAGAGGGACCATTAAATATATAGCAACTCATGGATAAGGAAGTTAAATTTATGAGGGAGATATTCCGTGAAATCAATCGCCGTGAGCGGCATCAAAGCCTGCATCGGAACACACGCTAATTTTTACCTTTTCCGTATCGGAACACGTATCATTTTGCCTTCTCGATGTTGGTTTCGTTTTATTTGGAGAATATCACGGCTACGTAACTATCTCCTTGTCTCTGCAATTGCAGCTTAAACTCACCTCTTACTGAAACTTTTCATCTTGGTTTAGCGTGAATATGCTCAATAGTGTCATTCAGCATCCACAACCATGAAATCCAAGCCGAACGGATGCTTTTTTAGGCGAAGACTCGAACATGAATCCAGCCTAATAATGGGTGCTTCTGGGCAAACATTTCGAGCATGAAAAAACAGCTTCGGGTAGCACGTTAATATAGTCAACCAAGTCCAAATATTGTCAATTCTTAAATCCGCATAAGTGATGCCGACAAGCAAGGATGTATTGATTGTATAGGGGACAGGTGCTAAAGGGACATTTATTTGACATCTAATGTAACAAAAACAAGCTGACCGAATTTGTCGGGGTTTGGAAGGGAAAGAAAGCCACAGCGAACGTTGGATGTTCAAACTAACACTCCAAGTCATCCCTTTATGGGAGGTTATTGCTCCGAACAGGCAAATCTTGGTCGCAAGACTTATCAGTTCAGTTATTTCCACAAACGAGCAATTGTGGATCACATGAACTGAGAGTGTATTTGTTGACAAGCACGTTACCGGATGGCAGAAAAACCGGCACTTCATGTGGAACTACATACAGTTTCAGAATGGCGATTTGAAAGTTATTCCGAAGGGTTCTTTCAAGATCAGGTTTTTTTTTCAATGTTACTAAACGGTATACAGTAGGTACAAGACGAATCACCGTCTAGCAGAGAAAGATTCACCCGAATGTCGACTGAACAGATTGGATGTCATTCGTGCTCAAACAATTACAAGTTCTTTGTTTTTTTTACATCCTCGAAACAGTATACCAATCAAACTAACAACAATGCTGCCAGGTAAATTATCAGGCTTAATAACATTTCATTAGAGCTTGATATACCCAACAAACACATATATAGTTCACCCATAAATGTCATTGAATTCACAAAATAATATTTTATTTACCATTGAACTTGTATTTTTATTCCTGTGAACGACCAGCATCAGCACATAGCTGTTGGAGACTGGTCAAAGGGTACGAGTTATTTTGAACTCCAGATAAGTAGTTCTCATCATCAAACTGCTCTCCTTGTGTCGACTTCAGTTTAGACCATTTCCGAAAACAGCTCAGTCTATCGATTTCTTTGCGCATTCTTTCTCGGCGACCACCACGGAGAACGTATCCAGATGAGTTGGTTAGGTCCGAGTTGATGTCACGACTCCTGTTACAGAACCACGCCGCTTGGAAACTCTTTTGAAGCTCCTCATCAAGAATGCATACAGAAAACAGTTAGCGCATGAATTAACATATCCCATGATGAGAGAACGTTGAATAGGTACTTTGTCCCCGCTGGGAGGGAATGGCTGAGACTGGGATTTACTGCCAATATAAACCGAAGTGTGTAGAAAGGGGACCCCAGCGGCATAAAGAGCTAGAACACACCAATACCCCCCCTCTGTTCACTTACGAGACTCTCCATGTCCCCGTTTTAGCGCTAACAATCCTCAGTTTAATGACGATGCGTGTGTAACAGATCGCGATTATCACCAAGGGAATAAAGAATCCAAGCATAGCCATGTATAGAATATGTATGGTCGGCAACAGGTCTGAAGTGCTGAGTCTGTAGTAGTTTAGACCACATTCCTGCCTCTCTGCTGAATGTGTTACCATGATAGTGTTGGGAATGTTGCAAAGTAGCGAAGAACAGCCCCACACAGAGACACTGACAATCAGAGATGTTCGTGGCTTCCGATACTTGGACGCCTTAAAGGACCCAACACACTGCGATGAATCGGTCGACGCTCATTACCACTAAACAGAGTTAATCCCGGGGTACATATTGAGGTGTCCAGATTTGGGGTAGGTGGCCACAATACTTTCCCAAATGGCCCAGCCCAGCACCACTGAAAAATACTCGACGGACCCCACTAATGGTATGCTCGTTAGGAACATCAGTCGATAAGGCTAACGGTAAATATGTTACCAGTTAGTGACTGTCTTCATTTGGCGAACTTTGCGATGACATAGAGAACTGTTCCATTTCCAATTACTCCTACTATAAAAATGAAATGGTAGATAGAGAGAATTTACGGTTGGCGAGGTGGAAACTGCAACCTGTAAGTCCTTGGAAGGTGTAATGTGAAAGTCATTCAAGGTAGGGACGGGGGAATATGTCGATATTCACTCTGATCCATTGTGTATATGGACAAGCTTCGGCAACAGAATTGCTGATAGCTTAGCTTGGGTCAGAGGATGCACAATAAACGGATCTGAAAAAAAATATAGATTAATAACAAGCGAAGAAACGGTCGGTTATCAAATTCTTTTGATAAGAGCAATGAGTAACGCTCATTGGCATTGTCGAAAAAGACAGACAACGGGCTGAGCGATGGTGGGACTGCGATGACAAATCTGCGTCTATTACAGGCAGTACAGTAAAGCGCTTTAACATGTTAAAGTAAACGTGACGGGCCAAGCATTTGAAAGGAGGGGCAGTTCGTGATATTTATGGCGAGAGGGTTTCATATGAATGGGTCGCTGACGTATACTGCCGTGAGGTAGAAAGTATGTATAACAATCTGTTCACACTAACTGCTGATGAGTGCAACGATGAGGTTCCACCTGTTTGTAGATGTATGTTGTATGTATGTATGTATGTAGGTATGTATGTATGTATATTTACGTATACCTTGCAGAACAATGATGGGCGTTCCACATATTGAAAAGAATGTACCTCAATTAGACATTCCTTGAATAATGAATCCAGGAGAAAAGGATTTATGCATAATCTATTAGCTATGACCTTGGAGCGTCAAAGTCATTATTGTATATTACAACGATGGGGAGGCCTACAGAACGCACTGTGAACCAAATAAAATGTGTGGTCGTTACAACGAATAGTTAATTTCCTTATTACAGATTCTCAATACCAGTGGAATTTGTTTATTCTTGACAGGGCTGTTCCAGATCATTCACTGCACCCGATATGCACAGCATGATTGACGTGGAAGGGTGTTAATACAAATCCAGTTTGTACCACATGGGCAATGACAGCCCTGCTTCGTGAGAATCATAAGCTCATTGTTTCATTTTAGTCTATTCTTTGGGTTTCGTAGCTGCACGAACATTGAACATTTGGAAAGGGGAAGAAGCAGTTCAATCAAGCGGTGGATTACCACGGTCGGTAGATTCCCTAACAATGGCTCTCGGAGCATATTCTCCAGTGCAAGCAGACAAAACACGAAGACAAGCATGAAGACTCTGTTGCTATGTACCCAGTGGGGGTATCACTGATCCTTGTAAAAGAGAAGGAGTGAAGGGATCGTGCCCGACTTCCTCTTTGACATCCGATGGTGTTTTCGGGCAGGACATAATCAGAAAGAAAAAAATAGATTCGAAAATAAAAAGATTGAAGTGTACTTCATTCGTCTATTGCTTCTCATTGCTAACCGGTTCGTCTGTTGTCGAAACTACATTTTCCCAAGGTAATAACTGTAAAGAATGGTCAGCACATTTATATTTTAGCAAAAATGGTCCCTAAATTATTTGTTCATGGGGTAAAAACGGAAACCTTGAAGGACCGACTCAGCTGGTAAGCATCGTTACAGCGTAATATTGTCCTTGGTCATATGAACTTCCGATTAATAACAATATATCCTGGTAGATGAGATGAGTGGGAGCTGCTAGCCTCCGCCTGAGAATGATCATATGTCATCTAGTATTATTGTTTCACACATCAAGGATTGCTTATTCAAAATAAACACGAGATGATCTGAGTAGACTTGTCTTATCAATCTCATTAAGACGAATAAGAAACTACTATTACATCCCAGAGATACGGCAACAATGCGATGCATGGGTGTTTTGCGAAACATCTTGATGGATATCAGTAGCGCCGATCATCAGAGCAAATTGTTGCGGGAGAAATATCATACCCCTAAAAGGTAGGCTTCTTTTTTACATCTATGGCTGATATGCTATTACGACAAAGATAGGGAATCTAGAGGGACATTAATTCATTATTTTTACCTTAGTAATGGTAACGTCGGACAAAATGTCAGAACGAAACGAATCCAACTAAAAGCGATCTTTCAGTGATTCCTTACTAAATACAACTCTCAATCCCTAGAACCTGCACCGGAATTATACAAAATGCTTAACATATGAAGGGGTTATCGAGTGGTCAAGTGATCAGAGCCGACGTACTCGGGTTGACATCAAGTAAACCTAATGTGATATCAGCAACCACAAGAGATCCCGCGTGCAGTCAAAAAGCTGTCCAATCAAATAAGACGAGTGAGGACTTCCTCCATTACGGCATTACACTCAACCTAATCTAGTAACATTATATTCCTTATACACCATTCCACCCTTCCGACTCTAATTCATCCTTTATCCACTGATTCGATTTTAAACCCTCCTGAATAATTCAACTAGTAATATTACTCGGGGAAAACAGTGGATTAATCAATAAGGGGTAGTTTTATTCCCAGATGTTCGTGTATACAAATAACCCTCTCTGCTCCGAATGCTGCTACTCGATTCTGCAACTATTCAGGAGCAAATACTTGATTCTTCTTTAAGAGATAACTGTCTGGCAGGGAATTGAGCCCACGAGGGTGCAGACCTGGACACTGCACATATCGTTACTTAGTAACATGGTGGTGAAGGTGTTCAACATTAAGACAGCAACATGGTAATTGTATACCCCTCGTTCTACCTGCTCCAGTCACTCTTGCTGAGCATCCCGGGAAATGGCAACTGGTATCATTCTTAGGGATCTTTGGTATGACCCGTCCTGAATACGATCTCCGAAAGTAGACGTTTTGCCAACTGTGCTACTTGATACCGAGAACAAGCTTCATATGCCATATCCAGCGAGTTTCAAGACCAAATTGTAACACCAGGTCACGTCGGCAGAAATACTGAGAGTGCCTTTGAATAAATTTTCCTAGAACTATGCTCTTTTCCCATCTCTAATTGCAGTTGCAATATAGAGCAATTGATGACGACTGGTACCACCTATTCCTATAAAGGGTTCCCCTATCTTAACCTTTTAATGACTAACTGAATAAGTCATTTAATTCATTATCATCGGATATTTGTGTTCCACATTTCGCATTATCATTGCCGCTACAAATGACTGTTCTCGGTTGATGAGAATGGATTTCGCGCCCCCCGAGAATGATAGGCCCTATACATCATCATCATCATAGCGAGCTCATTTCTCATTGGTTTAGTTTCTAGTTTCTTAACATAACACCCCCAAAAGCGTATGGGTATCCGGAGGATGAAACTATCATTGGAGTCAAAATAGCATCAGCAAAGATTATTAACTTCATAATATTACATTGTCTTGTTGACGATCTACTACACCAAGTGCTGAGACATATTATTCTGATTGTATACACGTATTTCTCATTGGCTTGCCTCAACGCGATTTGAAATTATCTTCTAAAATCTAAATGATGCATTGCAACATGTCATTATTAAATTCGTGAAATATAGTACAGGACTTACGCTCCTACAGTAGAATCACAACGTAGGTCATCGGACTTGTGAATATATTTGACCTACACAAATCAGAGGTACGACATTTTCCATATGTTTTGTAAAGTTATCTATCTTTCCGAGCAATTCATCTAATTGTTTCGATTCCCCGGAGTTATTTTGCTTCGTCACTTGAGATCTCACTGGGTCCGACGCCCAGTTCATTACACGCAGCGAAGGAGTAGTTCGAAACAGATCAATCAATTGAATGCGTGAATCGAGGAGGCGGCTCCCAGTAGGACATTTTTCGGAGTACATGAAGAATATTCAATGCAAAATATATTTCCGGAGAGCGACAGCAGTATAACGATTGTGTTTTATTCGATTAGAATAAAGAGCCTACATTGGTAATAAAAATAATAATGATAAGATGCATACTTCGTTGGGGTAGTCCATCAAATTATAAGAGTTGCCATTAATCATTCAATAATTTTATAAGGGTCCTCATCCGAATATCATTCATGGGAGAGCTGTCATCAGTCGAGCAGTCATGTTGAGTGCAATTGGGTAAATACCAGACCTACGCTACATAATAAAGTGGAGAACTGAACTGAAGACCTTGAAAACAACGTAATAGACCATAGGCTGACATGTCAAAACCAGAAAAATTAATACAAAATAACTTTTTTCATACACAGGTATGTTAAAAGGCCTGTCAAATGCCCGATGATGTGTAATATCAATTTCTATGAATTCTCCTCCTATTCTATCTGAATCCCATCAAATAGCAAAAAGAATCGAGTTACTCAATTGCCAGATCCATCATATAGCTAGAATTATGTCACGTTCTACGGTCATTCTCAGACGAGCACGTTGTAGTTCGTACACCTCTTTACATAATCACAAACTGACAGATGTTTGCGTTGATAATGTTCCTACTGCATGGTGGACGCACTGGAAGTGCGCCGACTGTCTTCTAACGTAAAGAAGAAACCAACCAATTCCAATCTAGCACTTAATTGATCACCATCGCGACTAAGCGGTGTTTACTCTACCAGTTCAGTAGGTTCTGTTGTTTTCATGAGGGCAGTCTGTGTTAATAGTCACGAGCTTTTACGATTATTCTCTCAGTTGGCGACGAGATCAAAACCCTGTTTCCATGAAGATAAATACCGAGATTGCTAAGATAATTTGGACGTTCCTGTTTCTATCGTAAAGCTAAGATTGGAATTCTGCTGCACGAGAAACAAAATATTGAAACCACGGGTTGTCTGATTTTGTGCTTAAGCAAATAAATGGACAGTCGAATGAGACCTTTTTTCAACATGTCTTTGAACATTTCTCATGTTTATTGTTTTGTTTTTCATCATATCTTTCAACAAATATCCAACATCCTACGGATAACTTCAGTCTGTTTTACTCTACGGATTTCTTCGTCCTCTACCTAACTAAACCAGTGCCAATTTTGCGATATCTTCAGTTTTTATTAATACGGATATCCTCGTCAGTTTTCTAACCCTCAACTGAATCAGCGTCAGTTTTGCTGTCGTACTCCATTTTGTCCAGATATCGATGGGTTTTGTATAAACTGATTGAGAGAATAGACCTTGTGTATTGTGATGTTGGTATCAAGAGACTCATTCTTGGCGCCCAACAGTCAGTTCCTTTCTTGTAATTTTAGAGTTGCACCTTCCATCATCTAATCAAACACGGAAACGATAGACAGGAAAAAACAGCGCTATCCATTGTTGGGGATTGATACCTATTGGGAACAAAGTGAGAAACACACATTTTTAAGTGTGCCCATCTGTCTATGAATCTACTCTTGCATATCAAATTGAATTGCGACATATTATGAATTATTACAGGCATTTACACTTTGCGACATAAAACGCACTCTGAAACTTGCAATCACCTGTCAGTTGTTTATTCAGTTCAACTTAGTATTTCCGGCTGTCTTTTTCATCACCCACGGCAATGTGTACTTTTCATTCTCCGACAGTTGTACATTCTAGATTGTCTACCCAGTAACATTGGGATACCCGCTGTCTTCTTTCCGGTGCAGTTCTGTACTGTGCGATAACATACTTGCTCTCCATGTGCGACTTGATCAACATGACAGCCATTTCGTCACATGTTTATGACATTTTATCTCATTGCAGGCTCGTTTGTCACAGGCTCATATTATGAACTACGTGGATCTCGTTTACCGGTGATAATGAATGCTCTGTTATCCTCATAAATCAGTTTACGCCACACTGGCAATGCTGGCGATCCATAAATACAGATTCCGGTAAGTCGCATTAATTCGTGAGGATTTTGAGCGTCGGGAATCCTTTAGTGTGCGGGATTGTAATTGATAATTGTACTAATAGTGAAAAGTATATAAAATGTCTTGTTATCTAGTAGAATAAAATTATGGTGAGAATCAGTCAGCAATCGGCTATTTTGTTTCAAATGAAGATGACTCAAATCAATATATTGCTGGGCGAATAGGGTTTCCTACTTACTCGAACATCGGTAGCCTTTTTTATAGCTCAAAAAACTACCGTTCGACATTTAAATGTGCGGAGTAGTAGCTGAACGGAACTGACATATTATAGCTATGTTGGGAGAAACATCATATACATGCAGTTATGGGGCGATCGAAGAATCAAATGTACAAAGAGAAAGAACTCCTCGATGAAACGAGAATTCTCCTGATCATTCATAACTGGAATGGCTCCTTATCAACAACTGGAATGACTTTTATGATACCTGAAAGGGGTTTTAACGAGTACGGAAGCAGAAGCAGAAACACGACTGTCATTTTGCGTAGTGGTATTTCGTACGTGGATTATCGTGGTCCATAGTTCATTGGAAAGAAATCAAACCTTGCTTCGTGCCAATTGCAACGGCACACACGTCTTACACGATAATGATATACCTCATTTTGAGACACTGAATGTTGCGTAAACTAATGCTGATTGCCAATTCGTCGTTAATAATCGTCAAGTTACATTGTCAATTGAAATTTTAGTTTACCAGTGATCGAGTGGTTGGACATTGCTTAGGTGAATCATCAGTAGTCCACTAAGGTGAGCAAGTAATAGCCATTCCGACATATTCCCAGAGAGACCAATTATTGTTGTTGCCTTGGGCTCCAAATCTGCCTTTACAAAAATTATCTACCCATACCCTGTACATTCGATAAAGTAATTGCATTATTGGCAACCATCCAAGCCGAAAAGAGGGCTCGCTATTCTCTTAGACTATCAATAACATAATACAGTCGGAGCTTTCCAACAACGAGAACAGCGAATACATCGTACACATTAAGACTATTAATCAATGTCAGTGATGCAATGTGTGAAATAACTACGTGGGTGCAGTCCTGTATACCAACTGTGTGAATACTAATCGAATATGCCCTAGTTGAAATGATATCAGTTGTTCTTCCTGCTACAATATGAAATTGTTATGTTGGTGACAAATATATTATACTCACGAGCACTCGTTCCTGAATTCGCCGTGAGGTGATAGGCTATCATCCACAGCCAGAGGTTGTCTGAGTTGTATTGTATTCAGTAAGTGCCCACAATCCGACTGTCCGTTCGTCGTTGGGATATTTCGGGTGGTTCAGGTATTATGGAACTCGTCTCCGTTTCGATATCTGCTTATCTCCTCCGCGAAACCCTGGTGTTAATAAAACAATGAAAAACATTGCTATAACTTCTAGTACCGCTGCCAGAAACAGTTAACACGAGTGAAGAGTGCCTCCCTTGCGACTTTCCAAGGGTTCTCGATACTTACGAGGCTATTAGGGAATACTTGAATTATTTATACGGGAAGCATGATTGCTAGAGGCGAGCTCATATACAGTGTTTTTCATACATCTGACGGCATTGGTTTATGCTGGAACAATCATCGAAGGCCTAGAGGAATAAGAGGTTTAGGCAGGAACCTGTAGTCGGTATCGTATATCATAGGCGATGCTTAGTTGAAATATATATTTAATGAAAAGTTGTTTGAGACCGCACTTGAGCAGTTAACTATGGTTGTGAAATACATGCAGTAGTCATAGACCGTTGTAAACAATCTGATTCGATGCTGGCAACGACACAGCCCTACATATCTCTCGATCTAGCAAATTGCTCACTTACGGTGTATTAGAATCGCGGCAGGTTCATTCGCGAACCTTGTTAAGCATCCCATCAGCATGACATGAAAACCATGAATTCGACAAAATCACATTAGTATGATTGCTACAGTTACGTGCGAAATCACTAGGTATGCGCATGTGATGAGCCTATTCTGTATTATGTTAAGTAATGCAATTCCAAGAGAAAACTGACACTGTGGGCTTCGAGCTTGAAGAGAAATTGTCTACGCGGGGGTGTGGTTATGTACATGATAGAATATAGAATGGGTGAGACATCGCAATGGGAATTTTCGCTCGATGGAGTACTGTTACTATCTATTCACAACAATCATCAAAAGGTACATTACTGAACGAGACAAATGCACAAATGAAAAAGTTGGAATCCTCTATCGAACAAAAATGAATGAACATCGAAACAAACTTTTCAATGAATTCTGATCGACAATTGTTGTCGATATTCAGAGAGAGAGAGAGAAAGAGAGATAGCGAGAATTGAGCCACACAGGGTTATTTGGTTGTTCTCGCAGTTCATTTGTTTACAAATACAAACTCCTCCCCGCCTAGGTAGAGCAAACATCGGGCATCCAAGTCTCGGGCCCCGCAGAGCGACTCCGCAGACCAGTTTCGCTAGTTCAGTCAATTTATGGCTACCCAGGTTCCGGACCAGGACCTTCACAATTACCTACCACAGGCCGGGCGGCCTCTTTTGGGGGAAAGTTAGGCAGCTGCGGCCCCTCATGAACTTCAGCAGTTGCATTACGGAGATTCAGGGCGGGAGGAAGACGACATAACGCTCCTCATTACTGACTAGCTAATATCACGGATTGTACTGACATATGTCGAATATGCACGGTAAAATGACTGACTCCAGTGGGTGTTTATTATTTGCTTGAGCTTTATGGTAATACTGATTGCTACACGCCGGTAATTAGAAAAACAGCTGTTAAAAAAAAACTTTGATGAGACTTATGACGAACTGGCAATAATATGTTGAATTAAACTGGCAGTTCAGGTTGGTTGGTTGGTAAGTACAACAGATAAGTTGAATGCGCGTATAACGAAAAGAAAACCGATCAGGGGTAATTTCAAGCCTTCCATTGTACTTATTGATGCGAACATCAGTGCACGCATGGAAGGCCCATGTTGATTGGTCATTTAACTTGAAACGATACGACTCGAGGTGGTAGAAGAAAAAAATGTTTCTGCTTCGAAGTGTTAAACTGTCATGCTGCTCGTACGAGGTTGATAGCGAACATACACGCCAACCTGCCATATCATGAAAAAATATTCTAATCATGGTCGGCTCCAGCGTCGCGGTATTCACATCCCTAAGATATAGAAACAAGAAACTCTGGAATGGCTGATAACAACTGAGATAGGAGGTCGTTGTATAATTGACACTGATAGATGGGTATAGCCATTCAAACTTGTATATACAAGCGGCGCTTGTTGATAGACGTCTGTTAGATCGGCTCTACGTACTGAATTGAAGCCAACCGTGTGTCATACGTTATCTTACCGTGGGCGCTTACATATAGGGGCGCATCACACATTAGTTTCTGATCGAAATACAAGCCAGCATAGACAAGGAACAATAATGTCTGCCTGAACATTCCCAGAGAATCCCTTATATATCTTGCTTACGATGTCGAATAGTTGAATTTAGGTAAACATCCTGCTGTTCATTGAAAACTGTTTACAATTCGATACGTTAGGACATTTTCATCAATCGAAGCGTAAGTATCAAAGTCCCCAGACCCCAATATCGGTCCATATTTTGTAATAATATGCGGGAACAACACCCTTCTTCCAAAGTCACCCTACTAACCAGAAAGTAAACATACTAAGCCGTACAAATTAGTATCCAAGTGCGAATATTCAAACCACTGCCGAGATAGTTATTAATGGAATTCGCTCTCTGATGGATACAGATATTATGCATGCTCTCACTGTCTAAACCGTTCATCGTTGCTATGTGTAACGAGAAAGATCCTGATATGACTGCAAACGGATTAGTGTAAAACTGTGAAATCTAGGCGAATCTATGGCCATCTAATGCCAGCATTTCTTTGTCAGCATGCGTCGCATTGCAGTCGTCTGAATAGAATTCATAATTATGTGCATATGAGATAGACGATTATTGCGGCTCACATCATGGCTGAGACGAGAATATAAAAATGTGCATACCTCGGGGATAGTCTTGCCATTAGCAAGCACGCACAGAGCAGCTATATGAATGCATTACTTATGATTAGGTTTGAAATTTGCATTTTCGGAGACGCGGAGTGCATGCATATGCTGTGATAGGATACATCATCTAGTAAGTGTACCGTACCTCGTACGGCCACGGCCACGGTGGACAAAATGCAATGCTCATGTAGACACAACTGCCGGCTATATTACTGATGTAAGCTTGTGCTGTTGGATCTGGTGGATCCAACATTTTTTCAGTGAGAATATTGTTAAAACGGTTGCTTAATCAGTTTCCTATCTTTCACATTTCATTGATTTCGGTAGGCGAATGCAGTATATCTAGCAGCTGATGATTTGAAAACGGGTAATCGAAACCATTATATTGACGTCATAACAACGTTGTATTCTCTGAAATTTCTGTGCTGTAATCGTACCCTCCAAATAATATTCGTAGAATTTCTGCGAATCTATCTTATGGATTAAAATTTTCAGTCAGTGACGAAATATCTTAGAAAAACCGCACGGAAAGATTACCCTTTGGGATTCGTCTATCTATATATCTTTTTGTAACTTCTACGGTGGCCTTGAACAATCGTTGGATATATTCACGACAACTTGAGCTAATTATTCGATATTACAAGTCTTTAATTAGATAGTGTGCGAAAGTTTGGTACAAGTGTATCTTAATAATTCGTGAATATGGGGCTTGTGAATATATGTCCAGGAGAGAAGATGTTGATCGTCAGGAGAGTATGATATCGACGATCTGTAAAATCGATGGTCTAGATTTCTGAAGTGGACATTCGGGAGAATGGTAAACGGAGATTTACATAGCAACGCCGGTTTGTCCAATGACGACATGACATATGTTCGTGCAAAAGCAGCAATCGGACTTGATTTTATGTATTTAAGAGATCAGGCTGCTATTTTATAAGAAAAGTCAATAGTATTGTTCGAGCCTAGAATCGTAAAGACTTGACATGCCTAATCTAAATGATAACAGTGGAATAGTGTGGTATGAGAATACTGGAAGAGAATCCCTTCTGGTAATGCCTTTTGCATTTAATAAAGGTGTAATTATGATATGCCAGAAAGCTAATATCTTCATCCATAACAAACAATTAAACACAGCGATCAAGCCGCGGCATTATATTCACCTATGTATTTATCCTTTTTTACTGATGCCAAGTAATAAAGAAGGTTTATTACCAAGTGAAAATACGACTAGTTATGATTTTCAGTGCGGAAATGAGAACAGAGGGAAGAGACAGTTCATTACACCGGAGCTCTAACCGTCGTAAATCAAACAATTCCAGTAGTGGGAAGTGGGTGAACTTCAGATCAAAACGACTGATGAGGAGTAATATTGGAGGGCAATACTTATCAGGTGATGAAACTGGCTCTTGAGATCCCCAGTCATTTACCATGATGAGAATAGGAGCCAGAAACAGTTCAATATATACGGGTTCTACCAGATATAAATCAAACAATTCCAGCGGTTAAATATGTAACTTGCAGCTCACGTTGACTGATGAGAGACAGTAGAGGAGGAGACTTCTGCACTGAAAACCTCTGGTTATAACATGTATATATAGTTATGATATTAATTTTAATCTGCCAAATGATATATAGAAGCAAAGGCATTATTCACGAGGGTTCCATTAGTCATATACGTCAATCTATTTTGGCTGTGGGAAGTACATGACTGAAAGGTTACATTGACGAGAAGTGTTTTATTTTAGACATAGTTGACTGACATTACGGTATAGTTACTGAATGTGACTTACAGTATTCAATTTCTTATAATGTTGTTTTCATGGAGCCATATATTAAACTGAAATTAGCTAACAGGATTCTCCATTGGTTGATATAATTATCGGAAATTCCTCAATTCGGAATCGACAGCTTCAATGGGATAGCAGACAAAGTCCTGTACGACAATATTTCGGCTATTAACCTGCCTTGCAATAATACTCACACAGATGAGTGTATTTAGTCACTGGATTTGTTTCTATCAGAAGCCTATTTCCGATCGGACTTATTGGGTTGAATATGCTCCTGGAATCGGCTGATGGCTTTCCGAAGATTTTTCATTGGTTGACGAGTAGAGATTGATAAGGTACAGGCTCATTGAATGACCCCATTAGAGGTCAACTATCGCATTGGTTGATGCGTACAGCAGGCCAATTGGTTCAATAAAATCTAGATAAAGGCCGGCAGTAGGGAGGAACAACTTAGGATGGAGGATTAGCTCAGTAGGGAGAGCTCCGGACTTAAGATCAACGCAGTGCTGCTAGACAAGGCTTGTCTCCTCGAATGTTCCACGCTACCCACGTGATAAAATGGGGTTTCCTGGTGGGTAACGGAGTAGGCGCGCTGCGTTGACTGCCGGGGGGGGGGGGGGTGTTGTATAGTAGGTCGTGAGCGAACGTGCATCCTGGGTGGTGCAGCAAGGTCTTCATCAGGTGACCAATGATTAGGAGATTAAGTATCAAGGAGCTGCCTTGATACAAGACTATAAACCCTAATCCTAATCTTAAACAACTCCCCATGAATTTTGGACAGAAAATGGAAGCCTAAGTTGTGGTGGGAATGTAAAATTCCCAAACAAATTCAAAGTGAAGAGGTTGCAGTGAATAATTTCGAAACCAATACTCTCTCTACAGAGGTTTGAACTATAAATTTTTGTTACTGATGACCAGTTTTTCGGGTCAACCTGGAGTAATTTCACATTTGTTCCCCACTCCAATAACTACTAGTAAGAATTACATGATCCCACTCGATGTTCGCTCGAAGCTACTCCTTATAGATTGAATCAGAAAGATGGGAGGAGAATTATAGCGGGTTGTCCATGCTCTGTGTACGAATATTTTATGGCGCTCACAACAGACATATATACCGACTTGCTATAACACAGAATATTTAGCAGAGCACGGGCGAACGCTCACGAAGTCAAAATTAAGTTCAGACATTGACCGAATCGTTGGCATGTATACATAGATATGAGAGGTCGCCGTATAATTGACACCAATAGATAGTTATAGCCATGCCAAGTCTCACAGGAAACAAAAATATTATTTCATCACACGCTGCTGTACTCGCAGACTGACCCTGTTAGATTCAGGCTGTATATACAAATCAAGGAATATCGCGTGACATACCCACTCTCGTTAGGTACTTACTTATGTCATTCCGATCAAATTACAATCCAACATAAAGAAGGAACAGTTATATCTGCCTGATCAATTCTCAATAAAACAGTGATACAACTCACTAATGATTTCACGAGTTTATACTGCACATTAGACGCTATTATATTGATAATTTCGTCAAGACTTTTGTTCCCGGGTAATATCGGAAAATTATTTTTTTTAGCTTATGTCTTCCCTCGATGACTTTTATACATGCAATTTCGATAATTTTGTGAATATTCAGAGCTTTATGAACTCCGACCATGCTCGGCAACTTCAAACTGGAGATATCTCAAAATAAATCTGGCAAACACGCAATAGCAAACACACAAACTCATACACATACGTACACACACCCAACGGATACCTCTTCGAGTAAACCTCATTGTTGGACCACCCAGACCCACGGGTACCCCTGTAGGGTACCCCTCAGTGGATATTCTTAATTTTGATCACCACAAGTGCTACCATCGCAACCGTCGTTATGGCAACCAACATCAGTAAATTTATGTGAAATGGCCAAATTGACTACAATATCTCCTCCTGGAAATTCATCCCATCCCATGGATAATGAGTGGCCCAGAAGACCTAATCAGTCATCCGCTAAGCGAGGATGACCATTGTTCGCAGGTACGCGTGTTTTTGCTGCATTTATCACAGGAATCGTTACTTGCGCTCTTAAAAATCTGCACAATTTGTGTATGTTTTTTACACAATGTTTGGTGTAATTCCTTACACAATTACTGGCAGATTTAGGCTAGTTTAACTAGGTTGTTAAATTCTATACCAACATTTTTAAGAGTGTACATCTGCAATCCTAGCGATTCCGAAGGATGCAGCTGGGGAAATGACAAAACCGAGATAAATGCTGGTCTATCCTAGGGTATATTGTCATATCATATGAACGTACAACAACAGTCATCGGGTTTAATTTTGATGTCAAATTCCAGCACTTCGGTTTAAACACACACCACTCAACCAAAGAAGGTGATCATCGGTGAATAAGAAGATTAACTTCGAAGATATGGATGACAAATCTCCCACGCACGCGATGTGAGGCCGGTTTACAAAGAAAGATTTGTATGTATTCGAAGGCACAGCAAGTGATCGGCTTGGCAACTACAGATCCGTGACCTACAAACTAACAAGAAAGCAAAACGTCTGACAACAGCGTTTACTTTGCACTATACCTGACCAAGTTCAGTCAGTTTCTTCTAAAGCCTCGCGCCGCCTAACTGTGTTTCGTCGTTCGTTGAATTCATTGAGTTTTATCTGGCTCAGCTTGGAAGCAACCATAGTTGAAACAAACTTAATATATAACGTAAAATTTGAAAACAATGTAGACATTGTTACTATTTGCCTTGTTGATTGCAAACAACGTAACGATAACTGAAGCGATTTGCCAGAATTGTAAAATAGGGGGATGTAACATTTACTACTGGGCAGCAGAATCCTAATCCTAATTCACATACACGATAATTGAGCAATACTGGGTTAATGAACCACTTTTCTCATTTTTTACGTACTAAGGGATGCGTATTGAGATCGAAACTATCATCAACAAATACCGACTACAATAGAAGTGAAATGTTGAAGTGTAACATATTGATCGACATAATGTTTATTGACCCCGACCACCAATTTCATGTTTGATACGTACACTGCCATGGTATTTTCGAGCAAGCTAAATAACTGCATCAGATCTAAATATAGCGAATGTAAGCCCTACTGAGGAAGTGTTCACTTACAGAAAGCGCAAACGAAAATGAATTCTATGTTTTGTTGAGACCGTGATAAATATCGATACAACAGGTTTTGTTGCATGCTCCGACAAAAGCAAAGCTATATATCGGTGACAGTACATATATGTAATCTCCATTATCTTCTCTCTCTCATTTCCTTGGCCTGATACGCTCTCCTTAAGGATGCGGCCCCGCGGAGATTTCTATGACTGTGATATGACACTCATTCGAGTGCATTTGCCCTAATGAACAAGGGTACCTTTCACACGACATGATTTCCCGACTATAACAAATCAATGTATAATCGACATCTAAATTGCACTTGGTTTGGAGTTTAATTGCTTCTAATAATACTCCGCAATGTGAACCCATGCATTCTCTATTTCTGTGGATGCACTGATATTATTGATATTATTGGTATATTGACTACCTGCACGACAGTAACTACTTCACTCATTGTTTGAACATGTGAAACATACCACTAATTATGCTTCCAATCGAGGTCTTCTTTCTATAAAGTACCGCATCACTCACTCAATACAGTACTACATCACCAGAATTTCTCCGAACATTTGCTGTATCGTCGTTTGATTTGAGGTAATCACGTAAATATAGGCTATTCAACCTTCGCTAGATAGCTACGATCCCGACCTAATGGTTTCCTTTTGATCATGTCAGCATATCTGTAATGCCATGAGCAGATGAATAAAATTTGAGGATATATATGTCCCGACTAATGGAACGAACATCTCTAATCTTCTTTTTGTCGCACCGCACGTATATTAACAATCGGTGAAGCGTCTGTTATGAGGTCAGGAAAAGGTTCCCCATCCTAACATACTCCACTAGGGCGAACAATCGCGGAAGCTGCTGAAGGCAGCGCACGAATATTGAAAAAGAAAAAAACAATAGGAAAGGGAAACGTGAAAGACAAAATTGGAACATTGGAAAGAACTGTAACAATTGCAGTATCCGTTTTCGCCGCACACAAGCATGATTATCAACGCTTCAGCAACCCTCTCCCCTAATTCGTTCTAGATCCCTCCAATTTCCAGTATGTGGTTGCGTACTTGGGATACCGGTCGGTTGTTCCCACGGACGATTGTTTTGTTTGTCATGTTTTATCACTTCCGTAACCGACCCCCCCCCCCCCCCTCCCCTCCTTCATTCGTTCCAGAATTCGGTAAATGGAATGATCTCAAATTACATTCACTGATAATGGATTCTTTGTTTGTTTTACTGAGCTTGAGAAATAAGAAAAAAACCGATTTTGCGGATTCCTACGATGGGCAAAATGCGTTACTATCGCCCTGATAGAAACCTCGCAAGTCCGCCTGATCATCCGCAATTTCCAAGGCAAGAGCCCTTTTTTAAAAAAATAGCCGAAGCTTGAATCATTCATAACGTTTGAATATTAATGTGATGAGTAAAAACCTCTTGAACTTAACGGTGTGTTATTTTTTTAGGGTCTGATGTCTCACGTCATTGAACTGCCAATAGTCAATAGGCATATGCTCTGTATTTATTCCTATAGTTATCTAGATCTCTGACAATGGGGAACAGTTTAGGTTGAAAATTGCATGCCGGGAGATTAACGAAAATGACCGTGTCAATAATCAAATGATTGTGGTACTGTACTTTCCCTCCATCACGGTACCACACTACTACACCGATCATTGAATCATTGAATGCCCACTGAGCATGATTACTCCCCTTCCCCCACTGTATGAGTAACAGAAAATCTACTTGAGAGTGGGAACACAATCCCAACAGTCCACGCGTCACCAGATATGCTGTGGTGACATTTATCAGACCGTCGTTTTTTCTTTTCGTTTGAAATAGAGTCGTATCAGATCCTCTCTCCTACGGTCAGTCCTTTCCACAGTCTAGAATTCACTACTTGAAGACTCCGGACTGCCTCCTCCCCGCAGGTAGTTTCGGCTTAAATCATTATTTGTAGAGGGCAGCGTATCCCGAGAAAACTCTGACTCGCTGTCAGACGTGATTATCTGTATATTCTCTCTCGATATTGCCAAGTTGGTTTTTGTCATCGGAGAGTCGGGGCTAGGAGTACATAGTTAAGCCGTCCCAGGTCCTAATCTGTAATTAGATTCCATCATTAGAAATTGCCCATTAAATTCATCCTTGAAATTAATATCAGTCCAAGCGGAAGGAAACAATTTTTTTAACGGGGGGGAAAGATAGAGGATTAAAAAAACAGTGTTGAATAGTCACTTCCTTCTCAGTTTCAATTTGGTTTCAATTGTAAAATTAAATTCACGATAGGAAAATGGTAAAATTACAATAACATCATATCATCTCTGAAACTCCCCAAAGGTAATAACGGATAATTGAAAGAGAGACATGGTGGAACCTATTTACATTTATAATATGAAGTCGTTCAAAGCGTTATGTTTGTTCGTCAATTATTTTTCGAAGTCATTAATTTGATTATAGTGGGTATTTTAGCAATCAGGCAACGCCTCTATATTCCCGCTTTGGGCATCACTCATTAACCCCCATCACTACACATACCTCTTATGGTCTAACTTAAAAATTCTAGCGCAATATTTTAGGATCTCTATTCGTCGTTCATCAGATGAGTTTGAAGTGATACCGAACAGGCACGGTGGTTTATATACGAGGCAGAGTGCTACTGCTCACATCCGATTTCAGAAGGGAACAAGATACGTTATTGTAGATACTATGTACAATTTTTGTTTTTTAGTATCTTACAAATTTTTTTCATCGATGTTAGTTTGTTATCAATACGCACGCTAAAATACATGGGTATCTGGCACACCGTTATAGATACTGGACGCGATTGTTCAACATTGAAGGGTAATGAAGTGTACATTGTTTCATTATTTTCTCGTAGCAAATACTATCTATACTGGCACCGACCGTTACGGACACTTAGAGAGTTCGTCAGTTTTTTGAAGATTCCAAATTGCAAAATACAGCGGAAGTCACACTCAAAATGGTCATGTATGGTGTGTACAAGTATATTATAAATCGAGCGACGTTTCAAAATCATGAATTCAGGAGATTTCAGTTTTCCCCTCGCTCTTACAAGTTCCGATACTGAAGGCACACATGCTACAATGAAGGTCACTGTCAAAAGCGGATCTGAATCCCTCTTCGGGCCATTTTTTGTACTCTTTCGTAATCTGCCCAATTCGCTGGATAATAATTCTACCCTGTTAATTCCGCGAAACTGTTCTACTATGGTGTTGCTAAGGTAACGTTCGATCGAGGAGCAGTGTCCGCTTTTTGACCCAGTGTCCGGGACTATCCAGGTATACGATAAAGGTTTAAGAGGTTAGTTCATACCCAGCTGCGCTTGTTTGGTATAATAATCATTTTCATGCCGGGATAAACGCAGTTGAGAGACACAAGGAAAACGTCATTAATCACTACACAGAAACGATTCTGTACACATTAATTACGATGTTCACAAGTAGAACAGGAGTGTGTTCTCCGAGGTTGCAGGACCTTTTCGGCATCCCTGAAAATGTGAAACTATTCAGCCGTTTCTACCTCAGAGTAACTTGCAAGTTGCAAATAGTCAAAATAAAACAGCAATATAAAGTGATATTCATAGAATTCCCCCAGGGATTTTCAGCATAAATATTGTTTGATACTTTGTATCTTTGTTCTAAATTGAAACTCATTCTAAATATATTGAAACGAGAAATATTTTTCCAACATATCAGAATTTGTCGAAAGTCAAGTTTTCCACCTAAAAAATCCACCTTTTTTGTGTCCCGTCACCGCACACACACTAACGGACACCCCCCCCCTCTCGGAGAGCACCTCATTGCTGGATTGCCGACTCACTCAGTAACCCTGGGTACCCCACCATAGAGTACCTCTCATTTGAGAGCTCCTAACCACCACAATTGTTAGCAGCGGCCGCAATGTCAAACTGCAACAGTAATTATTATTGACTACAAATTGGGAAGGAAAGAATTGTGTAAAATGAGTCGA
Source organism: Sclerodactyla briareus (assembly GCA_026419785.1). Lineage (NCBI taxonomy): Eukaryota > Metazoa > Echinodermata > Holothuroidea > Dendrochirotida > Sclerodactylidae > Sclerodactyla > Sclerodactyla briareus. Next base: position 228,230 of record JAODTK010001444.1, on the reverse strand, counting down.
GTTGTCGTGTTAACGATCTAAAAATTTCCCCTCAAAACTGACCCCAATCCACAACCAAAAAACAAACGGTTCCTGTACTCCCCATAAGACTACTGTGTGCAAAATCCGAAGGTTCGACCTGATCGGCCAAAAGGAGCAAAATTAAAAACAAAAAATGAAACGAACACTTGTCGAGCAAAATTACTGTGAAGTACGGCGGCAATTATGCCGCCACATCATGGAAAAGTGATTCCATGGAATATCTCCCTATTGGGGCAATTTAACGTTCTTATTTATGGATTGCTGAATATTCATGGCCCTTCCACTTATTATAATCATCTATGTAATCACCTATATATAGTTTTAATCCCCATATCCTACAGTCCAGGCGTTGCCGCCATTGGTTTGTTCGTGGAACCTTCCCCCCCCCCCCTTCCACTCCCACTCACCCAGTCGGGAAAGCATTTTGAATCTGTCTGCGAATTCTAGCTGGAAATCCCCAAATTCCAATTACTGATCATCGTCGAGGGAACACTGATACCGCCTGAGAGAATTAAATGACCCGTGACCCCCTCCCCATCCGGGATCAAATATTTCCAGCGAGGTGAAAAAAAAAATAAACTATTCTGTTGTGAAGGATGGGGGAGGCATGAGACCCCGTCAGGTACCCTCATCCTCCCCCGCCCCCTCTTGTTTGGAAATCCCTGGCGGCCGCCTCTGCAACCCACGTAGCTACTGTACCCCTGAGACGACCACGTACTTGTCATCACTGCCCGATGTATGGGTTTATCATTGGTTAGGAGGTTAGGCCTGCTTTCTATCTGTTGGAGTTACGTTAGGGTGATAAGCACATAAAAAAGATACATCTCGAAATATGTTGGTTAGTTGAAATATATCTCGGTCTCTTAAACATCTATGACAATGTTTCGTTTCAACCGCTACTATAAGCTTAAACCAACATGATCAAATTTAATTTTCTGTTAATACCCCTATTGCGCTGTGTGTGTCAATTTTTATCATTGAATTTAATTTCCTACGTACGTCATACTTACACCTACTTATCTATCTTTCATTACATCCTAAGATGCAATTCTTGTTTTGCGATTCGAATCAGTTACGTGCCAGGGACAGGCCAGAAAGAGGGCGGGGTGACTGGTTCACAACATTGTCATCAATTGCACCATGTTGTTGAAAACTTTTTAGAGTCTTCAGAGACTCACGAACAGTTTGTAATCCATCTGGCCGCGAGGAATTTATATGCAGTACATGCACACGTTAATTGGTGCTATACCTCTCTTTAATGGTATTTCAGACTTTTCGATTGGTCTTATCCATTTAAAGTTCTTGAATTGTCTTATCCATTTTACAAGTGTTCGTATTTAGTGGATATTTTTCCTATATTCAACCGTCAATGCAATACTGTTTAGTTCGTTTTTTATAGTTTTAGGTTTTCAATCCACCTGCTCTGCTTTCCTTTTCCTATATAGGTCCTTATATTTCTTGACTTAATTCGTTTCATGTTCGTACACAGTCTTTGCCATCGCTCATTTCTATTGTATTTTTATACTTTGGGCTGAATTAATTTCTATCTATCTATCTATCTATTCTATCTATCATCTATCTATCATCTATCTATCATATCTATCTATCTATCTATCTATCTATCTATCTATCTAGCTTTGTGCAATATCTGCTGTCCGAGAAACTTTCGCAGCAATAACTGCTCCTCTACAGTTCCTAAAACATACAATTTGCTAGGAATCTCCGTCTCCCTCTGTCTCAGTTCTCCTTTTTTTGTAGGTTGTTTGAAACCCTTGGTGAATGTCCTTCGTGATATGGTTGACGCTAAGGTAACTCCCGATGGAGGCAACAAACTAATTACACCACTCTAACTGCAGGCAAGGTATCACTTTTTCCAAGTATACGGCAAGTCTCTGCAAATGCATCTTTTTACTTTGACGTTCATCTCTCTGCCTCGGCATTAAGAATCTTTTTATTTCATTTTTATTTCATTTTTATCTCATTTTTATTGAACTATCGTGTCCTTTTGAGAATCAGTCCCAACACCCAGCTTCGTCGGCGAGAACATTTCCGAGACGATTCCCCGAAAATTCCTCGCTGCGACGATGTTCGTAACGGTGTTATATATTCGTTTGTCCTTCTCCTTATCATCGACAAACTTCATGATATTTCAAATAATATTGGTATAGAATTATAACATTCAACCAGAATTTATCTTGACACCAAATGTGATTTTCTTTGTAATTTGCCTACAGACATTGCCTCTTGTCAGTTAATTTATTTATTTATTTAGTTGGTTTATTTAGTTATTTTTTATTTATTAGTATTAGTATTTACTTTTACTTATTTTACTTTTTTATTTTTTTCTTGAGTTTTAATTTATTTATTTATTGTATGTGGTCTTAGTTATTTATTTATTTATTTACTCTTATTCAGGACTAGTTATTTAGTTATTGTTTCAGGTTTTCGGTAGGTTTTTAGTTATTCATTGTCCTTCGTTTGATTTTATGACTCCTTTCTTCTACTTTCAATCCCAACTATATCATATATGCTTTGCAAAAGGTGAATTCCGCGTTTAAGCGTCGAATCACTTGTTGTAGTTCCTGAACCTAACATTGTCTCGCACAGAGCTGTTATATAATTATTCCTCATTGCAGCTATACGTAAAGCTCTTCCGCTGTCTATCTATCTACCTACCCCCTATCTATCTATCTATCGAGCTATCTATCTATCTCTCTATCCTATCTATCTATCTCTCTATCTATCTATGCTTTCTATCTAGCTATCTATGCTGGTCTATCTATCTAATCCATCATAATCTCTCATTAACGAATTCCGGTTCTAGTCACGGTGAGACCGTTACCACGACTTTGGTGAAAGCGTTTCATTGCACATTCGTAATTATCAGTCGTGAACTGAGAAGTGAAAAGCTGCCTCGACTTTCTTATCATTCCATGATGTCCTAGATGGGCGGACATTCGAACCAATTAGTTGCAAAAACGAGCCTTAACAAATCCCATGCACGAATGAATGATTCCAGGTTCATTATCTCAAGCTGAGAACAATTATTTGCAAACCTATTCTATGAAAAGCCAAATTTTAGACCAAGAGTCTTTTCGCTGAACAGCGGCGATCGAGTCTTTTTTCTCGCACACCATTGCGGTACGTTTACCGTTGAACGTTCGAAGCTTCCGTTAATTTAAAGATTCTGATATTTTCAGGACAATGGAAACACTAATAACAGATCCTGTTCGTTCCGATGATTCAACCAAACAGAGAGTTTTTTTCAATTTTTGCTCATGTAAGCGCTTGTTCTTCTTCTTACTGGAACGCAATTGACGAGTGGGGAAGTCGCTCCGATATTCACAGAGAGCGCAGCCTAACACTGACGGGATATATTGCACCGACACTAAATTACGTTTAATACGACGACCTGGCGATATAAACTGCCTTCCGTATTGGAAAGTTTTAAATGACTAATATGAAGACGACATTTTTTCACATTCTTTCGATATTTTTTCTCATTTTTATTATTATTATTATTATTATTATTATATCTTAATTATTAGTATTATTATTTTATAAACCATATTCATATAGCGCCACTCCCAAACGAGGTTCGTTCAAAAGCTTCCACATATGAAAGACATGATAACAATGACACCCGTAAATAAATTTAAAAAAAAGCTAAAAGCCGCTAGGAATACTCCGTCCGGTGAAATTTACAGAATGAAAAACAAGCTAACATCAACTGTACATAAACGAAAGAGATCTATCAAATAATCTGTTTTGAGACGTTTGCGGTTTATTGCTAAGGAATTGGCATTGCGAATATTGATTGGAAGTGAATTCCAGAGTTTGTGAAGGCGAATTGTCTCTTGCCAGTTTGTAGTCGGAACCCGGAGAGGACCAACGAGGGAGTGCAGATGATCGCAGAGTTCGGTTGGGTTGATGTAGTTGGAGCACTCGCTGAGGTACTCCGGGGCCTGGTGGTAGATACTCTTATACGCGAGTACCATAATTTTAAACATCCCTGCCGTTCAACTGGAAGCCAATCTGCCAAATGTAGGTTCTTGAAGGTAACGGGTGAGATGTGTGATGTCTTGGTAATTACACGTGCTGTAGTGTTCTGTGGTGGCTGCAGCTTCCACGGTTGTCTGCGGGCACCCAGACAACATTGAGTTGCAGAGTCTATACGCAAGTCCTAACCGCTAACGAGAGACCTAGTTGCATCACGTCAAATATTGTCGTATATGGCTGATATTGCGGGGCGCTGTCTATCCGGATCGACGATATTGTTGATTTGTGGTCCATGTCGAATCTGGACTGTTCTTAATTCTGATTCTTTCAAGGCGCGAACAGGATACTTTGTTTGTTCCATTCCGACAGTGGAGATATTCAAGACGCATTCATGGCGTTGCACTCAATAAAACATATTCATAATACAAGCGACTACTCTTGTGTTACACTAATTTATTGTTATTGTTTGATAGCTGAGTCGCCCCACTTCAAGGTTCCTCGCAAAGTTCCTCGATAAATGCTATATATCTTTGTGTCGCGCATGAACTCGTCCTCATAAACAAAAGTATGGATACCGCTTAATGTAATTACGATGCTGCAGTTTCTCAGAGTGAGGGCTTCCAGCCAGATATCGGTCCAACCGTGTGCAGCGTTTCAGAGAGAGACGTTTTCCCCCGTATCGGGTTCCAACAACAATCAGGCCCCTGCTGAAGGAGGGGGGGGTGCTGGGGTGCTGCAGCTACCCCCGGATTTTTATGACCCCGACCGATTTCAGGTCATTGTGTCCATCACCCCCGTCGATTTTTGAGATCCGTTTTTCAAAGGTCTGGCTTGCGTAGTTTGTTATTCAGTGTACTTGAGAAACTGATGGGCAGATGACCCCAATTCACTTGATATTTTAGAGATTGATCATATAGTATTGGAAAAAGAGTCTCCTTGAAGTTTCCTTAGGATTTTTTACTAAAATCCTCAAGGCACCGAAACACAACTTGATAAAATACCGAAAAGTTGAATTTTTAAGAATTTTCATCTGTATATAAAAAATGTACGTATTTGTATGTGTGGCCTCGCAGGCACCCTGCGTCAACTCAACATTTGGGGGTGGGGTTTGCACATTGGCCAGGCTCCCCCGGTAGTGGGAGTTTGCCAGTGTAAAGATTCCTTGCCGAATCCAGCATTTTGTTTCTATCCCGTAGTTGTGCTCTGTTAATCTTGTGTACTGGACGTGAACATGGTTAGTCTGTAGTACTGGCCTTTCCGTGGTCTGTGAGGCCTGATTCGTTCTAAATTCCTTGCCTCGCTTCGCGCCAACTGATTACATTCTGCTTTAACGGGCACATCACCATAACCACAACCTACCCCTAAATAGGCCTACTACGTCACAACCGCGTCTTGCGTCTGTAGCACACACTGATCTAGGCGTAGGCCTACCGTATGCATAGGGGCCTGCACATACGAATTTTTCAATCATATTTTGATTTCATAAAAATAACTAGGTGCTTATATAGCGCCTAGGTATTTTTAAATAAGAGTCATTACCATGGGCTGACTGGCCCATTCCTTTCAATCAATGCCCGGAAAAGCAACTTTTCCATGACCGTGATGTTCAAGCAATTTTCAATCTGCGGCAGCCTCCAAGTCAATTGGAAGGGTCCTCGTGGAATATCTCTAAGACATGGCTATGGTAGGAATGGAGACCACGTGGAGAAATGTAACGAATAACTCGATCAGTTTTTTGGAAATTTACTGTCCAATTTCAGTGGGAATTGCACACTGCCATAGTTCGCGGGAAGTGCCGCTCCCTGCAATCTGAAGGGGGGGGGAGGGGTCTGTAAGACTATTTTATTGTACGGTTACGTTCTACTGGATGGTGGCGCGAAATTTGATAATGAAGAAACGAAGAATAACGGGGATGTTGTTAATTGCCCATAAGGCATGTGAAAGGAAGTACCGTTTCCGGCAATCTGGGGGATTCGTAAGGTTCAAAACTTCCTTGTACCTATACGAGACCACTGTGCTGGCCCAATTTGTAAGGAGAAACATCAACTTAGTTCTCAAGAACGTTTCTTAAAATACAAATTTTCAAAAATTATTTTAGGACGTTGCTCACTGGCCAACTGTAAAATGAATTCACTTGTACCTACGGTCCCATGATGGTGGCGGCTGGCCGAATTGTAAAGGCATAACCCGACCAGTTCCTTCAAAAGAACGTTTCTTGAAATATGAATCTTAATTTATTGCCAAATATTAGGGACGTTGCTTACCGCAATACGGTCCGGAGAATGCCGTGTTCCTTCCATCTTGGGGTGGTCTATAAAAAAACCAAGTTTCTTGTACCCTACGCGTCAACAACCAACGGTGGCCCGAATTGTACGGAATAAACATGATCGTTTCTTCAAGAATGTTTCTTGAAAAAAAAATCGGGAATTTTATTGACGATTTTGGGAATGTTGCTTACTGCCATATAACCCCGAGTGCCGGTTCCTGCTATCTGGGGGGTCCGTAAAACCAAAAATTTTCTTGGACGCTACGACGCGCCAACCCATGGTGGCGCTCCGCTAGATGGTGTAACCCTCATATCTCCCACCCGATATTCACCACAGATCGCCGCCCTGATCATTAGAACAGTGATCAAGTATTAAAAGCTAGACATTTTCAGCTCATTGACTAGTATGAACAATTTTGCATCTTCGAAACATCCAGAATCTTCAAAAGGGGACGATGGACACTCCTTCCCCGTATACCCTCACTGACGGCGTTCCATAATGGGTACCCTAGTTACTTTTTTCCCCTCACAAAACCAGAAACCTGGCTACTACGCCCGCTGTTTCACTGTTATTTGTCTTTTGCTCATGGGTTTTGCCACTGCTCGTGCTGCTAATTAACTGATTAGGGTACCTTTAAACGCGCGGTCATCTTCTAAAATCGCCACACGGCGTTTCACTATGACGAACGGACCAAAATGTTGGTGTTTTTGTGGCAGGGGGTAGGGTGAGGTGCCTTTTGTCAGAGAGCTCAGCAGCCCCTCATATAAAAATCGTTTCGCATGGCCTGACAACAATCAAGGCAACTTCGTAGAATATCTTATCATTTATATGTTTTGAATATAGATCTAACAAATACTTACTTCCCTCAGTTGAGCGGTGTGATTGAATCTGTGGGGTCAATTGCGGTTGCCGTTGCCCATAGCCGCATCAGTTCGTTGTCCATCCACGGTCTATTTTGTGATTTTTCTGGTGAATTTAATCCTGCGGATTTGGAACCAGTATCATCCAGCCATTATATTTGTTACACTAGAAGCTGATGCATGGATATGGTCTGCATTCGTCCACTGTGCTGCGTCATCATCACCCCACCGCTGATTTAAATAAGCCAGTTCATTTTCACGTCAATCATTAAAACTTATGTCCCTAAATGAGTCCCCCAGCTCATTATATTCCGGAAATGTGAACCAAGAAAAGGCAATTTTTTTCCAAAAGTCCACAAAGGCGGATTATAGTTCTATCAAAGAGTTTTTGTTTCACTTGATAGTCTGTCTGTTTTCTTATTGAAATAGAAAAAGAACGTATCCGATCTTTCCTCGGAGAGTTGATAGCTCCTCATCAGGCTACCGACATACCCTCACTACCTTCATGTTCTGATATTGCAGGTTAAAAGGACTACTACCTAATATTATGGTCAGTTCTGCGTGCTACTGTCTAAATTTCCTAATGGAGTAAACATTTCTGGACACCCATTTTTCCTGCGTCGTATTTACGGCTACAAGCAGATATCTGCTGAGGCACCATCATCGAAAAGATGCTTCAGCTCCCATGTCAAGAAGGATTATCTTAAATACACTCGATCGCTATAGGCGGAGTCTTTGCTTAACGTTGGCAAGCAAATGGCCCCGCCGAAATTTTAAATAGTTAAAGCCTTTCGGATGAGGGAGGCAAATTGCGTTTTATCATTTGAACCTGCCTTTGGAAGCTAACCCTGGAGCGAATATCTGTGCACAACTCAATGTCAACTACTGCGTTAAAACCAGACACGTTGAGATAATGAAAACGTACGTTTTGGGCAATAAGAGTTTGCATAGGATATTTTTTGGGGGCCGTTCATTGCCTAATATCAGAATAAGCTGTGAGCGTTGAATTCACACACTTACGAGATCATGCTGGTCACTTGACATTACCATGATATTCCAATAGTATGGAAATATAGAGCGAGGCATGGCTTACTCCTTTCTGAGACAAGGCCAGTTCAACAGTGGGAGCGGGGGGGAACAAATTCCCGATCTGGAAAGTTTTGCTGAGGAATTTTCAAACTTTACGGGATTCCTGTCCATTACAAAGATCAAGTCGTCAATAATAGCTCTGACGGCCCGAGTTGACGGCGAATTTACGGCTGTCGTTGGCAGAATTTGATACGGGACACCGTAGCAGAATCACACCAGCACTCCCATCCCCTACCCCTCTCCACAAGGATTTTCCCGGCGTTGTGCATTTTAGGAGAACACCCCCCCCCCCCTCCCCGAGAAAAAATTGTTAAAATATTGTATATGGAAGGACACGTTAGGCAGAATTTGATACAAGACTATTAACCAGATCATAACACCCGCTGCTTTCCCCGCCTCCACACGGAACGACACATTCGCCGCTTTCTACCGGATTCCTACCGCTCTCCTGTAAAAATTTAAACAATTGAAAAAAATGAAATGTCTATCAGCAGCACCGTGGCTTGGCCCCACGCTCATAATACAACACAGTCAAGAAAAGTACACTCGATATGGTTCTGTTGCAACAACTTCTGGTGTACGCAACTATCATACAAATAGCATATTTCCAAGAGGCGTAACACCTAAACTCGCTGGAAAGAACATGTCGCCATGGGCGGAAACCAAATCCATTACTTTACAGTGCTGTACTTACTTGACCAATACACCACCTCGCACTAATACCCCGTGGGTCTGACCATCTACCTTTGTGCATAACTATATGGTGCTGTTTTAATCGAGTCTCAATAATTTCTTTATAAATGATCCTCACCCGAATTTAATTCATCTCTATAACTGTGAGAATTATTACCCGGTTCATCTGTTGATTTGATTTGCCCTTTCTTGTTTTGTTTTAGTTCCTACCGACGGAAGCAACGTATTTTATTTTTTCAGGGGTTACTGGGGTTAGATAGCCAACGGCACATTAGACAACGCTTACCACCTATCCAGGTGGGACATTTAATTATACATTTCGTAAACCCCAATTCAGTCGTAGACAATTCTTAGGAAATTATATTAAAGAGAATTGTAATATCATTTTTTTTTTTGACAGACATTCTCACATTACATGGATCCAACGGTGACTTGTCTCCTTTTTTTTTTTCTCCGTTTGAATCGCGGAATCACTATCATGCTGCCTAAAATTAATCTCTCCTGCACGGAGCTGCCCTGTCACCCTTCGATTGGAATAAAAACAAATTCTTCGCCGCGCAAATAGCTCCACCACTCCTATTTAGATTAATTTCCTCGAGTTTATCTTGTAAGTACTTCGCGAGTTTCAGAGTATTCCTCGCGCATTGCCTGCTATAAATATCTAATAACACGTGACCCTGTATCATTCCTCGTGATAATATCATTCGGGCTGCTTAAGTATTTTCCCATCCAGTTATTACAGCGAAAAACCACGGAGAGAATATTGTGGCAAATCGTCACAGGGGCCCATAGAAAGACGTAAAACGCTTCAACTAAATCATGAAGCATCTCTAGACTAAACTGGACCAAGGACGAAGGGAATATAACGAACGTAAAAGATCGACCGTGTTGTCGTAGTCTTGTTTCTGGTGTATGCTTAGTAGTCAAAAAGATTGCTGATCCGGTCCCGGGTGAGGCTCGTTGGGTCCTTCTCAAGACAGAACTGAGGCCATTCGCTTCCGAGTATAGCCCGAGTAATCGGGGAGTCGAATGCGGCGCACGCAGCTTTGTTGACAGGTTGAGTAGTGGTGTTCGCACTGGTCCCGTCCGCCTGGACATTAACAACAGGCATGGTCGAACTGAACTGTCGGGATGAAAGCGGGGAAGCTTCCTGTCAGTCGATCCAAATTGTCTGGAAATGTTTTTTGTTGTCCTCTGATGAAACTGGAAAATGCAGTAGGCCTACTCGATCAGTCAAACACCTTGAATATTAGTGCTGTAAGTACCATCGGCTTAGTGAGGTTAGGTGTAACCTTCCGTTGGTGTCTATTCATGAGCAGCGGTTCCTCGTTGACTCTACTGTTATTTTGGAATAATCGGCAAATATCCAGCTCTGTTAATTGCGAATAAGATGGAGACTTCATAACTGGTTAATAACTAAATCGGTCATGTAGGGGCAGATCCAGGAGGCGCAACATCTCCCCCCCCCCCCCGCCTTCCTCCCCAAGGCCGTCATGAAAAATGACCGCTCTTCTAAAACACGATCAGTCTGTCCCCGTGGGAATTTCTGGATACGCCCCTGGGTCATGACTAATATAGATAACAGACGTGTGTATGCTCTTTGATCACTACTACCTTGCTCGAAAAATAATTGAATGGAATGTGGCATTTCAGTCACTGGATGGCTACGGATTAAAATGCCGTCCCTGTCCAGGGTTGCTCGCAGATTTTTGAAAACAAGCCCCCCCTATCACCCCAAAAGAATTTATAGCCTTGAGTCAAAGGCGAATTTATCACCTATGTTGCGATGCCTTGGGTAAACATGCAGCTGTCATTTTCGTCTCATTGGAATGGATCGCGTCACATCTCTCCCTGCAGCTCCTTTCATGCCTGCACGTAATGTCGGCTACTGCCTGATTCGATGGACAATCCTTCGAATACATGTCCTAAATGTCACTAAAGATCCGAATTCTCTAGACAGCCCACTCTCCGCGGTCACTGACTGCCTAAACCGGTATTTTCGGGGGAACTCGTATGCAGAGGAACGCTTGAGTTCGCGTGACAAGGAGGAGTATTTGTAATCGAGAAATCAGGGTCTTAACCTAACATCATGAATAAATAGTTAAATTCAATTGTGAATCTTAAACTCATATGACATCTTATAATACCCCCCTCGACGGTAATTAATATTATGAGAAGTATACGAAAAATGCAGTGACCTGGTTGCTGGCGAACCCGAACTTCTCCCCTCAGACTCCTTCTGTAATATATGTGCAACCTATACTGGTTGCATGCGCTACCACGATGACCCAACGAGTTGCATAGACAGAGCGGGTGCAAGAAAAAAATAATCCGGTAAACTTCACTGCCAATAGCACCAGAATGCACATAAAATGAACGTCGTTTTGTGATGTAGTGAGCCACCGATATACCAGACAGCTACCATACAGCAGGCATACACCCGCTACGATTGTGTAAAGCAGCCGGCCCACCGGCTCTTACAAACAGATTATCTACATGCAAGAACATACACCGTATCGTAAAACGAAACCTGCAAAATATTAACTGTTTCTTTGAATAGTTTGATAATAACTCTTAGCCCCATCCGGAAGTCTATCCCCTGTACGAGGCTGTGTAAACCATGGTCGTTCATCCAGGTCGATTGTTGAGCTACTGCTACAGTACTGCTCCCAGTTCGTCACATCGCTACATTCACGCGCGAGATACACTGGGTAGCGGTGGGCAGGCTCAACTCGATTTAAGAAAATCCGGCACAGAACAGGTGAAAATCTAACCGGGTCAGAGAGTCAAACCAATCGTCAGAGGAAGAATAAATGCCAGAATTTAATGGAGTGCTTGACCCAAGAATGTGTGAGAATATCCGATCGACATGCGCCCCGTAGTTTGGTAATCTATTACACGTTCCTGACTGCCCGGCCATTTTCCCCATGCCCTTTGATTGGAAGGGGCCCATGCGCTCATATCATGTCCACAAAGTCTGGAAAAGCATCGCAGCCCAATAGAATGAGGAGGTGGGATAGGTTATACTTCCAGTCATGACTTCGCGGAAGTTTTATAGGACGTTTACAACTCTTCGATATATATTTACGACACAATGATTCCCATCGGTGAAAAATGCAAATTGGGGCTCTCCAGACTGCATGCCAGATGCATTCGAGGAGACAAGCGGCAAAATAGGAGACCATACTTCGCTTTCACGGTATGCCCACCAGGAGTACGTGTGTAAAAAAAAGAACCGAAGAGATTCCTTTGACGCGCTACTAAACGACTGAAGTTATTTTTTCGGGGGGGGGGGGGTTCACGCCTTTATAATGAGACTGTAATGTTACGTTCAGAGACCTTAGGTGACTCTCGACCTGTCTTCAACAAACCTTTAGGGATCATCTAATCTAATGGCGACCCCTTGAGCCAAATATGAATTCTCTACATCATTCCGCTGCACAGTAAATGTCTCCACCAGCTTCCCAGATTTCTACTCTACAAAGAAACCCTTCCCACCAAGATGAGCTCTATATTATCGTTTTCGCTGCATTTTCGCACAGAGTTCTCGTGCTCAGAATCTTCTCCAGATGTTGACTTCCCTTGACCGTAGGTAACGTCGGACCTGACTGCCAAAACGTTGAGCGGTCTTCTCTCTACGGTACCTACATCAGGTCTAATGTCAACTTAATGGATAATTGCGTTCTTTAGATCCATTCTACAAGAAGCATCACATAAACACCCTACACGAACACAAACACACACACAAACACACACACACACACAAACACACACACACACACACACAATGCATGACTGCATAGCCTTCGAAAAAGGATAAAAAATTTACAATCATATCCAACCTCTTATTATGTACATCCAGTAGCCCTGTTAGCACGACACTGCTACACACTGCCAGATTTTTGACATGATTCACGTGGTAATGCTTTATAGTTTTATTAACGGAATTATAGGAAAGTTTTAAACGATATCTTTTCGCGTCCGTTTGCACGAAAATTGCGCGTTTAGCCAATATCTTATTTGATAGCAATGATGTGTTTGGAAGTTTTTTACCCGAAAAATAACTGGTTATGCTTTGACGCCACTTATGCTCCCAAAAGGTAGATTAAATTTCCAAGTGTAGCATCTATACCTTAGCTCCTAAATTGGTCTATCATAATCCTAATATCACTATAGTGTATCCAGCTGTCGCGGAATGACGGTGTATTTGTTTGTTTGGTTGATTTTCTTCTACACTTCGCTCCTTGTCTCATAATCATCATCTGTTATCAGAATAAACAGGTTATAAGGTTGAGGGCCCTCCTAATTGGTGTCAATAATCATGGAAACACGCTGTAATCCATCTCTCCTTTTCACTGTTTTTAGGACGCTTTGAAACCCGAGTGATTGTCCTTCACGGCGCTCCTTGTGAATATATACTCCCAATTGAGGCAATTGTCAATTGCATCACTCAAATGCCCACAGGCTGCAATCACCCCGGGGAGTGCTGCTTTCGCCAAGGAAGAAAAAACAAACTAATATAAACATTGATGTTGGATTTCTGCCCTCTTCTATGCATGCCGAAACCTCGCTGTTACGCGCCGTCGTCGAGTTTCGACCTTATTCCATGTGGGCTTGTCTACTTGTAGGTCTACTAGGTTGCCATGCTCTTTTCCGAAACCAACCCACGTTGCTCTTAGCTGTGACCTTTTTCAGGAGGACGCTCTTATTACGTTCTCGGAAGAAGGCCAAATTCGTGCGGCGTGAGATTATTCATGACATTGGAGTACTACATTCAACTATGAAGTGTGTGATTAACATCCATTCAATACCAGTGTATATTCATATCCTCATATCCTACCGGGACGCTCACAGCTAATATTCCCTATGTGGGTTTTCCACCATGGGTAGGGCCTCAGTCGTGAGGTGCGAGCAAGACTGAGGGAGGGATTTGTCAGGGTGGTGATCAGTTGCACAGTATACATATATGCAGGCATTTTGAGCGATCAATGTACACGATTGAACAATGGCTAAAGCTAACCATAATCTCTAACAGAAATTACAATCATTTTTAAGGAATACAAAATAGCCAATCAGAAACCCCCATGTTGAGGAACTCATTCAGATCCATATTTATGACCAGGCTTTCTCAGAAATATGATTTCCAGGAGTGAAATAACTGTTGTCATCGCTATGGGACTACCTAACTAAAATTCTCTCGCGCGAAGTTGCACTATCATATTCCATGTTGGACCAATGGAGCAAAATTATTTTAACCACTGACTGCCCAATATAAGAGAATCAGTTACGTCCTTGAATGCCGTGTAGAACGTACAAAATCAGGGAAACCGCAAATATTCTTGATATCACACAATGACAACTCAGAGATTGTGCAGGGATATTCTGGCAAATGTGATAACCAGATAACATCATCTAAATGAAAGTAAAGAGGTTCACATAGAGGGGATTTTCCTCAAACCCTGGATTCTGCGGCTCTGCAGGGGATCCTCCGACACAACTAATCATACAAATCCATCTACTGACCAATCATCGACCGACCAGTCACTGAGATCCAATACACAATACAATATATAGCCAATTAGGTGGTGTTATGGGTCCAGAAGAAAAGCATAGAGAATGCGCTGCGCGAACTAACTACGGGAGCACTTCCCCAACCCACTCTAGCCGAAACAAAATCCAAGGATAATGCTCCTATACTGGATTGACGCTGCTATCTAGAATATGAAGATAAACAATATAGCATGTTTTTATTTCGCTCCTCTCCACCTGTGCTCGGAGGCGATTGCATTCGTTGGGTTGATTTTTGGCCACATATTCTGATATTTTGCATATCCATGTTACTCTACCTATAATTATCGTTGAAGCTTGCATACAGTTTCGAATTAGAGTAACACAATCTGTATGTTGATGTTACGATGTCACACATAGAAATGCTATTGTTGGTCGTTCGATGGAGCTAGCACGGGGACATTCGAATAGTTACCTGTATTTGCCTAGTATCATGGCCTATCCAGATAATATAATAGCTCCATGATCCATACTGGGAAACACGATTATACCTTCAGACTGGGCAAATAACGAGGGTGAATAACAGATAGCCCAGCTGCATGAGCCTAATTAGCTGTATTGTAATATACGACACTCACCACTGGCCCCGGCCCCACTGATGGTAAGCAGACGGAACGCCAAATTTAGCGAGGCTCCTGGTGAATCGGTAGTCCTCCTATTGTTCCAAAGAAAGATTCAAAACCTGCATACTCATAACATACCGGTCAGTACAATTCACTGGCCTCTAATGGAAAGCGTAAATATCGTATTGTACGTCATAACCTGCGGGCATAACCTAATAAAACAAATCGCCAACTGTCGTCAACCTACCTGCACTGCCGCCTTCGACTGCGTGAATGCAGTGTTCCTATTCACACATACATCTGTTTGCCGGGCGGATATCTTCCCTGTACATCAGACGACGGGCGCGCGCGAAAGTTCTATCTGTATGGCCTTATCTCGCACGTTCGTTTAATTTTCCGCATTTAAAATGTCAGAAGGGAAACTGACATTACAGAAATCAAATTTTTCAGATCAGCGTGCACTTTACCAGCTTTTTGTTTTCATTTCGGGAAAAATCGTTTGAAATAATTGGGGCGAAGAACATGTGATAGGAAAATGAAGATTCACTCGTGAGTGTATTCACGATCTGGAAATGATATGTGTTTACACCTCAATGTCGATCCTTCTCATTTACCTAGCCAATCCTCGCTGTTAAAAACGCATGTAATTCACGGTAAGTAATGGAATGGTCGGTCGCTCGCAGGCGGAGTGGCTACTTGGACTGGCAAGCATAAGCAGAGAGGTGTGGGTTGGCGAATGTAACGGCCAACATATCTACGTCCTTGGAGGAGCCGGATGTGTATCTTGATTGAACTCCTGAGAGTTCAATCGAGAGGAGACATTCTCTTTATCCAATTCTGTATCCCAACACTAGAGTTCCATTGGATCGATGGCCCAGCGCATCCGATGTGAAGCCGAACTATTCTGGGTCCGGTTGAGCGATACCAAACCACAGAACGGCAGCTACTGTTGTTGTGCATGCGTGTACTCCATATACGCATTGGAATAGGTGAGGCCAGTGATCTTACAGCTAGAAAGATGCCGTGGGCATGCGTAGTTACAATCCGCCACCTAGATACCCAAACACATTATTAGAGATTATTCTCTCTCACTTATCCAAAAATTCCCTTAGGAGTCAAAATAATTCTATGTGTGACTTCAATTTCATAAAAACGCTGTATGAATTTTATCAGTTCCTGCTAATATCTGTACGTACGTGAAACAATACACCGCATAACGAAATGGAACACCTTGCTTATAGGCAAAACAATTGAAGCCCCAAATCCCATTAGGGGCGAGTCAGGAAAATGTCACTTCTCTCTTCTCATTCTTTTTTGTTTCTGGTATACAGTACAAAACTTATTCAATCGGTCAATGAGCAGAAGAACATAATAATGTGCGCTGGAACAAGTTTTCTTCTCACGTCCTTCCTATGTTATATAATCTTCAGGTTCACGAGCTGCTGAAGTTTAACGAGAGACTGCTCTGAATAAAAAAAAAGAATAATTCGCCTCACGTCGTTCTGTAAACTGAATACTGCTCAAAATGTTATCGAAATTATTTCTTTGAATATTTTAATGGTAAATTTTATATTTCTTGTTTGCCAGTAGGTCATTTGTGAGGTGAGGAAATTACTATTTTTGGCACTCAGAACACATTTTGCAATTCTCCCCGAAAACATGCCTGAACATATTTATCCGGCATTTCTAGTGCTGGTGTGAACTGAAATACCGCTTCGCAAAGCCTACAACAACAAAGATCGCTCATATAACAACTCTTTTCCAAATTCACTCATGAGTTCGTAGCATAGCGGTGTTTTTTTTTTCTCAATGAATTACTGGAATGAAAAATTAATTTGAATCGCATCTTATTATTTTTTGGAACAAACATTTGCTTCATACGGGCAATTGTTTGTAAATGTGGATTTTATATGAGGGTATAAAAGTACAAAAATACTGCACCAATCTACCGTATATTCGATCGTTGTCAAGTACCGTTTGAATATACCTGGTTTAACCGATTAATCTGAAGCGTTATTTTTACATAGCAGGACCAAGATTCCTTTCCCATTGTGGGCCCTAGGTTGCCCAATCCCGTTATTTGTGCAGATCTCTATTTGTTACTGATATAAATCGAGAGGGATGTCACCAAAGGAAACAATATACATATCCTCTTGAAAATGAGCTCGCCTCGCAGTGGAAATGCTGGTTCCTCAACCAATGGTCCGGGCATATATCACATTTGTCTGTCAGAGCGAACAGACGAAGTAATAACGGTTGGCAACATTTATTTTTATCCTTCAGCAAATTCTGTTGGTAGGGAAATCGACCCAGGGTTCCAAATTTTGGTCAGCCATACTAAAATCACAGGAAGTGTTGCTGCGAACGCATCACGAAAGTTTCCATTAACGCTATGAATGCCTTCTTCTGCTTCGGACAGAATTAAATACAGGTTTATATATCGTCCCTATACTTATTATAGTGCGGTCGACGAAGAAGCATTCCGTGTACATCTACCTCTCTCTTGAAAGCCTCAATTCACGGTTAATTGACCATTCTCGAATTTCTCTTAATACAACCGTCCGTTTTTATTATTGCGATTCGGTCCAAAGTGTAAACGAATCGTTCGTTATTCTACGTATACCTCGATGAGAGCTGTCATCAATTTATTTCGTCAAGTTAACGAATTCTTCATGGCGGCTGGTCAGTGGGGGGACCGATATTTTCGTACTATTTTGCTTATTCACTCATTCCTTTTTTAGGTTTAGTTTTGTTTCGAGGGTCAGTATCGTCTTCTTGATTCCGGACCGAAATTTAATTACCAAATGCCAGGAGTAAGCGGCCCACTGCAATAAATCGGCTAACATCTTTCTGTCGCAGAGGTAATTACTAGAGTAGACAGATTATTTATGAGACTTTTTAGCCACGGCCAATATCACGGATGTCTACCGGATGAGAATTCCAGCGGGAATGATTGGAATGATACAATTATAAAATGAACAGAATAATCCGTTCCTTTTTATTTGGTGGCGATGAAGGAGGTACCAATACATTTACATCCGTTCTATTTAAATTATTCTTCTATTCGTGACTGGTGGCCGAGGTCTATAGGCCTATGTACACTGTCAACATGTTGCGACACATGTTTGCCGCAACTTGTTTGCCATATTCAAAATCTAACTAGACATCGCCTGCATGGCAGGTAAACCGTTGTATATCCCACTCTCGATCAATCAGAGGGGGACATTGTTCGCCCTGTTTTTTTTATCAGAAGGGGGTTCATGACCCAGGGAAGTGGGAGGTTGATTCCAATGCACATGCACGCCATGCTCCGAAATATGCAATCTGCAGTAAAATCGTTCTGTCAGAAATTCGAAATAGCCGTTGGGTGGTTCTATGGGGCGAATTATGTTCTGGAAGTAATCGTTTTGTTCTGAAACGTGTAAAACTGGAAGGAAATCATTTACCGGAGAAGTTCAAAATGGCCGCCGGGTTGAGTCGTATGAGGCAAATTGAACGTTGGTCTCAAAACAATCGCCATGCTTCAAAACGCGCAAATAAGCGAAAAACTCAGTTTCGCACCAAAAATCCAGAATGGCCGCTGTTGGAGCGGTCTGGCGACGCCCACTTTTTGACCCATTCAAGATTTTCATTAGACGATCATGTGTGCAAAGTTTCCTATGGATTCGACAAGGCACTAGGGAGTTATTGTACAAACACTATCAATTCAGTTTCGATGAGAATCCAAATGGCCGCGCAAGAGTGGTGCAGGCGACGGCCCACATCGTATCGAATCATCCGGGAACATGAGGGCGAAGTTTCGTGTCACTCGGACATTGTGTTAGAGAGTAGTTGCGTTAACACGGAAATCTTCCGGCGGCGGCCGCGGCGGCGGAGACGACGATGCCAAAAACATAATATCCCCGAAGTGTGGATATAATTATTGGGAACATGTGTCCAAGCTCTAATTGATCAGTGTACAAAAGAAGAGCTAGTTGTGTCCAGGTATGTCGGCAACCTGTTCCGGCAACTTGTTTGCGCATTGTCCGCATGGTTGACAGTGTATGCCGGCCATTACCGCTCTCTCTTTCGGTTACACAAAAACGGCTGGGTAAAAATGTCCCATAATTCTGCCAGGAACCAATCAAATTTTAGGTAAACTTTCTACTCGAATCATTTCCTATTTAATTCAGCCTGGGTGAAACCAGTTACCGGTTTGGTTCCTTCCTGACCCAAATTTTAGAGGTAAATTGACCAGATGTCATCAGAGTGCAAAGATGTCTCTATATGTCAGTCCTTGGTCGGGTCATACCAAAATATAGAACCATCTCCGTGGTGATCTGCATATTCAACCCATCATGGAAAACATGGAGCAGTGGTCTTGAAACTGGATTGGGGCTGGAGCCCAGCGTGATAGATAGATAGATAGATAGATAGATAGATAGATAGATAGATATATAGATAGATAGATAGATAGATAGATAGATAGATAGATAGATATATAGATAGATAGATGATAGAATGGAATGGCATGGGCATCACAATGGCCAACATTCAGTTGCTGTTGTTTTTCACGATTCCCTTATTTTTTTCCTAGGACTGACCCCTGGTCTACATTAAAACAATGGGGTTCATATATTCTCCATTCTTGGGGTACCTTTCATGGGGAAGCTGCATGCCAAATTTAACTTGATTGACCAAGCATTGAAGACTTATCGTGTAACGAGATGTTTGGACTTCTCTTGACCTTCGTCTTGCTCCAAATCCATACGAATTACATTTGCCCAATGTTTTATGAGGGAACACACATAACAAGGATGAGCTTAATCCATTTAGGTGGGATTGAGTTCAAATTCTCACAATTTTATCGATATTCCCAAAAATGACCGACCCTCCGAGAGTTCATGGGCTCCTCAAATAAAGCTGCATATGAAATGTTTTACTTTATCGGACCAAGCTTTCTGGACATCGACCTCACTTGACTTCAGATGTCCCTTGAAATGACAGTCCTGACCCCAAAACAATCGGGATCCTGTACTCAGGATGGGGAATCCCCACCAACGTGATAGACAATAACAAAAAATCATATGCCCATAGAGTTACTGCGCACACGTCTCGACCTGGGATCGACCTCGGGCCTCCCAGCTGCTGGCCGGTTGCGTCACCGATTCACTTCACCGTACAGTTTGAAGCCTTGTGTGGGGTTCCCAGTAGTTTTGTGCTAAGACATTGATATATTCCCGAATTCCTGTATGCTTCCATGCAGCACTCACAAACAGTCACAGACCACTTCATATTTCGGTAGTGCGCCACCAATTTGTAGTCTATTAACAGTTCCGCGCTCATTTTTAGCTGCGGGTGAGCAGCTCTATCAGTGGCGCCACGAAGGGGGGTCAGGGGGCGTGCAGCCCCCCCTTACACAACACAGGGGCGCCAAATTAATGTACAGGGTTTTTCTCTTGATAAAACAAAAGACAGAATCAGGGCAAATAGGAATATAATGGAATTAAAAATGGTATAGCCGCCCAGGGTATAAGGGTGAAGCTATCAATTACATATAGGATGATATCAAACGTCAGGTGATTGGTTCAAGCCTCTTGGGGCGCAAAAAACAAAACAAAAAACTTGTGACTATGAGTCATCATGTGTCTCCGTCCGTTCTTCAGTTCGTCCATTCATAAAGTATGACCGTACATCATCAGGTTGAAACTTGGCCGATGGTGCGGATTGCTGCTGGCTAGGGCGAGTTGCGTTTTTGTCTGCGTAGTGTTATTAGATTATATTTAAATCCAATTAATTAACCCCACAGCCATTCTCATTGAGCTCGTATGATGAGAGAGATTGTTTTCACGTTATTGGTACAGAGCTAGCAGCAAGGTAGCAGGGGAATGTTTATTCTATTTGTCAGCAGGTCAAGTTAAGTTACCTACAGTGGGCCTAGCATAGCCTGTACTGAATGTATGTATTCTGATTATAGAACTCAACCGTCTCTCTCAGTGTTTCCACATAATAACGCATTTGTATTGGAATGAGTTGGAATCGCTCAAAGGTTAATATAATTCGAACGGTGAAAGCTATGAGGTTATTTGAGGTCAAATTGCTGAATGTTCATATCATTCTACCCGTAGATGGTGTGAGGTTACAAGTTTGAATATATGGTCAACATTTCGCGGCAAAATTTTGAAGGTCATTTAAAGGTCATCCGAGGTCATGGGGGTCAATTACCTAATTGTGCATATCTTTCGAACCGTATATGCTATGAGGTTGAAAGTTGTTCAGTATTTGGAGATCATTTGAGGTCAAGTGAATTCAAATTAGGAACAGTGTCCGAATTGAATGAAACTTAGTACATATAGTCAAAGGTATGGTTGTGAATATTTTGAAGGTTACTTCGAGGTCATTAGAGGACATTTGAGATAAAATTAGGAACAGTGTCCAATTTGAATGAAACTTGTACATACAGTCAACTGGTGGTCATGAATAATTCCAATGTCATTCGGAGGTCATTTGAGGTCAAATCAGGTCTGACCATTCACCACAAAATTTAAATATTCAAAGAAGGGATTTTGCATTAGTGGTGTGATTGGCCTCTTCCAATATCGGAGAAAATGCTATTTGAACCAGACTGTGGTACAGCAGACGGAATAGTCAATAGTGGCGCACTATAGAAATAGTTGTGCGGGATAGATAAGGCAGTATATCACATATAAACTCGTATCCTCCGCCGGCTCTAAGTTACCCCTAAAGAATAGTCCCACAAATTACATTGGAGCCCAATTTGGAGCAATCTCTCGATCCATGTTGGGTCCAGTGTTGCCTGCAGTGGACAGCCATGTCAAATACCACATATGTCAGTATTGCGCTTTCAAAAATGTTATGTAGCTAGCACATACCTATCCCGGTATTGTGTGAGAAATCTGCACAATTTGTGTATTTGTTCACACAACCTTGACACAATGTTGTGTAATTTCTAAAACAACACCGGGATAGGTGTGCTAGTTACATGGTGTTTGTGTAAAATGGAATTCCGGCCAAACTTTTCGACTCATTTTCCAAATTTACACTGGAAAACGCTGCCGGTCGGAAAGAATACAGGCTACCCTGGCGACAGATCTTAACGGTAATGGTTTGATGAATTGAAAGTGCATGACAGGTAACGATTGTCCAATGGTGGGTGGTTCATCCCTGGAGTGTGCTCTGGTGAATGTAGTCAGTTAGTGTGTAGGTCGATGGGCCGTTAATGTGCCTCTATGAAGGCCAAAAAGAAGACAGGAAATTCAATGTCTTAGCTCGACCGAGGAAAATACCCAGAATGCCCAGATGTTTACAAGGTATTTTGCATTGGTGGAACATAACCCATT
The DNA here is from genome assembly GCA_026419785.1 of Sclerodactyla briareus. Classification (NCBI taxonomy): domain Eukaryota; kingdom Metazoa; phylum Echinodermata; class Holothuroidea; order Dendrochirotida; family Sclerodactylidae; genus Sclerodactyla; species Sclerodactyla briareus. Next base: position 205,830 of record JAODTK010001444.1, on the reverse strand, counting down.
CCAAAATTCAGGACTATCGTTGGAAATTTCGTGCAATAGCAGAAAATCATGCAGGTGTCGGTTGTTATTTTTAGATCTCTACATCCAAGGCACTGAGGAACACATGAACTACTCAGCAATAGGAAGTCTGCTCGAAATAATGTCTGTGTGCGCTCGAGATGGCTCTGACGCACTGAATGGTCTGAATACAAAGAAGATTGTAATGTCCGTTCTCAGCCGATAAATCATTTTCCTGACATTCCAGTTACTCGGGGACATTTAAGCAACCCTAGGTACTGATGTATATTGATATTGACTTTTAAGGTTGGCCAACATGCCAGTTACCGTAATTCCTCCTAAATGAAATGTAGGCCAATGTTTTCAAGCCAGATGCATGCAGCAGATGCGAAACATTTCTCTCCGACGAAAGCCGGTAAACACCTAGTTACTTGGTAACTAGTAACTAACTTTCCTTGTTTTAAGACGTGCAGTCTCTATAATCATGGAGGTAAAACCTCTCTGCTGCAATCCAGGGTCCGTCGGCATTTGCAGTCATACAGAGACCAGCATAAATATGTGTTTCTCTTCAGACATGGGCAACAAGTAGTGCGACAAATGGGCTGAGTTCCCCTTGTCCATATGGATGATGTGCCCTCCAACCCAACCCAGTGATATTTGTTATACAGTATTAAAGGGTGTAAGGGACCCTAGGTATTCCTGCATGCTCAGACGAATCCTGACTACGCTACTGGTGCGATCATTGTAAATTCCAGTTTTAGGCCTTACTTATTTTCCGAGAGTGTGTACTATTTGATTTGCTCATTTGAGTACGTCGTTTCCCAATTTCACCTTTGTTCACAATTTCACCTTTGTTCAATTTCCCGCCATCGTGGCTCCTGTAGTTCCCCACTATACCTTGTAATTAACCATTCCCCCATGTCATCCTAGCTAACCGGGCGTGATTTCACACACCTTTACCTCCGTTGGATGGTTCCAGTAGTGACGTAATCAGCCCTCTCTAATGTTATTAGAACGGTACATGCTGGGGCGCTAATCGAATGGAATATAACGTGGAGAAGGCTTGGTGCTAAAGACCAGCATCCGTTGACACTTTTGCTAGATTGTTACGGTGGATATCACATTTGTGCAAGTCTAACCAAATCGCCATCCGCTTGATTTCCCCAGTGCCAATATTACGGATTGGTGTATATTCTCCATACTGTGTGATAATTATAGGTCTAGGTTAAACCACAATCTTCCAGGAGCGGTGATAGGTTATGGAGTTAAAACACGTAGGACACTACCATGCCAGTGCTATGTAGTGTCGCCGAGATAGGATATACCGTATATAAGATAGGTTCCACATATACTATTCCTAGCTTTTGGTGGTCAGATGGGTCCCATGGTTGCCGCATTCTAAAAATACTGTGGACAAATATCATGACTATGCAACGATTCTAACGAACCCCAAAATTGTATAGATTGACCACCTATTGTTCAAATCTGACCATTAGTCTGAAGGTCCCCAATAGCCATAGTTCAGTAAAACGATTTGGTTATATTTGGTGGTTAGTTGTGGACCTACTAGTCATTCTCACCCCAGGTGAATTTAAAGTCTCTAGGCTTCCTAGATCTAATTGTACAACATCATGAAGGTCATAATTGACGACATGTTTTTGCTACGAGGGACACCACAGCAGCCTTGTCAAACTACACTACCAATTCTCCAAAAATACTGGAGTTCGGTGGCTTCTGATCTGAAATCGACAATGCCGATAGAGTCGGTGCAAAATAGGTGCACTGATCTTTCGTACCTCTAAGGCTCTAACCAGGCTGCGTACTGTTGATAATGATATGGGCCACCCGGGTTGAATACTATCATCTGATCATCACCACGACACCACCCGACCCTACCCCCGCCCGTTCTCCTCCACGTGACACTATACCACCAATAGGTAACTACCACATGGACCCCCACATGGTACATATGGTACATTTATCCTGGCTTTTCAGTGAACATAAAAAACTCTCTTAGCGGTCCTACCTCCGTTCGTAAATGATTGTGACTACGATAGCCTCTTCAATTGTTGTTATTCACTGTAAACTAATGGATCCCACAGCCAGACTGCAGCAGCTCTGTCTCCGCAAGTGTTTAGCGATAATTATACGATATGTAATATTAGGCAGGCAGTCCCCCATGGTCCCCCACCCCGCCTCGTACGCATGCTGAATACTATGTAGGCTATAGTTCTCGTTATGTTCTTGTTCTACATGTGCTTCGTGCGTTCTCGGTCTGACTGGTCAGTCGGTTCCAATAGGTTTCCCGTTGTTCCAAACCTTCGATAAATACTATAGTAGTTCGATTCTTCAATTCTACTGTAGGCCTTAACTGTTTCTATCTGGTTCTACTGTTCTACAAAGGATAAACCTTTGTGAAATGAATGGGAATGAATGAAAAGAAAAAATGGGCGGATTATGGCTCATTTGTCACGACAACAATACCCATACGCATATTATATGGGTGGCCTCTTTAGACTCTTCAGTCAAGATCTTATATTTCCCAGCTCATTTGCAGGCTTCGCGGCCTCTGTGAACTCGATAACCATTTCACTCACAATCGGGCAATGCTGGGCATCTAAAAGGCTGGCTTGCATTTCATTTGGGGATTATACATGCATGTGGTCAGTTTAGTTATTTCAAGATCGGTTCTGTTCCAGGCTCAATAGGCGGCTCGGCAAGTAAATTATGACAGAATCAGTCTAACAGATCGACCCAACTAATACGTTTGCCCTAAAACTTTGGGGTATGTTCAGAGCTATTTCTGCGACTTATGACAGGAATGGTTCGGTTTTATTACCTTTTTCATGCGTCAACTGAATTGGGAGTGTTGCCACATTGAAAAAAATTAGTATCGTAATGGAATTGTCACGAAGGCAGCAGGGAGAGTTGTCGGTTGTTTGCATTCCTCCCACGTTCTTTATTATTTATTTGCTTCATTTTCCCACCTATTCCCGCTTCTTTAATGTCACAGTTTCCCTAGTTGTTATCCCTAGAGAGAAGACCACAGGAAATTTATTCTCAGGGGAGAAAATGCCAGGGGAGATGTATCCATTAGGGATGTATAATCGGGCTACTTTACGGTGGTATTTGAATGAGACTTCCCTTTTCCACCTTTTCGAAATTTCTTCCGGAAGATACGTTAACTGTTGGTTTCATTATTGTTTTCAACGCGCCTATTTGAGACATTAATTCCATTCCTCGTATCAATTTCTGGCCCCAACGTTCTTTCCGTCAAATATCATGAGTGCATGTCAGATATTCACGTTACCTATGAATGTCAGCTCATTGTCTGATTTTCAATTCATAGGCTATCGCCTTATGGAAATCGATGAAGCCCACAAAAATTATTGCCTTCCCATACTGCAGTACTGCAAAGCGCGTATATGGGAACGAAATGCCTGCAAACTGTTAGTGATTACATGGATTTCCAATCGTTTTTTTTGTTTCAGAATTAATATGACCTACCGTACGTAACAAGTTTCCCGGTATGCAATTGCACTCTGGAACAGTCACGTTTCCCCGATAAAACATTTATTGTGTCTTTCGCGATTGCCTTCCATGTATGCGTGCTGAGTGAGGATTTGAATCAATTACACGATGGGTACCCGTAAATCAAGAAACGCTCCCAAGCACATAAAATTACAGTGCTATTGTGTCTATCTGATATTAACTGTTTCTCTAAACGATTAGGACATTCAGCGCTTGTCTGCAATATAGACGTTTGGGATTTAAGATATGACGAAAACGGAAAACTGGAATGAACAAAATTCACGGATACTAAACATTTCTCATCTTTTCCCGAATTCTCACCACCATTGTATTCTTTCTTTCTGGGAGATGTCTGCTATCGCCAGCTAATATTCCCAGGGTAGCTAAGGCCAAGGACAAATCAACCTTCGCCATTTCGATTCTTGCGAAAATTAAAAAGGCACGCTCTAGACATTATTACTCAACCTTTTTATCACTATGGAATTGGATTCACTTAATTCTCTGTGGAGATTAGCTAGCACGTTTTTTTTTAACCATACGGATGATGCCAAAAACATTCTGAAAATCTGATTTCGTCTTTACCGCGCCGTTGTGGAAAGACAACCACAACGTTCTGACTTACGCCTTTGTGTTCTCGTTGAAACACACCACACCACTAGCATCATAAACCACCACAAACGAAGAAGTTTATTAAAAATCATATGGCCGCAATTAAAGTTCCACCTGCTCTCAATTTATCATGCCAGAACCCAATCTGACCTAACGTACAACCTACGGCAATGCTTTTAATTTTATTATTTCCAATCTATCCAACTGGGGCAATCGAGAGACACGCATGCATAAAATCATGCAATAACTTACGCAAAATAAGATCCCGAATATAAACAGCCAGTCCGAATATACCGCTAACAAAAAATTCCTCCTCCTTAGGAAGATTAGAAATGCTCTCTCACGGAGCTTCCAGGATATATTGATGTTGTTCGTTGGGCGTCTGGCGACAGACTGACGTACTCGCGATCAGTCGAGAGAAACTTGTTTCATTCGAGGAGAAAACCCCGCGTTTAGGAGCGCGCGGAGCGGGAAGCATACACAGCGAAGAGGCAGTCGGAGTATGTGACGTCATCAAACCAGCTGCCGGAGGGGTAAATATTAACCACGCCTCTCGATCGAAATAAATGGAAGTAAAGAGTCCATGAAAGCCGTAAGAGGAAGACTACTTGGCCTTCCATTAGTTGATATTGTGGTCGTTCCACATCAATATCGCTATCACTGATAAGAGCGCAGGTAAACCTCACATACATGTCTCATGTTACAAAAATCATGTCGTGAGGTGATAAATAAAACGGGGCTTTGAGGTAGATGGCGATACTCAACAGGATAGTGTTTCTGGCTGTGTAAGAGCATGGTGTTTTTAATTATTAAAATCAGTCGCGGGAAAAAAAGCAGTAATTCTTTTCTTCTACATTGGTGAATTACCAAAAGTCTTCTCAACATATATACCAATCGTAATTTTTGCTATTTTGTTTTTTCTGTCGGTGGGACAAAAGGGCTCTATCGTTCATGGTGGGAAGCGAGGCCTAAAAACTAGTCAGTATATCCGCTGTCCGTATACCTTGGTATGTTTACGATTGGTAAAATGCGAGTCAAATATAAAGGTGGAATATTTCTTCTTGTGTATCGAGGAAGGGGGGGGGGTGAGTCTTCCCAACATTCGCATCAATAAACACTGCAGACAAATGCTATTCTGGATGCCAATGTCACTTGCGCGAGAAAAAAGTTAAATGGGCTTAACCCCTTAGCAGGATTCTTGGAGACAAGCCAAGTGACTCTAGACCTTCTGTACGTATGATATATTTGCGTGAAGGAATTGTGAGTGTGAGTGTGATGTATGTAATGGGAGAAGGCATCGGAAAAACTGGCCTCCCATTTGCTGTATTCATCTCAGTATATCAGTGAGCGATAAAAGCACAGGTGAATCTTGAAAGTCCACCTCGCGCAATGAAATCTTATCGGAGGAGTCCGAAGAAATGAATAAATAATGTACTTGCGTACAAGCAAAAAAGATTTCCATGATCGGTACCTCAGTCATTCCAAAAAATATTTAACATCCCGTTCTGCAAACTTTAGATGTTTTAATCCATTTGTAACACTGCTGTAAGGTTACAGTGCTTACTTGGTGAATGTGGGGCATCTAAATTAACAATAATATTCCATGGTACTTCCAAAAATTAACGAATGTTTAGAAGTGCTCTTGTAGTGAGTAGACCACGAAAAATAGTCAGCCAGCATTTTTGCAATGGAGGTTTTTTTTTTTTTTTTTCAAGGAGTCCGTAAAATACATCCCAAATGAAATACAAGGGCAGTGTGGCCCAAAGGCCTCTATGAGTGGTTTAACTCTAGTGTCTATAGCTGGCGGTGAGTGGTGGAAGAGGGCTAGTTTAGTTTAGTTCAGTTTAGTTTAGTGAAAAGGGTCAGGAAGGACTCACAGGGGCGTAGCCAGGAATTAATTTTAGGGGGGCGGTATATAGGGGAGGTGTCTAAGGGAGAGGGGGGTGTCCCCCTCCCCTTTGGAAAATTTTAGCTCACGGTGGGTGGGCTAGATGCAAAATGTGCCACATTTGAAGCTGTGTTTAAATTGAACATATCTCTAGGAATTCCTATTTTTCAAGTAATGATTTTAATTTTTCTGAAATCTGAAAATGAACACATAATTGGAATCAACATAATAGAATCTTCAACTCCTTTAGTTCTTTTCGGTGTTTTGGCCGAAAATTTTGAATCCGACGGATTTCGCGCGAACTGTCAGACAGAGGAATGTACGGCGTATTTTTTTATCCTGAATAGACAGTCAATACGGAGAATCTCCTTTGGAGTCTCTTTCTGCTTTGATTGGTGCCATAGTTATAGTGTCGCAGGTTCAGGGGCCAATTATGAAAATAAGGAACTTTCCTGTTTTTGGGGTGTTTTGGGGTAAAATTAAAATAAAAACTGAATTGAATCACCTCGAATTCGTCTCAGCTCCATCGAAGTTAAACCGAGACGCCTCAATCTTTCGTCGTAAGATAAATTTCTGAGACAGTGAATGATCTAGTGGCCCTCCGTTAAACGTTCTCAATCCCCTGCTTGTCTTTCGAAAAATATGAACTCCATACATGACAGAATAATCCAGGGATGGTTCTCACAGCTGCTAAACAGCTGGCAACAATATCCTGTTGTGTAGCCAGTCTTAGAGGTGACGAAATGGAAATGTTTAATATGTGGGCGTGGTAATCTGTGCCATTAAATATTTCTGATACAGAAATCAATTAAAAATAATCTGAAAACCAAGTTGTTTGAGAGTAGTTGCTGTCTAATACGACACCCGATGAAACTAAGCATGGAGTGAGGTTTGACTGACGTCGTTCTTCAATTTCCCAACCTGAATCGGAAACAAATTGTTGTTGAAATTGTTCAAGAGGGTTAACGATGGTTTTCACGGTTTTCTTGATGGATGTGTGATCATCTACAGATGCAATAATTGTGCCCATACGGCTGTTTTGGCCGTCTCCCTTCAGGCGAGCATTCTGGTCGGACTAACCCATTAGTCAAATAGCTACTTTTTTGTTGTTTGAATATGATACTATCGTAGAAGTTGTCCTGTCTCTTACCTAATTACTTTTTAAGTAATGGGTATTTGGAAATACATTCAGAGACCTGTAATCTCTGGAGATATTCTGTGCCCTTAACTTTCGACTTTTGTCGTGTCATAAACAGCCTCGACTGCGAGTGTCTTATAATTAAACTGGAAGTCGGGTGTCGCATATGCCCTGTACTGAAGAATGACTCCACCATGGGCATTGTGCAATATGCCCTACCACTCCCAAAACAAATCAAGGCTGAGTTGCTGTTCTACGTAGCAAAAGAAGTCTTGATAGGAGAGAGTGGAATATATGAGAGAACTAGACATGTATAAGCGGGTAAACCTCCCACGTATATACCCCCGCTTTTGAGCAATCATTGAGAATATGGTATCTAACACCCATAAAAACATCCATTCTGGTCGTCAGAAAAACTAAGATAGATGTAGCCTTCATCCACCAAGTTTTTGTTGTAATCTATGGAAGTTACAAAAAAAGTCACATAAATTATGCAAATTTGACACGCGATGGCCTTGAAATGACCATTAAATTGGTCAGGAACAAATGTAGTCCCCATCCACAAAGTTTCGTGCAAATCTGACAAATGTGTGGAAAATCGCCTAAATTATGCAAATTTAACCTCTGATGACTTTGAAATGACCTCCATATTTTTCGGGATCAACTATAGTTCCTACCTACTGGGTTTCGTTCAAATCCGACTAACTGAAAAATTTCGTGTAAATTAGGCAAGAGACGGCCTCCAGCATTGCAGTGATGCGGACTTGTGTACCAAGTTTCAGGTCAATCGGAGAAAGCGTTAAAGAGTTATTGCGCTAACGCCTAAAGTTCCGACGGCGGCGAAGCCTGAGACGGCGGCGAATACACACCCAAAACCATAATTATTATCACCGGTTCACTTCCAGTGTCGCGGGGATATACTTAGAATGAAATCAACATGATGCTATTATTGTGGCCTACACAAATGATACTATGTGCTATTTCAAAAATAACTATAATGAAGACAAGGTTGGTGTGATCATTCCATAATTAGTCAGTTATGTCAGTAACGAACTAGGGCCTAATAATGTACATTTTGTGAAAAATCTCACAGGCTGGTGCTTACTCGCTTTGCAATAGAATAGTTTTGGTCAGTTTGACCGAATCCTGTGGGCCCGGAGCCCCTTAGCAGTCATCCGCTTTGCTAGGTGGTAAATCCTTCTGTGGGTAGAGGTGGGAACAAGTACAAGTCACCATATTTAATTCAAGTCGCACTGACTCAAATATAAAGCAAGTCAAGTCATTTTCAGTGGAAGCAAGTCACTCGTCCATGGGCATGCACGTCACCAGCAGTTTTCAAACCTCAGTCGCAAGTGTTACTTCTTACTGTCCCACCTCGTTTGTAGGTAGGTAGCATCGGCCAGTAGCGTAGCCAGACTTTTAGATCCAGGGTGGGGGGGGGGGGGCTGTTGGGTGGGTCAGTGTCGTTGCATACATAGGGCATGCACTATTTTCCAAGTTAGTGGGTTTGTTTCAGGAGAGTGGAGGGGGTGGGGTTTCAACGAGGGTGGCTCCAACCATCGCCCCTCTCTGCTATGATGACGTCTAGTCTGACAGAGATGGGAGAACACGCGGCAATGTGGGAGGGTCAGGCTTCTTTTTTTTCCAGACGGTCGTCTGTGTGTGCATGCATGCTCAGACGCCTTCGGTAGTTGACCATTGTGGATATCATGATTCGCTACTCTATCCGTGGCCGGCAGACTTCAACAACAGTCCGTGCAGTTGCCGCCTGCTGGTAAAATGAGGTCCGTCCCATAATGAATAAGGACACAACTTTTTCTAAAGTTGAAAACATCAAGTCCTTCCAATTCCAATCATCCAAGTAAATTGTAAAAGGAAGACATTTTTAAACGCTTTCCCATCCCTAACATTCACATTCGTCTGTAATTATAGTTCATTGCATGGAGTAAGTTGTAAGTAGTGCCTTTTAACCTTTGAAATCATTCAGCCATTAGAATCAGCGAATATCTTTGAAAATAGTAGAAAATTATATTTTCCACCAATCCTCCTCATTTCAAGGGAAACGTGCCTTTTGAGGTAGGCGTGTGTATAACTTAACCATGTTCAGCCACTCCAAACAAACACTCCAAATAATAGCGAAAAAAACAAGGAAAAACAATCTGATGGACACGCGAACACACACACGCATACCAACGCACGCACACACACACACAAGAATGTACCTCTTGCTGGACTACCCAACACCTATCTGCCTAGGGTACCCACCGTAGGGTACCCCTAGGTGGATAATGTTTAACAAAACCACCAAATTGTTACTGTAGTGAAAGTTGCTAGGCAACTAACAACATAGGTGGAATCGCACACTTAGACTAGCTCCTCCGAGACCGATGAGAGCAAAACGCTATCAGAAACGAAACTAGAATAAAGCCGAACATTTTGACCCTTGGACGGTGGTATGTGGGTTCGTCTTCCAATCCGCTTCCATCTTCGAGGCCCAAGAATGGGCTAGTTTCCTTCCGTAGCTGAGAGTCCTATTGATCGTCTGGGCCTACCCAGGATCATGTGTAATCTCCTCGGTGATCTGGAAGTTGTCTCATTAATTAAGGAATTAAAAATGTGATCATACCGATAAATTATGAAGGTTCGTTGAGGAAAGAGAGAGCGCCCGCTAGAGGACATACGATACGATAAGTGTATACGAAAAATAGTACGCCCGCAATATAAACCTCGTGCTGACATAACAGAACGCCGCAGATAACTATGCCTACATACAGCAGATATACATATTCCATTGAGTATCGTTACCAAAACACAATTAGAGGTTCATTTGATTGTTGTAATTGGCGTTGATTTGTATTCCCTGCCGAAGGCAAAAGGGATCCGCAGTCATGCATGTGTCTTGGAGTGTGTGTCCGTCTGCGTATGGTGTGTGTGTATGTGTGGCACCCCTTGGCAGCAACGGTTATCCGGAAAAAGCAAGCATGCGGTGGCGCTTTGGAGAGAATGGCCCTATGTTTTTATTCATTGGCGAAGCCAAAAGGAATCTATGCAGTCACGCGGGGCGTGATGTGTGTATGTGTGTGCGTGTGTGGTGTGTGTGTGTGTGGTGTGTGTGTGTGACACTCGTTTCCACGCGATATCTAACAAACGCAAGCATGTATTATGTTCATATCAGGTAGTAGGTGTCACCCATCGAAGGGATGACCCCTATTGTTTTTGGTACACTCGATGGTCGTTCAAGGTCATGAGAGGTCAACCTTTGAAAGTGTTTTCGCACGATATCTAATGATCGCAGCATGTATGAAATTCATATTTGCAGTAGGTGTAACCACATCCCGCGGGGATGACCCCTATTGTTTTTGGTGTGAGTCAAGGTCATTTAGGGTCATCATATGGCAACTTATAGATCTTTGGCAACGAAACAGTTTATAGTGATGTCGTAATTGAAGTTTTGTTCGTCTGGTTGAAATACATCTGTGACCACTTTGACCTCCTTTGACCTTTTGACCTTCTGACCTCTTTTGACCTCTGACCTAGTGGATTTTTGCCTGCTTTTTTGTATTGGCGGGACTCTTGTTAAGACAAACACAAAAGTCAAAGCACTACCCATACTCGATACTCTTATCCACAACTATGCTACATGCAGTGGAATGTCAAAGACAGCTAAAATCGTCCATATATCTCGGCAACGAAACATTTTGGAGGACTGTCATTAATGGAAAAGTTTCGTTCGGTGAGTGGAATACATCTGATGAACAACTTTGACCTCAGTTGACCTATTGACCTTTTGACCTCATTTGACCTATGGACCTTTTTACCTCATTGACCTTTTGACCTGGTGATGTTGCTGCTTTTTTGTTTTGGCCGGAATCGTCTTGTTAAGACAACGAAAAGTCAATGAACACTACCATACTACGATACTCGTACACAAGCTATCTCAATGATGTGGAAGGTCATACTAGCTAACACACTGGAATTGGATAAATTTGCAATTTGACATCTGCGCCTCAGCATGAGTATCTAATGAATGCAAGTATCTAGCAAGTTCAAATTAAGGTGTGGATTTGTAACATATGATGAAGAATAACCCTATTGTGTTTTTGGTATCAGGTCAAGGTCATTCCAGGTCCCATAGGACAATCCTTAAATCCCCCCTCTGCAACGATTCATTGTACAGAGTTGAGAACACAATAGCCAACCAACAAATATTTCCCCCAGTGAAGACTTACAAATTCTTGAATTGTCATTTTATTGTTATTCCTGTAGTTTGAGTATTGGGACTAGCCCAAATATGTTCCCCTAAAAGAAGTACAAATTCTTGAATTGTCATTTTATTATTAGCCCCCATGACCAGCGATTGTAGCCTCCTACATCAAGTAGTGTGTGTTGCTACGGGTGGGGGTGGCAATTTTGTCTTGCACGCACCCCCCCCTCCCCCCCGGTTTCATAGGCCGCTTATGAAAATTTAAAATGTAGCCGTAGCCCCTGTTTGAAGCCTGCATCACTGCATTTATGACAATCATTCCTAATTGCAAAGCAAAAGAAACTCCTCTTCTTGCGTATACCTCCTCTCATTTAGTGTTTTTTTGTGTTTTACCCGTCCATTTCGACAACCCAAGTGGTTGTGTTGTCCTCTTCATAAAATCTGGGTTTGGCTTCCATTCCCACCTCTCCCCCCCTCCCCTCTCCCCTTCCCCAATACAGTCTTCCCCAGTGAAGACAGTACATATTCTTCAATTGTCATTGTTTTATTAATTCCTGAATATGTCCTGAATATTGGACTAGCACCAGTGACATCCTCGTATGTCTGTATGTACCTCTGTCAGTAGTGGTCAAGCGTTGCTATGGGTGGCGTGGGAATTGCAAGGCAGATACGCCTCTTCTTACATGCAACTCACCCCCCCCCCCCCTCCCCCAGGTTTCATAGGCAGCTATGAAATTGAAAAATGAGCCTATTGAAAGCTGCAATCACTGCATTCATGACAAATTCAATGCAAGGCAGATACGTGTCTTCTTGCGTATAATTCTATACGATAGATGGATATCGAGGGAGGGTAGACAAACGGCAATTTCTTCCATCGGCGTATTTATATTTACTCGAAGGGAGAATGCCAAGTTTGTGTTTACATTAATTGAAAACGGTGATATGATCTTCAAATTTCCCATTTAACTAGTTCTTACAGCAAAGAAATGCCACCAGGAAATGTCCTGCTGAATTCATTAGAAACCTATGTGGCCAGCCAGTTACTCTTCAACCACGTCTGCGTTGGTGTGTGTATACTAAATAAGCCTTCAGTTTGACTCAACATTCAATCCTCAAAGGGATTGAATCTCTCAATCTGTGTATCTGAGACTGCAAAGAAGTGAGAAGGAAACAAACACATAATAAACTTTTAGACTGCCTGTCAGACAGTGTGGAAATGATACCTGGCACTGGCAAGCTCAGATGTATTGAGAGGGGGTAATCCAATTATTTGTGTGTGCACGCAGTGTAGATTATCTGATTGTTTACAACTTCCCTACTGGAATGCCGAAAAGCCACTTCCAGGTGTGAATGACTGACAGGCAGGACTGACCATGGGTATTATTACATGTGATCATAGAAAGCCCTAATGAGGGGATTAACTGTGGTGGGTGTAGAAGGGGAGTGGGAGGAAGAAGAAAGCAAGGGTCCAGGAAACTTCTTGAAAGGAAGGAAGAGCACAACCATTTGTGGCATTTTTGCTATTGAGCAAAAAAGTGAGGGCATTACCCTGTAACCAGGAGAAATGGCACGGGGTTTAAGTCTATAAGTATCTCTCTTCTTCCCAGTGCCTCTTATCTGGTGTTGACTGTCACTTGATGTGTGACGATTTGGAAAGTGATTGCAGGATAATAACTGTTGAAAACAATTGGCCAGAAGTCAAGGGATCAACATTACTGAGCCCACATAATTCAGAAATGTCTCAACATCGGGCTATATATACTAGCAAATTATGAATCTGGCTGCTTCTATTATCTATAATGTATAATTATCGTGCAGCCAGATACATTTGTTATGGGAGGTGCTGCGGGGTGTGTCATATAGAGAGACATTCCTCAAACCCCACAATGTAGGAGAGAAGAGTGATTTGAAAGCCTTGTGAAAAGTTCGACCCTAAAAATAGCAATAAGACATTGATGGACTGGTAAAATGGCTATGAATACAAGTATTCTGAACAGTTATGCACTTGTCAATTGCATGACCCACCCCTTGTACCCCAGACAAGGTGAGTCAATGCAATTCACAAATTGATGCACCCCTCAGTCACTTGTGCCTGAAAATATGAAAATTGATACACCACAGACACTTGGAAAGACCACAGACTACTCGGCGTACAAATTGAAAACGATTGACCTGGCAATGGTTACCCCTCGGTCACATTATTGATTAACGACATATGGTACAATGACCAACATGTGAGACACCATTGCTATGGACATGACTGTACCTACAATGACTCGCCTTGTCCAGGGTAGTGGAGGGATGCAATGGATAAATAGATAGGGCCTGTGTGCCATTCTCGTTCCCCACACATATACCCTAAAAAAGATATTTTTTCACATTTGTTAATGATGTTGGTCGTCCGATTCAAAGAACTGCCTCTTCATTCAATCTGTCTGCTTTGACCATACCAGTCACTTATGAGTAATGAAGGTTGCTAAAGTGATCCTCATCACTTAGTCTTGCCTGCAGTCTACTGACGTAGTGTTTCGGTCGCTGGGACTTCCCACACTGAATGGAAACCATTGGACCTCGCTGGTTATGACTTCTGACTTTACCTTCACTCTTCAAGACATACTTACTTACCAGGTTTATATCAGTATTCCATTTCAATTGCCCTCAGATTGAACTTTTTGACCTTGGTCAAAAGCAACAGTATCTCATCTCATGCGCTAGTAAATTGGCAGGTATCGTTTTGTGTCAGTTGTGGTTTTTGCAACACACATCTTGCAGGGTTTGATATAGCTGAGTAAGGGGAACATGTCATGAAAAGGCGGATCACTACGCAGAGTTGCGTTCTTGTTAGTGCTAGTTCGAAGTCGTTCAAGGTCACGACAGGGCAAAGTCTAAAACGCTTGTCAGCATGATATATAATGAATGCAGTTCTATCAAGTTCATGTGGGTTACACATATGGTGGAGATTAACCCTATTGTCCACCCTACTGCAATCCTTATATCTTTCATATCTGAAACATTTCAAAGTGTATGTTGTAATAGTAAGTTTTGTTCGTCTAGGTAAACTAAATCTCGTGACCAACTTTGTCCTCATTTTACCTTTTGTCCTCATTTGACCTTTTGACCTTGAAACTTTTGGAGTCAATTACAACAAACCAATGAGTCAATTGCACTGATGTACTAAAACACTCCTATCTCACGCCATCTCCAGTTATGTCTTCTGTAACTGAGGGAAACAGCCTCTGAAACACTGAAGGACTTCAAATCTTCATCTTCCCAACGAAACATTTTAGGGGGTGTAATGGAGAATGTTGTTGTCTGTGCATACTGCAACTGTTGACATACTTCGATTTCCGTTGACCTGTTGACCTTATTCTACCTAATGACCTTTGGAGCTTCTAGGTCAATTCTCCGTGACGACCAGACTCGTTTTGTTGCAACAAACCAAGTCAATTGCAATGACGAACTAAAACACCTCCAGTCACACGCTATCGATCTCCGGTTATGTCCTCTGTGAAGGGATGAAACAGCTTCAAAATGCTGATTAAATTTCGTATTCGTAACCTAAACTGGTAAAGGGAAACTCTGTTCGTCTGTGTGGCTATCACTAGACCCAACTTTCCATGTATACACAATTATCCAGATCTCAGAAATGGACAATGCAGTAATTGCCAAGTATTGAACCAGTTCACATAAATCCTCTACTACTGAGGTCCCGCTACTGGGGTTCTTTGTTGATTGTTGTCACAAGTTCAGTCAAGGACACACAAATATACTTGAGGTCACTTTCAAAATTTATGATTTCAATTCGGTCTCATGGTATAGCACTTTCACTTCTCTTATCTATATAGAGTTGTGAGCAAAACTGTACATTTGTTCACCCAGCAACCTTCTGGTACAATTCCCTGTTGGAGGGGGTGGCACAAGCATATACGGAGGGAAAGCATCAATGCAGCTCACCCCCTCACTTCAACAAGCCCTCTCATCCTACTACCGACAATATTTGAAATATTCAAGAATTTCTGACATAAAAATCTTGGAAAGGGAAAATGAGAAGGCGGAGAGGTATGCGTGTCAGGCACCTTGCCCGCTCCCTCCCACTCCAGGCAAACCATGCCCCCCCCCCCCCCGTTAGGTGTGATCCTCTCATGCTCCATTGATACATTGTTTTCTGCCGGCCGCAAAATGTGCCAACATTATGCAAGATTAGGTTGCCAACTGTGGATTTCCTCACTTGGGCCATCTGGAGCACTCCCGTGACCGTGGAGAGCGGAGGTTGGTGTTTTTTGGTGTCTCGAAGGGTAAAAGTAATATATTTAAAAAAAAAAAAGGCTAAAGAGAGGGTGCTTCTCGCCAGAGTGTGGGCGAAAGTCGTGAGTGGCCACTGTCAGCCATCTTGAAAAGTAGTTTTCGATATTTTTAGGTACATAATAGCTCAAAACATCATTCCTAGGTTTTGGGGGCGAGGAATTTATTTCGAATATCAGTTCATGATTCGAAGTTATTTGATATCTAGAATCCAAGATGGCCGCTGATTCACAGCTTCCGATTGGTCGATTTTCGAGTTTGCCGCTGTGTTTTCAGAGTGGAGAGCGAAAGCTGATTCCTCGGCTTTCGTCTTCTTGGAAGGTAAATTATAACATTTAGGGAGGGAGTTCTTCGTGAATGTGAGGGCGGAAATTGTGGGCGGCTATAAGCAAAAATGACTGCTGTCGGGCATCTTGAAAATTAGCCTCTCAATACTGTCGAGACATTATAGCTCAATACAATATTTCCCAAGCTTGAAATGATCAGGACTACACATTTCCAATCAGTTGTATGAATGACCTAATTTTGACTCACAAATTCAAGGTAGCCGCCCATTAGCAGCCAATAGTTGGTCGATTCCCAGGTTCGTCGCACGTTATTCAATATCGGCTCGCTCGATTGCAGCAATTTGGTAACGGACTGACGTTGGTTCTGGTTACCATTTCAAATGCTTGAATTGACACGTTACCCATGTATAACAAATGATTGACGTGTTAACTCGATTACGTGCTCAGTGTTTCCGTTGTGCAAGATATGACCACTTCATCTACCGGATTTGAACTAGAGCCGCAATGGCGCTGTTGCTCAAACCGCACAAAGGTAGCAAATAATATGTGTACGTTTTTGCAGAAAGCACTACATAGGTCAATACATCTTAAGCGTCAAAGTAATAAATGATTTCATTATTGTAACAATAGGCCTCTTCAATGACCTTTGACCTGAAATTCCCAAGCTGAAGGTACTACTGTTTCAGAAAGTTTTGAGAAAGCAATAACACTTGCGCAAGATCGTGATACGTGGCGGAGACTGATCACTGAGCATGTCGGATAGACGAGAATCACCTACTACTACTACTACCTCCAGTCACCTTGAAATGACCTTCATGTTTTTTAGGACTAACAACAGTCCACATCCAACGAGTTTTGTTCGAATCTTACAAAGTTCGAAAATTGCGAAAAAAAAACACCAAATTTGACCTCTGGTGACCTTGAAATCAATGTTATGTTATGCGGACAAATTTGTCCCACCCACAAGTTCGTGTGAATCGGACTTTGTATTTTCGCAAAAAAAAAAAAAAACAACACAAATTTGACCTCCGGTGACCGTCAAATCACCGACATGTTTTTCGGGACCAACTTTTGACCCTACCCACTAAGTTTTGTTTAACTCGGTATAAACTCAGTCGTGTGAAACCTGCGAATAGAGGGCAGCAGACTTCTTGCAGTGATACCCACCTTCGAATCATCCGAGAGATTTTACTTGGGCAGACATATGTACCAGATTGTCAGATCAATCGGACAAGAGTTGGAAAGTTATTGCGCTAACGTCTAAAGTTCCCAGCGGCGGTGGAGCCTGGGACGGCAGCGTCGGCGGCTACAAACCCAAAACCATAATATCCCCGGACGCCGATACTCGTGTTCGCGGGATATTAATAATACCTCCTCTGAACAGGGGAGGGGTATATGCCGCTGATATATCATGTTTCCGGACAGTTATTCCACAAGACAATAATATAAACATGGATTAATGAATCGTTAGGTATTGAGCTCTCAGTTGAGCCCATCTGGAGAGGGGTGGTAAATTTATAAATTACACAATGTGCGTTGTTATCAAATCGACGAACATCTTTAAAGAGTGGAGGAGGGGGCACTTCTACATTTCAGTATTAAATTTGGTGAACACCCTTCACTTCACTCACGACGAACTTGAAAATCGACTAATCGGAAACTGTTAATCGGCGGCCATCTTGGATTTGAGATATTAAGAGCTTGGGAATTATAAAACTGATATGGAATATTAAAAATTCGACCCCCAAAACCTAGTGATGATGTTTTAAGCTATGGTGTACCTCAAACTATTTAAACACGAATTTTCAAGATGGGCGACAGCGGCCATTTAGGATTTTGGCCACTCACGACTTCCGCCGACACTTTAGCGTGAGGCACCCTCGCCTATTTTTTATTTTTATTTGAGCCTCGAGGAGATATAAATTGTCTAGTAGTGGCTATACAATGTACCACCATAGCGACTATCCAACGAAGGACTGAGCTACCTCTTTTCAAATTCAGTTTGTGATCACCGACTGTAGTCTTTCCATATGCCAAATCACCCTACTATTTATTGCGAAATTATACATGTCACAATTGCGTTACAATTTTGAATTGTTTGTGCATATATGAATAAATTGTTATCATGATTAGGATTAGGTATTAGAGTATCGGGTAGAGTCTCGTCAGCTAATGCAGAAGTAGGTCCACACGCCTGCTTCTAGGCCGCCCCAATATGGTAGCGAATTTGTTTTTTTTGTTGCGAGAACATGTGTCGAAAAGAAGCCGGCCCGTGGCTAGCTGCCAGAAAATTCCCAGGACTGAACTTCGTTACAGATCCGGTCTACGGTACGAGATATATAGATGTATTCTGTATATAGAATGCGACATTCGTGGCGAACTCGGTTACTAAACGACATCATATTAGTTCAAAGAAGATCCGATTTTGATTATCCTCCTATAAATTAGTAATACGTGAGGAAATGCCGCGATTTTATATGATTCCAATTGGTAATAGGTTATTAATTGGAACTATGCGTGTTTCTATCTGGTTAATGTATGGTATCTCTAGAGAACCAATAGTAATCGCCTGCGGCGAACTCTCGCTAAAAATATTTGGAGCGCAAACTACAAGATAATGAGTGTAATGAATAAATCACTGAAAATGTCATCTGTGGTGTCAATCACGCAGTCCATACACGAAGGCCTTAATAAATCAAGCAATCAATTATTCAATGATCGTATCGGTGTGGTTTCCCGCAGGCGTTCTTATTTGCACAATATGTGTAGGGCCCACGCAGCTCAAACACTCCAACATTGGTGTAGAAAACAGCAGTCAGGTAATCAATGTTCATTCCTGCCTTAGAGGCTGAATGACTTCACACTCACATAAGCCCGCGGGTTGTTAGATTGCTTTTGGCAATGTTACTTTCATCAGATGGTAGGCTTAACTTATGGGTGACCATGTCCCCGATAGTTGGAGTCACTTAGAAAGTGGTCTGCGTGCGGATGTGTCTATATGTATATATAGAATATTGCGGGTTTTTTTTCTTTATATTATCACTCCGCATCATGCACACCTCGGTTATTCCATTCTTATCGACCGTACTTCGTGTTCGATTGATCGCCTTATCGTGCAGACCTCAATCGCCTGCCTCCTGTTTCTGTCAGAATTGTGATTGTATGGACGTTTCTTTTTTCAATCCTCGACGAGGTCAGAGTTCATCTGAGGTACCAAAAGGGCAAAGTCGAAACCTGTAAACACGATAAGTCCCAAATAGTTGGTTCGATCAAGTTAAAGTTGGGGTAGCTGCCTTATTGGAGAGAAGAAACCCTATTGTTTCCAGCTTCATCAAATGGATGAAGCTCAAACTTTTCATAATGAGTACTACATGAACCCCATTGTTGGGGGTCAGGTGAGAGATCAACAGCGAGAGGCCGAAGTTTGGAAGAGCCTTCAAATGAATAACGTCCACATGCTTGTGTCTGATTGTTGTATTTCCGTGTGTTGAGCTTTCCTTATTAGGAGTACAGGAAGAACCCTATTTTGCTTGAATCAAGATAGCGTCTTTTTTTATGGGAATCCAGAAATTTTCAGACTGTCATGTTGCCCATATTAGCTATACCTCTTGTTATTTGTCATAAGACTGGCCACAGGTTGTCAGAAATGGAGTCAAAGAATCACTAACCTTTTGGCTTCCTGGTTTCGCACGCACTCTTGCACGGAAAAATTAGTGACAGTTTATTTAAATCAGTTTTTTAAGTTTTATTTTTTATTAAAACAGTGTGTTATTCCATGTGTGTTGTACATTTGTGCGAGTTTCATCATGTTGTAACTTGTAACACCGCCGCTTGGTTGTTTCCTGAATAACCGAATTGTACATTGTAACCGTAGAAGTTAGATTGCTGAATAAATTATCATCACCCAGAGGTATAATGGTTTTGGCTTCGCCGCCGCCCACGTTCGAAAGATTTCGCGCCGAAAAAACTCTCAGTTGACCCATTCTAGAGATGCTGTAAATTTATAAATTCACCCAATGTGCTTGTTATCAATCGACTAGCATCTTTAAAGATTGGAGGAGGGGGCACTTCTACATTTCAGTAATTAAATTTGGTGAACACCCTTCACTTTCACTCACGACAACTTGAAAATCGAACTAATCGGAAACTGTTAATAATCGCGGCCTCTTGGATTTGATATTAAGAGACTTGGAATTATAAAACTGTATGGAAATTTAATAATTCGACCCCCAAAACCTAGGGTGAATGTTTTTAAGCTATGGGTGTAATAAACCTCAAAACATTAAAACGAAATTTTCAAGATGGGCGACAGCTGCCATTTAGGATTTTGGCCACTCACTACTTTGTTCCTCCGCCGACACTTGAGCGGAGGCACCCTCGCCCTATTTTTTTTATTTTTATTTGACCTTCGAGGAGATATAAATTGTCTAGTAGTGGCTATACAATGTTACACCAAAGCGACTAATCCAACGAAGGACTGAGCTACCCTCTGTTTACTTCAGTTTGTTGATCACCACGGTCGTCTTTCCATATGCAAATCCTCCCACTATTTATTGCGAAATTATACATGTCACAATTGGTTACAATTGATTGTTCGTGTCGTATATGAATAAATTGTTATCATGATTAGGATTAGGTATTAGAGTATCCGGTAGAGTCTCGTCAGCTAATGCAAGAAGTAGGTCCACACGCCTCCTTCTAGGCCGCCCCAATTATGGTAGCGAACATTTGTGTGGCAGAACATGTGTCTAAAAGAAGCCGGCCCGTGGCTAGCTTCCAGAAATTCCAGGACTTAACTTCGTAAGTCCGGTCTACGGTACGAAGATATATAGATGTATTTCTGTATATAGAATGCGACCTTCGTGGCGAAACTATGTTAATCAACGAAATCATATTAGTTCAAAGAAGATCCGATTTTGATTATCCTCTAGAAATTATTATACGTGAGGAAATGCCGGCGATTTTTATGATCCAATTTGTAATGGTTATTAATTGGAACTATGCGTGTTTCTATCTGGTTAATGGTTCATGGTATCTCATAGAGACGCCATACGTAATCGCCTGCGCGAACTCGTCGATAAAAATATTGGAGCGCAAACGACAGATATATGAGTGTAATGAATTAAATCACGTGAAAATGTCCATACTGTGGTATAATATCACGCAGTCGCATGACACGAAAGGCCGTATAAAATCATTAGTCAATCAATTATTTCAATGACTAATCGGTGTGGTAATTCCTACGCAGGAGTCTATTGCAACAAATATGGTAAGGCCCACGCAGCTCAAACACTCACACTTGTGTAGTAAACAGCAGGTCAGGGTATTCAATGATTCATTCCTGCCTTGAGCGATGACCTTCACACTCACATATTTTCCCTGGTTGTTATTTGCTTTGGCATGTACTTTCATCAGGTAGGCTACTTATGGGTTACCAATGTCCGATAGTTGGATCACTTAGAAATGGTCTGCGTGCGGCTGTTTCTCCTATGTATATAGAATATTGCGGGTTTTTTTTTCTTTATCAATCACCGTCCATCATGCACACCTCGGTATTCCATTCAGTCGACCGGACTTCGGTGTTCGATTGATCGCCTTAGAGTGCAAGACGTAAATCGCCTGCCTCTGTTCTCAGAATGTGAATTGTATGACGTTCTTTTCAAATCCTCGACGAGGTCAAGGTCATCTGAGGTAACCAAAGGTCAAGTCTGAAACCTTGTAAACACGATAAGTCCATTACGGTTGGTTCACCAGTTGAAATTGGGTGTAATGCTTCCTTATTGGAGTAAAAAAAAGAACAGGAACCATATTGTATTCAGCTCATCAAATGGATGAATCTCATGATGACTACATGAGCAGATGAGTGGCATCATTTGGTCAGGTGAAGATCAACAGCGAGAGGGCGAAGTTGGAAGAGCCCTGCCAATTTGATAACGCCACAATGCTTGGTCTGATTGTTGGATTTCAGTGTGTAGCCTTTCTTCTTAGTAGTACAGAACCCTATTGCCTTGATCAGATAGCGTCTTTTTTATGGTATCCAAAATTTTTCAGACATGTCATGTGTGCCCATAATTAGCTCGGACATCTTGTATATTTGTCATAAGTGACTGGCCACAGGTGTCATAATGAGTCAAAGAATCACTAAGCCTTTTGGCTTCCTGGTTTTCGCACGCAAACTCTTGCTGCAACGGAAAAATTAGTGACAGTTTTATTTAAACAGTTTAAGTTTTATTTTTTATTAAAACAGTGTGTAGTCCAATTTGTACATTGTGCGAGTTTGCATCATGTTGTATAACTTGTAACCCGCCCCGCTTGGTTTGGTTCCTGAAATAACGAAGTTGTAACATTGTAAACCGTAGAAGTTTTGATTGCTGAATAAATATATCAATCAACCGAGGTCTATGGTTTTGGCTTCGCCGGCCGCACGTTTCGAGAAGATTTTCGCAGCCGAAAACTCTCAGTTGCGCCCATCTGGATAGGCGGTTAAATTTATAAATTAACCTCAAATGTGCGTTGTGTTAATCAAATCGACGAACCTTTAACGAGTGGAGGAGGGGGCACTTCTACATTTCCAGTATTAATTGTGAACACCCTTCACTTCACTCACGACGAACTTGAAAAATCGACTAATCGTAAACTGTTAAGCGCGGCCATCTTGGATTGGAGATATTAAAGACTTGGAATTTATACAACTCGGATATGGAAATATTAAAAATTCGAACCCCCAAACCTAGTGATGATTTTTTTAAGCTATGGTGTAGAATACCTCAAACTATTTTAAAAAACGAATTTGTCAAGTGGGCGACACAGCGCCATTTCGGAATTTTGGCCCTCACGACTTCCGCCGAAACTTTACGTGGAGGCACCCTCGCCCTATGTTTTATTTTTATTTGACCTTCGAGGAGATATACTGTCTAGTGAAATGGTATACAAATGTCCACCATAGCGACTATCCACGAAGGACTGAGCTAAAACTACCTCTTTCAAATTCAGTTGTGAATCACCCGACTGTAGTCCTTTCCATTGCAAATCACCCTATTTATTGCGAAATTATACATGTCACAATTGGTTACAATTGATTGTTCGTGTCGTATTAATAATGTGTTATCATATTAGGATTAGGTATTAGAGTATCGGGTAGAGTCTCGTCACTAATTGCAGAAGTAGTCCACACGCCTTCTTCTAGGCCGCCCCAATATGGTAGCGAACATTTGTGTGCGCAAACATGGGTGTCGAAAAGAATCGGCCCGTGGCTTACTGCCAGAAATTCTCAGGAACTGAACTTCGTTACAGATCGGTCTAACGGTAACGAGATATATAGAGTATTCTGTATATAGAAATGCGACTTCGGGCGAACTAGGTTATAAACGAAATCATATTAGTTCAAAGAAGATCCGATTTTGATTATCCTCCTCTAGAACTTATATCGGAGGAAATGCCGCATTTTATAGATCCAATTTGGTAATGGGTTATCATTGGAACTATGCTTTTTCCTCATCTGGGTAATGTTGGTTAATCTCATAGAGACAATACGTAATCGCATGCGCGAACTCCTCGATAAAATATTGGAGGCGCAAACGTGACAGATATGAGAGTGTAATGAAGTATCACGTGAAAATGTCATACTGTGGCATACTTCACGTCAGTCATACCGAGGCCCTTATAAAAATCATAGAAATCAATTATTTCAATGATCTTATCGGTGTGGTATTCCTCCTGCATGGAGTCGTATTGCCAAATCTGTGTAGGCCCACGCAGCTCAAACACTCAAACATGGTGTATTAAACAGCAGGTCAGGGTAATTCAAAAATGTTCACCTGCCTTAGAAGCTGAATGACCTTAACACGCACATATCCCTGTGTATTTGCTTTGTCAATGTACTTTCACAAGTAGGCTACTTATGGGTTACCAATGTCCGATAGTTGGAGTCACTTAGAAAGTGGTCTGCGTGCGGATGTGTCTATATGTATATAGAATATTGCGGGGTTTTTTTTTCTTTATAATCACTCCCAGCATTCAACACCTCGGTATTCCATTCTGATCGACCGGACTTTTCGGTGTTCGATTGTCGCTTAAGTGCAGACGTAAATCGCCTGCCTCTGTTCTTCAGAATTGTGAATTGTATACGTTCTTTTCATCCTCGACGAAGGTCAGCGTCATCTGATGTAACCAAAGGTCAGTCTGAAAACCTTGTAAACACGATCAGTCTATGGTTGGTCCACCAAGTTGAAATTGGGTGTATGGCTTCCTTATTGGGAGTAGGAAACCCATTGTTTCCAGCTTCAGCAATGGATGAACCTCAATGATGACTACATGAAGATGAGTGTCATCATTTGGGGTCAGGTGAGAGATCAACAGGAGAGGCCGAAGTTGGAAGAGCCCTGCAAATTTGATAACGTCACAATGCTTGGTCGATTGTTGGATTTCAGTGTGTAGCTTTCTTATTAGGAGTAACAGGAACCCTATTGCTTGAATCAGATACGTCTTTTTTATGGGAATCCAGAAATTTTCAGACTGTCATGTGGTGCCCTAATTAGCTATTACATCTTGTTATTTGTCATAAGTGAACGGCCACATGTTGTCAGGAATGAGTCCAAAGAATCACTAAGCCTTTTGGGGCTTCCTGGTTTCGCACGCACGCTTCGCAACGAAAATTAGGGACGTTTTATTAAACAGTTTTTAAGTTTATTTTTTTATTAAACAGTGTGTTAGCCAATGTGGTGTACATTTGTGCGAGTTTCATCATGTTGTAACTTGTAACCGCCGCTTGGTTTGTTCCTGAAATGAACGAAGTTGTACATTGTAACCGTAAGAAGTTAGATTGCTGAATAATATATATCATCACCCAGAGGTATAATTGGTTTTTTTGGCTTCGCCGCCGCCACGTTCGAAAGATTCTTCGCGCCGAAAAAACTCTCAGTTGAGCCCATTCTGCGAGGCGGTAAATTTAATAAATTACCCAAATGGCGTTGTTATCCAAATCGACGAACATCTTTAAAGAGTGGAGGAGGGGGCAACTTCTACATTTCAGTATTTAAAGTGGTGAACACCTTCCTTCATCACGAACGACTTTTGAAAATCGACTAATCGGAAACTGTTAATCGGCGGCCATCTTTGGATTTTGAGATTTAGAGACTTGGAATTATAAAACTGATATGGAATACTTAAAAATCGACCCCAAAACTAGTGTGATGTTTAAAAAAAGCTATGTTGTAGTACCTCAACTATTTAAAAACGAATTTTCAGATGGGCGACAGCGGGCCCATTTAGGATTTTGGCCCACTACGACCTCCGCCCTCCTCGCCACTTTAGCGTGAGGCACCCATCGTCCTTTTTATTTTTATTTGACCTTCGAAGAGATATAAATTGATCTAGTAGTGGCTATACAATGTACCACCATAGCGACTATCCAACGAAGACTGACTACCACCATCCCTCTTTTCATTCAGTTTGTGATCACCGACTGTAGTCCTTTCCATAGCAAATCCCCCTACTATTTATTGCGAAATTATACATGTCACAATTGGTTACAATTGATTGTTCGTGTCGTATATGATAAATTGTTATCATGATTAGGATAGGTATTAGAGTATCGGGTAGAGTCTCTTCAGCTAATGCCGAAGTAGGTCCACACGCCTGCTTCTAGAGGCGCCCCAATATGGTAGCGAACATTTGTGTGCGCATAACATGTGTCGAAAAGAGCCCGGCCCGTGGCTAGCTGCCAGAAAAATTCCCATGACCTACTGTCTTTACAGATCCGTTCTACGGTACGGAGGATTATATAGTGTAATTCTGTATATAGAAATGCGACATTCGTGGCGAACTAGGTTAATACACCGAAATCATATTAGTTCAAAGAAGATCCGATTTTGATTATCCTCCTAGAATTATTATATACTTGAGGAAATGCCGCGATTTTATATGATCCAATTTGGTAATGGTTATTAATGGAACTATGGGCGTGTTTCTATCTGGTTAATGTATGGTATCTCATAGAGCCCAATACGTAAACGCCTGCGGCGAACCTCGATAAAAATATTGGAGTCGCAAAACGACAGATTATGAGTGGAAGAATTAAATCCACGTGAAAATGTCATACTGTGGTGGATAATATCACGCAGTCCATACACGAAGGCCTTTATAAAAATATAAGCAATCAAATTTTCAATGGATCGTATCGGTGTGGTATTCCTGCAGGAGTCGTATTGCACAAATATGTGTAGGCCCACGCAGCTCAACACTCAAACAGTGGTTGTTTCAAAACAGCAGTCATGGTATTCATGTTCATTGTCTCTGCTTAGAGCTGAATACCTTCACACTCACTATCCCGGGTTGTTAGTTGCTTTGGGCAATGTTACTTTCATCATAGGTATGGCTACTTATGGGGTTACCAAGTCCGAAGTTGAGTCACTTAAAAGTGTCCCTGCGGATGTGTCTATTGTATATAGAATATTGCGGTTTTTTTTCTTTTTTATCACCTCCCATCATGCAACACCTCGGTATTCCTTCTGATCGACCGGACTTCGGTGTTCGAATTGATCGCCTTAGAGTGCCGACGTAAATCGCCTGCCTCTGTTCTTCAGAACATTGGGTGAATTGTATGACGTTCTTTTTCAATCCTCGACGAAGGTCAGAGGTCATCTTAGGTAATCCAAAGGTCAAAGTCTGAAACCTTGTAAAACACGATAATCCATAATGTTTGGTCCAATCAAGTTGAAATTGGGTGTATGGCTTCCTTCATTGTGCGTGATAAACCCCTATTGTTTCCATCTTCATCAATGGATGAAGCTCATGATGATACTGAGGTCAGATGAGTGGCATCAATTTGGGGTCAGGTGATATATCAACACCAACAGCGAAGGCCGAAATTTGAAGACCCTGGCCAATTTGATACGTCTCACAATGCTTGGTCTGATTGTTGGATTTCAGTGTGTACTTTCTTATTAGGAGGTACAGGAACCCTATTGCTTATCAGATAGCGTCTTTTTTATGGGCATCCAGAAATTTTTCAGACATGTCATGTGTGCCCTAATTTAGCTAGTAGTACAAAATCTTGTTATTTGTCATAAGTGATGACTGGCCACAGTTGTCAGGAATGAGTCCAAAGAATCACAAAGCCTTTTATCTTCCTGGTTCGCACGCACTCTGCACTGACAAATTAGTGACAATTTTATTTAAACCTTTAAGTTTTATTTTTTATTAAAACATGGTGTTAGTCCACTGTGTTGTACATTTGTCGAGTTTCATCATGTTTGTAACATTGTAACCCAAACCGCCTTTCACGCCGCTTGGTGTTGTTCCTGAAATAAAGAGTTTGTACATTGTACCCGTAAAGAGATTGCTGAATAATATATCATCACCCAGAGGTATAATTGGTTTTGGCTTCGCCGGGCCGCCACGTTCGAAAGATTTTGCAGCCGAAAAAACTCTCAGTTGAGCCCATTCTGGAGAGGCGGTAATTTATAAATTACCCAAATGTGCGTTGTGTCATATCCAATCGACGAACATCTTAAAGAGTGGAGGAGGGCACTTCTACATTTCAGTATTAAATTTGGTGAACAAACCTTCCCTTCACTCACGAACGAAACTTGAAAATCGACTAATCGGAAACTGTTAATCGGCGGCCATCTTGGATTTGAGGATTTAAGAGACTTGGAAAGTATAAAACTGATATGGAATATTAAAAATTCGACACCCACCACCTAGTGATGTATTAAGCTATGGTGTAGCTGCAAACTATTTAAAAAAAAACAAAAAAACGAATTTTCGAAGATGGGCGAACAGCGTGGCCATTTAGGATTTGGCCACTCACGACTTTCGCTCACACTTTAGCGTGAGGCACCCTCGCCTATTTTTTATTTTTATTTGACCTTTCGAGGATATATAATTGTCTAGTAGTGGCTATACAATGTACCACCATAGCGACTATCCAACGAAGACTGAGCTACCTCTTTTCAAATTCAGTTTGTGATCACCGACTGTAGTCTTCCATATGCAAAGCACCCTACTAGTTATTGCGAAATATCATGTCCTCAGTCACAGTGCATGGTTACAATGATTTGTTCGTGTCGTATAGACTAAATTGTTATCTATTAGGATTAGGTATATAGAGTATCGGGTAGGTCCTCGTCAGCTAATGCAGAAGTAGGTTCCACACCCTGCCTTCTAGGCCGCCCCTATGTAGCGACCCTTTGTTGTGCGCAGAACTTTGTCGAAATAAGCCGGCCGTGGCTAGCTGCCAGAAAATTCCCAGGACTGAACTTCGGTTACAGATCGCCTACGGACAGATATTATATGTATTCTGTATATAGAATGCACATTCGTGGCGAACTAGGTTAATTTAAACGAAACATATTAGTTCAAAAGAAGATCCTCCGGATTTATTGAATTATCCTCCTAGAATTCTTATACGTGAGGAAGCCGCGATTTTATATGATCCAATTTGGTAAGGTTTAATTGGAACTAATGGCGTTTTCTATCCTGGTTAATTGGGAGTATCCGATCATAGAGACCAATACGATCGCCTGCGGCGAACTCCTCGATAAAATATTGAGCGCAAACGACAGATATCTGAGTGTAATGAATTAAACACTGAAATGTTCAATCACTGTGGTGGATCTATCACGCAGTCCACCACGAAGGCCTTATAAAATCATACGCATCAATTATTTCAATGGATCGTATGGTGTGGTATTCCTGCAGGAGTCGTATTGCACAAATATGTGTAGACCCCGCAGCTCAAACCCCAAACATGTTTAGTAAAACAGCAGGTCCAGGTATTCAATGTTCATGTCCTTCCTTAGAGCTGAATGACCTTCACACTCACATATCGGGTTGTTAGGTTGTCTTTGGCAATGTACTTTCAAATCATCAGAGGTAGGCTACTTATGGGACCAATGTTCGATAGTTGGAGTCACTTAGAAAGTGGTCTGCGTGCGGATGTGTCTATATGTATATCGAATAATTGCGGGGTTTTGTTTGCTTTAAATCTCACCTCCCATCGATGCAACACCTCGGTATTCATTCGGATCGAACCGACTTCGGTGTTCGTTGATCGCCTATAGTGGCAACGTACATCGCCTGCCTCTGTTCTTCAGAATTGGTGAATTTGTATGACTTCTTTTTTCAATCCTCGACTAAGGTCAGAGTCATCTAGTACCAAAGTCAAAGTCTGAAACCTTGTAACCACCTAATAAGCCATATGGTGGTCCAATCAAGTTGAAATTGGGTGTTATGCTTCCTTATTGGGAGTAGAGAACCCTATTGTTTCCAGCTTCATCAAATGGATGAAGCTATGAATGACTACTTGAGCATATGAGTGGCTCATTTTGGGGTCAGGTGGAGAGAATCAACAGCAGAGGCCGAAGTTGGAAGAGCCCTGCCAATTTTGATAACGTCCCCACAATCTGTGGTCTGATTGTTTGATTTCAGTGTGTACTCTTCCTTATTTAGGAGTACAGGAACCCTATTGCTTACAAGAGCGTCTTTTTATGGGAAATCCAGAAATTTTTTCAGACATGTCATGTGTGCCCAATAATTAGCTATAGTACTCTTGTTATTGTCATAAGTTAACTGGCCACAGTTGTCAGAAAGAGTCCAAAGAATCACTAACCTTTCGGCTTTCTGGTTTTCGCACGACTCTTGCTTGCACAGAAAACTGTAGTGACAGTTTTATTTACACAGTTTTAAGTTTTATTTTTTATTAAAACAGTGTGTTATCCCATGTGTTTACATTTTTCGAGTTTCAATCATGTTGTAACTTGTAACCGCCGCTTGGTTTGTTCCTGAAATAAACGAAGTTGTACATGTAACCGTAGAAGTTAGATTGCTGATAAATATATCATCATCACCCAGAGGTAAATAATGTTTTGGCTTTCGCCGCCGCCGCCACGTTCGAAAGATTTTCCCGCGCGAAAAACTCTCAGTTGAGCCCATTCTGAAGCGGTAAATTTTATAAATTACCCAATTGGCGTTGTTATCAAATCGACGAGCATCTTTTAAGGTGGAGGAGGGGGCACTTCTACATTTCCAGTATTAAATTTGGTGAACACCCATTCACTTAACACTCAACACGACGAACTTTGAAAATCGACTAATCGGAAACTGTTATACAGGCGGCCATCTTGGATTTAGATATTAAAGAGACTTGAATTATAAAACTGATATGGAATATTAAAATTCGACCCCCAAAACCTAGTACTGATGTTTTTAAGCTAGGTGTCCCGCACACTATTTAAAACGAAATTTTCAAGATGGCCGACAGCGGCATTTAGGATTTTGGCCACTGCACACTTCCGCCGACACTTTAGCTGTGACAACCCTCGCCTATTTTTTTATTTTTATTTGACTCTCGAGGAGATATAAATTGTGCCCTAGTAGTGGCTATACAATGTACCACCATAGCGACTATCCAACGAAGGACTGGAGCGTTACACACCCTCTTTTCAAATTCGTTTGTGATCAACCGACTGTAGTCTTTCCATAGCAAATCACCCTACTATTTATTGCGAAATTATACATGTCACAATTGGTTACAATTGATTGTTCGTGTCGTATATGAATACCTTGTTATCATGATTAGGATTAGGTATTAGAGTAAATCGGGTAGAGTCCTCGTCATCTAGCAGACGTAGGGGTCCACACGCCTCTTCGGCGCCCCAATATGGTAGCGAACATTTGTGTGTCGCAGAAAATGTGCGAAAAGAGCCGGCCCGTGGCTAGCTGCCAGAAATTCCCAGACTGACTTCGTTACAGATCCGGTCTACGGTACGAGATATATAGATGTATTCTGTATATAGACATGCGACAATTCGTGGCGAACTAGGTTAAGGAACGGGAAATCATATTAGTTCAAAGAAGATCCGATTTTGATTATCCTCCTAGAAATTATTATCCGTGACCAAACTGCCGCGATTTTATATGATCCATTTGGTCGAATGTTTAATTAATTGGACTATTCGGTTTTCTATCTGGTTAATGTATGGTATCTCATAGAGACCAATACGTAATCGCCTGCGGGAACTCTCTATAAAATCTTGGGACCGCAAATCGAGCAGAGTTATGAGTGTAATGAATTAAATCACGTGAAAATGTCATACTGTGGTGGATGAATATCACGCGTCCATACACGAAGGCCTTATAAAATCATAGCAATCAAATTATCTTTCATGGATCCGTATCGGGGTATTCGCTGCTGATCGGTAATTGCAACAAATATGTGGAGGCCCAACAGCAGCTCAACACTCAAGAAACATTGTGTAGTACAACAGCAGGTCAGGGTCAATTATTCAATGTTTCATTCCTGTCTAGAGCTGAATGACCTTCACACTCACATATCCCGGTTTGTTCGTTGCTTTGGCAATGTACTTTCATCAAGGTTAGGCTACTTCTGGGTGACCAATGTCGCTATATTTGGAGTCACTAAAAAGTGGTCTCTTGGCGATGTTCTATATGTATATAGATATTGCGGGGGTTTTTTTTCTGTTAGTAATATCACCTCCCATCATGCACACCTCGGTATTCCATCTGATTCGACCGGACTTCGTGTTCGATGATCTCTTAAGTTGCATAGTAAATCGCCTGCCTCTGTTCTGCAAATTTTGAAAAAATTGGTATGACGTTTCTTGTTTCAAATCCTCGACTCAGGTCAGCGTCATCTGAGGTAACCAAGGTCAAAGCTGGAAAACCTTGTCAACACATAGTCCATAATGGTTTGGTCTCCCAATCAAGTTGAAAATTGGGTGTAGGCTTCCTTATGGCTAGTAGAGAACCCTATTGTTTCCAGCTTCATCATCAATGGATGAAGCTCATGATACTACATGAGCAGATTAGTGGCATCATTTGGGGTCCATGTGAGAGATCAACAGCGAGAGGCCGAAGTTGGAAGAGCCCTGCCAATTTGATAACGTCCCCAAATCTTGTTCTGATGTTGGATTTCAGTGTGTAGCTTTCTATTAGGAGTACAGGACCACTAGTGCTTGATCAAGATAGCGTCTTTTTTTATGGGATGCAGAATTTTTCAGACATGTCTGTTGCCCATAATTAGCTAGTACATCTTGTTTATTTGTCTAAGTGCCTGGCCACAGGTTGTCCAGAATGAGTCAAAGAATCACTACCTTTTGGCTTCCTGGTTCGCACGCACTCGTGCACGGAAAAATTAAGTGACAGTTTTATTTCAACGTTTAAGTTTTATTTTATTACAACAGTGTGTTAGTCCAATTTTGTTGTACATTTGTGCGAGTTTCATCATGTTGTAACTTGTACCCGCCGCTTGGTTTGTTCCTGAAATAAACGAAGTTTACATTGTAACCTAGAATTAATATGCCTGAATAAATATATCATCACCCAATGTATAATGGTTTTGGTGGCTTCGCCGCCCGCCACGTTCGAAAGATTTTCCGCGCCGAAAAAACTTTACAGCACTTCCCGATTTCAATTGTTCCGGAACTTTTTACAACCCCTCATCGTTATAGTAGAATGCGGATGGGTTTGAAAATTCGCCCGAGCAATGTGTGGCGGTCATCTTGATTTCTTACGAATTTTTATCGCAGCTATACGCGTTTTCAGAACGTGGCGGATCGTTTTGTGATCAACTTTAGTGTCCGCCCCCGGGACCCCCGCCTGGCGTTAATTTTTGTTTCATCACAAAAAAAAAAAAAAAAACAAAAACTGCTTCACGCTGTTCGACAATGCGATCATTTTAAAAAACCAACTTTTTATTTTTTGGCCCCCATTGTTTTGCAAACATTTTTCTTCAAACCAACTTCAGCCGGTTCATGGGGAATAACTATTTTTTTTTGGGGGGGCATGGATACCATTCTGATACAATGAGTTTAGATAGGTTTGTTGACTGATGCTCAATTGTGGGACTAGGGATAATACACGATACGTTGGCGGTTCCCCTTCGGACGATTCTAGTTCTACTTGTCGAGTAATGTCGAAAAAGACAGTGAAATTGAGACAAGTGTTTTACTACGCTCTTCTCTTCGAAATCTTCACCGTAACATTAAAATTCGCCTGACTCGAAATGCGGTACAACGAGCGGCCGACGGTCAACCATGCTCGAAAAAACATCAATAAAAACGGGGAAGTCCTGGTTTGGGTACTTGGGTCACGGCAACGGTGTGCCGTAGTTGTGATAAACGCAACCCCATTCAGTGGAAAATTATTTCGTGTTTTCAAGTCTGAATGTCTTTGAAATTCGAACACATGCAATTTCGACGATCATCCACAAGTCCACAACCAACATTCGAGGGCAAAGTTGTTTTCTATAGTTTAGAGTGCATACCATCTTACAATGCATTGCATAGTTCTGAATACCACCAATTGTACTCTCTATCTGCTAATTAGTGACATCCAATATGAGAAGAAATCAAAACAACATATATCTCTTAGATTTTTTTTCAACCCCCAAAATAACTGACAAACAGGACTGACATGGAACAATAGAATATTGATGACGTGGCAAGGTGGAAGGTGATAACGAACATCATGCGCAAACAATCATGCGTTGTCATAAATAGTATCGCTCAATTTACCTTATGATGTTTCAGCCCTGCTGTCCTCGCCCTTTAGTAGTTTACCTAAAATGGCAAGCTTGGGCAGCCATGGCCAAATTTTAACAACCCCAACCACACGGAATTTGGATGTGGCACTGATGAATGATGATTATAATTATAGTATTCAGATGGTTACATATACATAGGATGACTGAAAATAGAGGGAATGGGATTCTCCAAACCAACACCAAAACGTCACTTTCTGAAATGCTGAATTTGGACGTTTTGAAGTATGCCACAATTGAATTCTGGTAAATGTCATTGACCCAGATGTAGAAAAGATATCAATTTCGGTTTGTTTGCTAATCGAATAGCATGTCGAGTGGGTTTCAAATGGTATTAGCCATAGGTTTCAGTGAGGAAATCCACAATCCATCTAATTTGCCTAAATTCTCGGGCTTTTGGCTTTCACCTTCTTGTTTGCCCCTGTTGAGATATCATTGCACCCTTACATGGTCCTATCTAGTATGTTTTCTATGCTGATTACGATCGATCAGATCTACCTTGTCGTTTGATCCCGGATATACTGACTGCCTTCCTCTGACCGAATAGAACAAATGTGTTAGGGGACATAAGAAATTGGATGATGACCAACTAATTGAGCTGCTCAATTGAAAGTAAAAACGAGCTGAATACTTCCACCTCACGTCTGTCCAATCTCCAACGGATTCTTCATATCCATTCCGGTAACGACAGATATCATCACCCCCTTCAGACGAAACTCCGATCTGGGTATCATCCTGGACAGTCACTCACTAATGTTCCCATCACGTCAAATAGTATATGTTCGGATTCCCTTTTGTTCTCTACAGAATTGGTAAAATCATACCTCTATGATAAGCGCATACACCGAATTACTGTCCAACCCGACTGAATGGAACAGCCTTCTCTTCGGTTTTTTCCTGACTCGGACATATCGAACCTCC
The DNA here is from genome assembly GCA_026419785.1 of Sclerodactyla briareus. Classification (NCBI taxonomy): domain Eukaryota; kingdom Metazoa; phylum Echinodermata; class Holothuroidea; order Dendrochirotida; family Sclerodactylidae; genus Sclerodactyla; species Sclerodactyla briareus. The sequence continues at coordinate 171,390 of JAODTK010001444.1, read as the reverse complement.
AACGTTACAAAACTCTGCCGCCCGCTCAGTCATCAGCGTGGAGATCATGTTCACAAGGGGCGTAGCTAGAGGGAAGGCTCCGAGGCGATTGGGGCGCCCCCCCCCCTCCAAAAAAAAAATGAGAGGGAAATCTTTTAAAAATGAGAAAGTGGGGAAGGGGAGAGAAAGAAGATGGGGGAAGGAGAGAAAACAAGACCGGACATGATTATGCAAGGGGCGGCGATTGGGCGTAATTTGAGCCAAGCGTCTGTTTTTTTTTTTTTTTTTTTGTAGGGCGGTGAGTGGGGTGAATAGTCGAAATTGTCTCAACCCCCCCCTCACCCCCCATATAGGCCTACTGGCATCCAGTGGTTTTGCATAGAACAATGAGAATCCCGTCATATCCCTAGTGAGGTTTGATTCGTGCACTGGGAATTGTCCGGTGGGAATTGTCCGGAGAAACCCACAGATGTATATCCCTAGTTTAACATCAAAGTCGAAACATACTTGAACCCACGTACAGGATCGCCTTCATCACCTAACATGCTAGAACGTCACCGTCATCACACAATTTGATGACTATCTGCTGAGTAATCTAAGGGGAGGGGTATTCTCCCGAAATTTTTGCTTTCCCACATGTCCTTTATTATGCGATTTGCTGCTCATATCTTGTATTTTTTTCCCCCATTCGAATGAGGGCAATTAAGATTTAGTAAGTCTCATATAAATCTCAATTTTCAGAGGACCAGCTGACGTCCTCTTCCGCCCCCCCCCCCCCGGAATTCTCCAACTTTACTTTTAGAAAATTTTGCATTTCAGGTGTCTTCAGATGCAATCCTGATGCATAATTGCATCGCCTTGTTTCCGTTTACCTGGTGAAGGTTCGCTTCGCCGCTGACAATTCGTGTGATATATCCGGTCCCCGCACCCTTCGGGGCCTCGTATAGGTAGGGTCCTTTGCGGCAAGTGAATGAGTAAAAAAAAAACAAAAAAAAAAAAAACACATAACACTCAAAAAGGTGCGGGTCGTCCTCCCCCCTCGTCCCTCCCCCACCCTTTGGCCGCATTTTGAGCACTCCTTCAAACCTCATTTTTTCGTTTTAAAAAATAATTCACATTTTCACATGTCCTTAGAGCGATTCACTGCCTCTGAATCGTGTAATGTTTTGCGGGTCAAAATGTGCTGAGCACAAATGCATAGTACCCCTTCGTTGGAATCTGGTCGAATCTCACTTTTCAAGGGGCCGTCAAGATCCTCCAGTTAGTCCATTCAAGATGCCCAGGATATAAATTTTCTTTGTATATTTTAGTCGCCATGCAGAATTACAAATTCACTAGCAAATTAAAAAATAATTGAATCTCACATACTTTCAACAATACAGCAGCATCTTATAGGGTCAATACTCAGATTTTTACAAGTCTATTCCAGCGTTGGTTAATGGCTGTACAGGAATTAATCCTACTCTAATCCCAATCATGACAATACACTTTGACAAACTGTTCTATACAATACCGACAGCCCATCACTGCGGGTCGTTTGTAAATCTCGTGTTAATTGACGCTAGAGTATTGTCATTGTTTTGCTAGTTTATTTGAAGACACAACTTTTTCTCCTGCAACGCTTATCATCTCTCCGCTTGAAAAACTATTTTAATAATAAAATCCCGGTTCCTCCTTTATTGTCTTGAATCGTGCTTGAACATATTTCCCACTCACCATTAATTGTAAGTGAATATTGGGCCCTATCTGGGACCAGGCCGGTCGTATGCCTCGAGTCTGGGCTACTCACTATCCACGCGGTTCTAAGAGTCCCATTTTTTTTTGGGGGGGGGGGGCGTTTTGTCGGAGGGGGGGGGGATAACAGGAGCGATTAAACATAATTAGTAGAGGTGGAAATAAAGTGATATTACCTGAATTAATCCGGAACGGTCGAACGTCGAAAAGGGTCTCCTACAGGTCCTATGGATATTTCTTAACGAAAAATCTAGGGGATGTCCCTAATGTGAAGTTTGTCGCCTATGCGAACTAGGATGACCTCATTTGCCTCTTGACATTTTGGACCTTGTGGACTTCTTGCGACGACTGAATTCGTCTCGCATAGACGAACAAAAAAGGCAATTATACTCCCCTTCTAGGATGCCCTTTTTTTTTTGTTTATAGCTAACTAAGTTATTGACGTTTTAGCGAACAGTAATGAAAGGTCATGTCCTCTAAAAGGCTTCTGACTTAGATCAGAAGATCCGGTTGACTTGCCATCATGTCCTGTAATGTTTTTGAATAGTTGTCGAATCTAACTCACTGACCCTTGCAAGCAAGGTAGAATGTCAAGGGCGAATTTTCCAGAGAAAAAAAGTGCACCATTTGAGAGAAAAATGTGACGTGGAATTAGCCGTGTTTTAGGACTCGAGGCCGGCCCCTCGGCTCGGACCGGCCTCGAGGCCGGCCTTAGTTTTTGGCGGCCTCGCCTCGGCCTCGGAGGCTGCGGGGCCTCGGCCTTATCGGCCTCGGCTCGTGCTTCCCGAGGCCGGGTCAGGCCGACATATTTTTTGGGCTATTAAAAACAAATTCTATGTCACCGAAGATACTTTTGTTTTGAATTACCCGCGACTAACATAGCATACTCGTATCACCCAAAAGACTGCCAATAATGTAGGCTCTAGCTGCACTCGGCCCCCGTATATGGAAAGCCATGCTGGACAGAAATACCATTTTTAATGCTACCATATATTCCATTTTATGGTAGCATATATTCCTTTATGTAGCAGCATATATTCACAGCCACTGGGAAGCAAGGAATATATGGTATCATTAAATCGAATTATGGGCATTAAATCGAATTTATGGTAGCATTAAATCGAATATAATGCTACCAGATTCGAATTTATGCTATCATATATTCGAATGTATGGTACTTAATCGAATATATGCTACCATATATTCGAAATTATGGTAGCATTAAATCGATGATATCCTACATAATATTTCGAATATATATGCTACCATATAATTCGAATTTATGGTAGCAATTAAATCGAATATATGCTACGCATATATATTCGATTATGGTACCATATATTTCTATTAATGCTACCATATATTTCCTGCCTTCCTTGGCTGTGGTAGATAAGTCTATTCTGTGTAAAAAAAATATGGCTAACGAGGATTGCGCGCGCATATGAAATTGTTAAGCCTGCTGTATCCCATAATATGATGTCTCGTACGCTCGTATAATAGAGTGCCGCGCTGAGTCCGAAACGTGTACGTACTAACGTACCTTCATAACGCCATATGCTACTGCTGCTGTTCAAGATGACGGTGATAATCTCCCATAGTCCTCCTTCCATTTTACCGGCCACGGAACGATTAAATGATGTTCTGGATTATGTGAGAGGGAGAAACAGCTTTGTCGACGCCCTCCGACAGGTATAATATCGGCTACATATCGAGAGCAGAGAGCAAATACCAACTTGTGCGGAAAAAAATTTGTCTACGGTTGGCGGTAAGCAAATGACAATAGTGATTGGTTAATATTTTCTCCAGGAAGTTGACATTGGCCGACTATATGGTAGCATTAAATCGAATTATGGTACATTTAAAAAACAAAATCGATTATATGGTAGCATATTGCGATCATGGTACCATAAATTCCCGGAAATTTTTTTTTATGGTAGCATTTTTAATTTAATTGTAAGCATATATTTACAGCCAATAGACGTCAGAATTATGGTAGCATATATCGATTTAATGCACATAAATTTCGAATAATGGTAGCATCTATTCGAATATTGGTAGCCTATATTCGAATATATGGTAGCATATATTCGAATATATGGTCTCATATATCGATATATGGTAGCATATATTCGATTTGATGCTACCATACATTCCGATTTAATGCTACATATTTCCTGCCTTCCATTGGATGTGAATATATGCTACCTATAAGTGGAATATATCTACCATAAATGGAAATATATTGGTAGGCATTAACAATGGTATTTCCTGTCCAGCACGGCTTTCCATAGCCGTTTCGCCATTTAATCCCCAGTTGCAGTGCTAGAGTGCCGTATGCCTAGCGAGCTAGCTGTCCATATAGCAACTTACACTGTGAATGACTTGCACTGCACATTGCAACATACGCATATGTACTAACTTAATGTGTGTCAATCATTGAATCCTGCACCGGCGCGGTCACATGTGAACACTCACTACTCCGTGGGGGGCACATGCCTGGAAGGCTAGACCTACAATCCCGCCAAAAGTAGTTGGAAACAAACTGCACGTGCCGCAAAGCCCTGGCGCTCCCGATTGCAGGTTTGAATGCATGTTATTAGTGTCATTCCATCCCAAGACACTTTCCCCAACATTGAAACTGGGGGGTGGGGGAGTCGGTTGATGGCCCTCCTACCAAATTGACCGGCCGCAAAGCTCCAAATACGGTATTTCAGGAGTTGTTCCAACAATTTTTGCGGGAATTGTAGGTTTTGTAGGTAATGCAATTGATGATGAAGAAGATTATCGAAACCCTGAATGTCGTAGTAGCAGTTTCGAGGTGAAAGAATGTGGTTCTTCTGCAATTTTGGGGGGGGGAAAAACTTGTGACTTTTTATTTTATTATTTAATATACAATTATATTTTGCGGGGACTCTGCACAGTCCTATGCCTAAGGTTACTGCTCCAGCAATCTTGAATTGCAATTTTGTTATATAAATTTTTTTATTTAAACACTATTTAGTATATCTGTCAAATTAGCCTAACTTACACTGTAAGTCTGTAGCCGTGTCTGTAGTCTGTACATCATAAAATCACACAAAATTATGTTTGTATAACTATGCGCCATGACAGTTGTTTGTTTGCGTGTGTGTGTATGGGTGTGTGTTTGCGTGCCCGCCTGGCTTGGTCAACATGATCTCGACCCCCCTTTGTGGATCAAGTTCATACATGGTATGTGGGTCCCCCATAATGGAGTACAGGATCCTTATTAGTTTCGGGGTCAAGGTCAAAGGTTATCCGAGGTCAACAAACTTCAAGGCAGTCAAGGAATCACTAAGCCTCTTGGCTTTTTGGTTTTTGTTTTGGTCGTAGGTTGTGCTACTGCTATGTATTGCTTAGTAACTTAACCATGGGTCTAGCAATACTAAATAATCTGAGTGTGATAGTGCAGGTAACTGATAAGGCCATTGAAACATTAATACTGTGCACCGTTTTCCCCTACACTGGTTAAACAACCCCTCAACGAGAACCCTGTGGTGGCAAAAGCCTAGGTAAATAATGTATATCTGCAATTTGATGTGGTGGTAAATTTTGCTGAGAAGTATAACCTTTATAGCAATCTCACAAGCATTAACATTTTTACAACTTCATTCATATTTTTTCATTCTGAGCACTAACTACAAGATATAAAAAGTGTTGCATATCAAATTGTTTTGCCATTCTCATTTTTGAGACCTTAACCTTTTTGTCTCATATATTAGCATAATGACTATATAGCTGTGCCATGGGAAGCCACACACCATTACTTTATGTTATAAACACTGTAATTTAAATTGCATGCTATAATATTATTGCCGGCCTCGGCCCTCGGAAGGTGCTGGCCTCGGCCTGGAGGGGTGCGGCCTCGCCTTGGCCTCGCCGCAGTGCTCGACTACAACCTGATTAAACGTTTATATCTGATAAGCACTAATGAGATTTGTGTTTTAAACCAATCCCCAGCACTTTCTAGCCTCCCTATCTCGAGTGAACGCAATATTGGGGGCATGTCCTAATGTTATAGTATACGTACACATTGTTCCCAGAACTAAAGAACCCCTCAAGTTTGCGCAGCACCACCTCCACGATTTTTCTTGAATTTTCTGAAGGTTGACAGTCCCTTGAACACTGGCCTACAGCCAGACATTTTAAACACCATGAATATTGTCAAACTCTTCTGAGGTCATTTGGGGTCATTTCATTTCCACTGTGTTAAAATGTTCACACATCAGTCCAAACCTATGCTATGGAAATTACAGGCATAAAATAAGATCTCCGCGCCCGCCCAACCCCCCCCCCCCCCAAAAAAAAAAAAAAAAAAAAAAAAAGCCCTACGCAGTGTTGCGTTCTAATTCCATCAACTCCCCCACACTCGATCGAACTCGTTCATCTGTAAGTTGGTATCTCGCACCTTACCGGGGACGCACCTCGGACTAACTTTAACTTTAGTCTACGCACGGGCTCCAGAAATCTTTCATCTTTCAGTCGAAAGAGGGGATCACAGCTTTCCAGGAAATCATAATGCTGTATTTCTAACTTTGTGGGTTTGCATGGGCTTTCTAGAGAATAATCAATCCAATCCCCAACGCGGGTGGGCAAGTAACTTAGTCTAACGATAGCTTTCGTGCTTGGGTTAACGTGGGGCCATTGCACGTGGCAACTGCAAGTAGCCTAATCTAGGCCTAAGTTAGAACTAGTTAGGCTACAGTTACACCACCACAGTAGCCACGCCCTAGTCTAAGAAACGTGGAAACAGTTCGACTTTTTTAGTAACTTCATTTGGTACCTACTTCTTAGACCTAGCCTAGGCCTAGCCCCGGTAGTCTAGTAATAGTATCAGTAGTCGTGGGTTAGGGCTTAGGCCTAGGCATGATTGCATAATGATAGTTGATACCCTCTGTGTACCTGGCTGTAGTATCGTCAACTACCCTCAATTTGCGTACCTGTCCTATCCCTAGCCACACTAAATTCGTAGGGCTAAGCTGGTAGCCTAACTTCGAAAATCGCAATTGTTTCAGTCTTCGTGACTTTCCATCGTCTTCATTTAGTCAAATCGGCAATTTTTCAGTAGAAAATTGAGTATCTTCTTGTACCTGTTTATATTACTTCCAGAGAAAAAAGTCTGAATTTAGTGGCAGGTCCATTCAGTTCCAAATGCTCAATGAGGAGTGTTTCAAATAAAATTACTGATTTGGTTATTCTTCCCATAGTTTTCTGAATTTTCACCGGATGTTGGCCCATTTAGGTATCATTGAAGAGCGTGAGGAGGTGATTCCAATGGTTGTGATTATTATTAGGTTGGAGTCCATACAAAGGAAATTTATTGCAGTCAGAGTGGCTAGGGCGCAATGAGGATGGGACCATGCTATGCACCTCGATCTGTACCTTCATTGTGTTTGGATATTAATGGGGTTGAAACGTAGTGGGGTAAATTGGGGTTTGGGGTGAAGTGACCTGCTCCCGTATGAGTATGAGATTGGTGTTTGCAACAGTAATCTGGGACACCGACTGTCAGTGTTGGGGATTTAGCCTAGGCTACTAGGTTCGGGGTGGGGTTAGGTCAATTCCTTACATCCATTAACACACCCTGGCCCAGGCGATGTTCAGTTTCCAAAGCCCATGTGTTCGACTATAACTATCCAATGCCTAAACATGCTAAGTCAGAGCGGCATTCATTGATTCGAAGACCTGGGCTATGTCGTGTCTATGCTGTCAAGTTTGTGGCTCCTGGCTTGAGTTGGACCAACTTTTGCAGATTGTAAGCCACCACTCTGCAGGAAACCCAAATCCCAGAGTTTCTGAGACCAAGGAATTGAACTTGCATCCTCCAATGCTAGGTTATGGACTGACACCTCGTTCATTGCGCCATGATGACTTCTTTAATAACTTGTCTCAGGTCTAGAGTTCCAGGTTATTTCAGCGGTCCAACTAACACTGCCCAGACTGTTTATTTACATGCCCGAAACAAAGTTTTTGAATGACTCCGAACACTTCATCTTCATCGAATGACTCCCAATGGATGGAAGATAGTTGGTTACGTCTGCAAGATGGACCATTATTGGTTCAGCAACCCGAGTTAGCTGCCATCTTCGAAGAGCCTTCTCGGTACCTAATCCAGCAATTCTATCAGGGAGTGTGTTCCATTTGAAAATGGTCTTGAAGAAAAAGTCCCCTGACAGCATTGACCTGGGAGCTATATTTTTGAAGGACCTAGTAATCGCTAGTGGAGGAATAAAGACATTTGGTGTGGGGACAGCTAATCCTGATGGAGGATTTTTTAGGGCAGGTGACAAGGATCGGCTAAGCCTATATGCTCAAGTGATCCCAATTCAGAAAGAGACAAGTCAGTTGTACGGTCAGAGTGCATTGGTCTCGACCTGTGACAAACCTACCGGCTCTGGATTGAATATTTCCAGTTTCCTTTTATAGTGTACGCGTGGACTAAACTTGCGTGAACTACTGAACTTCGTAGGGTCCAATCATCATGTACTGATGTAGGCCAATCTATTGATGGATTGTTTTATTTGTGCGCTGAACTGGTGGCCAGACTGGCAGTGGTGTTTTTAATGGATCATTGAATGCTGTTAACCAGAGATAATGTGCAGAAGCTTTCACAACTGAACAAAACTGCTGTGATTTGGAAAAGCAATCGAGACATGGACTATTAACAATTTTTGAGACTTTGTTAACACATGCGGGGCAACAGTAATAAATGCCTCCATTCGTTATTTAACTACGCATATTTTACGGACATATGCGACATCAGGGAATGAGCAGGCTGTAAAAGCCTGCAACTCCTATCCTTTAGAACATTGCCCCAGCTTGCATGAATGACGCAGTACCTGCTGGTACCTTGTGGGCATTAGTAAATGCCATTGAAAATTATCATTTTTGTTTTCTATTGATTCACATAAAATACAATTTTGCCTGGGAAGAACCATTTCACTATGGGCCAGAAAAATGGGTGAACAGTTGGATAGATTTATGCCCTTTCAGCGACAGTCATAGCTATAGGAGGGAAGCAGAAGGTATGGCCAGGGATGGTATTTACCCATGTACTGTACCCACTCAAGAGTGTAAATTGTAGCCAAAGTTTGCAAGCAGTCGTTCGGAGAGAGGGAGTCAGGGGAAAAACTGGGCCAGGAAGGAGGCTGCAGGTGCGTCGCAGCGGGGCGGGCTAATGGGCCGCCCCCATTTTTTAGCATGCCATACACGAAAAATATTAAGGAAAATAGAAGAGGCGCATGTGAGCAGCGGCAGTTTGATTTGTCGCATGAGTAAAAAAAAATGGAACGTGGAAATAAAAATGGTACAAAAATTCGAAAAACAGTGGGCTACTTGAATGGCAATGTTCGGTTTGACTACTTCCTCGAAGATTCCTGGATGCGCCCCCCTGTATGTTGAATAGGACAAAGACTCAAATCACCGAATTTGATGCCGAATACCTGGATTTCACCACCACACCGGGTTTTTTTTCCGCGCTTCGCGCGAGTCCTCTCTGTTTCGCATCAACTACAAGCATGTCCAGATTGGGGAACTGGGCTGGTCTCAAACCCGTCTCATAAGTATACAACGTGAACAAGGCTTCCTGTTAAACTAATTTCAACATCGTGACGGCGAAAGGGGCCTGTTCTTCTTATACTGCGATTACATATGTGCAGCATCATACGCCGAAATGGTGATACCCAGGACGGAACAGGCCTTTTCGGCGGACCAGAATTGTGGAGAAATCATGGAACCTTTTTTTTCCTCGGGATGAAAATTTCCCGGATCTAATAAACCGATATGGAACCGCCTCAAATGACTCAGGAAGTGCCATTTCCTGTATTAAGGGGTTTTCCAGGCTGAAAAATCACTGATAGTGCGCTTCGCTCAGATAGTCCGTCGCAGCCCTTCATGAATGATTACACCAAAAAACCCCCCCTCTGTTTGACCCCCATCGTGGCTTCTGACTATTTTTTTGCCCACTACACCCAGGCAATTTTTAGACTTTAGCGCACCTGGTGAATCTGCCCCTCCCTTCAGTGCTGGTCTAGACCCCCTCCTTGCTGTAGTCTATACACGTGTCTCGGTAATGATAGGCTTAACGTCTTGGGCGCTGCCTACAATTCTTTTGATCTATTGTCATAAAAAAGACTTCAATATTTCTTTTTTCTTGGAACCAAGCTCAAAAAAAGAAAAATGATCGCCGATTTGACGAAAGGGGAAAGAGGCAAGGACTAGAAGGCCCGGAAGCTTGGGAGTTGAAAGCGCTACCGCCTTCCAGAATACGTTTTGACAAAGTGTTAGGCGTATAGCGCGTGCAAATTTGACCAAGGAAACGGATCGTGATATGCTATAAGCCCCCGTAACCACCACCCAGCATGGTCTTCCTTCTGCGTGGTCCCTGGTTTGTGTGTGGCCTATTTTGCACCAGATTGCATAAACGACGACCTGAAAGTGCCAAAATTTCCCTGAATCATGCGGTGAAGCGCAAATCTTCCCGAGGCGTACTGTTTTTTGGGGTGTGCTATATTGCACTCACTCACTTGCATATTTTTGAGGACACCCCCCAGGAGAGCAAAATCTATGTGTGCTTTCAAAAGACTATTTTGCCCAGGAGAGCATTTTTAGCTTTGTACCTTGGGGAGAGCAATTCAGTGCTCTCCGTATTATTTGGAAATCTCAAGCCCTGGTTGGCAGCATGACCCCACAACTAATGTGGTTGCTACAACTTAATGCTAACACCTGGAATCAGCATCTGCAAAACTCCAGAGTTACATGTGACTACAGTACACCAAATGTTAATCAAAGCATGCAGAGAGTGTCAACGCTTGAGAATCTGAGCACAGAAATGTCAAAACACAGCACGCGGAGTACACCGCCAATAATGATCTCCAACTGTATTTGTGTAAAGGTCCTGACCGAAGAAATAGGATCAACCCATCGGGATGATTTCTGTAAACAAATGGTAGGGAAAATCATTCTTCAGAACATGTATGTCATCCAAAGGTGCAAAACAATTCGTAATGCTTAACTGATTCACCTTTTCTTTCACGCACACCCTATCCCTGCTCATTTTGGTCCCTCGCGGATGTTGGGCATATCACCGAAGAAGAAGAAGATGGCACTAGGTGTTAGAATGAAGAGCAAAGATCTGAAATGGAGGTTGAACGTTATACATTACTAACCCATTTCCAACTGACATAGTCACCACTGTCAATACTGATCCCCAGATCATGGGTTCCTAGAAACTCGACAATGCAGAATGGCAGCTAAGTTGAATCTCAGGGACCTGCAGAATAACCAGTCACATTTACAGTATTGTATACCATGTCAACACTGGAACCGGGAGAATCAGGTCAGTTGGAACATTTTCTTGTGAAAATCTCTAGTTTGCTCACAAAAAAAACAGCAGCGAATCAGGAACACTGCCTATATCCCAGTATGGAGACTACTTTGGAGTGTCATGAATAATGGCCCTAACATGGTCACAGGTTAGGTTAGTTGAGATGGCTTCTGGCTGTTAGGTCAAAAATAGAAACTTCTGCATAATGCATATACCCTGGTCATGCCAATCATATGTATCAATTTTTTATTCACTCTTGGCCCATTGATAATGAATACGAATAAATGTTCGCTACCTCACCCCTGCAGCTTTACAATTAGGCAACATTGTTAACCATCAGACTATTGTAATAACTAACCCCGCAGTGATTTTTCCACTCAACCCTGAGTGCCCATTTTGGCCTTTGGTGTGCTTACTACACAACTTCTTTCACCCTCATTTGAAGCTAAGTATATACTAAGCTGTTGAAATACCCAGTAAACCAGAAATTTTGTTCTCCCTCCCTGATAATCAAACAACATGTTTATTCCGTGGATATACCTCAATACTATCAGGCCTGGTTACCACCCTGGTCCACCAATGAACTGTGACGTAAGTGGTTATGCCCACACAAATGGTGTGGTTGACATCTGAGAATGGCGCACAGGATGCTTACTGTATATAGAAACTAACAGTAGTCAGTAATATATACTGACCCCATGGATTAGCACGTAGTCCCCCTGCCTGTATAGAGGCTTCTGCATATTGCATTGGGCCCCCCCAAACTGTAGCTGAACTGAGCACACAGAGGGAAGCACCATTACACACTGTGTCCTGTTCACGAGTGACCACCTACAACACCAAGATGCAGCCTAACTTTTCTGACCTTTGCCCAACGAAAACTTCCCCAGTTGAAAGTAAAACACAGATGTCACATGCAATGGTGCCCTGTAGTGCTGTCATACCAATGGAAAACCAGGACTACCAACACACCAGGCTCGATTTTAATATTTTAGCGGTCGTCGAAAAAAAAAATCGGTCGAGACACTAAATCTTAAGCGACACCCAGTTTTTGGACATGATTGTTTCCGCTGGACTACCACACTTTTTTTGTTTACAATTTAGCCTACAAGGAAACTTTTGTTCTCACATCGTTTGTAAAACATAATATAAATGCAGATTTTTCAATTTATTTTCGAAATTTTTTGGTTTTTTTTTTTTTTTTTTCCCCCCCCCCCCACACAAACCCAAATACCCACCTGAAACTCCTGACACGAATCACGGGCCCCGGCACTCAATTTTACGCAACAAGTCATGATTAGGCAATTACGAGTTAATCAACACATGAAATAGTAATTTGCACTCTTTATTCAATTCAACCAATCACGATCTCGGTACTTCCGGTCCATATATGCATCCTCATATTTTGTGTGTCAGACACGTAACACTATGCAGACATGAAGGAAAAACCGTATTTTTTCACCCAAACTCGATAAACGTTATATATTGACATTGATTTTGTAGCACGGTGTATGTAACACTTCTATGTTAACATGTGGAATGGGACCAAATTCACTGTGAATACGTTAAAACTGCAAATCTGACAACTTTGAAAATCGCAAATAAGAAACCGGCCCTGTAGATGTTTGATACAACACATTTCACAAAAATTGAATCATTGTTCTTGCACGGTGTCTTCAAATAATCACTTTTCTGCTCTAGGCTAAGTGTGGTCCCCTGTACAAATCATAGCAAGTTCAGTAGCTCCGCCACTGCTGGAAAATAGTGAGAGCCGTTGAAAATTTATCTTTTTTTTTTTCTTATTTATCCACACAAATACAATTTTGCCTGGACAGAACATTCCTATGGGCCAGAAAAATGTCGCTGTTGAAGGATTTGCCCCTTTCGGCAACAGTCAGGTAGCTATGGGATGGAGCAGGATGTTATGGCATGGGTGCATTAAGCCCCAGGTACCCCTTCCACTGCCTAAATCGCAGTGTAACTTATGTATCAATAGTTTTGCAATGTCTGTCGATTGGAGAGAGGAGCCCGTGATTACGACTTGGGCCAGAGGGGGGCTGTAACCCCTTAGGGAACACATCCTATTGGTTAAAACCTGGCAATGTGGCAATGTTCGGTGGTCATGCAGTGGTCTCAAAAAACTGCTGGTTCTTTTTTTCTAAAAACCCCCCCCCTGATTTAAAATCCCCCTTTTGATGAAAATTGTGAGTGGGCTATTATCTCTTTTGAACAATGGGCGTTATTGCTCCTCAATTAAGGAGCAAGAAGAAAAAAGCAGGGACTGAAAGCAGCCAATATGAAGAGCACAGCAATGCAAATTGCAAGAGTGTGGCTATCAAACCTGGCCTATAACCATGGCTAGGTAATGACAAGGAAAGCGAATTAATGTTCTGTAAATTTGGAAATCATGGGCATCTGAATATGGTTTGTGGTAGGGTTGTAGGTCCCTCCCATTGAGAGCCTCCAGATAACATGTGGTAAGCCTGGCCACATTAAAAAAAAAGCAGCAGAAACAGAGAGAGCCGCTCAATCTTGAACCTGGTAACTTGCCCGACAACCATTATTTCTCCTCGGTACAACCAAAATGCAACACTGGTTTTCCGACAGGAGCAACCCGCTCTAAAACTCTCGGCCTGAACACATCATCCCACGTGTGAGAGCATGCCCTGGGCTTTGGTTGGGGGCGGTGTTCTTTATTAGTAATTGCAATACTGATGGTCTGGGTACCTTCCAAGTTGTATTTCCCCCATTGTGGTAATTGTGATGGCCTCCCTATACTATTCTGTAAATTTAGTACCACTATAGGCCCCTTTCCCTTGTTCAGCCTGATATTTTAAAAGATGTACAGCAATGATAACAATTGTTATTGTGTAAAACCAGCTCTTCGGCCTGGAGAGGTCATGGATCAGTGAGTTAAACCTGCCTGCCTGGATTACTGACTTTCTACAAGAAAGTTACTGTAATTTTTCATCATAGATTGTTTCCATGACTAAGTTTTTTCAATAGAACCTGTAATCAAGCCTCTTGGGTGTTATGACAGGTCAACCATTCATACATACACCCTCATGACCTATGTATGTATATGGTGTTATGACCAGTTAAGTTCAGTACTACCCACTCTTTAATTGGTCGACCACAAAACTTCCTCAAGTTACATTCCATTATCAGCATAGTTCGATTTGCATCGTGACGGGATGTCATTCAGGTACCTATTCGCCACTGTCCTAAAGTAGTTATAGTCTCCCATGCTTAATAGGCCTAGATCGATGTTTGTCAAATACTCCAGATATAATACCCTATAGGCCTTTTCAACGTTCTATCTGGGTATCATCAGAGAATTAGGCCCTACATTCACCAGACATTCCTTTGTCTCACGTTAAATGAACTATGTTTGTAGTCGAGGCCACTGCATCTGAGGGCGAAGCAAGCCCAAGACCACAACGCTCGATGCTGCAGACCCCAGCAATAATACTTATACATAAAAGTACCATGGTTATTATAATTATTCTTGTTTTTTCTAAAATGTTTTCCCCATGGCTATTGGCTGAACAAGTTTTTGAGCTCCAAAAAATCAAGGATTGAACAAACACAAGTTTAATATCAAAGCAAATTTTAGTCTGGATATTGGCTCTCACATACAGACCGCCACCCCCACCCAAAATTCCTTCATCACCTCCCCATCCAAGTAAAACATAGTTTACCTTAAACAACACTGGGTTCTAGAGCAAAGCAACTACCCATTAAAGGCTTGTATGGATGGATATCTAAAGTAACGCAGATACGGATAGCTGAACATTTTAGTTGACCCCTGTAAGCCAGAGTTCACAGGTCTATAGGGATCACACTAGCCAACACCTGAAATGCTATATTCACTTGGAATACAACAAAAGTTATGATTTCTCTGCTAAATACAAACAGTAAAAATCTTGCACAATCAAAAAACGTCCTTCTTTTTTGTTAGAAATAAAGGCCATCCTCACGGCGCTACACAGAAGATCATTTTCGAGTCAATATTATAGACTAATTGAAATAATTCTTGTTTACATCCAATTTTTTTTGCCATCAGAAAGAATTTTTTTTTCGAAACGTGATTGGTGCTTGTTGTACTCAATCATGCAGCTCTGCGCTGCTAATTCTGTGCAGTTAGGCTCACCATTGTGAAAAATATTAACTTTTGGTATTTTATTTGAGTTGTTAGTGCCCTGAAAATTTTATAAAATAATTATCAGACAACTTTAGGGATCTTCCCCAATATTATTAGATCAATTATCAAATAATCAGGTAAATTCAGGGCCATATTGGAATATCTTTCTATTCAGTTTGCTCAAGTAACACTAACTAACACCTTACGCAGCCACTAATCAAAAACCGTGATACCAAATTTCGTGCAGATAGTGATCCATGACACCTATAAGCCCCATCCTGGTTGACACCCCAACTCAAAATAATGCAGATCACGTGCGTATTGCACACTATATTACAAAAAACACAACAAAGTAATCATGTACATTACAGTTGGTTGTTTGTCTGATCGTTAAGAATGACACAATTAGTTCGAAATTCCTGTTTTAACCTCCAATATCTACTATTCTTCGACACAAAAATAGCATAATGTTAGACAAATATAGGTATGCCTCTATTTGGGCATGTGCTTCTCTTATCATGAATATAATGGTTTCATATTTTTTAGGACGCCACTTTTCGGGCAAATGTCAAAACTCATAAAAGGTGCATTAGTGGTGGCAGATTGGCGCTGCACAACATCCGCCGTGAACACAGAGCCAGGCAATGTGGACTTCATGTGGAAGACGGGGTTATTCATTCATTTCAAACAATTTGAATTGTCACCACTTTGACATAATCCAGCCTACACAAGTTTGTAATGCCCACCTAGTCATTGACATCAGGTTACTTAGTTTCCTCGCCTATCAGACTGAGAACATGATGCGTATCGCATTGAAAGGAACATTAAATACTCCAGCATGTTGTAGAGAGAGCTTGGCCCAGTGTAGGCGAAGAATTAGCTCCCCATGGCTACCTACTTTTCCAGTGGTGGCCACTGGCTTGCTGGAACAAGAGTGCATTCCTAGCCAGGCCATACATTGCCCGGGTGCTTTGATCTGGCCACACCATCTGCCTAAGGTGGCCTCTACTACCATGGTGTACATGGGCCAATGAGGGAGGTGGGGTGGTTGATCTGCTAACACAAGTGCATGCCTCAACCACTAAAGTGCCTTGGGGCTTGGTTTCGATATGATTTTGAATTCTACGGGTTTCAAGAAGCCAAGTGCGGCTCATTAGGAACCCTGGCCGTATTGGTCATGGATGAACACCACCAGCGATAACACCCCTTCTCTTCTATGTGTTCAATGATATTCAAAAGCAGGGGTGTACAATCCCATCTGCCACGGTCATCCAAATTTTTAATTCTTCAAGGCCCTCACATCTGTTCTTATTCCCCTAATCATTATGACTGATTTTTGTAGCTCAATAGAATTGATAAGAATGCTATGCATGTTTCCATTGAAAAGAGTGCATTCATGTACATTCACTAACCGCAGTACTAAACATTTGTATTTGATTCCCTCCTCCCTTTTTCCAATGAAAAGAGAAACTCATTCTACATATCCTTTTCGACCTCCTATAAATTACGTCATCCAATTTTAATAACTGCATCAAAGGCCCTCAAATCTGGTGTGGGTTCCATTTTTCCTCTAATCAACTATGAAATGATTTTGTAGCTCAATAGATTGATAAAGAATGGCTATGGTTTTCAGTGAAAAGTGCCATCCATTGTACATTGACTCTGCAGTACTGAAGGCAAACAGTAATTTGATTCCCCCTTCCCAATCAAAAGAGATATCAATTCTACCTGTAATACTTTTTGAATAGGTTTTGGTTCTTCACATGCTCCCGTAACCCCAGCAAATGAGAACTGTTTGTTGAAATTTTGAAATTGACCTGTTCTTTTCCTCGCTTAATTTTAATGTATTCCAGCCCGTAATTACAGCCCAGTAACACAAGAAGAAGTCATTTCAATATACTGGGTGTTGCTAGTGGGGGGGGGGACTGCATGCTGGATATGGGAGATTTACAAACTCTTTATTGCCTCCCACTCAGGTCTCAACCCCCGACATCAACTACGACTTGAATGGAATATGAATATGTTGACTGTAGGCACATTATAGCCCCGACTTTTTTATTTGAGAAGCAATAGCAAGGGGGTGGGGCTTGCAATCCCTACTGAGAGCAAGGCACGTAAATATCGAGGCTCGTTTTCGGCCATACTTTCCACATCCCTTTGTAGAGAATTGCGCGGAAGTGGTTTCCAATACAAAACCTCTCTTCGCATTGATACATTATGTGGTTTTTGGGGGTTTAAAGTTTGAGTGCAGCTCCTGCTACAACTACCTGGTAGTTTATTTATGATTTTGTTTCTTGCTTCTTTTAGTTCATGCATTATTGGCTGGAGTGGGAATATCTGCGAAGGCTGCGTGAAACAGTTTTCTGATTTCTTGTTTCATCAGTTCATCATCGTCGGGGTCCCCTCACTTGAGGTTGAGTCCACTCATTTTTTTAAGGGGGCCATTTGATTCTTGGAAAGCCCCAATAATTAAGTAATATTACACAAAATAGGAAAAAGCATGCAGTGACAGGCATATTGTACACAGTTTTAGGTTCAAAAAAACCCTTGACTACTGTGACTAAACAACGCGCAAGGACAGGGTAAGAAATCAGCTTGTTTGCCAGCACTCTAAATTGACACTCCCTCCCCCCCCCCCGCCCCCCACTCCCCACCAAAAACGGTACTGCCTCTCAGTCACGCTACCTCCACAACAATGTTTCAAATTTGAGGGCATGCAACAGTTTGTCTGCCTCTCTCTCCACTATACTAATACCCCTTTGGTAGACTGGTCAACAGTTAGTCCCACATGTTTTTGAAATGGTCACATGATAGGACTTGTCTTTTAGATAGTTGTATGTATTTCAAGTTTTTATGTTTATTAATTTGATTTAATTGTAATATTTCATGCAATTCAGCTTCCAGCTGCAAGATGAATAAAGTGCAATATTCATAAATTCAAATTCAATTCAATCAGAGCATGCCTCTTAGAGAACTGGCAAACTATATCACCTCTACATAATGCTTTGGTGAACGTCATTTTGCAACGCTCCAATTGTAGTGTCTCCTGTAATTCTAAAACGCTCTTTGCCTGGCTTGACTGTTTTGATGTCTGACCTTTCGGTTACTGGTATAATTAATAAGCATTGACTGTCCAGCCATGCATATTCCTGATCTGTATATGCTGGTAGCATAAATGTCATACAGAATCACACATCCTTATTTCAATATAGTTATGGTAATATATTAAGTAGCCATCATTCCTTTGGGGTTATCAAAAACAGTTCTATCTCGTATTATCTGTTAGAGGAGCTGTTTGTTAAATGAGCATCTAAGACCGGTTGCTGCACCATGGGATTAAGGTGAGCCTTTCACTATAGAAAGTACCAACTTCCAAGCATTTAGTTTCGCTACTGTGACCATTCACTCTGCAGCATTTCCAATACTACCGCTGTGTTCATGCAGGTAATGAGCTATGTACAAAATGCAATAGGGTAAGTATTTTTTGTCTGAAATAAACCATTGTACATGTATGTAATGTTACTGTTGCTGTACTAGCAATGTGTCTCCATAAGGAGGGGTGGGGGGGGGGGGGGGGGGGTTAGGGGTTCAGACGATTAGACACACAGTCCCTTTGTTTACTATTCACTGCTTCATTGTGTAACAGTACCTGTAGTAGTCCCATCATCCCGTTCGTTTAGCCATTGAATGAATCCTCCAGTGAGTAAGGCCGCTTTTCCATGCACGCGGGGCGGGCGGGCGTCCTCATCGCTCATCGTTATTTTCAACTGAGCCGTCTACATGCACGCGACCGGGCGGGGCGGGCGGCGGGCGAACGGGCGGGCGTTTTCTCTGAATCGTCATGTACTACGATTTTTTCTTCCGCCCGCCCGCGTGTTCCGTCCCCGTGGTATTTCGCAATCAATTCCAGGGGATTTTCCTGCAATCTTAACGGGGCTGAAGCGATAATGGAGAGTAGAGGATAGTTTTAGGTTCAAATAATTTTCCAAAACAACTTCATAACTGTTTCAAACACTAAGGGATTAGATTTTATACAGATTGTGTCTAAATTAAACGGCTAACAAACCTTTTTGAACACACATCTTTACGGTTTAAACCATGACTGTCAAGATTTGCTAATTAAAATCTCCAAACCATGTCAATTGTGAAGTTTAAATGGTGGGCTGTAATCGTTGACATTCAGAACAATTGGTTTTCAGAAATTGAACACCGGTGTTTTAGGTTTAAACACTAGTAGCGTCCGGTGATTTTTGACAACCCGGTCCAACGAAAACAACGACAAGGACAACAAACCAACTACACCACCACACGACGACAACAACGACGACAACCAACACGGCAACAACACAACACATACGACAACGACAACGACAACATAAACCACAATAAAATAACAATATAATAACATAATCACATAAATAATGATAAAATATAATAATAGTCATTACATACACATGGCTCTTATATAGCGCATACACCTAAAGTGAAAGAGGTGCTTGACTCCCAGAAAACGCCGCGCCGCCCTCGTGTCATGGAACGAGTCTTCCAAACGCCCGCCCCCCCCCCGTCCGCCCGTCCGCCCGCCCTGTGGCATGGAAACGCAGCTTAACTGGGTTTGAAGACAGTTTGTAGTGACTGTCCTGGGACCCTCCGGACAGAGCGTTCTCTGTGATACAGCTTCGGATAGGATCTGGGCTCAAATTCTCAATACCTAATCCTACTCGCCAGTCTATTGTGGTCTTTCAACATTGCTATTAGCATGGTTTTAGAGTCAATCTGTTTTTGTTGTTGTTTTTTGGCAGGCATGGGGGGGCGGGGGGCTGATTAGGATGTGGAGGCATCTGGCAGAGTACCACATTTGACTGATGGAGAGCCTAACTTTCCCCAAAGTTGGGATCCCTCATCATTGGTGGAAATGCCTTTTCCATCTGTAAAATAGATTCCCTGGCGGTGAAACAAATATATTTGTTATGGCGGGCCGCTTTCACAGACTGCTGATCACCATGCGTCTCCAAACTAGAATGGATTTGCGTGCTGTAATTTTGACTGAAATTCTTCTATATGAGTTTTGCAAAAAGGCATCATTGATGCTTATTTTCTCGAATAATTCAACGGCTGAATGGAGCTTTAAAGGTTGTGGACAATATTTTTTTTTTTTTTTGTGAGGGGGGGGCTGGAGGACATTTGATGACTGAACCCCCCCCCCCCACTTCCAGACCCTGTGCAACCTGTGTCAGAGTGCTGTTCAGCGATCTGCAGGTCGGTCCCCTCCTAATAATCCATTCATCATTGGCCTTGAAATGTCCATACCAGCCAAGTCTCCTCATCAGCAGACTGATCTCTTGTTGAGAGATTTTCCGTTTCTTCGTAGACACAGTCAAGTTCGTTGCCATTCCCTGGTTTCAAACCACATGACTATTTCATTATTAAAGAACAATGGGGATGTGAACTTTTAGTACTATCTGTTTGTTACATTTTGGCTGCCAAACAAACTCCATATGAAATTTCAGCTAAAGGCGCTTTCACACAGGGCGCGACGCGACGCGACAGGACGCGATGAAAAAGTTGAAAACAATAAGATTAGTTAGCCCTTTCATACCGGCACGCGACGCGATGCGGCGCGACACAATTTTTTTGAGTTGAAATAATTTCAACTTTTTGTCGCTTGTCGCCGAGTGTCGCGAGCGATATTTAAAAACATCGCCCGCCGGTGTGAAGGTCCTGCCACCTTTTTATCACATCGCGTTCCGCCGCGTTGCGTCGCGCCCGGTGTGAAAGCGCCTTTATCCGAGTGCAATGATAAGGTGCAATCACTTATTGCAAGTTTGGCCTTGTGACATCACAGGGGGGAACTACAGGTCCCCTATGATACAAGCCGATATAAAACGTGTACTTTGAAAACCCTGTAACAAATGGAACTTTAGGTGGGATCCGAATGAAAAGTTACAAAATTGTTCTCAAAATATATGTCCAGGCGGATAAACCATCAACGTGTATATCCCACAGACAATTACTTTTGTGGACCTCATTTAGTCCATTTGACCTCCACTTTCGAATCCATCTGAGATTTTTTCAGTTTCAGATCAATCTGATAAAGAGTCAAAGTTAACAGTTATTGTGCCAACGTCTAACGTTTCCGGTGGCGGCTGAGGCTGTGGACAATATCCCCAAAACCATAATATCTCAAACACCAACAGGATTGCGAGGTTAATATAATCAGCATGTTAACTATATCTACATGGTTGTATTTGTAACACACAAGTACTATACAGGGTTCCCAGCTGTTACTAGGAAACCTGGAAAAGTCATAGAAATTTGAAGAAGAGGCTTTAAATCCTGGAAAAGTCATGGAATTGAGGCAAAATGCTTCAAATCCTGGATAACCCATGGAATTTTGATTGGCCAAACACACACATAATAAGTGATGGCTATGGTGGCTCCTTTATAGTGTGCTTACACCATAGGTGGTTGTGATCAGAACGTGAAAGCATCTCAGCACTAAAAAGCCAAAAGTGAGTAGTGCATCATCATCCTGGAATATTGAAATTTCAAAAATCATGGAAATATCATAAAATTATCCTATTCTCTTGGGATGCTGGGAACCCTAATGTACCTTTCACTCTGGTGAAAGTTTTCACTAGGGCCGTGAGGTGGCAGATGTCTGACTGCGGTAACAGAGGTCCCTGGTTTAGGCCTTGATGCCAACATCCGATACCACATTTCACCTTGCTCATTCTGTGGAGGGAACGTAGCTGAAAACTGTGCTCATGTCTATCAGATGAAGATGTCAAATGGTGGTCCTGAGAGTAGGTGTCTAGCACACCGGCCCCATTGAGCTCTGGACACTATATACTTGAAAGTGAGGCTAGAATCGGCCAGTGTCTGCCCATGAGCTCCTGGGATACTGCGCACACTTCAGACAATTATGAATTGGGGTGTTAAACTTGATTCAAATCTTACTTTGGTCTGTGTTTCTCCATGCAGAGCAGAAGTTATTAACATGTAAATACAGTGATAATACAGGTGTGACAAGTAAAGTAGTAATCGTCCACACAGAACAACCTTTGGAATGGACTATCCATGATGATACAGTGTTTGTGTGTGTCTCCATACAGGCATAATTCATCATGACATGTAACAAGAGTGAATAAATTCTCTGTGTTTAATAGTGGTGGTTCAAAGAAAATAAATAGACAACAACACAAAATATAAACAAGTATTGTTCACTCTGTTCTGTTCTACTCCATACAGTAAGAATCCAGCATGATAATACAGTTATAACCCAAGTAATGTTCTGTGTTCTCCATACAGAATGAATTCAGCATGCAACATACATGATAATACAGTTATAACCCAAGTAATGTTCTGTGTTTCTGTATACAGAATGAATTCAGCATGCAACATACATGATAATACAGTTATAACCCAAGTAATATTCTGTGTTTCTCCATACAGATTGAATTCAGCATGCAACATACATGATAATACAGTTATAACCCAAGTAATGTTCTGTGTTTCTGTATACAGAATGAATTCAGCATGCAACATACATGATAATACAGTTGTAACACAAGTAATGTTCTGTGTTTATCCATACAGTATGAAGTCAGCATGCAACATACATGTTAATACAGTTGTAACACAAGTAATGTTCTGTGTTTATCCATACAGTATTAAGTCCGCATGCAACATACATGTTAATACAGTTGTAACACAAGTAATGTTCTGTGTTCTCCATACAGCAATGAATTCAACATGGTCCTTTCCTCTTCACGTTTCTGATCCTCTGTTGGGTACGCGGGTGCATCGTTCCCACATCCGATGAGGCAGTTTCAGTTGGAAAGACGGAGCAGGTAGGTAACATACAGATTATAAGATCGCATGTCGTCTGGTAACAACTGGCGCAAAATCAACAGCGGCGTTGTTCTGCATAGCAATATAAGGAAAATCATCTAGTGTGACAATATCGATTATGGCTATGGTCACAATGATATGTCAATGTAGAATGAGGCTAGTGCAGGGCGGGTTAAAACCATAGACATGATATCCTGCAGGACATTACTTGTGGACCTCATTACTAGAGGAAGAACATTTAATTAAATCAAGTCCATTTATAGGCATCCGTAACTTGAAATGACCTACATTTGTTCAGAGCAACTTGTTGCTCAACATTCTCCAAGTTTGGTTTTTTTTTAAAATACAGCAAATTAGAAGAATTGCATAAAATTAGCAAATTTAACCTGCTGTGACCTTCAGATGACCTTCAGTTATTAAGGACTCACAGCAGTCCACATCCACGAGTTCATTTGAAGCCATTCAAAGTTAATGGTAAGCCCCAACTAACAAAAAATTGACCCTGTTCTGTCACCACCCACAATTTTCATGTAAATCAGACTCTAACTCTGTATTTGCAGTATGCCCACCTCGAACCTCAGGATTCACAAGGTTGAGCATGTGTACAAGTTCTAAATCAATCAAAATAAAAGCAGTGAAGAGTTATGCGCAGAATCCTAAAAGATTCCAGTAGCGGCCGGCGACAGCAGCTTGGCACAGCCCTAAAACCTTGATATACCTTGAGATCACTCAGTGTTTCAGGATATGACTTATCCATATACTGCATGGCACAGCCAGTGGCCAAGGGTCTGTTGTTCTTTAAAGGGTACCATTGTCTTTGGGTTTGGGCCACAGTTTGACTGATTGAAAATGCAACCTCACTAGCATGGTCATAATACAGTTGGTTCCCTCCTAATAAAGCCCTTTTACATATGTATACATAAGTGTATCTAGCAGTTTTCAAGTCACAATGTGAGGCATGTGTACAATCTGAACATAGGAGAAAAAAAGAAATATACATTATAAACGGGATTTGAAACAGGAAAAAAATACCATGACCTACAAAATGAATAGATGTATAATCAGGTTGCCTCCCTCAGTGAACAAAGTAGGTAATTTTTCGCTTTTGGTAGTCTGCATCCAGAAATTCCTTCAATCAAGACTACCTACACACTTGTAAAGTTCTGCTTGTCTCGGACTACCGAACTACTGCTAAGTTTGTTCACTGCTCCCTTGTAGTGAGAACAAGTGGGTATACTTTAGGGATCAAACAATTGTGGCAATCTTTACCAACTTTATCACTTTTTGGGAAATGCAACATGATTTATAATCTTGGAAAAGAATGCACTCAAAGCATGACCATGCTCATGGATGCAGGAACAAGCACTGATTGGTCCATTAAGTACTGGGACAGTGGCATGAGTGAAGAATAGTTCAGAGGCAAACTATTTGCTAACCAATCAGCCCATTTTGAAAAATGTAGGACGAAGAACGCTTGGTCTATTAAATGGTAGAAACATTCGTCTTTGGGGGTTTCCCGATTCTGTATTTCAGAACCTGTTTTAGAAACCCCTTCACCAGGAAGGTTTCCATGCAATCCTCCAATACCATCATAATAGCCCCCAACAGTGGACCACGGGTGATTTTACCCATACAGACATAGTTGTAGGAAGAACCCATTTGAAGGCAAATTTCTCCCTCTCTCCCAATTGCCCAAAAAAGAGCCCCCTCAGTCAAAAATAAATTCCTGCTGTCCTCATTGCTCTGAGGCTGTCCTCCAATCACACCACGGCTTCACTACTTACAGTTTAGGGCTGTGAGTGGCAAATACCCGTCAGTTCAAATGTGGTTCTCATTGTCTAATCAAAGTGTCTCACGAGTGCATCACTCTCCCTAGGAATCGAAGCTGTCACAAAGCTGACTCTGGGATGTGTCCTTCCCATCGAATTGTGTAGAAAATAATAGGGAAACATTACTTATCAAAAGTGACTGAGAGGTGCATCAATGTGCAGTAATTGTAGGACCCCTTTTGCGACACTCGACCCGGTCTGCACAATTACGAGTGCTAACCTCTATTAGGTCGGCCACCTCCTGGTTTGAATGTTGTGTGAATATGAAAATAAAAACAAAAGTTGGGAGGATGATTTGTGATTTCTTTACTTTCTCCGAGCATGCTTATTTTGTTGCAGAGCTTGTGTTATCAGTGTGGGGATCTTTTTCTGCAGTCATAAAGTAGGAGGGATGAACTGGCTAGAAATCCGAGGCTGTTTATTCGTGGTCTATAGGCATGTACCTTAGCCTTATTTCTGCCACTGCATATCTCAGCCAGTTAACGTCAGCTCTAATGGTTGGAATTATGACCTTACTTTTTTCCCGTAAACTGCAAATGGGCAAGAGCAAGGTTTGCTAAGTACAGCATGCGAAGGGTTAGTGTTACCAATTAGAGGGTGAATTGAAATGAAAACATTGCTTCCCTTTCATTCTCATTTGTACTCCAGCAGTAACCAACTTACAGCTAGATTAATAGCAGCAGTCTGGTCGTATTGTGTTTGAAAATCAAACCCTGTAAATTGTTTTCGGCCTCTTGAATGTTGGAAACAGTACGCCATCATTATTGTATGTACAAGGAGGGTTGTTAGTTTGGCACGCTTGTATATAATATATTATGCAAGAGCAAATAAAGCACCATGCAGAATGAAAATAATGCTCTGCTCGAATAAACTGAGTTTATACGTGTAAGATATGGATGGCAAAGGCCTGTAAGTTATGGAAATGACACCACTTGGGACATTTAAATTCTGAAGACTGATGGGCCCCATGTACTTGTAGAGCATTAGCATAATTCAACTGGTCAGCATAGTTCTAGAGCAGGGCCTTCTCACTGATGGTGCACGCGCCACTTGTGGCGCTTTGAGAATTCAAGTGGCTTCATTATGACTGGCAGCAACAATTTTGAGAATAAAGTCAATAAAATCAGACACATGTCAGACAGTGAAAATTTATTTTTTTGAGTGCTCACTGTTACGAGTCAACAGTTCATAAAATTTATTGATAATCCTCGACCAGGAGTTCAAGATGTGCGTTGCATCTTCTTTTTGATGACAAGGGCACCTTTTCTCGGTTTCTGCCCATTGGAATCAGTGGTCAAACCATGCAATCCCCTTTGTGCCCACACTCTCAAAATCAAGACGGCAAATGACTGATTAATACGTTGACAAATCAGGAAATCATTTCGCGCACCTTTCTGGGTGAACCTGAATGGTCACATATGGGGAACTCTATATTAGGACTTAATTTTCAAGTATGTTTGGGGACAACATACATTTGTGAGCAAAGTTTTTCATGTCTGAACATGATCAAAACCGTTCGCAGCAGCTTGAAAAAGGCGCCCATCTCAAGCATTGGCTGCGCATGGCAACTACTTCATACACACCAAACTTTGAGGAATCGCATGAGCAAGAAGTGCAACCCAGCCATGGAAGTTAAGGTACAGTAGGCCCCCCCCCCAACATAGAGTTCATTTAATATATTGCCGTTTACTTTGATATTTCTGTATTTTGTTGTACTGCTGTTGCACAATCAATGAAACTTTTGAGAACTTGCAAGAAGTCCCGAAAATAGTGAAATAACACATAACAGACTTCAAGAAGGGTCCAAATCCAGTCGCTGGGTTGCTGCACCATATTCCACCTCATAAACCTGCCGTTAGCCCTCAACCATATGTGAGTCGGTCCCCGTACTATCCCCAGCATTCCAGAAGCGTTTGCAAATATCTAATGTTGAATGCTGTTGATCGGTTTTCCTTCACCGAATGAATTTTTTCTGAAATGAAAATACCGCACTATTTCATTTATGGACCTTGCTGGTACTGCTAAGGCGTTTCCTGCAATCTGCTGGGTTCGCTGGATGAAAATTCTCTCCACGATCCCGTGCCAACCCATGGTGCGCTCCACTTGAGATGTTGCACTTTACTCTGATTTAGAAGGTCTGTTTCTAGAGACATTTTTCCATTGGGAAGAAAGAGGCTATTCATGATTGACATTAAAGCAGAGGGCCTTCATCGG
The DNA here is from genome assembly GCA_026419785.1 of Sclerodactyla briareus. Classification (NCBI taxonomy): domain Eukaryota; kingdom Metazoa; phylum Echinodermata; class Holothuroidea; order Dendrochirotida; family Sclerodactylidae; genus Sclerodactyla; species Sclerodactyla briareus. Next base: position 144,293 of record JAODTK010001444.1, on the reverse strand, counting down.
CTGGCTTGGAGAGTACATGACTCTTTTGTCTCACCTGAACAAAGTTCGGAGAGACTTTTAGAAATAGGGGAATTAGTAATTAATGGCCTTTCCATCCACATAAGGGATAAATGTGTGACATTGGAAAAAAATTTTCAAGATATCCTGGTTTCTCTCTCTCTGATACATATTATGTAAATATAGTTGCTGCTACTTTGCCTCAATATAAGGTATAACTATAGACAATAAAAACCATGTGCAATATGTTTGTTTAAAGCAAGCGACTCACGTACGAACATGACGGACAGAATATTTTTGAAACCGGGGAATATAACATATCTGAAAAGGATGTTTTCCCAAAAGCAAAGAATATGTTGTCATTTGAGGACCCACATATATTTCCTTTTCCTCATATACGGCATCACCCACTGTAATGCCATTAATTATTGTCTTCCCCTGACCCCCGAGCTAACGTATGTACATGGACGGACATCTCCCTACCTAAGGTGATCTGTTGCTGGCGAACAAATCGTCGGATCAAATAGAGCCGATCAAAAATGGGTTATTTGAGCACAATGTCTGGCTGAAAGTCGAATTGAAAATCCTTGACATTTTCTTGTACCGATATGGTAACATGGACAGAAAATGTTACATGCGTTACGTTGGAGGACCCACTATACGACCTCTTCTGCGATGCATGTTATATCAAACAACTTCTGGTTGTCATTATAAGAAAAGAAAACTATTCTATTAGTCAACTAAATTTACCAAGGTACCTTGGGAAAATATCCTCCTAGAAATTTTAGATATTTCAAGTTATATACGTACAATTGTGTGGACGGACATTCGGGGTGGCATTTATAGTCAGTAACTTCAAAACTATATCAGCAAAAGTATTTCCTTCCTGGGTTTTGTTGAGCAAATAAAAGGGTGTTTTTTAATTAAAATGGTTTTATTGTAAACAAAAGTGCTGGGTTCAACAGAAAAGAAGGGCAGGTGAATGACGCGTGAACATGTTGGACGGACACTGTTACGTACGTTACATGTACAAACATGTGTCTGTAGAAAGCACTTCCTTCATTGATATTCATTTGAAGAGTTCATATTTTATTTTTTTTAGATGCTGTCAAGTAAGGAAACCTAATAGGACTGTTGAGCTGGGGTGGGTGCCCTTTATTCTCGACTATGTCAGAAAATTCCTGAGCAATTGATGTCACAAATAAGGATCTTTATATCATGCAGATATGAAGATAAAATCTCCCCAAAATAAAAATGCATGTAAAAAAATTGCCAATATTGTTTTTATTATCTTTTGACCTGTACATCACTTTTAACAACATGTCAGTATATTATAGCAGATTTGACTGAGTTACCTTCACTCAAACAGTTTGACATCATTTGTACCCCATACTGTGGAAAGGCCCTTGCATTTTTTGTAAGCAAGGTTATGGATGAATTGTAAAGTTTGGCTTGGCACATATGTACATAACGTAGCTTGAGGTAGATGAACTGGGTGAAATTAATTTGCTAATTTGCATTATTATTTGATTTCCATGAAGCTCGATGGGTATGGTCTTCCTTTAGTCCCCCCCCCCCCAGAAAAAATTCTAGCATAGATTTGAGTCACTAGGGGTTTTTTAATGTGCATGATTTGCTTCATTTATGCAAATTTTCAAGCATATCGGAATTCCATGAAACATCAGTGCAGTCCACTATTGATCCTGAGATATTCAAAGAACAACTGCAGGATCATTTTAAAAGGGGCTAATATAATAGCGGGCCTAATATAATAGTGGATAATAACGTATTGCGTCGTTTTCCAACAGGAAGTTCCTAGGCAACTTGGTCGTTACGGAGTTATAGTCGGTATTGAAGTTTGTGTAATGTGAAAACAGGGGTATGCACAAGAAGATCAAAAGGCATCCCATCAGGCAATAGTAATGATGATGTAATTACTTGAAAACCCTACAAACTTGTCTTTGTTTCTATGAATGAAATTGAACATTAATTTTCAATTGACAATAAATCAAAGTCAATTTCCATAAAAAAAAACGTAGTACTCCTTTGGTAACCATGCCTCAATTATTCAGTCTGTATGAAATTGGAATGAAATTGTAGCTGATTAATATTAAGCGGTTTTTGGGTGGTAATTACCAAAATCTGAAAGCAAACACAGGGATGCCTCATAATTTTTTGGCAGGGTGACTGATAGAAGAAACCACTGATGGCCAACCAGCGAGCCACTGGGGTGAGGCCTTGTCTCGAAGGCCAGGTGCAGTGGAGATTGTTACTGGAAATGGTCTCTACTAACTTTCCCCAATCCCCAGGCAGTGAAGTGAATCTTATTGGAAGGCTAAATAGGGCAGGGGTATGGTAAACATCATACATTGTGCATCTACAAGTGTGCTGTGGAGTAGAGTACAGGTTGGTGCCATCAGATTGTAGCGCCCTGTATACCATCTACAGGGTACAAGTAGGCCATTCAGATTAGGCAAACTACGTAGTCACAGTAAAGGACAGTAGAGATTGAATACATACTTAGTCCAAGTACCGAAACCACAAATTAAAACCGAGACTGAATCAGTGGAGGGATGGTGTTGAGGAATGGCATTGCCATTTAGTGATCCACAAGCATCCTTAGAAAAGCAATTACTTACGAAGTGGTCATCTCTCTTCATGCAGGAAATTGTGGGATTGATTAATCCTCATGAGAAGTGGTTAAAGGGGACTAGTTCATAACCTAAGTACGGGCAGGTGATAGCTCGGCCTATTTTACATTCATAAATACCACTGAACTATGTAGGTAGGTTAGTGTGTGGAAGTTATAACTAGTTATAATTCGTGATGCTAAAAACGGTGAAGACGAACTTGGAACGTTGATAACAAAATAAAAAAAAAAAATGCAATTTGCATACCAATGTAGGTACCATGTGGTGTTGTCAGTAAAACAAATTCTTCATTGTTGCTCAAAAAACCAAGCTATGTGGTTGAGTAGATCTGCGATCGCATGTCACCTCACCGTATCTATCTACTGTATCTATCTATCTATCCGTCCGTCCAGTCCGTCCGTCCAGTTGTTTCAACAATTGCCTTTTGGCCCCCAAACAGTCATTATCAACTTACCCCCCTGGACTATGCAACCACCTTGCCACGTCGAGGCCTCTGCAATTACACAACTGCGGTTGGCCAACCCCCATCGCCCTTCTCTTTGTGCAGACTATGTTGTCTAGGTCGTCAAGTTTTTGGCTCTAGATATTCGCCCCCAAAAATTCATTCCAGTAGCGTTGTTTTCTGGTTTTCTAGCATCATTTCTAGTTTTTTGCTGAAATTTGGTGGTCAGCGTTTCTGTCACCTTTCGTTTAGTATCTTCACTTACGTGAGTTGTGAAAGGTTTTTATTCTCTCTCTACCGCCTTTCCCTGCGTGGGCGTTAGCTTCTTACCTCGCTGTAGGTTTTGCGGACTGAAAGCTAGCCTAACACTAACGCAGAAGAGTAAAAGTAGAAGAGAGACAAGTACGGCCGGAGCGCCCGTACCGTGGTCGGTAGAGCAGACCCACGGGTCGGTTAGAGCCGGCCTAGGCTCAGAGAGACGACCCACGGCTCGCGAGCCGGACCACGGCTCTTGGCCAGAGCGACCATGGTTTGGCAGAGCCGAACCCCACGGCTTGGCAGAGCAGACATGCGGCTGACAGGCCGACCCACGGCTAGGTATAAATTTTGAATGGTGGATTGTTGCCGTGTTCTGATTGGCCAGTTTGTGTTCAGGCTGTTCTGTGAGGGAATGACACCCCTCTGTGCGACCTTGTTCAAAGCTAATTGCGATTTTCCACGCCAGTAAGGTGGTACTCTAGGATGGTATGTATTCTTCACGCTTTTATTAGTAGGCTCGTCAAAACTTTTCTACTCGTTTCAGTTCATTTTCTCACTTAGTGGAGCTGAATACGGTGAATGAATCAGGGGGGGGCGGGGGGGCTGGGGGGGGGGCTATAGTTTTGTGTGCGATTGTGTGTGATTTGTGTGTTGATTCAAATCCAATGCAACCAAACCGTCCTAATGGTTGACGTCATACACAAATGTACTTTCTCTCGGAGGTTCTCATGGAGACTGCCTGGAGTCGCTGATTGATGGGCCTCCCGTGGGGGAGGTGGGTAATTTCAGGAAACAAAAATTGAAGGATTATGGTTTCAGAGGATGCTTTCACAATATAACAAGGATTTCGGGAATATTTTTTGGCACATGGCAAACCCACTTAAACGAGTACAGGTAACGGTCCTTGGTTTAGAGGGCCATTGGAGGGGGTTGGGAATTTTTAGCCCAAGGGCCCAATATATGGAATACTACAAAATCTTGTAGTCTCCTGCAAATTCTGTTGCACAGTGTGACGTTCAGTTATAATGACGGTTTCTAATACTGTGAAGCTGGACCTGCAGGGTGCCCAAGGGTTTAGGACCCATGGCCCAGGGTGAATGTTGGCCCTGCAGCCCATTATGGTTGGAATATATTTATCGAATGCTCTAAGACATCTTTGGGGCATATGAAGGATTATGGTCAGAAGAAGTCATAAAGGGGCACAATAGGCTATTGTTGAAAACTGCCTCCTTGGCCTCATGATCTTGAACATTCATGACATAATGTACATTCGTCTTGCGTACATTTGTTTGCAGTTGAGCTCAGCACCATTGGTGCTTCTAGGGTAAAATTGTGACGTATTTGATGCATAATCTATCAATCATGGCCAAGACTATATATTCCGAATGGGCCTGCCTTGTAGAATTAGCACCTGCATTTGGCGTTAACCAGAAGAATTAGGCCTACAACTGCGGAGGGGTGCTACCCTTCAGCTCACAAACAGTCCGGCTGAGAGTGAGCCACTTTGTCATTTTGAGGTGCTTGGAGACTGGAGGGTTTCTCTCTTTGTCGAAAAGGCAGTGTCCTCTGGTCAGTTGAGAAAAAATGCACTTGGTTAGAGTATATGAAAAAAGACTAACCGGCAGTTGCCAGTCAGAATATGTAGTATAAAGGCTCATCCATAGCAGCGTGTGTTCCCATAGAGTCAGCATCAATTAATGCATGTGTTTCACAAAGTGGTATCATGTCAATGGTCTGTTAATTTTGTACTCCACAATAAACTTGAAAATCAAATGAGATATCCGGATAGAATAACAATGTCCACCAGGTTTCGATCAAATGTCAGTAAACTCGAATTTTCACGTTTAAAAACCTCTAAATAAAGGGACAGCAGAGTTGCGCAGTGAGGTAATTCTCACTTTGGAACTCACCCAAGATTTTACTGGGTGGACATGTCTACCGAGTTTCGGATCAATTCGGGTAAGGCATGGAGGGCTGTTCACACTAGTGGGGATGGTACGAGATACCATAATTTTACGGATGTCAAGTTAAAAATGTTATTTTCAATTGGAGTGCGAGTGGTCACAATAGTGCGATACGATATAAATTATTTTAATGGGTGAGTTTGAAAATATTTCAACTTTTATTGTACGATTAAATTTATCGGAAAGAAAAATGCACAATGCAGTGATAAACTTTACTGTTCAATTTAGCAGGAGTATGGAACACAAACGGGCTACTTGCGGGCCATATTGGCGTGAATAGTGGGTTTTGGTGATTTAAAATAAGGGGTTTGATGAAAGATTGGGCAGTAACGTATCCCGGGCAGACATGGCCTCTCATTGAAGCTGCTCGGCTGTATTCGCTGCCATACATAGGACATACAAAAACTCGATTTTAGTTGCGTACATAATGACCTCCCTCATATAGTACCAAATAGTAGCATTGACCAGTGAGGGCAGGGGGAGGAGTGTTGCGGAGGATCCTCCAGTATCAGGTAACATTCAAAGGCAGGGGATATGTGGTTGATGGAGTGGAGGGGGTGGGTTATGTGGCTGTTTGAGAGGGGCAGGGGGGCGGTAGGAATTCTCAATGGGAGGTGTGCGGAAGTTCCCCAAAGGGGGTCGATCCACAGCCTGCTGTCTTGACGGGAAGTTTACCTAAACCTCATGTGAATAAGAGAAGGAAAAGAAAACAAGCAAGGCAACGGTTAAAAGCCACGGGGATATAAAGAGTCGATCTAATGCATAGTTAAGGTTTTGAGATTTCCGTAGAGAAGTAGCAAGGTATACACAGTTGTTTTCCACTCAACGTGCTTCCATTCTTTGCGTATTAACTCTTGTGAGTGGTGGATGCTACCTTGTTGAACTGAGGCCGGGAGACTGAATGCTGGTATTGGCTTACAATCACTTTGTGGTGTGTTTGTATTCCTTGGAGACTTCTGCCGGACTGGGTTGTCCAAACGACATGTCCATCGGGTAACCTGCTCAGGCCCGATGAGAAAAAATTTAAGAGAACGGGAAACCGTGTTCAAGTCGTTTTGGAACCTCATTATATTTCTTCACGTCACAACCGTGTGGCACCCACGGTTCAGGTGAACTACAAATATCCTAAGAACAATGCATGGTGAATACAAGCATCAATAGCATTACTACCAATTCAATTGTTATAGCCCCTAACATTCACATAATTACATGCCTTTAATTAATATACACCATTAAATATTGTCCTAGAATACGCTAGCCCACCAATTTCATGACATATGACCCCTAGAACCATAGACCAAATTATTCATCCAATAAAGGTGAAATATAAATTGCATTTTCCCCCCCCCAATCAATCATAACGTCCCAGCCGTAACGCCTGCTAACAAGTACCAGCCAACCTAAAACATCCTTCTGGTAGGCCCCCCGATGCCAGACCGGCCAATAGACAACTCCGTCCCTAACTAGCATGACAGAATACACGACTACAAATAATAACCCTTACAAAACGATTGTGGAGTAAACGACTGTAGTGCGGCTAGTGGAACGATACTCAGCGGTAAACTGGAGCTAACGGGGGGGTACATTATCTGGATTATACGGCTAACATCGAAGAGCCATCGTCGGAGTTGGCTGAAAAATTACAGCCTTGGACGGCATGATGGCGGCCCCGGCGGACTTCTCTACAACCGCTGTAGGCAGCGCACAGTACGCACCACTTCTAACTCTCCCCCCAGTCTCCGCCCTACGTGTAGCATACACGCAGATACGACCCACTGCATGCACCAGTGGCAATCTAATAAAGCTAATTCCCTCAGGGAATTCCGAACAATACCGGAAGGCATGCCAGCCCCGCTCGGGAACCCAAAATGCGCAAAACGAGGTATACATGCAAATAACTAAAGATCCATCCGGGCGCCGATGACACTCCCCCCCCACTTGATCAGCGAGCACATCAATTACCAACCAACAAGACACTTAGGAAAACCGCCGCTCTAAAGAACAACCTTATAACTGGTCTAAAACCCAACCATTAAGACTGTCTTCAAAAAACCCCGCAACGACCTGACAAAGGACATCCTACAACGATTAACTGTAGTAATAAGTGCAAAGGCACATATAGATTGCCGAGCGTCGCCTCATCTAAAACAATACCAATCCCCAACTTCCAAACTCCCTGAGACGCCTGTGACCACTTTCGCCGCTCTGCAGTTTCACCCGGCAAATACAAGCTTCACCACTTGTCTGCCAAAACTGTCTGCCAAAAACTTCTGCACATTTTTCCAACGTCTTCTCCGCAAGCGCTCGGACTGGTCCCAAATCAACCAGGGGGGACACCCTGTTGCACCTCTAAGCAACAAACAAATGATTAGGCGCGTGAGTGATTAGGATCCCGGAGTCATCACTGAACCCTTGTTGTCAGTGGGGTCCGACCCATTTGACAATACTTTCACCCTTCGCACAAAACAGAGTTTTGCAATATCTCATCTGTGAGCCTAACAAGTTTCTTTTTCCTGGGATGAGGGCGGGCCATGACACGCTTGATAACACCCACCATCCTCTCCCAGCTCCCCCCATATGGGATGCGGTGGGTGTAATGAAGCGCCAATCACAATAAATCTATCTCATCTCTCCGAACACATAGGCTTAAAATAAACTCCTTCGTAAGACCTCTCATGCACTTTCTCAGCTCCGCCTCGCCCCCAATGAAGTTTTAGTGCCATTATCCTGATACACCAACCTCGGGGCAACCCCTGCGTGCCCAGTGAACGCCTAAGTGCAGTCAAGAAGGATTCGCCTCCATTGATATCAAAGCTTCTGATGAAGGATGGCTTCTGACGCAAGACATGTTAAAACAGGCACCCATAGCGCTTCACCACCTCTGATCTACCCCAACTTCCACATAAATGGCCCCAAAACACCACGCCACACTAGAGAATGAGCGACAGAAGTCTGTACTCTGACAACCAGGTAGATCTTCCATCACCTGCAAACTATGGGCTTTGCCGTAAAACGTTTGCAAAGTAACCCGCACACCTGTTAAGGATGCGCGTCAACAATGGCCGTCCGCCTTAAAAAACAATCCAAAACTTCTCCCTTACTACTATGGAACAAACCCACTTGTCGAACACCTACATGGGGGGTCATACTATCCACAATCTCTAAACATCGCACTCCGATAGAACATCGCTGCCTGAAAGAACGCAGGGGTGCTTACCCACCAAGCTGACTCTCTTCATCGGCCACCAACCCTGAGAAGTCCCTGACCAACCAGGAAAGGGCCAAGACGCACCAGGGAACTGGGAATTAGCAAACATTCTCTCCCCCTCGGCGCAGTCTTCTAATTTCTAATCCCCTCTCCGGGCCAAGGTGAACAGACTGACCTTGCGCAGAGGAGTACGTTTCAGCATGCGAATCTAGCACCGAATGCGGAACAAACCCCCCGGCTTGCGATCTCTCAGGAAGCGGATGATCTTCTTTTCCCAGCCACCAAGCAAGAGTCTTCTTAAAATCTGAGAAATTGAGAAAAATAACAGATTATCTTAAGTAAGAAGTCAGCACTTCAGAGGCTCGTCACACAACCCACCCTGAACCAGCCGTAACAACCACATGCAACCTGAAAAAACCTTCCTACCTCTGGATCCCTTCTTAACAAACCAACCGAAACAGTCTGACCATTCCGCCCATTCCGACTTGTAACTGCCGAGCTTCAAGAAGGGGCCACGAAGCCAGATCTCACTATCCAAAGCTGAGCAACTTCTTGTGACCATGTCTGCAGAATTTTCCGCAGATTCGCCGTACGACCACTGGCTATGTCCCCCAAAACCCCTATCAACACTCACTTCTGTTTACCACTAAACACAATGAACCTCCTGCTGTCATTAATTCCTGGGATGTATCCCAGTAACCACTTCTTAGAATCGTTCCAGAAATAGTTCCTGAACAAACCTATGTCCACACAACTCCCTTTTTCAGCAAGGCATCCACCTTTAAACCTGCTAATAAAGACCGCAGCTTGCAACTCCAACAAAACGGGGTATGGGTACACTGCTTTCAAAGGGGCTACTGTTGTGTCTTACTCATTAACAGCTGCCACATGAATTTTCACCCCAGTTGTTTTAAACCAAGAACGAATGATAACTACAGCACAACCATATCCTTGGAACTAGCATCAAAAAGTGGTGAAGTTCGATCATAAGCATCAAATCAAAATGCACAAGGTATGAATACACGGGTACAACGCAGCGTCTTTACATTGGCCAAATGAATTGCAACCAACCGCCAGCACCAGTCCCTTCAAGGTCTGCAGGGACCCTATCATCCCAGGACAGCTTACCGTGCAGTTGCCTCCTGGAATAGCAACTTGCCGGAAAATATCACACCGTCCCCCAACAGCAGCCCCAAAGGATCAAACACTGAAGAAACCACACTCAAACATTTTTTTCCCCTAAACGAGTGAGCTCTCCAATCACCACCAACATTACCGGTATCGAACAGAACTCGTCAGAGGACCACCAACCATTTAAAAAATCCCTCAAAAAGCCCTACCTTGGGGTATCGACAGACCAAAGAAGTCGTGTGCAATGCCCGTCAGCTCTAAAAGCGTCACCCGGAACCCTTGGCCAGCAACTGCTTGTTCGTTGCACCACAAACTTGGGTCAAGATTTGAAACCCAAACCACTTTTTTTTTTTCAAGACTTTTGGGGTCTCCCTGAGGATTACTTCTGCCAGAGATGCGAGTCCGCAGATTTCAAACAGTCATCCCCCATCCACATAAAATGATTCGCCTCAAAAAACGACAATCCCTAATGATATGAAATCGCCCTGGGGGATAATCCACAACTGTGGCGCTTGAGGGCGCGTAAGGCAAAACGGCTGCACACCAGATATACCGCCAACAATGGTGATTTCCCAATCTGTAAATGGGACCCAACTGCGACCCAACATTACCCACAAAAATCGTATGCATCACGATCTTTGGCAGAACCTTAACTGGGTTGTACATAAGCTTTCCCTATATAAATCCCGCTTGAATTTGCAAATGCCATGCGACGAAACCCATCAACACAAGACGGCAAAAGCTCATTAATCCATGTTAGGGCCCCCTGCAATGCAATCTGTCGTTCATTGGGACTGCCTCCATACTAACTAGCACAGTCAAAAACGACCCTAAGTTTATCTGGTTTCTTGTCCGAAACCACAGCATGGTGGGGAAGAATCACCAAGTCCTATCAATCGCATTCATCTCACGGTCGGGTACGGGCTCAGCAGCCCCTTACTCACAATGCTTAGCATCTCTGCCACTGTACTTTCTCAAGCCATGCATCCTGGAAAGGCTCATTCCCTGAAGATTCTCAAGTCCCTAACTTTTGGCATCACAAAGTTTACTTGGGAGGGGTTCCGACCTATCCCTCCAAGGAATAGGGCAGCTCATTATGGTTCCACCTACCTTCCTGTTGCTCAATTATCCCATAAGCTCCAGGAACACCTTTATCTCCCTGAGACAAGGCTGTAAGACCTATACCTTCATTCTCTACTTCCCCTCCAACCGTGAAAACCGTCATCCTGAGTGATTGATTGGTAGATATTAAGTTAGAGATCACTTTACTTTACCTATACTGGGGACAACCAAGTGGGGGAACCTGACCATTTATACACCAACCAAACAAAGGTCCTGACCGCAAAGGGGGTCCACCGGGCTCCTCCTTTTCCCAACTCTTCCAAGGGGAACAGCGCTTCATATTATCCTGACCAATAAGCCCCGTCAAACAGCAAACGCCATTTACCCTGTATGCGGGCAAGGGACCAATTCTCACTCAACGTGAGGATACCGGCCAAACTCCAACCTGGCGTTTTCGCAGGTAAATTCTGTCGACAACGTACACGGCATTCAACTTAACTCTCGCCAGACCGGCAAGATAGGGGACAAGGAACTACTTACTTTTTCAGATATTTTTTGGCATCTGAACCTATTCAATGGCCTCAGCTGAGGTCAGGGGGGGCTGCCCGGATTTCCTAGGGCGTTTGCAACCAACTTAACGTGAGCAAAATTGTGTTAGTTGGACCACACTGTCCCAAATAAAGCCAAGGCGGGCAAGAAACCATTAACAGATACTCTAACAATGTGGCAATGTGCGTTCTCGATCTTTGACAGGAGATAAACTTCCCCGCCTTAGTTACTGGCATCTCCGGGGGGAGCAAGTATCCTGGCAATGAATAATATCATTTTGTGGCCGCCTTCCGCACCCAGAAACCTTTACACACTGAACGCTTACCAACAATTGTTAGTGTCATGGAAGCAAGAAGGCAATTATATGTAATGGGCCACCATTTGTCCTGACTACCTATACCCAGCCAATCTGTTCGGTCGGAGACAAGCGCTGAAATCTACACAATGCAAAGCGCCGAGCGGCTCTCAGGCACAAGACCACCAGGGGGCTCTGGTTTAGCGTAAGTTCCCTGCTAGTGGACCGACCAACCCACAACATTGTTATTACCCACCCGACTCAGGCCCCGTCAAGTTTACAGAGAAGTTGCCATTTGTGCACTTCTTCTCATGCTTTTTCTCAGAGCGCCGCGGGGTGAACGTGCCATAAAAACTGGGTCATTTTACTTTCACCATCCCACCCCACTCACTGCAAACTCTACAAGATCTTTGAAACTCGGGTAATGTTTGAACCGGTCCCTTTTTTTTTCATCCAATTTTGGAGAGCACTCTTTTTTTCCATTTTATCTGTGGACATAATTGGGAAATCGGCCAAAACCTACCAATAGTTGAGGCCTGAGAAACTCACTTTTCCTGTAAAATTAACAAGTTTGGACAGAATGAGTATGGCGTTACTCATATTATCACAGCGAGTTGCCTGAAATGTCAACAGGGACCTAACCTGACTCCCCGATTTCCAACTCACGCACAAGCCTCTCTGTAACAAGATGCGCATAACCAAACCGGGATCTAAAACTGGAAACGCGCCTTGAAGAAATACTACCCGGTTGGGCCACCCAAAAGCTGGCACCCACGGATAGCCTCCTTGGCTGAACCATTGGTGTATTGCAATAAAAAGTCTTGACAATTTAACATCCAATGGTCATCACATACTTTGTCCACGTTACATCACATATGCTTTGATTTAATTGCTGGTAACGAAGTGGGTTTGCCATCAAACCACCTCAAGCTCACTTTGGTAGGTTAAAACAAAACACTTAAAAACTCTTTGATTGGATTACGCTTCGATATTAAACCACCTGTCGGTTTCAGCCTGGGGGGTCGGTCTAAATAATTGAGAATTTAAAAGACTGCGATCTAACTTCTCTGCCTTGCTTTGCTCTCGTGAAATACTGCTCAACTTCATCGCACCCTCGTCGTCAATCACAGCCACATCTCATGGTATTCCAATTGTGGCATTTTGAGAACTTTGTGAAACGGTCCTTTAAGGTGGTAATGTATCTGACAAATGTTCCACAATTTACCTTTCGCAACAGAACTTGTTCGGATGTTGGTTGAATCTCCTTCGTCACGGCTCTCTTGGCTGAAGTCCTGGCGACTTTGAAGTCCTCCATGTTGGGCAACGGGCAAACGACGCAGGCAACACAGGATTAAGGATCACGAGTGGCGGCGTGACAAGGTCCGTCCTGAGGTAGTGGGGAACGTCCTCGTTGGACACAGCCTAGGACCAGGCGGCGCTCGTCCTCATGGAAGCTTTTTTTTTTTCACACTGCATCGTGACCCTCAGGCCCGATGAAGAAAGTAACCGGGAAACCGTGGTTCAAGTACGTATTGTTGGACCTCATTATTCTTCACTCCCACACCGTGGTGTCAAACACACCGGGGGTCCAAGGTTAAAAAAACGACAAATATAATAAGCAACAAATGCATGGGGAAATTACAAGCCATCCATAGCATGAACTTCCAATTCAATATAGATAGCCACTAAAACTCACTAATAAGTTAAATGCCTTTAATTAATATAAACCATTAATATGTCCTAGAATACGCTAGCCCACCAAACTTCATGACATATGTACCCTGACCCATATACCAAATTGCATCCAATAAAGGTGAATATATTGCAGTCCCATCATAACGTCCCGCCGTAACGCCTGTACAAGTCACCAGCCAACCTAAAAAAACAATCCTGTCTGTAGGCCCGAGGCCAAGAACCGGCCCATAAGACAACTCGTGTGTCCCTATACTAGCATGACAGAATACACTACTACAGATAATAAACACTTACAAAAACGAGTGGAGGTAAACGACTGTAGTGCGGGGCTAGTGGACGTACTTCACGTTAAACTGGAAGCTAAACGGGGTGTACATTATCTGATTATAACGGCTAACAGCGAAGAAAAATCAATTCGGATGGTTGGCTGCGAATTACAGCCGTGGACGGCTATGATTGCGGCGGCGACTTCTTCTCTACAACAAAACCGCTGATCAGCGCACAGTAACACACACTCTGACTCTCCCCCATCCTTCCGCCCAACGTGTAAGCATACACGCAATGAGGACACCACTTGCATGCCCAGTGGGCAATCTATGAAAGTAATCCCTCAGGGAATTCCGAACAATACAATAACGGAAGGCAATGCCAGACGCGCGGGGAACCCAGAATTCGCAAAACCGAGGTAACTGCAAATCACCCTAAAGATGCCATCGGGCGACGATGGACAACAGGTACTTGGTTGGGGAGGCAGGGGCAGCCACTATCTCAATGGTTGGCGCAGGCTGCTCGTAAGAGTTTGGGGGAGTGGGACCAGGCTCAAGCTTAGTTCCGCTTGCTCAGAGAAGGCCCGGTGATTGGAAGCAGTGGATACCAGCCTTAGAGGTTGCCTTCCAGACTTCGCCCCATAGTGATTGTTTTTTGTGGCAAAATGACTGGTGAGGAAGTGAGTCAGTGAGGGCAGAAAACAGGGAATAAGGTGCCCCTGATGTGGTGATGCAACACAACAACAGAGAAGGCCTTTGTAACTGTGTTGCGCAGCTTCAAAACTGGGTGATAAAACACTATTCCATGCCTCGTACAAGTATGTGAGAAACACAGGCTCCGAATTGCTTTGAAATTACAATTCTTGATATTCAAATTTTGGCCCCTGACAAGCTATTCCACTGCCTGAGTGCCAAGAAGGGAAAAAAAAAAATCCCCAACGAAACTCCTACCACTTTTTGACTCGACAGTCTGATAAATTACCGTTGGGGACATGGTATCGCACAATTGTGAAACCACTCCATCCGATAAAAGATGTTATTAGTATCGTAAGGTACTCGCAATTGTGTGAATAGCGCGTAATGAGTTAATAGCTAAACGCCCACTTTCTGGCAGTTTGACAGCGCAACGGCATTGTTTTCAACCCCAAAACCCTATATCACCAAACACCAACATTGATTGTGGGGATATGATTAGTAAACGACACTCAACATGGTTTATGATTCATACGGACGGGTCATGTGGGTACGGTGGGAAGTAATAAAGGAGTAATACCTCGGTTTTTAAAACACTTTGAATTTTCAAATCTGTTTGAAACAGGTGTAATGTATCGAGTTTAAGGGCAGGAGGCTCGGAACATTACCTATACACGTGATATGGAAGGTTTGCATAGTGGAATAATTTCAGAACTATTAAAGGAAATGCCTGCCATGGAGGCTGGGTGTTGAATACACTACAACATCTCGTCAAACTACGGTAGGTGAACAAGTAGGGGTAATCAACGGTCGAGCGTGTTTACCACTGGATTAAGCACGACTGGGGGTTTATTCAAGCGATGCAAGATGGCGCAGCCCGAGTGCATCCAGCGTGAGAATTAACTCCCGAGGAGTGCATTATCATGAGGATTAAAACACAATCGACCGTGATACATACATACAAGTTTCTTTCAAACGTTCTGTGTAACGCCGTGGCCTCTGGTAATCCGCCTAATATAACATCTAATGCACAAGGATCTTTCACATGCATAGCCCAATGAGTGTGATAGGGCCCGTCCATTGATACGTTGTAAAACAGCTGCGTGTTGGGACACTTGGCAACAATCAAAATTCATACACCAGTAATTCGCCTGTGCCGATCGACAATGCATTAACACCGTGCATTAACGCTGGTTAATGCACGGTCCGATGGACCTGTTTCAGCCAATCAAGAGAGTGAGTATTTACGGCAAGGGATGACCACCATTAGCACATGCCTAATTTTAATTTTTTTTTGAACTTGGGCTCACTGTTCTCTACCCAGTCACCTTCTTGCAGCACGTCTGGGGAATATTATTTAACTGTTTGCCAGCTGATAGGAAGTTTTCTCCTCCTCCCCTCGAGATTTCAAAAGTGCATTTCAAAGCCTCGGAGATCAAAAGGTAGGATGTTTGAACCTAAATTTGCAGAAAAAGGCTCAAGCTTGGAGGTAATTTCTCGCAAAATCATTTTCCGGACTCTTGGACCGGGGGGGGGGGGGGGGGAGGGAGATTTCAGGCCCAACCGGCCCCACCCCCCTGCCTAGGCATGCCACCGTGGCCTTGGACTGAAGCTAGGACTGTGAGCTCCGTCATCATCATGAAAGATGCATTGGATTCTCATTGTACCATCTTAACAGTTGGAGCCAATGCACTATGTGAAAACAAAAGCAGTGACATAGTGCAGTTGGGCTATTCATTCATCTTAAACGTATCTAGACACCTTGTGCTCAATTATGTAATAATGCCTTGCCGGTGGATGTTGTTTCTCAACTACTACTCTTCAACTCTAATAATTCCTCAGTGCTGTGAATCCTCCGAAAAATTGGCATGCTATTCTCGAAGGTCCAATCTTTTTTATGGGTAATAAAACATTGAAGCAACTACATTTGCCTGGGTTGTTTAACCAAAGATGTTTTTTATTGCGTTACATAGTATAAGTGGGACTACCCTATACCTTCTAAATCCCACCCGGGGGCGGGCGCTTGCAAAAAAGGGGGTTTTTTTTATTATTGTGAGCAGAATGTTGCAAAACCCAAATGCAGTGTATTTCCCAGGAAATCCTGTTCATTCTTGTTTGATGGAATATCTACTGAGACTATGGAGAAAACTAGGACATGTGTAGGATGTAAAACTGCCACTCGTAATCCCACTTTTGAGCAATTTTTTTTCATTGGGAAAAGTTTCTAACACCCCTAAACCCCCCCCCAGACCTCCATTTGGTCAGAAAAACCAGATACTGTAGCCTCATCCATCAAGTTGGTTGTAATCCAGTGACGTTACCAAAAAGTCAGATAAATCATGCAACATTGGACTCCGTGAGGCCTTGAAATACCTTTAACTTTGTCAAGAAACGATGTAGCCCCATCCACCAAGTTTCGTTGAAATCTAATCAGTTTGCGAAAATCGCATAAATCATGCAAAATTCTGATTTACAAAATGTTTACATTGTTAGTTCCATGGAAACAGTAATGGGGAAGCCCAAGGAGTAGGACACTGCCTGTAAGGTCATGGTTCGCGAGGAAACAACAAGGTAGAGCAGGGTCTTCCCCCCCCCCCAGGCTTCCCCACCCAGCCTACCCCCCCTCCTCTCTGCTACATCTTGTGCCTCAGCAGGACTGGTAGCATGTGAAGCGCATGAGATGTGCTTCCCATAGGCTGTATTCTTGACATACCATGGTTAAGCTCTGCTCCATGCACTTGTCCATTTCGTGATGCCCCCTCCTACTCCCTAGACAGGTGATGTCACTGCACAGGTATGTCATACATGACACATAATTTCTTTGAATGCATTGCCAGGTTTTCCCCCATAGTCTCTACATGAACCAAGTAAAATGAAACCCCAGAGACAGATTAGTGGACAATAACAGGAAGTGAGAAGTAGCACATGGTGAGCCACTCTGGACTTGATAGGGACCCACACTTCACCCACCATGCCAAGGTATTTGGGAGGTGCTTAATGCAATTTTCATTGCATTATGGGTCAGGCCCGGGCATGGTCTCCGCCCTGACTGGAGAACTTAGCGATGGAGTGGCTGGTGAATGCACCCCAATACATTGCTGGCATGTGCTCCTGTTAGTGAGTATTGGGAGGGGGGCAGGGCCTAGCCGGAATGGAAAATAATAGGGTTGTCTCATTGTGAATGATGAAACTCACTATAGCATTAAATGCACTTGCAGAAAGAAATCGGCCGTCAGCAACTCAGGTCCTGGGCGTCTCAATGACGGTGAGACGCCCTAGGCTAAGGCCCTGGAGGGGGGTTGCAGGTAACAAGCCCCAGGGATCTGATAGGAGCTGTCGAGTTTCTCCAATTGAGCTAAGCAATATCATTGTCATACATTATAACGGGAGTAGGGCAGTAGGGCTTTAGCAGCTTCATAGTTCTAAGTGTGTATGCTCACACGAACAGTTTGGGGGAAATAGACGAGATTCTGTCAGATTTCCCCCATAGCAATAATATTATGGCCTATTTTTAAACTGTCACCCACTAGTTGGAAAACGCAACCAATTCATCCTTTGTTTCAGATGTTATTGTTGATAAATATTGGGGGGGGGGATCTATAAAGGATTTGTTATTTTTGGCAGGGGAGTTCAAAAAGATCGTGCACATGTAAGTTTCAACGTTGAACTGCGGTCATTCCCCTTGACCTTTGAAACAATATCATTCTAATCTCATTAACTGTCACTTGGAACTGGCTATTGGGCTTCTTAGAAATTCAATAACATTGTATTCCAATAGGTCTGTGAAAGTTTGTCACAAAACTTAATTAATCACTATCTACTTCCCATTCTTGACATTTGTCTCCACCCCTTCCCCTCCCCCGCTCCTTCTTACTTTAGAAATCTTTCCGTCGGGTAAGGTCTAAGCTGATGGGGTTGACCACCCATATTTCAATGGCCAACATTTGCAAGTTTTCATAACTGCTAGTAGGAGGCATGAATTGTGCCTATGCCCCTGTGCCCCCCCCCCCCCCCCCCCCCCCCCCCCCCCCCCCCCACCCCCCCCCCCCCCCCCCCCCCCCCCCCCCCCCGTCCTAGCCCCAAGTTATGCCCCTGCTCATTGTGGGGAAAAAGCTTTCACACAGCTCGCAATATGGCCATACAAAAGTTACCTTGTTATATGTTGCCCTCCATTTGACTTTTAACAACAAACGCACTGGCACAATTGTATTTTGAGGAGTTTTATTTCAGGAACAGGGTTGGCATTGCTTTACCAGCAAGTACGGGGCCGTCCGGTTACCATAGGAACCAACCAGGTATCACAGCTGGGCTCTTTTGTTATTTGGGACCTTACACAGTTGCATGGCCTTCCTATGCAGGCTAGAGATACATGGGCCACATTCCAGGTGTATTACTTTGTTAAGGAGTGTTTTTGTATCTAGGGCTTTTACAGCTCCAAGCACATGCCTCAGTGTAACTGACACCTGAGATTAGCTGTTTATTCAAGACTGGGCGTTTTCCTATGGGCGTAATTGGATCCATATTATTGAATATATATGCACTAAGCAGGATTTGTGTGTACTAGCAGTTGAACACATTGAATCCTGCCTAATATCATCCATGAAAATCAGATGTCTTTCATTTGCTGGGCATAAAGTATACTATGGTTGAATGCATCTACCTGACTGTATTGTCGTTTGGAAAGAAATAATGTACACCAATTGAACCCCAAACCTGACTTTGAGAAACTACTCTTTAAGGGACCGTTCTTTTTGCTTTCGACAACCCTTGGATCGGTTCACGGTTTGGACAGGACTTTCGAAATCGGGGAAAAAGACACCTCACATGCACACATCCATGTAGTGGACTGGTGATTGTGCATACAGAGTCACAGGGAATGATGATATTCTGAACCTGTAGCATTCAAGTAATAAACTAGTCCAGCCAATTGCAGTTAGCACCGGCTAGTGTGGACTTTAAATCAGCACTATCACTTTACCAGTGCTCTTGGAACGGATAACCCTTCGATTTTCTGTAAGAAGTCATCAAAATGGCAATACGTCCATAGCATTTGTCATCGGATCTGGGCACATATTCCCTCATCTCTGTTCTGTTACTACTTTGGTATCATCTGTCAGAATCGCCCCCCTGATCCTCACACTGCCCTGCATTTATCGTGGGCGTCGGCTCCTTGCTTGGATTGGTCAAAACGCAACTCTTCAACTGCTCCTGCTGCGATGAATCTAGTTTACTGGTATGTATTCACAGTATTGCCACTATTGTGGAGTTGTGACTGAGCTGTCTGCTTACTGGTGGGCGGAAGGAGACTTGTGGGTGGACATTCGGCTGGGTTAGTGGCCCTTTGAATAACCGCCCCTACTGTACTCACCAGACATGCTACTACTTACAGGTTCATACATACTAGGTTCATACATACATACATACACATGTGTATAATCTCAATGGTCCTGAAGGGCCAGATTAGATATTGTATCCTGTTTGCCTTTTCACCTATTTTACTGTTGCTGGTTTCCGTAGCAATGGTTGCTATTTTGTAACCATATGGTGGTTAAGTAATATCCATTGAGAGGCACCACAACTACTCCGCTTTGAGTGGCCAAATATGAAAAACTTTGCACGTAACCTGAAGATCATAAATGATAAAACTGACACATGTATATTTCTCTCAAAATTAGTCAGAAAAAAAACATTTTGGGCCAATTGTTTCATTTCCCATTTTTCAACTATTTTCAGACATTTGACGATTCCAAAAGCATGGAATGATTCAAATTTGTAGTAATGTAAAGTCCCAATTAACAACTTTTCCATACAATCGCGAAGATAACAAAAAACCATGTATTTTAGGGAGGGAATCTAACTTACTTGGATTTTCGGCAAAATTTGGCGACTTTTTTGAATTCTGGTACTTTTTTTTCAGTGTATTTAGAGATTGGGAGCGCTGAATGGTTCAAATTTTTTAGAACCATATTAGTTAGGTCAATGATTTTTTAGCCTTTCACCATCAAATTCCATGCCGTTCTTGCTTGGGTATCCATGCCAACTCGAGGCAATGGTTAGTTGGTGGCATCAGGTAGGTGTGCGTGTATTACCACAGGCCCATTCGTAGTTTGAGCGTGTTATGTATAGCGCATATGCATAGCATATATATAACACTAGTTATGTAGCTACGGCGGAAGAATGAATCGTTTTTGTCTCGCCTGAAGGAAATTCAGAAGAAACTTATTGGTTACTATGGGCGTGCGTGGGTGTGTGTAGTGTGTGTTCATGTGTGTGTGCGTGTGTCCACACTTTCTCGTTAGGCATGATTTCTCACACCCGTGAGGCCGATTTGATGAAATTTTGTGTGTAGCAACCGGGGTTGGGTTAATACGATCTGATAGATTTTGGGCACAGAATCATTAATTTTAATGGTAATTAGCTTATTTTTTCATGTAATTTTATGTTAAACTCATTAGCAAGAGTATGCAAGGACCGTTATGTGTGCTACAGTGATGTGTTGGCATGTAGGACTGGATGACTGGTAGATGGAAACTGATGAAGATTTCAGCTGAAATATGCGAATTAAGTGGTCTAATTCAGTAGTTTATGTTGAAGCTCGTTAGCGAGATTACGCACGAACCGTATGTGCTACAGTGATGCTAGTTGGCATGTGGGACTGGTATGACAGGGAGATGAAATGAATGAGATTTTCAGCCTGAAATATGCTCATTAAGGGGTTAATCATGTTAGTTTATTGTTGATAAGGTCGTTAGCAAGAGTACGCAAGAACCGTATTTTCTACAGTGATGTAGTTTGCATGTAGGACTCTGGATGACAGTAGATGACTGATTAAGATTCAGTTTCAGCCTGAAATATGCTAATTAAGTGGTCTAACTTGCATAATTTAATGGCCCCAAAAAAAAGTTTTTTCCAACTGTTGTTTGGATTTTAGAAACTTGGTGGATGTGGATTGTACACATGGTTCCCCCCCCGGGAAATTTAAAAGTGAAGTCGGGGTCACTGTCCCTGGATGTCATTGCATTGTCTTAATTTTGTCTGCATATTTTATGCAAATTTTGTTGAATTTCGTTGGCTTTCCACAAAACTTGGTAGAGTGACTCCACCTTTGATCCGGATCCTTTGAGGTACAGCTTGGGTGATAGAGGTCATTGTCTGTGCCTAATTTGCAAAAATCATTCCATTTCGAATGGTGCGATTTCACCAAACGCCAAAAAAAAAAAAAAAACCGCAGTAGGCATGTCCGTAACATTTTCTGAATCTTCTGATGTGTTTTGATGTTCATAAATTTGAATTGACTTCCATTATATATCGCTCCTGTTAAAAATAAAGCACTGATTAACGAGTAAACAACCAGCTCCTGTTACAATTGTGCTGTTATAATAAAAGCTGCCCACAAGCAAACCCTCTCTCACTCAACATTGATTAGTTTGACCTTACTTCAAAAATACTGTACATTTTCTTTCCTCTCTTCTTGCCTGGACAAAATTTGGAGTTTCCTAAAGATTATATTTTGGGACATCCTTGACGCTTTGCTGCGTGGGATAGTTCATTGGTCGTTAGTTTAGGAAATTTTTAGAATTTTTCATGTGTTATAAATGTGAAAATTTATTTTGCCATTACGATGGGCTGCATGAACCTATTTGTTGTGTTAGTGTGTAGTGTATGAATAATAGGAACCACTAATTGTGCACCAGCGAGACACTTTTTGAGATCGCTTGTTTAGTTTCACTTATCAGAGGGCGGTTTTAAGGGGGTGGGGGGGGGCTGGGATCATGCAACGTGGAAATAGCAAGATAATGTTTGTGCTCCAACCTGTGCGATATTTTGATGTGTTCACGTACACATAGTGTCAGTCCCGCAAACTACACCCAACTAGTTGGTAAGTTATACTCTCGTAAGCGCCCATCCTGAAATTTTGCAAGTGCCCCTGGGCACTTATCTGAATGAATAAGGTAATATACATTTTTTGTGGCCAGCTGTCTTCTTTTCCATTCACGTGCATTTTCCTCCAAGATGGAAATGAGTGCTTGTAATTTTGACGAAGTTCTTCTTGTAAGTGTAGGTGTCAAACAATGGCATTTATTTTCAAAATCATTGATACCTGTTTTCTGGAATATTTCAAAGGCTGAAAGGAGCTTTAACACAACAATCGCGAAACAGGCAATACCTAGCAGTTTAAGAACCCACTTGTTCATGTCACTTAGTTATAGTCATTTCTCCAAATAATGATATCAAGGTAAAACATCCCCTCAAGTCATTCTGGAAAACGAAAATGTTCCTTCTTAAATAGGCGCCTCAGTGACATCATGTTATGTGACCCCTTGCTATGTTTATGTTTCAGTCAGTAAAAACTATAGATTGTACTTAAGTAACAACGGTTTGTTGACCGGTTTTATGAATGGTTATATAAATAGTGGAGAGCAGAAACGCACTAAAAATAGGGCACTGAAAATATCAAGGCAGTTGACTGCATAGTTTTTGAAAAGAAGGACATCGGAGAGTCACAGTGAGTGTTTTATTTGTGTTTGAACATTTTTACCAGTGTTTTCATGGAAGTATGTCAAGGAGTGTACATATTCATATACTGTAGTGGGAATTTGGATTGTACATTGGGGGAGGAACAAGTATTATATAACTTTACAAATGGGGGTAGAAAAAGTTTCTCTGCACTTCAAAACCTAAAATTGTCCAGGTAGCTGCTTGAAGCTGTATTCTAATATTGTCATTTGTCAGATGACAAGTGGAATACCAGTACCTTCCTGAATTGCCATAAAAAAAATTAAATCATGAAAGATTAAGAGAAATTCCAGAAAGGTGGGTTTCTTTTTAGTCACCTCAGCCATATGGGTGAGCTATGGGTGATCGTGCATGTGTCTATCTATAGGGTCTGTCTCGTCCGCCCGTCCGTCACCCACAAGTTATTCAAATTGCTACTGCAGGTGTGGTTCGAACATATGAAACTTTGTCACAATGATCACTAGTGAAGGGCTCTGGAGTGGTCCGGATTTGAAGTCAAAGGTCATTCTAGGGGCAATTTCGGCCATTTTGCCAAAAAAAAAACTGCAAATTGCTCCTCCTACGTAGATCGGATGTGCATGAAACTTGGTCAGTTATATCAGGACCAATGGTACATAATGGATGTCCAGGAATTGAGATCAAAGCGTTCATCTAGGGATCATGGTTGCCAAAGAGGCCTTATCGCAAACAGATCCCTCCATTATTCGCCAGGTTTTGCGAGACAATTTTCTCCTCACATAGAGATAAACCTAGAGCACAATGGTGCTGTAGCTAAAACCACACGAGGTACCATAATTTGTTAAATGTTTTCAAGATCTGAGACCCAAAAGGCAGTTAAAAACAATGGCCTCCTAATGTGCCCCAATTAAGAACTTTTGACAGTGACTTCAATCCACTGAGTCAATAGCAGTCAATAAACATGTACCAGTCACTTGCGTCAAGCCTTCGAAGAAAGGACCAATTGAGAGAGAGAAAAAAGGCAATTCACACAGCGGCCTATGTGTCCCTTTAAGGACCTTGACCTTCAATGAAAAAGAGAACATTAGACACAGTTTCCAAGAAAATTAATGGACTTTATAGGAGGCGATACATTGGAATATACACATGATGGACCCAAAGTTCACAGGTCGATGAAACAATTGTGGTCCAATTTGATCAACATCCACGAAGAAGAATGACTGTTTTGCGTCTTTTCATCAGATGTTAATGTTTTAATTCTAATGACCACTATATGAGTTTGTTGCATCCAAAATCTGTTGCAAACAAGCTGAAAAAAGAACATTATGACACAGTTTTCAAGAAAATCGAATGACTTGTAGAGGAGGAGATACATTTGGAAATTATAACATAATGATCTGCCCCTTCAATGTCCTTTGACCCTGACCCTCGCAAAGTCAAACATGTACCATGGGTCAATTGACATTGTCTCCAAGTTTGGCGACTTCCGTCACAGAATGACTGTTTAGGGGCCAAAAAGGCAATTGTTTGACACACTGGATAGAGTAGATAGGCTGTAGGGCCAAGTGGTTCTCGAACAAAAATTCTGAAAAGCCTGGACTATTCCATCATTATGATCGAACATCAGTTACTGTTGCACTAAAATATGTCGGAGGCAAAGCATTACGTGATGAACCATGACGGGCCCTCGGGCCCACACTGGGTCTTCCAAGTCCAAAAGTCCTGAGAACCTTGAGGTACGGCAATTAATTAGACCGGCATTATGACCGCCGAAACATTAACATGATGGGCCCAAGGGCCCACATTGGGCTGAGCCAGAGGTCGCAAACACCCCCGAGGACCACTAAAGAAAATCAAGTGGAAAGAGATGCATTCCAAGTAACCAGTGTGTGAAATTCCATGGACTTTCATAAAATGGCCATTGGGGCCCTAAGTGGGACCTGGGATCAAAAATTCCGGAAACACCCCGGAGGTTACAACGTTGGACCACCTTTATGGACCGAATTGTCAGTGCATAATCACATGATGGGCCCTTCAGCCTCACCGGCCTGGTCCCTAAAGTCCAGGGCACCCTGAAGGTATGCGCTATTCGACCATCCATAATAACGAAACATCACTGTGCAACCAACTTTGTAGGAGATACACGATTTGCGGTATTTCATATAAATGGCCGTAGTGGAACCAAACGGGCCTTGAGCCCAAAAATTCCTGAACACCTCCAATGGCCTTCTACCAAGGACCGTACTCGTAACTTGGAAGAAATCAATCGATTGTTGACGGAGGAGATGCATTTCAAGACCATTGTGTGAAATATCATAAAAAGGGCCCTCGGGCCCAAGTCGGATACCAAAAAATCCTTAACACCCCCAAAGGGATGGCTAATAGACCAATCATTATGACTGAACATCGCACTGTGCAACTACATTTGCAAGAGATACAAAGATTTGTGACCGTATTTCACAAATATGGGCCATATGGCCCAAAACTGGGCCCGGGCCCAAATTCCCCAAAACACCCCAATGGTCCTCTATCCAAGAAACATTATATGTAACTTGAAGAAAAATAAATTTAAGATTGCGGGAGGAGATGCATTTCAAGTAGTACCATTGTGTGAGAATTTCATATAAAAGGGGCCATCAGGCCCAAGTGGGACCTTGGACCAAAATTCTCTGAACACCCCGAAGTACGGCTGATAGCATCATTCATGACTGAATAACGATCAGCGCTGTGCAACACAATTAGTGGGAGATACATTTTGAAATTTTAAACATAATGGCCATATTGCCCTTTAAGGACTTTTGACCTGCCTTCAAAGGTCAGACTTGTCCAGGTAGAACATTGTTCAAAGTGTGGTTCGCACATCCATCACAGAATGACTGCTTGGGGCCAAAAGCAATTGTTGACACACTGGCTAGATAGTTAGATAGATAGAAGAATAGATAGTACATGCGATAGATAGATAGATTGATAGATGATCAGATAGATAGGATAGGAGATGATAGATAGGATAGTAGATAGATAGGATAGATAGGATTAGATAGATAGATAGATAGATGGCCGGACGGACGGACAGATTCCAATAGATCAACCAGCATAGTGGTGTTGAGCTAACAAAAGTGTGGGACCAAAGAACATTATTAGAATGTTTTTAGCCCATTGATTCAAGAGAGTACAGGAGTGTATGACATGTCAATACGAAAATTAGTTCTGAATGCACATTGGAATGACTTATCAAAAACAACATTTACTGTATAAAGCATACGCTCAGTACGATATATTGGCAGGGTGAGCTGTGGGCCATTGGCACTCTTGTTACGCACTAATCTTTGGTTCCAAAAGGTCTTTGCTTGCGAGCGTTATACATGTTGTAATGTACTGTACACAATCGCCAGCATCTGCTGATTGAAAATTCCAATTTCTACGGTCTCCACATAAAGGCACAATCTGTACAAAAATAACATGCAATTTAAGTACATATAAACCTGTGTCATTCATGATAAAATCATGTGGCATATCATCATTGATGGACTACCATTGTAACATTTCAAGGTGGTTCTTCTGCCCTGTATAGCTGTAACCGATTCATCAATCCGAGAAAAATTAGTCAAACCTCAGTTAATAAAAATGATTGATTCGTCATTTGTTGAGGTATGGCACACACCCCTAAACCGAGTGTAACGTCCGATAAAAGACTCACAAGTGCCCTTGCACTTTGCTCAATTAGATCACCCAAAATTATGTGCTCCCTTGGTTAGGTGACAAGTGGTTTATCTCAACTTTCGCAACAAGCAATTGGAATAGTAAATTGGGTTACTGTACCATGCCTGTCACTTCTGCGACCATTATTCACAATTTACCATGAATTGCATCATGCATGACCCATCGTAATAGACAATTGATGTAACCTGACACAACTTGGTGGCGGATGAAAGCCTACCTCATACGTGGGGAGTACAAGGCCGCAGGGCTTCGGTCACCGTACTGGCGATCACCGCACACAGACTTTCTTGGCTACTTGGTCACGATCGATTGACAATCAACCGTAAGAGTTCGCAAGCGATGATGTATTGTTTTGGGCCACACACTGACAAAACTCCCAGAAGAAACAAACGGGTAGTTTCATTCCAAAGGTACTGTGTGAACGCCTCCCAAGAACTACTGAAGGAAAGTTGGTACTAATTGAGTCGCCCAACTTTTACTCCCAAACTACCACATCGCCTTATTATGGATTCAAAAGTTTTAACTTGTTCCAAACCGTGCAGGCGAAGTTAGCAAGGCTTACGGCGGTTGGTCGATAGCAGCGTAACGGTGTGGTTTCCGGTCAACGCCTCACACCTTGCGGTCACTGACTGTGCCCTACCGTATAAGCTTGTCCCAAGCCTTGCGATCTGCAAATTCTTACCAATTGGAGCACGCTTAAAAGAGGGTCTTCAAACATTGAGACCAGTGTATTCTGGGCCAGTTATTACAAAAGGCCGAATGCTGAATTCAATATACTAAACTGCTGTCCATACTGCCCAAAGCAGCTTTTTCAACCAAACTGTACATATGTACTACATAAGCTTCTTGTGCTTGGAAGCCTAAAATATGACTGGAGAGATGTTTTTACAAAAAAGTTTTTTATCCATGATTTGCAACAGGCTAATGGAGACAGCAAAATTTGAACGTGCTTTAATGTTGGTTCCCGCTGCAAAATTAATCCAGATAAAAGAGACACTGCACGGCCAAACAAAAATCAGCTCTGCTTATTGGGGCAGAAAAGAGAGAGGAACTTGTTGATGAAATTAACAATAGAAGAGGCATTTCAACAGTCCACATATAGTACAAAAGAGAGGCATCACTAATGTTGAGTTTATGGTCTGTTGACTTGATCAGATCAAATTACTTGGGCAGTGAAATCAAATCTCCTCAGTCTGAGCAAAAACAGCATAAATTTTTCGACAACAACTTTGGCCCCCAAGTAATCAGGACTCTTATTAAGGAAACTGTCTAGAATTGTGCTGGGGTTACCAAGCCACTGGAGGTCATTCATGGTGTCTAATTTGCATAATTTTTGCAAAATTTCAAATTTTGTTTCATTTTCATGAAACTTGATGGGCATGGTCTACCTTTAGTTCCCCAAAATTTCATCATAGATTCTAGTCATTGGGAGTATTCAATGTGTCTAATTTGCTTGCTTCATTTATGCAAACTGTTTGGTTTGTTGGATTTTCATGAACATATTAAGTGGGGTCCACCGGTGTTCCTGAGATATCCATAATTAGAAAATGGGTCACTGGAGGTCAAGTAATGTATCTAGTTTGCCTAACCCAGGCAATTTCAGTGAAATTCCACAAAACCCAGTACTCCTGGTAGACGTTGTCAACAATCGGTCCTCATGGTTTTGAAATTGGTCACTGATTAGTGCCCTCTTAGGGGCTGACAAACTATTCACCTCTATATAGATTTTGCTGTTATTATCTTCTAACTGGCAATTTCCTCTCGTTCGATCTTTAAAATCAGATAAAACGAACAATGATCACGGGAAAAGGTGAGACTAGCGGTTCATGAATCCACTTGGTCTGTCGTAGCAGTAGTGTGATGTGATGAGAATATAGCCTGCATGCAAGCAAGAGTTCTTGCAAGGCTTCACACATCAGTGAAGTCTTGAACAAAATGGTTGACCTGAATGGTGGAATTTTTGGAGAAGAGCAACTCCATGGAAGATAACAGCTCATTGTGTCCCTTTAATCATGGGGCTTCATGCTTTGGTCAACAGGATTTATATATGTGGACCTTGTTAACTAACCTTGAGCCACCCATGATGCTCTGTGTTGTGGCTCGACTCAGGTATGAAAAGAATTCCATCAAAAAACACTTTAACCTTCCCATCCTTGGGTAGGCTAAAAATTGGTAAGTATTAAAATATTAGGTTTGGGCCACTGACCTTTTGTGTACAGCTGTCCTGGCACCCAGGCTTCCATTAATCCTTTGCAATAACTAAAACTGGGCCAAGCCTTAAATGGAAAATGCTACTTATCAGTTGATGTAATCTGTGTAATACACCGCTACCGACCTACAAACCAGTATTCCTTGTATTTGTGGTCTCAAAACAAGGTTCAAGTTTTATCAAAGTTAATTAGCCAAGATTATAAATCGACACTGTTAATGGATTCGGTTGTGCAGTTCATTATCACTTCACAGTGTGGAGACTCTGTTGGGGGGTCTGTGTTTCCATGGAATTTGTATACAGCATTAAGGCACTGGAGTTAACTGGCCATTGTGCCAATTATTGCCACTCAATCAGAACTAGGTATTAGAAAGAAGGGGTCAATCAACTGCTCGACATGTTAAAAGTTATATAATAATAATTTTTGTATTATTGGTTACAAACTGAGGTCATTGCTGTGTCGTTCCGTTTATAGTGGCTGTAATTGACTCTTTCTTACGCATTGTTAGACAAGGTTCCATAAGCCATCATCTGAAAACTCCCATCTGTAGGAAGTCTTCTTATGTTGCATCACCACCACACAAAACCTTTTTCTTCAAGAACTTCTCACACCCTTTCTTGCACCTGTATCTCCAATCAAACATATATGTATCACTCAAATTTAGTCCAATTTTATTTAGTGTGTTATCGGCAGATAATCAGTTTGAACATGGGGATTGGTGCTCTGTACGTCAATATATCCATACTTCACAACTCTCTCTGTTTTGTTTAATTTGTAACATCCTCTTCACCTGGAGTTATTGTTACAATTGAAAGGTCACTAAACGTTCTCTATTACTAATGAAGAAGATTTGGTGCCCCAGGAAGTGCAGGGGACCCTACATACACCTTCCTCACAGGTATACTACCTGTTATGTACTTGGCAATGCATGAGCAACCCGAGACCCTGTTGCATAGTCAGCATGTTGAGATCATGGCAGGGTGGCTGCCAGCGGTGAGCGGGGGGGGGGGGGGCAGGGGGCCATGCCCCGCCCCGCCCATCGGGAAAGGCCTGGCCCCCCCGTCGGGGAATTTTTCCCATCTCGTCGGGGAGCCCAAGTGGGTACGCTAAAATGTAAAAACCCCGACGAGGGCCTCTTGCCCCGACAGT
This sequence comes from Sclerodactyla briareus, assembly GCA_026419785.1. Taxonomy (NCBI): domain Eukaryota; kingdom Metazoa; phylum Echinodermata; class Holothuroidea; order Dendrochirotida; family Sclerodactylidae; genus Sclerodactyla; species Sclerodactyla briareus. The sequence goes on along the minus strand of JAODTK010001444.1, from coordinate 114,528 downwards.
CTAAATATTTCCAACCTTATTTACAGTGAGAAGAGTCCTGTATTAAAGTTGAAAATTTTCGGCGCGCTTCGCTCGCCTCATTACTTTTGTCACATTGCCAGGTTCTAGCTCGAGTTTTGGATCAGGGTATCAGCCTCCTAGTCCTACAGACTATGCACTTGTGGCATATATAGACAGGAACACAAGCTTATGGAGATTTTCCCACAAAAAATTAACGTTACAATTCTGCTGGGAGAATGATCGTTCTGCCATGTTTTGCCTTTGTGTTAAGTGGTGTGCTTCACAATGACAATACTCCAGTCTCCCAGTGTCCAGGCACTTCCTGCAGCTGTGCAGTAATTGCGAATATCTGACCCGATTTACTAGAGCACCCTGCATGCAATGGGGTGCCATGAGAGTGGAACATGCCCTCAAATGTGTATTTTATTTCTCGTTTATTTTTCTCTGAAAAAAGTAAAAAAATGAAAAACATTCAAAATGCAGGTTTCAACCTAGGGAGAGGCTCGTCGGGGAACTCGACCCCCGTCGGGGAAATTCCCTGGACGCCACCACGGGGTCATGGCAAATCCAAACCTTACCACATTGGCACTGTCCCTCATAAGTCACAAAGCTGACTCTGGAGGTGTCATTATACTTGAATTTACTTGAATGAAGAAAATATAGGCGAAGTTGAGTAGTTGAGTTGATCTAGTATGGGTCATTTAGGGGAAACTGTAAGTATCTAGTGCTTGGGGGGACATTCAATGTTATACCAAAATGGCATGGACCCACCTCTGAAAATGACTCAATATGATCGGTTATAAAGGTGCATCATTACAATTGACATTTATACATGACCTCTGTATACATGTATCTATTGTCTCTTACAGAAATAGAGGAGACTCCAGAGGAAGATGATGCTGCTACAGTCCAGGAGTGATTTCAGCCCTCCAACAGAAAGCACCCCAGTCAACGAAGAAAAGACCCCCCTGGAGGAGAAACACACCGTGGTAGGTAGACCTCCTTCATAGCGAGAAGTTGTCTATGTGAAAAGGAGGTAAGAATCTGGGTGAGATGCCATCACTTGCCCCTAAGAGAAGAGGAAGAAACAATATTTTTCTGCCAGCAAAAGCAATTTGGTGCAATATTTGTGCAAAAACTGTCAGAAATTTGCATGAGAGATAGGAAAAGAATGTGGGGTGCGCAATTCGAAAAAGTTGATGTTGGCATGCAATAACCCCCTCTCCACATTAGGTACTGCAGAGAGACATTGCCGTGTACCTGATGAAGGTTATGCAGCTGTCAGTTGTGCGGTATCCCGGGACGACACCCTTGCTGGACCTCATGTGGTAGGTCCTTTGTCTTGCAGGTGTTCAATGAAAAAACGGGGTTTCGGATTACATAGCCCAGCAGCAAACTCATCACCCAACCAACACACGCAGGGCCAAATTTACCAGCTATGATGTATTCCCATCATGGCTGATTCACTGGGTCACCTTCTGTTTCAGCAAAAGAGAAACAATCTTCAGAATTCTTGGTATGAGATACCCTGATTCATCACCACCCAGCGCCTTTTCACGAAGTGACAATTTTATCCTGCTTTGGCATATTTTTCAAATATCAGCTAATTATCCTAGCATTATAGCTGACCTACATCCTACAAATGTGGACTCTAGATGCCCTAGGTAATTTATATATTTCCAGTGAGTGGACTCTGAGATCCGCAGTTACTCCAAGGACAGCAATGAACCCCTTTATGCACTTTATGTAGGTCAAGTGGAAATATAATCAATAAATGCTGGAAGGGAGATGGAAGCCTCTAGCTGGTGATCAGAAATTGAGCTGTAAATTGATGCACAGATCTGAATGTCTCCTCTATGTCTTTATTGTAATGAGCAGTGTAGCATACTTTCTGACTGATGCCGTATGCTACACTGAAAGAATATTCTAGATTTGTTGTATGTTCATCTACGCTAAGTCTGTATGTGCTTGTGTCCGTACCCAAAGTTTGTATGCTATGTTATAATGCATTTTAACTATAACACAAGCCTCCTATATTGTTTCCAAAAGAAACATCATATTTGAAAGTGGGGTTTTATGACTTTTGTAGATGGTTTGGCTGCTTAGGTTCAGTCATAAGGGTGGTCTTATGCTTACCTTTCATGGTGCATAGGGATTTGGGACCCACAACCCTGTGTGGGCCCGAAGGCCCATCATGTGGAGTTATGCAAAATAATTCTCCTCTTACATGTTTGGTGCACAGTACTGACATCATTCATAATGATGATCTAACAGACGTACCTTCGGGGTGTTCAGGAATTTTTTAACCAAGGTCCCACTTGGGCCTGAAGGGCCCATTTTATGACATTTCATGAAATTTCACACGTTGGTACTTGAAATACATCTCTTCCCCAAGTTTCTGATTGATTTCATTTTAACGTTACATGCACTGCTCCTCGGTTAGGGTCCGTCGGGGGTGTTTGCGCATTTCTGGTTGAAGAAAGGCCCAATGTGGGCTCTAGGGCCCATAATGTATCATGCAAAATGCTTCTACAAATTTTGATGCACAGGTTCTCAGTGCCTCGGATTTCATCATAATGCCAGTTTAATAGCTGTATCTTCAGGGTTTTCTTCCGAATTTGGGACTTGGACCCAGTTTGGGCCCGAGGTCAGCCCATCATGTGCAATCGTACATAGTAGTAGTCCCGCAAAAATATACTCAAAACGAAATAAAACCAATATAAGTTGTACTCCTCGTAAGCACAAAACCATCCTGTAATCTGCAAGTGCCCTGAATGCTTAGCAGAATGACTACGGTATGTTTTCCGGTGAGTTGTACATCTCTCACATGTTAGGACCGTTAAGTCAGCCAATGTGTGAAATATTGCAAAGACATGCATCTGCACATATCATTGGTCTCTTTGTAATTAAATATTTGGTACATTGATATGGTTTGAATTTGTTCTCCATCTAATTCACTGGTTAAGTTGGCTGCTATGAAACTCTCTCTTTGCAACAGATTACAGCTCATCTGGAATTTTCCCTGTTTATTCTTAATGAAACCGACTCATGTGTCATATGAGTGATGTGACATTAACTCATTTGGAATCCCAGCTTTGGAGTGACATGCTTATTAAAGGTTCCTCACTCATAATATTATAAAGATAATAATAAGATGTCAGGAATCGTTTGTTCCACAAATAGCAGTTTTTCACTATTTTGAAAATTAATGACAAACTGCTATGGCAACAGTCAGCTTGACGCCCCCTCAGTAATCCATCGCCAATTGCTATTAATACAGGTTGTGGGTGGATTGAGAAGTGCTCACCAGGGCAGTAGACCTGGAAGAAACAGATTCTGTCCTATCTCTGTCCTAGGATAATCTCTGTGAGTTACTCCGTCCACCAGCATTCAGCAGAGAACGAATCCCAATTGCTGTTAATAAAGGTGGGGCGAGTTCTTTTTGTCCTGCAGAGGGGGATTGGCATTAACGGATTTAATATCATCTATTGTGCATAATCCATAATTGGGACTCTGGAGAGTCTGAGGACTGGAGTCATTCAGGGGTTTTGTCTTGAGGGCTTGCTATTTATGGACAATATTTGAGCTCCAAGTTTGTGTACATACACTCTGGCGAAAATTTGGTCAATAAATGTCGGTAGGTGGTCACTGAGGAGAACCCAGTTCACGTTTGCAGTATAATGATATGGTGTTAAACAACTCAGCAGCGTCTGGCGGGTTAATAACTGCCAACATTTACATCACCTCAGTCAGTCGACATTGTCTTATTTGAAATGCCCTAATTTGCAATCAAAGCAGCTACCCCAAAGTCTAAAATGGCTGTGGGATGAGTTAGTTCCACAGCAATCGCCATGATCTCGATTGTGCAAATGAAAAAGTCGTGTGAGAAAATCAAATCAAACATTAGTGGGGTCCTGAGGTGATAAGATGGAAATTTATCCCAAATTTATTATTGTAAAATAACAGTTTATTGTTCAAAATATTATCTGTTGAAAGAATAACCTGTTCCATTCAACTAGTCTCATGGATATACGTTATCTTCCAAGATTGAGTTACTGAGTAGAGTACCAGATGAAATGTTGTCAGTGGAATATTATTATTTAACTTGGGAGAAAAAAAATCCTGCGCATGATACTTCAACCTGGTATCTCACTGACCCCCAGGCCCCTCATGTTTCCACTCTCTCATCCATGTGCTGATCTGCAAATCTTTATATACAACAGCAGTGCCAGTGCAAGATAGATTGCAATCTTGAAAATAAGGATTAGAGGGCTGTCATTGAGGACGAATTGAGGATCATAATTGGGACTGGACTTCGCTGATCGAATACCTGGGAATTACAATTCTGTGGGTAATATGATGTTTGATCCAGATTTGCATGCATTTCCTCATTTCAAACTGCATTACTTCATGCAAACAATGGCCCAGCTTAAAAATTATGCAAATTGTCAACAGTCGTGTCCTCCAGCTGACTCCTAAAAAGATTGAATATAAACAAGAAGAATAAAGCAAACAAGGCTTGCATTGCCAGAACTCTGATCGACCAAATCAGCCATGATTATCTATATGAGCAGCAACTACACAAAACCTGCACTGGATGAAAATTAGGAATGTCAGCTGGTGAGGACTTCCAATTTCAAGTACTTTCCCAGTGGTCATGCAAAATTGACTTGACTTTCTATTGATTATGGTGGGAGACTCTAAGAACACAGGAGAAAATGTGGTTTCAGCCGATGCAAGTGTGAATGTTGGACACAATTCACAAATACAAAACTAACCTTGTGTCATCACAGTCACATAATTCCCCCTGTGACGTCACTGGGGGAACCGCAGGAACCTCTGGAATATGCAAGTCAACTGCAAAAAAACCCTTTTCATCAGAATATAAACTTTTTAACTGGTCACAGGTACGAAAGAATAATCTAATTCATTCGTGTGAAAACCACTTTCTGTCTCTGTTATCGAGGTGCTAAATTGCATTATTTTAGCGTGTACTGCTTAGGGCAACTTAGGCATGTTCTCCTGTGACATTCCATGAATCCTAAAATTCATCAAAGTGAATTGAAAATAATCTATGCAACATACGAGGATATCCAAATTTGGGGGATAGTTTTGTGATGCCTCTTTTAACTGTGGTGGGTGTTGAGAGAATCTGTTACATGTCTATCAGGCTTCAAATTCAGTGGATGGTAAGCTGAAATTTTCAGTAAAGATTGGAATTCCCACTGATCAGAGAATGTTATTTTGGACATGCCTGTTTATGGAGTGTGAAAAATCATTCATTGTCCGATCACGTTTGTAACATATTCCAGATAGCAAATTCGGATTCAAATTAAAAATTGTTGAGGCCTTACATGCTTACTTATATTCTGAAATTCAATATGGATTAAATACTGTACTGTAACGTCTGTACACATGAATGTGACAAAATGTAGAATTTTGGAGAGGAATAATGCCGAAGCGAGATGAGACGTGAGTAGAAAACTGAATGAGAAGTGGTGAATAATGGTTATCTATCACATGTATATACACCTGAAATAAGTAGGAGTGGGTGGCTGTTTATAAGTAAGAATGAAATTATGATTAATGTTAATATTAAGATAAATTGGTCAGATTTCTCTTGAAGACTTTCTAGCCTACTTCATCAGGAAATATCCAGAGTTGGCCTCATTTCAAATTGGTGTGGTCAATGGTCATTATGTGTATTCAAGAAGCGAAAGCACTGCTCATGGGGTGCCCGTAAAAGCTTGCGTCATACTCCAATCTCGTAACGTCCATGTATTATTTTTACCCCACAGATCAATTTGTCAGCTGCCTCCGGTGTTGACACATCTGCTGTGGAGCCTTTTAATGATCCCAAGCTCCAGTTTTCTAGGGATCAGCTCAACTACATCGACGAAATCGGTTCTGGCTGGTTTGGCAAGGTTTGGATAGAAATTTATATTTTTAGGCCCCGGCAGGGTCTGTTTTGACCAACTAACACAGAGTCTGGGTTATTGATCAGATTTCGGCCTATTTAATTAGGGCTGCAACCTAAATGTGATAGGATAATTGCTGAAGATGTTGATTATTAAGTGTGTATCGGCTATCAGTGAATCAAGTCAATTCATCCATGGAATTATGTGTAAGTCTACGTGAATCACAGCTTCAATTATCGCCTGAAGTTCAGGGTCATCTAGCAGTTATTTTGTGGGATCAAGTGTTTATCCTGCAAGATTGAATTGGACAAACATAACCGACCAATGATACTTTATGGAGTGCTTAGCAATTTGAAAGCAATGGTCACCTAGGTGATCAAATAATTAATTTTTTATGGTTTGAGCTACAGCACCAGTGGCGCTCTAGTTTCATGTCACTCGAGACTCACATGTAGGAGTGGGGACCTTGCACTTTTCAGTTGTGACCATGCCCCCCCCCCCTCATACTGGGACTGTAGCGGGAATGTTATTTTCTAAACAATAGCATGAGTGTCGCATCCTGGCTTACATTGACACAGTGGGACAACTGTTCCGTGAACATCTCTGTTAAATCCCAAGGTAATTCCCTTTGCACTGTGCAAATGTTCTCATAGGAGATATCTTTGAAAGAACAGAAAATTATGCATCAGTCAAACTGTACAATAAGGCACAGTGCAATGCAATTTGACTAACATACCTATCCTCTCATAATCTGTTATTTGTTATGCGCTGTTTAATTCTCCATGCAGGCTCTGAGAGGAGAAGCTCAGCAGATCCACCCAGGTATGAAGGAAGACCAGGGTCATTGTGAAGCAGTTGAAGGACTCTGGCACACCTGATGAACAGGTCCTCTTCCTGAAGGAGGTTCAGCCGTACAGGTATGTACATCCACGTGTATGGTACCACTCCCAATGCTAATGGCGCAGTTCCCGCCCGAATCCCCAAGATTGACCCACATTTCGATTGTATAATCGGACAACACCACTACTGCGAGCAATCACATAAACAGATTGCGCACCATTCAGGCCACTCGATCAAAAAGTGGAGCAGTCATGGATTATTTTATATTTATCTTTCCGGCAGGGGAGGGGAGAAGGTGGCTCTGCAGTTTCTCCACTGCCCATGCTAACATGTATGTGAAGTTCTAGGCTACGTGTGGCTGCCTGAAATTGGAACCTGAAGCCATTTTGTCCCGCCTGAATGAAATCAGGAAGAACTTGCGTGGTCACTATGGCGTGTACGTGTGTATGTCACACTTTCTGTTGCAGGATTTCCACAAACCGTGAGGCCGATTATGACCAAATGGTGTGTTAGCACCGAGGTTGGGTGTAACACGATCTTATCAGATGTTGGGCAGCAGCACTCATTAATTAAGTTGGGTAATTAGCTCATTTTACGTATTATTGTTTTATTGCTCGTAGCAATATTTCCACAAGACCTGTTATTGCTACAGTGCTGTAGTTTGGCATGTATGCCTGGATGGATCAGGGATAGATGACCTGATTAGGTTTTCGGCCTAAAATATGCTAATTAAGTGCTAATGCTATGCTAATTTTTCAAGTTTGTCAGATTTTTCACTAAACTTGATGGATGTGGTCTTCCATGGTTCCTGAGAAATGAAAAGTGCGTGGGGTCACTGGAAGTCTTTAATTGTCCAATTTGCCTAATTTATGCAATTTTTGAAAGTTGGTTGGATTTCACAAAACATGGTAGGTAGATGTGATCCACATTTGATCCTGTCATTTTAAAGGTACAGCTGGGGTCAGTAGAGTCATTGAATGTGCCTAGATTGCATAATTTATTCCAATTTCCAAACTCGTACGTATGTCCCGTTAACATTTCTGAATCCGATGTTTTTGATGTTCATGATTTGTTTTGATTTCCATCATATAATAGCTTTGTTAGAATAAAGCACTGGGGAACGAGGTAAACCATAGCTACTGTGACAATTAATTTACTGCTGTTATTAAGCTGCCGACAAGCAAACCCTCGCTTACCCAACCAATTGATATTAGGTTGGTAGGGCGGCCTGCCAACACCACCCACCAACCCCCCCCCCTTTCCTCCCCCCCTCCCAGAACATTTGTGCCTCTGGAAATTTGCCTGGATGTCAAAAATTAGACAATAATAGTAGGCAAATGTGGAGGGGTTTCCTACAGATTATTTTGGGACTTCCTGACGCTGCGATGGGGATAGGTTTGGTTTGTGTGTGGTGGAGGGGGCACCGGGGGAGAGGGGGAGGGGGAGGTTGTTGCGGCTGGCGGGGGGGGGGGGGGGATGGCAAGTCCTGGCTGCTGGGAAATGAAAGGAATGAATAATGAGGAAATTTGAGTTGAAAGCAGAGAAGCCCAGGCTGCTAAGGGGATTTAGAACATTTCAAGTTTAATTTTGGGTCAAAGAAGTGAGTTGACCTGAGAGGACAAAATCTATTCTCTATAACTCTATTTAAAGTTGGTAGGGTATTTATGGGAGAGGAGGAGTGGGGGGGGGGCATGCATGAGAAGAGCAAGCAATTAAGGGACTTTTGTATCGAGCGTCAAACTTATTGGTCAGTTCTTTTCGTATTTCAGGAATTTTATATGTGTTTCTAATGTGAAAATATGTGATGTTCCGTTTTGACATACAATGGTCTGCATAACAGTTGCTTGTTTGTGTAGTGCATAAAACAGAAACCAACCGTCGATCGTGCAAACCAGCAAACACTTTTTGGCGATCGCCTTGTCTCTGATGTAAGCAAGATCATTGATTGCCTCCGCACACTGAAAAAATAGCTATGGGCGCCACGTTTGAACCCGCAAATTTGAATTCTATGTAAACATAGTTCTCTTTTTCGCAATTGTTGGTTTTGTTTTTTTTTTTAAAAGATGTCTACCCATATAGGAATAGCCTATGTATACAATTTTATGTGTGGATCCTTCTGTAGAGAGGTATGATGTGGAGGCTGCATCTTGCTTGGGATCAGTGTCATGTTTCCTGTACTGGAAAGGCCCACTTTCCTAGATTTACCTAGGGCTGACATTTTTAGAGCTTCGCGCAATCGGATAACAGTAAGACTTTATTGCGCTAAACCAACGCGAATCTTCCTGCGCGGACCCGGATTCAGGTGGCGCATGCGGGCAATCACACGGAGGCTCCACCATGTTACACCAACGTGGTGATCATAATTACCAATGCACTCTTACATATTTTGTACATGAAGTAGTTGAGAATCCCTGTCTACACAACATTTTCCAAGTAGGGTAAAGTGGCCATATGTCCTAGAACCAGGTTAATTTCAATGCTGCAACATTATAATATTAGCTACATAATGTGTAGAACATATCCTAGCCCCCAGATACTTTTTTTCCTTGAGGTCTCCTCAATGAGCAACATAATGTGCCAGGAATAGTGCTATTAGGCTACTGGAAACGACTGCAAGAATCATACGGAATGCTGCTTGCTGCTGGCGAGATTGTTTATGACTGTTTTCTAGGAGGCAGTATATCAGAATGACTGTTTTGTAGGAATATTTGTATATGAGACTTGTACTTTCTCATCAGTTTGAACACTTATGAAAGTAACATCTATTTACTAGCTATAGAACTGTCTAACTAGTGCATTGCTACATCTGTTATTATGCGTTTTGAAGGGCACAACTGGCAATAAGTGTAAACTGCAAGATTCTAACTTCCCTACAGATTTTGGTGCCCATTGCTGATGTTCTGGTCATATTATGTTTTGACAACAGCCATTCCTTTTGTGGTGTTTTAGGATTTTTGGTTCGTTCTCGGTCCAAGGTTGCCCATTTTCTAAATTTTCACATACTTGTCTTGAATCATCTCCTCCCCGCTTCAATTAATTTTCTTTTCTTTCAAGTTTGCAATGTATTGGTCCCTTGGGTATAGGGGCCATTGGGGGTTGTTTCCATGAATATTGGGCCCATGGCCCATTTCATTATGCAAGACATTCCTGGTGGATGTTGACAAACTGAGTAGCAATATTCATTGATTGCTAAGACATCTTTGCCATATGAAGATCAGGTCAAAGGTTGTTGTCAGTTGGACAGGGTACATAGGCTTGGTTCATCTGTGCGGTTCGGACTTAGAAGCACCATTGGTGCTCAAGGATGTGTTACTATTGCCCTTTCTGCTTGTCAAGCACCCAAACACTTTGGTTATGTTGCATCTGATGCTGTCACATCCTGGTAGTACCAGTGTATGGTCAGTGGCTGGATTATCGACTGAACCACAGGAAGAGAGAAGAGAGGGGTTGCCGCTGTGTTTGGAATTGGTCAGGTTGTAAAAATAAAAACTTACTACTGTTATGAATTCTTACTGAGAAGGAAAAAAGCAATTCAGATCCCCAAAGTTGATGACGGTTAAGTGGAGATTGGTCTTGGAGCTAGTTAAAATGCCAAACTGCATTCGACCAAACCCTGAACCTATCAAAACCCACCCAATGATGAGAAGCAGGATATATTTGCCTGGCATTCTCCTGACGCATTGTACATTCACAACTTTGTTTTGGCCAAAGGTGAAGTACTGAAGGCTTTAATGCGGAGACAAGGCTATATTATTCGGGTTAGCTTCTTACAGGCTTAATTTGGTATGCCTATTGCATCATGAAACCAGAGTGGTTGACAACGACAATCTCGATGGTATCATATAGTCTCCATGACGTAAGAGCACATTGACCAAGTTCCGTTTAAATAAACAAAGTTTGGAAAATTACATGCATATGCAACATTCAACCCCCAACGACCAGATACAAAAAAAAAAAATAACCTCCTCTTTCGGACTAGGTCAGATGTATATAATCGTCCCTCAACCAATTATTCACCAAATCCAACGAAACATCACAAACTTGCTAATTTAGCAGGCCCCAGTCACGTGGCGATGCCAACTTTGGCACTCATCTGAGATTTCTCTATGGCAGGTGTGTGTGCCAGGTAACTATCAGACAATATGTTGGAGAGTGAGTGGTTACAGTCAGGACCAAACTATGAATCCTCAGATAAAGACCTGCCACTGCAAGTTCCAAGCCATGATGTCTACCGTTGGCTAGACACTGTGTTCCGCCAACCACTTCGCAGAAACGGGGGAAATGGCCTCACTGGCAGGATGTTGTCAGCCCATGACTGAGCCTGAGACATCAACCCCTGTTAGTTATTGGTTGAATATAACATTTTCCTCACCTGACCTCTCCCGTGCTGTTGTTCCATAACAGAGCAGTCGACCACCCACTGTGCTCAGACGCTTTAGTTCCCGGGTGTCATCTGATTTTGTATTCTCAGTGAGGTCTGAGGTCTCTCGGTGTTCATGGATGACATGAAGCATGTTCAAAGTAGATTAATGGAGCAATCTCCATCCTCCGGCGAGCGGTGAACCCCCAAGGACTCTGGTAAAAGCGTGCAGGGATTGGAAATCAATGGAACGTGCTCATGCCTTCATTGAAAACTGGCGGCGACTACTGAGGATATAAATACCAGTACATGAGAATTTTGGAATGCAAATATTTGCCACCTAAGACTTTACACATCATTAGGGTGCCAGCATTCTGTCATATCTGGCAGGACTACCTGGCCCTTATATGATGCTATTTGCAGAAGTGTTGGGAAGCCTGCTCCTCATATTTTCTTCCTGGTTTACACCCATCGCTAAAGAGAGCATTGAAATTAGAAAGTTGGTTAGTATTATACGGGCCCAATTCTTCATATGGAGTGTTCAGGCATTTGAGGTCAGAAGTTGTCTAGGGGTAAATTTTGGCCATTTCACCTGAACGGTCAAGCAGCTTCTACTTCCACAGAATAGATTGGATGTTCATGATTTTGCAGACTTGAGAGTTGCTTGAATGCTCAAGGCAACTGATGGATATCATTGAAACACAGAGTGAAACCATGGAACCAGCGTGGTTGGCACGCAATCTCGGTGCCCTCAGAGCATTGAAATTTGAAAATTGGTCAGTACTATCCGGGACAAATTCTTCATATGGAGTGTTCGAGCATTTGAGGTCAAGAGGTATTCAAAGGGTCATGCTGACAAATTGATCATTTTGAGGGTAAGATGAACAAGTGTTTTTCCTTCCACAAATTAAACTGGACACGAAATGATAGTCAGTATACCCATTGACAATTATATTTATCGTTGTTCATAAATTGAGGTCAAGTTTGTCACATGGTGTAATTCCTGCCTTTGACCTGAAAAACGTCAAGCAGAGGTGTTATATTTTAGTATTGCCATGCTGCCATGTGCCCATGTCCTCCTCAGACTGCCACTAGGATTTCAAAAGAAAAAGAGAGATGTGGCAAGAGGAACTCCCATGGTTGCATTATGTCAACTGCTGAACACAATTGACGTCATTCATTTCCTGCAGCCTGGCTTACGTGGGTTGTTGCCAAGGCACAAAATTGAGCCTATGCTGTACATTTTTTGGGCTTGAACAAGTGTGCATCAAGTGTGATGTTTATGCATCATTTTTGTCTCACCTTAATTACAAGTTTCCGAATAGACTTGGCGATCTCTTTGGTATATGTGTGTGTGTGATTTTTGTTTTGTGAGTACAGGAACATTATTGGACTGTCAAGATTGGTTTCATCTTTTTGAAAAATGAGGAATTTGTGAGAAAAGTAATATGTTGCCCTGTTGAGGTGGTAAAATTCCTAATTTGTCCTGTTCATCTCCAGAAACGAGTTTCTGGTTCTTTATACTACTATGCCCATGCACAAGACTAATTTCAAGAAAAGCTGCAGCTGTGCTTCTGCGGTGGAACTTGTGTGTTGCACCATTTTGGTAACCATAAACAAAGTATCTGCAACAAAATCAGGTCCTAGCATTTCCACCTAAATAAAAATCCATTTCATTTAGCTTGAGACCTGACATGAAGTGATACCCTGACATGAAAATGTGATGTGTATGTATGAGAAACATGATAAATGGGGTTTGGATGGATGATACATGTACTTCAGGGTTGGATTATCCTTTGGAAAACCTGGTTTTCCCTAAAACAAAAATAAGAACTCCAAAAGGGGACCCTTTTCCTGGTCAATCAGATTCTTATATTTAGATCCTCTATAAAACCTGTATAAAGATATGGAAACGTGTGTGTAATTGCTTTGGGCAGTTAAAAAAAAAAAACTGGAATCGGTCAGGTCCATCTAACAATTTAAAAGCCATCTATAGCCTCAGGGGTTTGAAGTGTCATTCTTAGAGGAATTTGTTTCATCAACATTAGCGCGAAACAATGTACAGCACCTTTGCAAGTCCCGTGACTAAAATGCTTGTTGGTGTGGTATAGAATCCACAATTAGACCATGGGAATAAGAAGTATATTCTGTAGCTTTTTTGTCATGCTCACTCAGCCTTATGTTATTTTGAATTGGAGCCAATGAACACTACCCTGATCCATATAACCCTATAATCCCCAATCCAACAAAGATATGAAGTCTACAAATACAACCCGCCCTAGCTAATTTGGGGCAATCTTCTGGCACGTGCCCATCACTGATCAAGACAGTTAAGGAATCACTGACCTTATTCAGGACACCCTCTTTGTGTACAGTATGCGTTATAGTACCTTATAGTACTCTTTTTTTTTTCCCTTGCCGGAAGCTAGAGGAATCTGATACTGATAGTCCACATGTGTGTCTGAATTGTGTGTGTGTAACCTTCTTTTGAAGCATAACTGGCAGACGCAAGAGCTGATTTGTCTCATGCTTGGGTGGAAGATCACCTGTAGTGTTAGATGACTCCTATTATTTTTTGTGTTTATCGCTTAACATTCATTAGTGGCTGGAATTTAGAAGCAAATTTACGGAATCTCATATCTTAACAACCATGGGTCCATTTTCCTCACGTGTTTTGGTGACTCAGTGAGGGATGCCTGTAAGTACCATGGTATTGTATTGTTGTGCTTGATAATATTCATAAGTGTGAAGGGTATTTGTTTCTCATACTTGGTGGTGAGTGCCCATGGTCAGTAGAGGTTCCCAGTGTTTTTTGGTGCCAATCTGATTATAAGCCTGAATTAACAGGTTTTAGAAAAAAATCATACATGTCAACATTCAAACAACCAGAGGTCCTGATTTTTTGTATCGTCTGAATGATATTCTGGAAGAGATTTTTGTGATCACTTCAGTTCGTGTGTATGTCACACATTCCCGTTCGCAGGAATTCGCCGAAACCATAAGACCACTTCGTGAACTTTTGTCATGTTGATCCGGGCTGGTGCATGATCTGACTAGATTTTGGGCACAAAAGTACTTAAGAGAGTAATTAGCCTTTTGTCATTGTCTGAGCTTTTTAGCATGATTACCAATAAACCAAGGTGCTATGGTGATGTGGTGTAGCACATGAGCGTACGCCGTACAGATTTTCATTTTATAAGATAATTTAATTATTCTAAATTTGCCATGATTCATGTGAAATTAAAAAGGTTGTACATATTTTCAACCTTCAGTCCTTCGGTCCAGGGGTTTAAATTGCATTAAGGTCCTCAGTCTTCACTGTTGTAATTTGCTACCTTATGGCAAATTTTTCGATTTCCCACGAAACCGGTAGAGGTGGTCTTGCCTTGTGGTTCTAATTAATTTGAAATGGGAGATGAGGTATATCGATCGATGCTTGTTGCTTTGCGAGTCAGTTAGCCAAAATGTGTAGCTTAACGTGTATGATATTGTATATCTCAGTTTCGAACTACGCCTGTGTACTACACCGGGTTACTCACCAATACGATCTCCGATTATCTATCATTCTGTGTGGACAAGACTATCCCGACGAAGCAAGTCAGTCTACCCCAACAATAACCAATGGATCACCAAGAGGGTCAAGAATGTAATCAACAGAAGAAGGGATTATTCAAGAAAGTGATGCTGATCACCACCGGAGGTCCATAAAGAACTGAAACGCTTGATCGCCCAGGAGAAAGCTGTCTACTGGACAAGATATAGACTTTATTTACAATACAAGAATATTGAAAACATGTCTGGATGGTATCTGTCTATGAGTGTATCAACAATACCCTAATTCTTTGCCACATATCTGAATCACAATTGACTAGGCCAATAATCTCCAATATTTACAATCGATTTGATCATGATTATTTTAACTAACCAATACCTAAGCCAATCCGTATGTTTCTTTGAGCTCTCTTCCGCCTTTAATACAATCCTCCACATAAACTTGCCAGCAAATTGAATCACATGACTAACACCCCGTGGGTTTTCATTCACTGGATTGTAAATCATCTTACAGATCGTACCCAACTTGTTGACTAAGTCAACTTGCCGGTCTGACCATGATTTCCTCCAATACTGGAGCGCCACAAGGCACAGTGCTTGCACCATTTTTATTCATGTTGTACCCGCTGCCTGTAACCCAGTGAGTATATTTTCTATTATTAATTTTGCTGATGATACGGCTATGGCTGACTCATCGATGGCAATAATGATGAGGATTTCTCTCTGCCACTGCATCATTTTGTGGACTATTGCGACAATAACATTTTGGAATTAAATATTACCAAAACTAAAGTAATGGTCATCGACTTACGTCCGCAACGCGGTGAACCTTCTCCCGTATTCCCAAGGTTAGCAGTTTGAAGAGTTAGTCCCTACACATATCTTGGTGTACATTTGAACAATTCTCTCACGTGTGTGGTGATCCTGTGGATTGCCCGGTTAAAGGCTGAATACCAGTTTGGTGTCTCGGAAGTTTGTCAGCTTAATGTTCGAAACGAATTATGAATTATTCTACAGTTCCACTATTGCCGGAGTTTGGGGATATTGTCTTATATGCTGGGGAGGGAAGTGACCAAACGAGGAAGTCGTATTGCTATATAATTAAGAATGCGGGTAGGGTCATTGGATTCCGCAGTGTGTTGTTTGACATCAGTGTAACCAATCTATACTGTAACCAATGGATCAGTGTGGAATGATCGTTTCTCATCCCCCTACTTCACCTTCACGACCATGTGATCAATAGAGGGATGTGCAGACTGAGGCAACCATCCATTAGAACACATCGTAATCGCACTCTTTCATCATCCCCGTGCAATCAACATTACATACAACTTGAGTCGCTAGTCTTTCCAGCAATTGTTGGTAATTCTGTTTATCTTTCTTATCTGTCTTATTGTATAATACAGATAATGTCTGTTTTTTCTATGGCCATATTTTTGGTACGTTTTCTGAACTTTTATGTGCGATATCTTAATTTCCATTACTGGAGCAATAAAGTTTTACTTACTTAGATGTAAATTCGAACAGTAAATGGGGATGCCCACAAACAACAGAAGCTAACAATCAACTAATGACAACTGGTCACTATTATGGAATCACATCTTTTGTTAAACACTTTTGTGGCAAGGAATCACAAAGCCCATGGCTTTCTTGTTATGGTTTGTTATGCTACTTAATGGCAGGCGGCCATCTAGCTTGTGATGTGAGTGTCTTTCCCTAGCGACACTTTGGATAGGGTGCATCCAAGCCTTTGTGAAGCGCAACTATGTCAGTGGGGCTACAATAGGAGGGGTAGTGCCAAACCATCTGCTGCAAATTATCTGATTTGTCGCCAAACTCTCATCCTCCGCTGTAACTATCATTGATAGGTTTACAGAGCTTCAATTGTCCCATACTAACAGCTCATTACACATAGGGATTTCCGTAAATGAATTTCTGTCTGCCGAGCCGAAAAAAAATTATCCATAGCTGAATGGTTTCAGTGCATTATGTGCCCTAATCAGTTCACTACTGATCTACCTATTTGACTTCTGTAAATAATGTCAATTGGTTCACAGAGCTTCATAGACTCTCTTAATGAGCTTCAGCTATGCGGACCGAACTGTCCTGCCTTACTGATTTCCATAAAAAGCATTCTTTTTCTCTTTCTTCTGCAATGCAGCTATGATCTCAAAATGAGATGTGTAAGCTTCATTTGTATGGCTTCCTTATCATGATCAACTTGTCATGCATATTGCATGTGTAATTGATTACCCAAAGATTAGATGTCTGTTCATTACTCGGTGTAAGTCTTAGAGGCTTCACTCTCCCCTCCGCTTGGTTGATGATTAATCTTTGTTAGATTATACAATCATCGAGAAGAGGACAGCCGACCTGCTGACAGTAATATGCAAGACGTTCAAAGTTACATTTGGATGGATAATTCAATTTGTAAATTATATTCCAAACTCCAGAAGATGTCACTAGTAACAAGGATGTGTGTTGGTTGTTATTTGTTATTCAGCATGGCTGTTATTTTTATTCAACGCGGCTATGTCCTTTGGAGCGGTATACATTCCATCCTCATGACAAGCTTCACTCTGGAGGCTGGTTGGAGCTAGGGACGAATGATAGTCACAAACATGATGGATTAGTGTCGACACTGCTAATTATAGAGGATGGGGAGTCTTTCCGATTCCTCTGAATAACCTCATTTTCTTGCAGGGTACTACATGGAAGGGCACCCTGCATATCGTCTTCCTCTTCGGGAGAGGAGGGTGGGGTGGGCCATAACCTTTCCCAGAAATCAACTTCTTCCAGGCACTTTGCTATCTGCAACATTTCATCTATCACTGCATTTGTTGAGCCTACCAGATTGCTTATTCAGGCGCAAATGAATGATATGACCAACATGACTTTTCTTTTGTCTTCTAATATTTCCTTCTGCATAATTCTTTTGCAAACAGCTAAATGTTCTGATGCATTTCTCTCTAAAATGCACCCTTTGTTTGTCGTACCTTGATTGTCATTTTGGTAAAGTGTTTTACGTACTGGCTGGCTGTATTGAGGATTTTCGGGGTCTATATCTTATGTAAAAATAGCACAGCTCACTCACTCATGGGCACTCATTCCTGGAAGGCTCCTAGCAATTTCCAGCTTCTGATGCCCCGGCCTCATTTGGGAAACGACCAAGCCTGGGCCTGACCCACCCTCTCCCAAACCACCTCCCCACGACCCAATCTGCGCCCCAAGTTCCACAAGATGAGGGAATACCTACAAAGCAATTGTTACAAACTGCATTACAGTACAACACAAATAAAGTACAAACTTCTTCGAAAAACATGCAGTTTGCCAAATGGATGCTCCTTTTGCAACTATTCCTGTAGTTTAAATGCTTTGTACATTTGTACAATTGTACACCTTTTCTACTGGAACTCAGCTAGAACCTGTGTGAATACAAAGTCGTCAAATAGAATACGTAGGCCTACTTTATTTTATTCTTTTGTCTATATAATATAAGTGGCGCATTTCCTTGTTTGCCCTCCTGCCCGCCCCCTCCCTCTCCCCCTTCATGACATCACCGATCAAACCAAAACAAAGTTTTGTCTCCTTCATGACATCACCGATCAAACCAAAACAAAGTTTGGATTTAATATGTTCTCTACTTCAGTGCCTTTTCAAAAAGGTCTGTTCCATGATCAACTCCCTAACACAAGCAGATAGGTTACTGGTTGAATTTGATCTACCTGGTTGCCCACATAGTTATCTTAATTATGCATTTGAAGCCGTGTTCTTTTACTAACACCAATATTGACCCTGTCACATCGATCAAATCTAGTGGACAGCCTTCGGTATCCAGAGATCTATAAATCTTGTTTATTCTGGGAAGGTGATATCAAGAGCGGGTGGAATGTTGATAATAGTGATCTGCACATAGCGTATAGGATCCCTTGACCCAAGTATCTGCTCCATAGAACACTCCAGAACATGTCACCAGGCTTGTGCTATATGGTAATGTGTGTAAGAGAATTGCGAAGAACAAAATTGTAAGTGTCACTCCAAAGATTTCACATGTTATGTTTCTCAATGCGGATACTGTTCCATGGTTCGAAGTGCCCGAGTCGTTTCCTTTTCTCCTGATATTAGGGACTGTGATAGTACGTTGTATAATCGCCATGGGAGGATCAGTGAGGGCGTTATCACTTTTCAAGAGCCAATCTGATGAATGTTAGGATTTGTTAATGTAGCTATGTGTAATACTATTCCATAGCCCCAGGATCATATTAGGCAGCATGTCTCATTTTGTGCTGTTGGCTATATTCTCTTGAGTGCCTCATGGGTAACCAGATCTATTTGTTCTCCGCACTCATAGAGAGGTGAACCACCCAATGTCCTGATGCTACTTGGCCAGTGCTTGGAGACGACACCACTACTGCTGGTTATGGAGTATGCCCCAAATGTAAGTCAAATCTTTACTTCCCACTCATATGATAGATACCAAGGTAATCAGGATCAGATGGGTCAGGTGTTTGATCAGAGCATCCATGTGTAGCACTGTCAAAATCGGAATTGAGAGGCATATAAGGGAACCCAAATCCACCTGGGATACGGAGAGGAGTCCCAGGTTTTTTTTTTTTAACAAAGTGACATGAGGAAGGGCGAACCCATAATTGCTAAACAAAAAGGCAACCCCAAGCAAAAACTTAAAGAAAGAGGAGAGATTCCTGCTTGTTGATTCTACTCTGAACCCGTGGAGGTCACATCAGGAGGAAATAAATCCCAAGGAAGCTATTCCAGGCACGAGAAGTGCGAGGGAAAAAAAGGAGTTGAGCGAGAACATAGGTTTCGGTGCGATGATGTGTGGAAGACTGCACCGACCGAAACAGTTGGCTGGAAGAAGAAGAGCCAGTATGGCGGGGAGTAAACCTAAGTAAAGGAGGAGGAGGAACAGCATCCCCAAGCTCAGAAGACATTGACCATAAAAGTAATGGTAAAGGAAGCAGAGAGATGATACAGATCTGCAATGGGATAGAGACTTAGTGAGGAGGTAAGATGATCATGGCCTTTCTCTGAATACGATCTAGGACATTGTAAAGCAAAGTAAGCTGTTGTGAGGTTGAAGTATTCCTGCGCGAAATAAGAAGCCCATTCTAGAAGCATGAGTAAGCGAATAGACTTGTATGAGAGTTCCAGGACGGTGCTTGCTGATTTCCATTCCCAAGGAATTAAGAGAAAGTAAAGGGGGGGGGGGGGGGGGGGGGGGGGGGGACAGAGGGAGGATTGGTCAGCCATGAAAATAGATGGTGCATCAGAAACACGCCGACCGGAAATCAGCAGTTCATGCGTTTTAGATGGTTGAAGGTAACCAGCTTAGCAGTGCCCCAGTTCAAAATAGAATGAAGATCATTGTTCAGCTGATTGGCAACTAGCGAACGGTTGTAGACAAAATCGTTCCGCTTCTGGGACGCGGAAAGCACAGAGAGTGGTGAAGGGTAGAATCATCAGCGGATGAGTGAATACTATCGGAGGTGGAGCTAAGAAAGATCATTGATAAAAATAGAAAAGAGCAAGGAAGTGTTGGCGCACTAGGATCTATATTTTTTTGGGGGGGAAATTCCCCCCTTCAAGAAAAATTGGGGGGGATCTGACAAAGTGGGGGGGATTTCAAGAATTTGTTGATGGTTGTCAGCTACCATAATGCAGTGCCACCGCATTTGCGATGGATATTTCCGCAGGGTATCAGGCTCAGCCAGCACAAGCCCGGTTTTGATTAACAAAGTCTGTATGCATGTTTGTTTTTCTCAGAATTATTAGACAACAGCAGAAATGCATTGTATGTTTGATTCATTGGGTCTTATGCAATTACAATCAGACCCGCCCCCTTCAAAAAAAAATATGCCACTCTATGCACCCCCCAATCCGTCCCACTCTATGCTCCCTGTGTGTTGAGGTGTCATTTGCAATTGACCCAAACAGCTTTAAGCCTAAAGTCACCACTGGATCATACTTTTGCCCCTCAGCTCCAATTAGTTCAATGTGGTCCGGCATAGTGTATCATAAATCATCTCGAGCGAGGAGCCAATCTCCCAAAAACCAGCCAAACCTGTCCCCACCCCTGAATCCGTTATCTTTCCACCCAAGCAAGTATAGCATGAATCCCATCACATTTAAAA
This sequence comes from Sclerodactyla briareus, assembly GCA_026419785.1. Lineage (NCBI taxonomy): Eukaryota > Metazoa > Echinodermata > Holothuroidea > Dendrochirotida > Sclerodactylidae > Sclerodactyla > Sclerodactyla briareus. The sequence goes on along the minus strand of JAODTK010001444.1, from coordinate 93,706 downwards.
TTAGTATCAATACTTTTAGATTTAGCTGTGCCTGGTGCAAAATCGTAACAATCCACCCCAGCCAAACCTAAACTGTGGCCTAGCTTGGCTAGCCTGCAGTATAACCTATGACACATTTGATTGTATTGGAAGGCTCAGATCGTGAATGACAAACATGGGTAATATTCTGGAAATCTTACACTTAGCTCGAAGGTAGAGCTAGCAAAATAGGAATATTTGAAGTATTCCTATTTCTATATCAATTATGTCTGCGATTACGCAGAACTTGCGGGAAGTACGTTAGCCAATTTAATACAGCAGTAAGGCCTAATCTATGTGCATATGTGGTGTGCACTGTACATATCTTGCCCATAGAATTCATACACTTAGAACTAGAAGCGCTATGAGGTTGTTTACTTGACAGCAATTGGTTGCGTAGGTGCTTGTGGACCGAGTATGGTGCATAGATGTTGTGCAGTGCTCCGAGGAAACTGAGTCGTCATCATGTATACGAAGGCTCTTCTACGTCAGGCATATGACTTCTGTGGTCTTGCTAGCTTTCTCCATCGCTTTCTCCATCGCAAAAAAGAGTGCGGGAATTTCCCGAATATGACCAATTTCTTTGTGGGAATCTTGAGAGGAGTGCGCAAATCGCGCACCTTAGCGCAACACTGGTGTAGAGAGAAAACACAACCTTGAAGAACACCAGCATTGATAAGGAGGTCTCGGAGAGAGCACCATCAACCCTAACAGAGATAGAGCGACCGGTAAGAAAACTGGCAGTCCAAGAGGTTAATTTGATTGATTGCTACGGGTTCAGGAAGCCAATTTGACTCATCGTGGAACCCTAACCGAATTTTTGATCGTGGATGAGCACCGGCGACAACTCGCCTTCTCTTTTTAACTAGTGCTCCGATGATATCGAGGCGGAGTGACCCCAATCCCTGCCCCCGGGACCGCAATTTTACGTCCCCATCCGACGGACGATCAGTGAACTCCAGGACCTGACCACTTTCTCAGAACCTGGAGGAGCGGAAGATGTTCGACGCCACTGCTCACAGCCGACCGACGAGACCTATTGCAGGCCCCCGCACAACCCCCACGACTTACCGAGCCCCCTGCCTCAACAGGCAGGAACCAGGAACCTACGACCAGGAACACGCCCGTACACTGCAATGTACATCCAGCCACTTCTGAGAAACGCCCGGTTGCTGATCGGCTTGGAATTCGTAACCCGGACCCCTGTTGCATGCAAAGCGACACTGCTACCGCTCTAAACTATCTCACTATTCTCTCTCTATTCTTCCCTCCCCCCGGTTAGAAGGGGGCTGAAACCAAATGAAGGTAATTGGCATGAGTCCGGCGTGCCAAACACGGTCCAAAGGCTTGGAGATATCGATGGCAATACCCTACTTACAAAAAAACAAACAACCGAAAACTCAACTTCTATGAGGGCTTCTGTATTTAACATCTTTTGCGCACATTTTGGACCCCCACTCCTCCCCCTCAACACCTGAAGGAATTTTAGGCCAACTACTAAATGACTGAGGGGTGCGTCAGGTAACCCCAGAATGTACAGGAACCATCCTGGACAATGACTACTCCTTGGAGGGATATGGAGTAAAGGTGGTGGCTTGAAATCTAAATCACTCCCAAGTGGATCATTAATGATAGAAGATCTCTGTGAAATGAAATGCCTAAAAACCACCGTGCCACTGTGGATTATGTCCCATTGGATTGCAAAGTCCCCTGACAGCGTTGCATGCACAGACCTCAGCAATTGGAGTGACATTACTGTGCGATGAATCTGAATTGGGATAAACTGAAGTTAAACCATCTGTTGCCATTGGTGTGGTCCATGTTATCAATGTTTGGGACTTTCACTTTGAAAGAGCATTTAAATGTAATGTGAGATCATGATCACGTAGGCACTCATAATGAAAAATGGTCTGTCCTGCTTGAACGGAATTCGGAAAACTTCACTATAATATGTGGCGGAGAACTCCACAAGCATCAGTTATGTACTGCATGGAAGAGGGAAAAATAGAATTGGGAGCAGAATGGCCAAACAAGTGAAGTGGAATGTGGTGGCAGCTTTAGGGCTGCAATGTAGGAGCTCCTTTGCAGGAAAATGTTGCCATATGGAGGTGGATTCCACATTTGAGAGGTAATTCGCCAAACTCATACAAGGAAATCATTATAATATTGCCGGGTTTGTTAATTCCTTGATGGAAGCTGTCTGTCAGAGGAATTCTATGCGTACATCTTGTCGAAGCAACCTCCCGAATCCTGATTACAACTCCCTATATCCACGAGTTCTCAAACTGTGGAATGAACTGAATCGTCAATATAACCAGGAGAGTAGTGGCCCACGAACGATCGTGGGGAACACCACTAGTGATCTTTGCAAGGATGACGAACGCCTATTGATGAAAATGTGGATCCCTATTAAGAAGCCACTGATGAATCAACTCAAGGACTTCCCCTTAATGCCAAAAACTACTCAATCTGATGAGGAGCATGAAAAACATGAAAGTCCAGGACAAATTATATCAACTGAACTGCCTTGTTAATATGCTAGTAACATCTTTTATAAAAAAAGATTGGTCAAACAAAAACTTTCCCAAAACAACGCTGAGAACCAGCAATAGACTATATATAGAAAGGATCCAATACCTGGCAGCCAAAATAGTAAGAATGACTGGCCTGTAATTATACGAGGAAGAGACCGTTTTCCTTTCTTGAAAATGTGCCTCTCCTCACCCATCAACAGGAACAACACCTTCTTGCAAGGTGTTATTGAAAATAAATTAATAATAGCCTAATGAACAGGCAACTGGTCAGCAAAAGAGTTCAAGAAGAAGGGGACATCCGCTGGACAGGAGTTTACACTATCACATCAGGTGAACATGACTATGTTACCAATAATATATGAGGCACACAAACCACGAGGTCGCTGAAATTATCCAAGTTCACTTGAGTGAATACCAACGAAAATGGTTATTAGAATGCTTGCCATCTCCTGGATGTCGCGGCTTGTATTACCTGAATCCACTATTGCGGGCCTCGATGTATGTATTGTAGTGGTAATGCATACATAAACCGCAAGGAAAGACACATATGACAATATGAAGACTGGTCAGAATTCAGTCAGATTATGCGCTAACGAAGTAGTCTACTCTGACATTTAACCATAGATCGGAAGTATTATTATGACTAATTGCATGTAAGTTTGTCATCTTTGGTTTCAAGAAACTCAAGAGTAAAGCAGGGTACATGGGTCATTGAGTATGCATAATTGCTAATTTAGGTCAAATTTTCGAAGTTTATCTGAAATACCTGAAATTTGGTAGAAGTTGTCTGTCTTTGGTATGAATCGCATAACCAGGCAAGACACGTGTGGCAATCGCCTTCTTTTGTAGCCGATTTGGTAGTTTGGCAATGTCTGATAGATTCATTCCTGCTTTCGCTGGAAGAGCATTATTCTAGGAGTACAATGGTGAAAAGTTTTGGAGGAATGAATTGGCAGGTATCATTTTCGTTTAGGGAGACTAAACACCATTAGTACAGCTGCTTAGGCTGATTGAAGGGAACGTATGAAAACTCATAAACATCCATCATGTATCTGCATGTTCATACCGATTTGATTTTGTTCAATTTAGTAATAATACCACACAGAATCAGGGACAAAATAGGTCAATAGGACCCGCTCTGAACATCTGAGATGTAGAGCCTGGGTCCACCATTTTACAGCAGAAAAGGGCTCTACTTTCAAGATACTGAGCTCAGTTGGCTAGTTGTTAAGGTGTGGTGAGTCCCAAGTTATTACCCCCCACGAGGGTTGCCACTATTAACTGATGAATGGCCAAAATGATCACAGCAATAACTTTTTTATCCTCAACAACCCAGTCATAGCCTTGTGATTAATGAGAACTATTCATTCATAGTGTACAATTTAGTGCCATGGTTAAGGTCATGAGGTATCAACGAACATAACTAAACTTGAGTAAGCTAGGGCATAATTAACAGGGGGACAGAAAGACGTCTTAGACTAGGTCTATGATAGCCTATTAAAACACAACAGCCAAACCTAACCAGTAACTATCGGCTAATAAGATTGCGACAGAATTAGCCTAGATGTCTTACAACGATCGACTGTTTGTGCCATAGCACTCAACATGATAGGTATTATGTATAATTATACCCTGGCCGAAGTTTAAGAATATAAAACCCTATCGCCACGACACTAATCTGCCTGTTGAAGCATGGGCCTACACCCAGCTTGTGTGTTGTTGAATATGAAACGAATTAAAGTTAGTATAGCAATAAGCAGCAGTAACAAGAAACCCTAGGAGGAAGTTTTGTAAGTGCAAACTGCTAGCTGCTGCAGGTAATAATACAATGCAAATTAATATCTAGCATATTTCAGCTATATAGGGCATGTACTGGCCATGAGTGGGTCTATGCGAAAGAAACAGCTATGTAATTGCCGTGTGAACATGTGATACACATTGCAGGTGAGCATGTATGAAAAAAAAACACAAAACAAGTGGTCTTGACCGATCGATAAGCGTATTGAAATTCCAGCGCACGTTAGCATATGTACTCGCCGTCTACTAGATGCTACAAGGGTAGCAGATGGGCAAACGCGCCCTGTGCTGTGATTTTCTTCCCGGCACAGGTATGACCCAGGTCAGCCTGACACTAACCAGCCAATTACATTCCAGGACATCAAGTATTACACAGACAATAATCTAATCGATGAACCCAAGGACATGTTATGCAAAATTCAAAACTTGATGTTTTTTGTAATGTCGGAAGGTGTTAAAAGGGAGGGGAATATATCGTGAATCCGAAAATACATCCCTGGCAACAAGTTGCCTTGTCCATTACAATTGCGTACTATCTAATTGGCAACAATCAATTCTTCTCAGTAAGGCATCCATCCTGCGAACAAGGCCAGCATATACATGGTGGTTTCTCAATGTCAATTTTCTTCAGAGCATCAACAGAAGAGCAGCTAATAGCATCCAGAGGCATTGAGAATGCATCATCCTGCCCTGAATTGCGAAAAAATGGTGCTTGCTCCAAAAAGAGTGGGAGGACAGCAGAACGGTCTATCTCTGCATTTAGTTGGTGTTCCTAAAATATATATTGGTACTTATGAATTTCAATTCAAAGTACCTTAAAGCTCTACTCAGCCTTTGAAGTATTCGAGATGATAAGCATCAATTAATCGAAAATTCTATTTGGGTATGGGATCAGTTAACAAATTTTTGAAAAAGCCGGCTGGCCTTAACTAATATATTTGTTTTGACCACAGGCACCTTTCCACGGAAATTTACAAATTTTGACCTGAAACTATCGTTCTAAACAGATTTTGTTTCAATTGTAATTCTTATCAGTCAGTACAATAGGATTACTAAGTATGGGTAGCTTCGGGGCTGGAAAGGAGGACATGAAATGAAGGCTGAATGAACTTTTAAAAACTGCAGAGAGATCGCGTGTTTTCTACCTCTCTACCTTCTGGTGGCAACTGGAGAAAAATGTTAGAATCAGAGGGTTGAGTGGTGGGGGGGGGGGGGGTTGGGGGAGGCTGGGGAGGGGTGATCTTTCGTTCGCTCGTGTGGAGAAGATTATGCTATGCAGTCGAGTGAAGCGTACCAAATATTGCCGAGTATAGTTTTTGCCTAGCGTTGTCATGACACATGTGCTACCAGATACGTGCTTCTTCCTCAGCTTGCAGGCTCCGTTATCAGACTGTTAGGTTGTGAGATGGATCCACGGTGTGGCCTCCAGTTATGAGGGCCTGCTAACGCAAAACTCAAGCTTTTGTGTAGCATTACAAATATTCACACAAAATTAAATGCACACAGTCTAACCCTGGTTACTGTAAGGATATCACTATGACTATTATGACTACCTACGACTGTGAATAAGCCTCATTGCTGAATGGATCAGTACATTGGTCTGATAATGAGACCTTAATCAGGCTGAATTTAGTAGCAGGCCTCATCGTGACCCCACATTTTGTTCGCAAAGATGGCAAGGAATATTACTATAAAATGAGAAAATGTCCTAGTCTACTCTGAAAATAATCTATGAAGGAAGTTGGACATGCAAACGAAGGCCACACGGATGGTTGGGATATTCCATTTTGATTTGAGGTGCTTCCTGATAAGTCATGGCTTCCCGGTAATGGATTTGAGGTGCCTACTTGATAAGTTCATGGCTTCACTCTTAATATGAAAGTCCCTACTACCAATCGAGCAAAAGATCGTTCATACTTGATGTAATCTTTATGAGGGCTTCATATCCAACCAGAGGAAAGACCAATATCTACATGTCGATATTGCGAGGGACACTGCACCAACGGATTGATGACCTTCCAAGGTAGAGATGGACCAAAGATGTGTTGGTTGTGAATGATCAACTCCATCTCAGATTTGTTGAATGAATGAATGAATGAAGGAATGGAATGCAGTGCTTGTTTATAAAGCAATCCCAATTATTGCCAACTGAAATTTTATTGACATCCTAGTTAAACCAGAGTTGTTACAAGTCGATGAAAGTCGTGACTGCAAGACTGGTTGAAAAGTGATGGCGACTGCAGAATTGAGTGACGGGATTCCATTGACTTTGTACTGTGGACTTGCTTGGAATGAATTGACTGCACCATATATTGAGTGAACATGATTGACTTGAACAAACCTTGGTGACTCTGAATTAAACCCTCCATAGCCGAACAGAACACTAATCCAATACAGAGACGCATCTTGTTCCCCTCCTCCCCCCCCCCCCATTTGATTGCAAGGAGCAACGTTAATTGATGGATGTGCTGGGCGGGTACAAAAGGTGCTGTATCCCCATGGTCAAAATTTGCTTTGATAGCTGACAAAGGATGAAAAATAGTGCAATGTGTGGCGCAAATTTCCACTTCCAGTATCATTCCAAGGCCCAGGTGCTATTTGTCATGACTGATAGTGAGTCTCTAGATATAGAGAGACTCCTCATTCACAATTCACACTGAGATAAATCAGAACTGATCATATATGGATAGACAGAGGACAGGGGAAACCCATGAAGGATGAGGGGGGGGGGTGCTGACAGCCATCCTCTGGGTGCAGCTGCCCTACGAGCCCTCTCCATAGAACAATAGATAGAGGACCTCATCACGATTACACCTACTGAGAGCTAATCAAGGACATGATCTTCAAATGAAATAAGACAGAGGATAGGACCATGGACATGGGATGAAGTGGGGTGGAGGCGGGGGGGGGGGGGGGGGGGGGGGGGTTTTGTGGCTTGATAGCTATCCTTTGTGTACAGCCTGACGAATTAAGGGCTCTCGTCAATGATTAACACCTCTAAGAGCCGCAAGAACATGATCATCCGATGGGGATAGATAGAGGACAGACCATGGACAGAGAGGAAGTGGGGAGAGTGGTGGGTGCTGATAGCTATACTCTGTGTACAGCTGTCTTCCAGCTCCTGCCTGGGACAATCAAAGGGAAAATGTCCCGCCAAACAATATTCAATGTATATGAATTGGCATTGAAAAATAGTGCCATCAAACTTGGTCATGTCATAGCAGTGCGGTTATAAAGTTATGATTTCAACAAATTAAACAATAATCACTGCCAATTTGGCCAATTTTTCAAATTTTCAAAAATTTGATGACGTTCATATCTACAATTGATGAGAAAATATTAAGAATATGTCTTTCCTTATGTGGTTTATTGACATCAAAAAAGGTTGCCAGTTGCCGAATCAGCAAATTATATGAAATCTGAGGGACGCCATATCTTCCCACCGAAAAGCTACGAAACCTGGAAACAAAGTTTATATGTAGAATGATTTTTATTCTCTTTAACATTGTAACTCCAAGAAGAGTAACAATTTGGCTGGGGAATTTCCCTTAACTAGAGGCTCTCATCACAACTCAAACCTACTGGAGCAGCCAAAGAACAGTATCATTCATATGGGGATAGACAGAGGACCAAAACCGTGTGGAGTGGATGAGGAGGAGAGGGGGTTGTTAATATCATTATCAACTAGTGAACTACTGCAGACTGTAACCAAGTCAATAAAGTGTCGAACTGTGAGGAATCTAACACCTTTGATCATGATTCAGTTACTGTAGAGATTGCTGGTGAGACTGTCAATGACCAGGGCAAAGTACTGTAAGAGTGCCCTGGAGCACGAATGATGAGGCACTTTCTAGTGTTTATGTTGATTCCTACTAAGGTACTGGGGCCACTCGGTCCACCACGGCACCACTTCCCCTGCAGTTATGTATGACCCCAGTCTACAATGCGTGAGTAAACCTCTTCCTAGCTCCCTCCTGCAATGACTGAAGGGTTGACTTGTACCCTCTTAATTACATCTTGAAAAAGCAGTACATGACAGTGAGGGGTTAGCGTGTCAATCATCATTCATCTAATAGCTTATGCCCTCCATGGTGTAAATGATTGTGAGTGAAAGATGCCGACAATAGCTTTACACCCCTTGGGACATCCTCTCAACACTGCCGCTTGCTGCATTTGTGCATTCAAACATGAAGCACCATCAGGAATGAAAGGTTCAATGTGCCCATTGAGTCAAATCATGTTGATGCTAATGGAATTCCCCTGTGCAGTAGCTAACAACTTGTTGACACCCCTGATGGAGAAAGTGAACAGGCCTAATATTCGTAAATCTTTGTGTAAAACCTCTGAAGTATGTGGCTTGTTGGAGGAGGCGGGGGAAAGCCCTGCTTCTCAGCACCAGTCTGACAGTCGAACAAACAGGTGTGTTGTGTATTCACCCGTACGTGAGCCAATGTTCCCCAAATGCTGACAGTCTGCGTTGTTCAAAACATTGTTTCCCCCCGCCTCGGGGGCACACGAGGGAGAAATTTGAAACCGACGCCTTAATTAGATTGTCAATCCACTCTCCTACACTCCTTAAACGTACGGGAAAATCCAAATTTTATGAGACTCCACGGACTGACGCTGTCTGAAAATCTGATTACTCCCTCTTGGAATATGTGGGCAACCATTGAATGGTAAACCCACAGGATTAAATGAAAGAACGTGATTGATACTCGTTAGGTTTGTTTTATTAGTGACACTTGTTGAAGCGGAGGGTCACTCTTGTCTCAACCTTGCACTCTGCACGGACTGAAGCCCAAGCTGAACCAAGAAATTTCAAGTGTGAGCCGGAGAGGACGTGCGTACATTGAAACAGGGTATTATATCTCCGCAAACCGTACATTGGGTGTTCGGGGATAGGAGATGGAGATATATATGGTTTTGGGGCTGTGTTTGCCACCGCCTACTACGGCTAGAAGTTCAGGGTTAGCGCTTCAACCCGATTAAACCTGAAACTTAGTACACATGTCCGCACTAGTAAGATATCAGGTGACTTTCGAAAAAGTGGGACATTACACATGTCGTTGTCCTTCTAATTTGAGGTTTCACGGCAGTAATACGAATGGTTTGATTACATGAAATTGGTGGGTGGGGACAAAAATTGGTTCCAACAAACTAAAAAGTCACTGGAGGTCCATGGTGTTTTTTGCGTTGATTTCTTAACTTCAAAAAGATCTGTTACAAAACTTATGGAGTGGACTGTTGTTAGTCCTTAATAACAGGGTCATTTCACGGTCTTAACAAGAAGTCAACTTCGCATAATTTATGTGGTTTCGTAATATTAGCATGTAAAATGGAATTTTATCTACAGTTGATCCTGAACAACAGATTTGAGAGTAAGGATGTTGTCTGTGGATATATACAATCTTAGAAACCTGCATCATTTCAATGAATGATTCATTTGGGAATTATTTCCTAATCAACATTGCCTCTGTAGGTATAGTGTAAAAATATGGACTAGACAAGCATGTGCGTCGACAAGTGACATGGTTTGTAATTAGACAAGAGTGATGCTGTACGTGATTTATTAGAGGTCTGTTGACTATTCTTCTCATTAAAGATGGGAATTTATACGAAGCCTATATATTTTAAGGTGATTTTTTTTGTCTGAGGTGGTATGCGATTCATAGAGGACGAATGCGGCCACCACTGGGGTTGAACTGAAATGTGAATTTAAAAAAACAAATCTGATTCAATTTCTAAATGAATTTTGTAATTTTCTAAAAAAAAAAAAAAATTAGCAACCCTGGTGGTGATGGGATGTCAAAACAAATTATCAACCATAGTGTCATTACACTTGTTTACCCATCAACAAACATCAGTCACTGTATCTTCAAAAACTTCAGTTGTGAATGGGACCAGCTATAGCATGACTGTAATAGTAGTTCTAGTGGACACCTCACATACATTAAATCAATCAATTATAAGAAACACACCAAAATTCAATACCCTTCTTTCTTGCTCATGTAATCTTTGAGTTAATTTATTTTAGGAAATGAGTAGATGGACCAAAAGTAATTTAGTGTTCCTCAATTTTTAGCCGACTCATTGCTATGTATTTTTTGTATACCAAGCATGATGTCTTCTCCCCACTTAAGCACATTAGTACTATATGCAATATTGCACTCGAGGCTACGTCTTCATTACTTTGGAACCTGCCTTTCCAATCATGTGACACCAATATTAAAACAGCCATTTCAGGATCTGGAAGGAGTGCAGCACTTTTCAGACAGATGTTAGGTAACCGATGACCTGCTGCATATGCTAACCAGTAAATTCCTTTCTCGAGACCCCTTCCAGCAGATAGCATGGCTGCTGATCAACTCGACCCCGGCACGAGTAGTTCTTCTCATTTCCTCAGCATTAGCCACTCCGCTAGGCTAGTCCTCTAGGGAAGCTTTTACGCGGTCGCTTTCCACTCACAGTTATGTAGATATCAAAAATATTCAATCACATATATTTGAAGTTTGTCACCTGTTCCTCCCCACTCCCCTTCTTTTCCCGTTGTACCCTAGTTTACCCTGAGAATGTCTACCATTTGAGACATTTGGTTCGGAGACAAGTACATGTTATCTTCAAAACAGCTGTCCACCTCTGTTGCAATGACAGGTCGCCTAGATTCCCTCGCTCTTAAGTGATATCCAGCTTGGGCGATAATTTTCAGTCAGGACTCATTCTTGCTGCAGGCATGCAGAGTAACATGTCCAAATTCGCCAAAGAAGAAGAAAAAAAAAAGTGACATATATATACATGATTATATAAATTCTACACCCATGCTCAATGGATATCTAAGAAAGCAGGCAGTTGATGTTTGGCTTGGGACAGCTTGGAAATTAGGCCAATTCCTGAGTGCAGGGCAGTATAGACAGGGCGGGGAGGGGGGGGGTGGGGGGGAAGTACTTATGCCTTTTCTCAGCGTGTACTTTCTGACACACACGGGCATTGGTCATGTGACGGCAAGCTATACTTGTTTCTTGTGCCTATGGGGAATCGATCTTCATCCAGCCTGTTTGAATTTGGCTGTTTGCAATTTTATGTGCCTTTTTATACCCCCAGTATACGTCAATCATGTCAACCCAGTCTTTGAGAGAGGATCCTCTAGCAAGTAAAAAGGACCTTGAAGCCTGGACACAGAGCTCTGTTTTTTATTCAAGAACACGAGTGCGCTTAATTGATGCAGGGACACACTCGTTCTACCATAATCGGTGACACAGTATCCACATCACTCAGTAAGTGCAGAACGCTCATTGTCATCCATTTTCTCCCCCAGGGCATGTTTTCTTACAATGTTTACAGTATCTCCTGTCTCCTTTCCCCAGGGCGATCTGAAAAGCATTTCTGGGCAAGAACAAAGACAAGATGCAGAACTTCCGCAGGATGATGTACTGCTCAAGATGGCCCTGATGTCATCTCTGGACTTCTGTCTGTGCTACACCGAAGGGTTTGTGCACATGTAGGCTTATAAAAGGCAGTGTCCATAGGTGCCATGCAGGCTAATTGAGGATTTTTAAACCCCCATTTTACGAACTTTTGAGCAGTTGGGTTCGCCTTGTTTTTCTTCGTGGTTGGTGAAAATATCATGTATTCTTTTTGTTTGCCCCATTTCGTGTTGTTTCCTGCCTATATGTTTTTTTGTCTTGGCCTGAAATTTGCTCAAGGGGAGAAATAGTGATCACTTTGGTGAGGTGTGTCTGCTGTTTGTCCGTACCATCTTTCCAGATGTGGGCGTGGTTTCATATCTCACTGAAGCCGTGAAGAATCACATCAAATGTTTGAAATTTAGTGTGGCATGAAATGAGTAGATTTCTGGCTTTGTATATGCAATTGGAGTAGTCTTAAATTTGCAGGTAATCTATTGCAAAGTTTTGTTGGATTTTTATGAAATTTGTTGTCAGCTGGTTTATTATCCATATCATAAATTTGACCGTAGAAAGAGGGTCACTGAAGGTTTGTTTGAATCAGACTAATTTGCGTTTAACTAGTCCAATTTGCATAATTTCTGCGGATTTTCAGCAGTTGGTTTAATTCCATGAAACTGGTTCATGACAGGTACTCTTGATCCCAATAAATTGTCACTGGAAGCCGTTTATTGTGACTAATTTGCATATTACAACATTTTTCGAAGTTGGTTAAAAAAGACTAATAAGGTTTAAATGAGTGCAGTTAAGGGTGTTTGTTGAATTTTTGTCATGTTAATTTTTTGGATTCAGTGGATGCACAAACACCTCGAATTACCAGGTCCAAAGGTCGAGTCTTAAGAAAAAAATGTGCTTATTTTCAGGAGTTACAGGCAATCTTGACACCTGTCCTCAAGTTACAGATTGGTCAAAGGTTGTTTTGATACCTTTTGGGCAATAGCATAGGGTGTGTGTAATCTGATTACATGCAGTAGGGCTTGGTGCATCACATCTATGCAAGATTTTTTTCATGAAAAACGGTGTGTCATCAAAGGTCATTCAAGGGAAAAAAACTTGAAATAATAACGTTGTTCCACGATAACTGGCTAGGACTGTATGCTATATGGCTGATATTTATGGTACATGGTACTTATATCGATGGAAAATTGTTTCCAAAACTTTTATGTAAGTAAAGTTACTTCACGGCCATTATCAGATGGTTGATTACATCCTAGTGAGTATTTTCAATGGGTTTTCTATGGATCAATCAAACTAACCTTCTCACAACATCATCTTAGCTCATGTACATTGAGCTGAGAGGCCCGGGGGACTTTGTCACTTGAGCCTGTCAACCACCTTCCCCGGCAGTACCAGAAATCTGTTAACGCTGCTGGAGTGCTGACCGCGAAACAAGTGTTTCCACATTTTGGTTACTATAGGGACCCTCCTTAAAGCATGGGTTAAATTAGGCCTCCAGTGTATCCAATGGTATGTGTTTTTCAAGCAGGTGGGGGGGTGGTCAGGGGAAAGTATAGGGGTTGAAATACCATGTACTGACTTACTGAGGGGTTCCATATGGTGTACATAGGGTGTGGTTTTGTGTCATAGACTTCAACTGACAATTATAAAAGATCCTTGACCAACACAATGGCTACATGATACCAGACTACCAGCAATACCAGCAAGGGTGGCCTGCTTTATGTTGTCACTATTGCATATTCTTGTTGTTAACACTTGCAGTGGTTCTATTGTAAATTCAGACTACATTCTGGGGGAGGGGGCTTCAACCTTGCCCATTGGCTCAAAAAGACCCTGCGGTGAAAAAGGCTGGAAACCACTGGTGTTTCTTGTTAAAAACGATTTATTCCTGCACCAGGCGCGACACTTATGGTGATCTCCTTCTTTTCTACATCGGAGCAGATCAATACATGCTTTTTGCGACACACTTAGTCATTCCTTCCATCCTTTGAGTATTCGAGAAAAATAAGCATCAATTATGTTGAAACTGAATGACATCGTTCCATACCTCACTACAAGAAGAACTCATTCACTCAAATTTACAGCTCACATAATCATTTCTATTTTTGAAGGAATGGGGATCCATCCCGAACTTAAAAAAAGCCGGCCGGATTTTACAAATATATTCGTTCGCCACATGACTATTCACACAAATTACAGAACTTTTATTGTCAACTTGTAGCGGCTTTAATCACTCCTCAATGCAGCAACCTGCCTCAGTCAACATGCTGTAATTCCAAACCCTCGTTCCACATAAACTTGATTCGGCCCCTGTTCCTCAAGAGTACATCGTCTAACACTTGATTGAAATGAAACCATTCCATAGGAGTCGAATGTAAGATGATGTATCCTGTCGTTGAATGGGGCCCAACTATAACTCTCACTCTCACTGCATTGGTATTGGCCATTTCTCCAGAAGAGAATGCTGAGTAGGCGTAAAAAGAAGTTTTGTCCATTCCAACTCCTGAATTTAGAATGATATAACACTGAATTTGAGTGGACCCAAGGTATCAGCCAGCCCAGAGATTTGGCCAATAACGATGAGAAATGCTGTCCAGGTACTGTTCATTTCTCTGAAAAAGGAGTGCGGACGAGCACTGACTCATGTTGGCATGTTGTTACTTGATCTTAAACGCACCCCATGAGCATACATCAAGATAGGGATTAAACTAATCTTCTCATCATGAGATTACCAATGCATGATATCAATCAGGCACCCAATGACTCTTACATCCTGATCTTTTTCATGGAGTATTTATGAGGCATGGGAATAACCCAGTGGTAAACACATAACACAGGCCTGATACATGCCCAATCTTCATGAACTCATCTCATGGACCCCACTGGGGGGCGAAATTTAAAGCAGCTTAAAGTGCCTACCTCTAGCTCAGCAGCACGATACAAACTCAAGCCCCATCCACTGGATTATAAACTTGATTCCGAACCATTAAGCCAGCTTCTCCAGGAAAGATGTTGCCAGACATGTTCTTAGATGGCTCGTCACTCATTTGGATGAATTTTTGGTTGTAGATGAGTTCACCATCATTTGGACCACTAGTAAGGGACAATCCATGAAACATCTCCATCTCTGATCTCGTTAATAGCTCCACCAAAGTGTTTGGTGTGGCTTCTACTTCATTTAGCTTCTGCCTCTTTCACTATTCTGCTCTCGAATCGACAACAATCTTGCCTTTCTCAGGTCCTTGTGTCATAAGTAAATTATCTATATGTAGTGGCTTGCACCCATTTTTTTTCAAACACATCGCCAGAAGACTCCAGCCCTTTTTTGATTACATGAAATGTCACCCACGCTGATGTAACCCCAATGAGTTGAGGTCTCTTTTACTTTCCTATGTCTTGCTGCAAAGGAACTGCCACTCTGTGCGGACAACCTCTTCAGATTGGCGACTATGGAAATTCTCTTGAGCACTATCCTTAGTAACCTCTCCATCCTCCTCATTCCTCATTGCACGTCACCTGACTCCTCTTCCCCTCCTAGGTCGTTTCATTACATGAGAGTGGAAAATGAAAAGGCAACAGGCTATACTAAATTGCTTTTATCTCACAGCAGTCCTAATCACATCTTTTAGGACATGGGTGGATAGCACCCTGGGGTTCTTGTTTCATGCAACCAAATGC
Source organism: Sclerodactyla briareus (assembly GCA_026419785.1). NCBI lineage: Eukaryota > Metazoa > Echinodermata > Holothuroidea > Dendrochirotida > Sclerodactylidae > Sclerodactyla > Sclerodactyla briareus. Next base: position 78,261 of record JAODTK010001444.1, on the reverse strand, counting down.
ATTCTTGTTTTAAACCCCCCCAGAGCGGGGGGGCTTTTGTTTCTTATTTCCGACTGAGGCAGATGCTGCGTAAGATTTTGGTATGGGTTAACTGGGGCAAGACGGGTTCTTCAATTCAAATACCTCATTTAGCTCCAACATGCGGCAAATATTATGTAGCAGTTCGGTCAATAACCACATTAGCCGCTGAATGTGAACCGTGCGACGGGTTTTCAAAAAACCTTGGAGTTGAGGAGAGGAGGATCCTGGACAGATGGGCCTGTATTTATGTTATTGGCTCTCACTATTCATCAGCACGTTTTAATTTTTCTGTTCTCCACGGAGTAAAGCGTAGTCTCTGGGGGGAGTTTCGTTATTACTGCCATAGGCTGACGTTCTATATGGATGTTGCGGCTTATGGGGAATGGAATTCCCAGACGTCTAAAGTGTGATAATGTTTATTCAAGCAGCTCTTAAGCCCCATTTTTTCCCCTGGAACTGTTTTATGGTGGACATGTCTTGACATTTTCCATCACCTCCTTACGCTGCACTCTGGTGTCATTAGGCTAACCCAAATCGGTCTCCATGATTCGCAAAAAAAAATTTTGTAGAAATGAAGCAATAACCCTGGGCCTGATCAGTCAAAGGTGATCATTGTCACTGCATGAATTAAAGCAATACCCGGCCTGAGCAGTCAATTTAATCATTGTCACTCAATTAATGAAGCAATACCCTGGGCCTGATCAGTCAAACGTAAGTCATTGTCCAGCTGCATGAATGAAGCCAATACCCTGGGCCGGACCGTCAATTGTAGTCATTGTCGCGCATTAATGAACATCCCGGGCCTGATCATCAAAGTGTATCATTGTCAGGCTGTCATGACTAAGGGCAATACCCCTGGGCCTGATCATTCAATTTAAGTCAGTGTCACGCTACATGAAATGAAGTCATCCCCTGGCCTGATCATTCAAATTTAAGTCAGTGTCAGCTGCATGAATGCAGGAATACCCTGGGCCTGATCAGTCAAATGTAAATCATTGTCAGCTGCTGAATGAGCAAATCCGCCTGTGCCTGATCCAGTCAAAATTTAAGTCATTTGGGTCAGCTACATGAATGAGCATCCCCTGGGCCGATCATGCAAAGTAAGTATTGCCCCTGCATGAATGAACATACCCGGTCCCGATCAATCAAATCGTGAGTCATTGTCTGCTCATAATGAGCACTACCCTGGGCCGATCAGTCCAAATGTGAGTCATGTCAGCGTCATGAATGAAGCATACCCTGGGCCCATCATTCAAAATGAAGCAAAAAAATTGCACCTGCATGAAGGAAGCAATACCCGGGGCCCTGGTCTCCAATGAGTCTTGGTCGGCTGCAGAATGAGCAATACCCGGTCCTGACCAGTCAAATGTAGTCTTGTCAGCTGCCTGAATGAAAGCAATACCCGGGCCTGATCGTCCTAGTGTGAGTCTTGTCCAGCTTCCTACCAGTGGATCCTGCCCCAGCCTGACTGTCTCGTGGTCCTCCTCAAGAACCCCCTACCTTTCTACCACGTATCTTGGGTTCAAGACGAAGCTAGCACTCGTTTCAGCGAACCAACCAGTTGTACCCTCCACTATCGTATTATATCGTGTGTTTGGTGAATGGCAATAGCGTCGTCTTGGGGAACTGTTCAATATGACTTCGTTATCTTCACAAGAAGCAATCACACCACGTTTCGAGAAGTTGTTTCCGTCCCGTGGGTGCTACAATTCGCTTCTAGGAGAACTTTATTAAACAACATACTAAAGTTTATATTCCTTTCCTTCCAAATATGTGTGTAATATCCTGGATTGAAAACTACTAATAATTGACAGATGAGAACGAAACATTAATTTCTGTCAGAGAAGTCTGCATTCATTATTGCTATTTTTGAATATCTTATTCAACAATAATGTCAACATGAATAGTAGGTATGGGAAATAGACCTAGTGCAGTTTGATAGATGATCGCGATGTGACGTTTTCCTCGCGCTGTTTCTGGCTCGCAGCGAAAGTTCACAGCTGAGTGGGAACGGTAAGAAGAATCATTTTCGCCGTTAATTACTAATGAACACATTACTCGTTGTTGATTAATTTCTGAAGCAAGTAGGCCTAGAAAGTGATAGATACATTTCACTAACTACTAGTTTTTCTCTAAACGTTAGGCTGTACTTGATGCATGATTGAGTGCTTTAATACAGTTAATGCATCTGCATTAGGCACCTTCACGAAAGTCACAAGACGTCCGTGGGCGAACACATATCGAGGGACCGAACTGTTGCAAGGGCTGTCTATGAGACCTAATATTGAGAAGCCAACATTGGAGTCATAGTCACGGCTCTTGACAGAAAACTAGTCTACCAGTTGATCCTGCCCCTGTCTGTCTATCTATGGTCCTCCCATTACTGACTCCCTCCCGTGTCCACATGTGATCCTGCACCTTGCCTGACTATCTAATCTATGGGTCCCATCCCAATACTAATACCTCCCTACCTGTCTACCATTGGATCCTTCCCCTGTCTTGACTATCTGTGGTTCCTCCTATACGTCTACCATGGATCCGCCCCAGCCTGCCATCTGTGGGTCCTACCAAGACTCCCTACCAGCTGTCAACCAGTAGTCCTGCCCCGTGCCTGTCTATCTATGGGTCCCCCCAATACTCCCTACCTGTCTGCTGTGATCCTCCTCTGGCCCACCTACTGTCTAATTGTGTAATCTCCCCGTCCCCTACCTCTTCATCGTGTGCCCCCTTGCCCACCTACCTGTCTACCAATGCTCCCTCCTGTGGATCCTGGCGCCCTGCCTGTCAATTCCTATGGGTCCGCCCAGACTCCCTACCTTCTACCAGTGGATCCGCCCCTGCTGTCATATCTATAGGTCCTCCCAATCCTTCCACCTGGCTACCAGTGGAGCCTTGCCCTTTCCTGTCTAGCTATGGGTCCCCGCAATCCCCTACTGTCTATCTGTGGGCCTTCCCAATACTCCCTACCTTCCACCGGATCCTGTCTGCCTGACTATCTATGGGTCCTCCCCAATACTCCCTACCTGTCTACCAAGTAGACCTGGCCCCCTCCTGTCTGCCGTTGCTCCCTCCCCTGCCCACCTACCTGTCTACCTGTGGATCCTCCCTCCCCATTACCTATTCAATCATGAGCCTGCCCACCTCCCTGGCTCCCAATGCCTCCCCTACCTGTGGATCCTGCCCTGCCTTCTATCTATGGTCCCCCAATTCTCCCTACCTGGATCTAGTGGGGCCCTCCCCAATAATCCCTACTATCTACCAGTGGATCCTGCGCCCCTACCTGTCTATCGATGGGTCCTCCCAATCTCCCTACCTGTCTATCCCTGTCCTTCCCCCACCTACCCCCTTCCTGTCTATCATTGTCCGCCCATAACCCCTACTTGTCCTACCATGGATCCTCCCCCTACCTGTCTATCTATGGGTCTCCCCAATACTCCCCTCATGTGCTACCAGTGATCCTGCCCCTGCCTCAATGATCCTCCCATCGCCAACCTGTCTACCAGTGATCCTCCCCCATTACCTGTCCACCTGTATATAGTGGACTGGTATACCTAACTCTCTTGTTTGTGGTGCCATTGCCAGTTGTCTTAGTCATTTAACTCTACCCTGTGAATTTATATTCGTCAAGCCCTACCCATGGATTGATAATCATTTGAGTCAGTAACCACCTCCACCCCTCCCGTTGGAGTACTAATCTTAAGCTGATTTTTTATTTTTGTGGAAAAATATTATTAAAGCCCCCTTCCTGGTTGTGCTCTCTCTGAAGCTTAGAACCATTCCCCCCTATTAATCCGTGGTCCATTCCCCTTTTCCTATATCATCCACCACCCCAGAACCTTTATTGATAGCCCTAATTACACGGTACCGGATTTTATCACAGCATTCCACTCATCTGTATTTATAGGTGTCCCCCCCCCCCTTGGCAGAAATTTATTCTTTGTCGGTTCAGTGATATCCTGCTGATAATTTGTGATAATATCAAGTCTCCCTTCCTCCCTTGGCCCTGCTAATCTCTGCAGCGTGGGGCCACTATCCCTCCCAATCCCCCAGAGTAACCCTTAGCTGTTGGATTAAGCCAGTCCCTATCTTCTATCTAATACCAATACCATGGATTTTGGCTTTTATGACATGGGACTCCCAATCTGTTTTATATATCAGCCACCGATGCCGTAATGTCACGGTAGTCTCAACTGATATAAATATGAGGCATTCTCATCAGCTTGGGAAAGCCACCATGAAGTGGAACTGTTTATTCATAAGTATGAAATTGACTTGGGCAGGATTACCGATTTGGTTTGTCGCAGGGGTCATCAGAGCAGTCGCACTGGGGTGTTGAACTGTCCTATGCCATTTCCAATAAGCCCCGGTTGTTTTCCGTACTCTACTGATATAATTTTTCTTTGAGTATATTTTCACCTAGCCTGGGACTTTTCTGGTACAGGTGAATTACAAACTTGTCAATTTGTGCATCTTCTGTGTACGATACAGCTACATGTAGAAAGTTAAAAATTTTTAGCGAACTCCCGACTCCGAAAAAGACTCCCAGAACGTTTTCTGAGAGGTAAATCGTTGTCTTACATTTAATGGTCTGGGAATCAACCCATGCGTATCAGTAGCAGAATTAATCAATAGACCTTTAATACATCAGGTGGATAGTCTCAAATGTAATGAACCATGGCATAATGCAGGATACTTTTGTAATGAATATGCGTATGGATGTCTGCACAACAATTTAAAAATAGCCAAATTATGGACTGAAATTACATATTCAGTCTATGACTTCGAAACTATTTTCTTACCACAGGAAACTTTCCCATTTCATTGATTTTTCCATAAAGCGTGTGAGGATTTTCATTGTAGCGAAACATTTGCAAACATTTACCCTGTGCAGTATCAAGGTAATAGATGTATTACACAGCTTAGTCCATAGAGTGGCACCGCGGTACAGTACACTCTGCAAGAAAACATTCCAAGTTTGTGTTCCAGCATTATTAGGTGGCTGTACTTGCAGTTGCGATGGGTGAGGTCATGGTCCTCACTTCATGGTTCAACTGTAATGAAGGGGACTTGTGAGATTCTGGGGTTTGTTTTGGAATATTTGTGATAAGTCCCATCTGTAGGCTTATTAGCACTTCTTCTCATGTTCCAAGGAAGTTGTCGATCAATCAAAAAATAAAAATCAGTACTAGTCGCTTTTGCACGCAAAGAATCTGGAATGAATAGAGTTGAGTTGCAGAAACATCACCATGATATAAATTTCAATGTTGCTTATTGTGTATGTGGAGCAACAAATTGGTTTGAAATCAATGACAACCAACTGGCCAGAGATAAGCAAGTGATGCCTGCAGAGGAAGCCAGCTGCCTGCATCTCTCAGCAATGAGTAGGAGTGTGAGGTTAATCTCAGGAAAGAGAACCACAGATGCTTTACGGATCTTTTCGTCAACATTTCGACATTACTGAGTTTTCACTTCTAGGACTGTACAATGCTGACTTTTGCTATTGAAGTTTCCATTGTTAAGCCCACATCAATCTGTCTGGTGATGATTATGCTCAGATTTCAGCGGTGGTGTGTTGGTTTAGTTCCTGAGCAGAGCATGTTGGTTTCTTCTCCAGGCAAGGAGAAATAAATTGGCTGCCATGTTGCTTGAGTTATCTGGGAAGTTCAAGCTGTGATGAATACCCACATGCTCGCTCTTGGAAGGGCAACTACTGCTGCCCAAGCAGCAATGGGCATGTAGGTCCGGACAATTACCACGAGTAGGTTTGGACAGTGGTGTGGAGAGAATAGGCCCCAACGAAGGCCCCTAAATTCCATCTCCTTTCTTCGTCCTCTCACAAATAACAAGCTGGTTGATCCCAATCAGTCATGCTAAGAAATGGGCCAATCCTCTGATGTAGCGTAATATTAACTGAAAGTTGCACATTAGAGCCACAGTTGTATCTCATGAATCTCATGAATTAGTTTTGATGCTAACGTATCAATCCTCGAAACTATTCCAATGAATATCAATAATGTGCAGGTCAACACCCTCAAGGGATGTAGAGATGACATTGCCACCTTGGGAATGCCACATTTTGTCTCACACTCATTATGCTGTAATGTTGAGAATGTCATTAAGAATGGCAATGATCTTGAGGGGACTGACCGAGACAAATACCTCAGCAAGTTTAGCCATACTTATTTACCTTTACTTCGTTCAGTCAGGCACGTTTCTAATTTGGGGGTCTAGGGACATCAGCCTCCTCCAATGATGCAATATTCCATTCCTCGGTGAAGGTTACTGCTAGAAAGTTCATAGGTGTACAATGTACAAAAATGTCTGAGATGACGAAATCTGGCTAAAAATACAAAAAACCCAGGCAGACAGAATGTAGGGCCAAGTGCAAGATTCGCTAAAAAGAATTTGTCAGATTTGCCCGAATTTTCACAAATCCGCAAAAAGCCCCCCCCCTAATTGGGAAGAATCCCGTATGCCTATGATAAAGTCTGGTTTCATTGTTTGCTGGCCCATGTATACTGTAGGTTCAGTCCTTCTGCTGGCAAATTGCTTCCCATTAGGCAGTGGCAGCTCCAGTCTACAAAACTGGAGTAGATCATGCACTATTTTTTCAATAGATCCGATCCAGCAAACTGGGAAAAAATTATGATTTGATTTGATTTGACTTAATTACTACTGGTTCAGGAAGCCATTAAAGGCTCATCTAGGAACCCTTGGCCATTTGATCGTGGATGAGTACCCACAATGCTCGTCTTCTCTACTTTATACTAGTGCTCTGGCTTATGTCTAGGCAGGGTGTAACCCATCCCACTGCTCCGGGACCAGGGGGCCGTGTTTACCATCCCATCCCCCCATCTGAAAAGACTTGTCGAGTGAACATAAACACCAACCACACCCCGACCACTTTCTAGGGACATGACTGCTCACAGCCGACAGAGGAGACCCGTACGAACCCCAGTTAACCCCAAAGAATCCATTCTGCATTATAGCGGCAATCATGAAGTTAAGACCGAAACCTCGCCCAGTGCAACTGTAAGTATGGCCACCTAAAAAAAAAAAAAAAAAAGGGGTTAGAGAGGATGCGGAAGGGGGGAAGGGGAGAAAGGGGGGAAGAAAGGAGAAGGGGGAAACGAAGAAAAAAGGGGGAGAGAGGAGGAAAAGGAATAAAAAAGGAACGGGGGTGAAAGGGAGTGGTGAACAGAGGGGAGTGTCGTAACTGGCATGGTAAAACATCCGCATACTCGGGACATCCCATTGCACAGTGTCACTCGATACCACTCTCCTAGCTAAACACTGAAGGCTCAGACGCACATGTGACCATTTCCATTTTTTTCCAGTCATGATTATAGCACTAGAAATAACTGAATGTTGATGCTAATGTGAAGAAATAAATTGGGTTATGGGGGGGGGGTTAGGCAAATATTCTTTGAGTAAATGCCCCCCCCCCCTGTCCATCCTGCTCCACCCATGAGGATGAACTGCCAGGAGGAAACAAACTCTTGAGAATTGTGCCAAGCATTATGGTTTAAATAGACAACATGAGTTGCTGTCATGATGTAAGCTCGAGCCTATAAATACTTATGCAAACGACGGGCCGAAGATTTATTGCCTGTTTTCGTGCCGACTGTATTTAATGCTCTCTTCCATGATTATCAAAAAGACGATCCGAGCATTGTAGATTCTTTGAAGCACCTTGTTCTATGGGAGATAAAACATCAAAGTTGGTTTGTGTCATTGTCATGAATGGTAATAAGTTTGGTTTAATGGCCAAAAACAACAAAGGGAAACTCTCAAGACAGAATGGCAACAACTGCATGTCTCACATCGACCTAAACTAGTTTTTCTGACAGCTGAACCATGTTATGATTGTTATGTGGTTAACCTCATTAATTAGTTGGGCTGTCATGTCAACTTTATTTGAATGGTGATAGCCTATGGAACCTGTCGTTTGGGTGCATGTACTGGAGACATGTAGTATATGTACATACCGATGCACAGTTGTATGAGTTAATAATACAGCCTCGGTCATTTCCCCTCTACCATGGACTGTTCAGGTCACCTTATATCAAGAAGTATCATCTTTTGAGATCAGTGTTGGCACAAAAAAAAGAAGGGTCACAGGGTCAAATTGTGGGCTGCAAAAGTCAACAAATGGAGATAATGAATTAATCACATGGACCTTGGCTGGACATCGGTTTTCATGATATGACCCAGAATTTAGTTTTTCACCACTATTCAACTACCCTATGGTGACCTTAGATGAAGTGATCATTGGAATCTGATTCCTTACACCATTTGCAAACTAATCTTCAAAAGCATAAGCCAGTCGGACCATGCAAATTTACTCATATTAATAAATTGGTTCCGGTCTCTAGTTCACCTGCAATGACCTGGAAGTAGGGCATTCACAACATGACGGACCTCCAGACCAATATTGAACTTGAATGCACCAAAATACACACACCACACACAGACTTACACCACATACATACATGATCCCCGTTTCTAAGTAATAATAAAATTCTCTGATCAACCTCTATAGGAAAGCTAGTCTGTTTCCATATTGACACAAAATGCTTTGTTCCATGTGGTGTTGCCAATTGTGTGCTGAATCAAATCCAAAATGCCAAATTGTGACACTATCTAGATGATACCCCCATGCACATAGCCCCAATTTGGTGTGACTTGTTCTTACTGTGCCCATGTTCACTTGGAGCTGCTGATGGTCATGTATCAATGTGTATGTGGTATGACTACGGGCAACCTATTCAAGCCATTCTTTTTTGGTGGTCCACTCCCAGCCATTTAGTGAATCAAATCTAGAGCAAATGATTATCATACCGAGGCAGTAGCTGTGGTAGATGGGGTTTTAGAGGCTTTGTTAGAGTGGGGAGGGGGGATAACTATGATGTGACCACTATCAGCTAGTCTAATGTGTGGGAGGAAGTAAAAAATATAGCCTCTCAGATCAGTGAGATCACTGAACTAGATGGGATAACTTACTCTCCTCACAGGGAGAATTAGTTGTGTTTATTTGTCATACGGTTGATCTTCCTTACTACTACCTCTGCTGATTATCCTTCTAGGATGACTTACTCCATGACCAAGCCAGGCCAGCGGTTGCCGATCCGATGGCTGGCACCGAGGTCATCGATGCCGACCAGCAAGATATCGAACCCAAGAAGATCACCAAACCATCCAACATATGGGAGTCACTGCAGTAGCCTCATCTAGTTAATACATTACACTCCATCCTCAAGTACAGTTGATGCAACGTGATTGAGCAGCCTGCTCACTCACCCCCTCTCTACCTACTGTCATAAAATATGGTCCCCCAGAGCAGACAATGCTTCTCAAAGCTATTCTCTAACTATACAGGCACATTGCTGCTTAAAGCATTACACACCGTGTACTGAGCAAGCCAATAATTCCCATTTTAGATGGATATTTCCATTTAAATATGAATATATTTTTATTCGGTACCTCACATTCTGCAGGTGAACTCCGTACACAATGTCCCCATGCAGGCTTCCTGAACTATGTTGAATCCCTGCACGAGTTTCAGCACTGTGGGGGAAATATCATAGTGAAATCGCTGACCAAATCCTCTTACAGGGCCTTACTAACCCGAGGACAGGGAGTAGCTTAGAGTGGATGACATCAAGCAGGTACCACCCAGCACTCACCACCCGGCACTCACCACCCGGCACTCGGGTAGTACACTCGGTACTCAAGCAGAATTGTGCTGGTCAAACTCATGACAAGTGCCAAATATCAGATTCAGAGGTCTAATGATTTCGATAGCTGAGATGCATAGGGCAATAATGACTATACTTTGGGTGCAACGCAAATGGAAGTTGTCTTGTAGGCATGGTGGGTGCATGCAGGCACATTCCAATGAAATAAGAAAAATATTATAAATTTGAAAATTAAATTTGTAAAATGCTGATGGCCATGCATTAATTAGCATTGAAAATAATAGAGAATGAATTGCTTTCTTCCACATTTCATCTCTTTTCATGGAATCTTTCTTCCTCATTGAACCCATCCCTCCCCTCGCTGTGAATCATTATTTTAATTCACGTACATTATCTACGTCACATGCATAAAAAAGAGCTGACACATCGGCATATCGATCAAGTGATATCGAAAGAGTTACTGCAAATGTTCGCAGGGCAAAAAAGCAATTGCACCTAAATAAATCACAGAGAAATAAACCTCTGCCGGTAACTTCCCCAATGATTTATTCACTACACGGAAAAGTGGAGTACCCACTGCCAGTTACTATATCAAAACTTATGAGAAGCACAAGGTTAAGAAAGTATCCTAACATAAATTGGCACAGGTGAACTGAAAGGTGTAGGCTATAAATCTTCCCCAAAACAGATCGTTGTAATTCGACGAGATTTGAGTACTCCCAGGTTGTGTTGATGTTCGTGTTAGGTACCATTTTAAACGGGAATAATGTTGTAACGTACGTTAGTAGGTATCATATTTATTTGATTCGTTCCAAAAAATATGAATATATTTATCCATGTTCATTTAACAATTTGTAGTATTGTACTAGTAAACCTTTTCGGCACAATGTATAGCCTTTCGCTCACATATATTTGTTATCTCATAATTGATTACATGTGACCGTAAAACATGCGAGCGTGTCAAAATGATGTAATTTCCCTCCTGATTTAGACATCGGACATCAGAAGTATGTGGGAAAAGCTTAGGCTACTTTTCTGCAAAGCATTGTGTGTTTAATTTTGGTTGTCTTGTACGATCGTCAAAATCAAGTTCTGTATTCGAAAAAACAGAGGACTCGGACCAGGACTCGGACCGAATCCCCAAGTCCTCTGGGTTGAGTCTGAGTCATTGAACTTCGATCCGAGTCTAAGTCCCTGAAAATAGGGACTCGAGTCACGACTCGAGTCACGACTGGAGTCCTCCAGCACTGGTACGTAGGTACGTACGTACATAAACACAGCACCTTACAAAAGTAAATTCATTTGTACAAGTTATCAAATTTGGCTTAAATGATGTAACTGGGCAAATTTTACAAGCTGGGAAGAAGGGGATGGTGGCAACAAGCTACAAGAGTCTACAGATGCCAGACTAATGTGATGGGAGCTAGTACTCAGCAAAGTGTATCAGAACCAGATCATAAACTGCAGTCTTTGGAAAAAATAGCTTGAACAAATCCCTGCTCCCCCCTCCAACTTTGCAGGTGCCTTTCAATGTCCCAGTTTTTTTTTTGCAAAGATTGTCCAAGCCCTATACAAACTATCCTGGCCATGTCTGTAGAATACACGTACCAGTTATTTGTTTCAAGAAATTCAAGTAGGAGACCAAGATCAGTCATCCCCTTTTTCCGGTATATATGTTACAGTGTATTCTGTGACGAGGCTGTCCAGTCTCATCAATAATGTTATGGTTGAATAAGGTACACGAAGAAGCTGAAATTATACACAAAATGCTGCAACATAGTTAGGGTAGTAATGAGAATAGGTTACGAAACAATATTGTTTGTAACATACCGGGTACTATGGATTCATCGTATAGAAGGCAACATCTAAAGAAGGTTGACTTAGATTCAGCATTAGTCATGTGATATATGTAACATGGACATATTCACATGCGATTACTATTCCAAGTAGGACAAGCTGAGTAGGCCTATCCTGAACAGGTCTGAAGAGGAAGACCCTCCATATTAAGTTCAAACAAATTTGTCTGAGCAAACTTCATAAAAGTCGGTATACAACCCATAATGGTAGTCATATCAGAAATCCTGGTGGCATCACATAGGCTGAACTGACTATGTTGGGTTTTAGTTGGGAGGATACTGATTAGGGAGTATAGTGCAGGGGTAGAGGGTGGTTGTGAAGGGGGGAGAGGGGGGGGGGGGGGGTATAGGGTGATTCCAAGGTGGGAGGGCTCATAGGGAGGGGTCCTCCTGTAGGGGAAAGGTGATCGTGAGATGTAATTATTTCCAATTTAGGCTCTATAGGCTAGATTGCTTCCTGATGTGAGTGGGGTCTTCGGGGTCTTGACAAAGAAGAGAGGAGGAAGGAAAAATGGAGGGTTTGGTGTATTGTATTAGTCAGGTGAATCCCTCTGATACATTATTTCAAAAAACTGCATGCAGGCTGTTTAATTGTGATAGTGCGACACCACAAGTATTATATGGTTGGATGATGAAGCCACAACAGTCGGCCAGATAATCGAACACTACTTCAGTGAGACTAACGGTCAGCCAGAGTATTCAAGAAAGGGATTTATGTGAAATTCTTCTGAATTGCCAATAATCACCCGTTGAGAAAAGGGGATTAGAAGCCAAATTTTTACATCTTCGTGTCTGTGAGCATTGATATCACCCTTCAACGCTGTGGAACGCGCATCATATCACAAACCAATAATCAGGAGGCAAATACTGCCAAAATATTGTGGCTGACCAACAGGCCTAACACGGCAATTGACCATCAGCCACCTGCCTTGTGTTGTTTATGCAACTGTCCACCAGCCCACCTCCCTGGCTGACTTCTATTAACAGTGTTTAAAACATGTCCACACGCAACCAAAATACGCACAAGAACATGGCTATAACACCATTCTATAGACGATATTAATCTTGTTTACATGACCCTAACCTCCATTAATATGCAGGCATTCGACATACTGTGATAACCACACAGGACACTGGACCATACCTATTCAGATTTCAGCCATTCTGATTTCATAAAGCAGTCTGACAGTAATGAATGACTTAAAAAAACCTCCGCTCACCTAACCCATGTTGGGGTCAGGCCATGCGATAGAATACAACATTAGATAGGGGGAGAAGTTTACAAATAGCTTCGTGCATGCTTCCCAATGTTTTTCCCAGCTCTTCGTGCAAGGATTGTGGCATGGCCAAGGCGATAATGAGTTATACATCCCCCTGGGGCAAAATGTACAAATTCTCAAAAACACTCCTTGCATCAATGCAAAGCCAGTACAGTTGAGTCAGGGCTTGACTCTCCTGACTAAACTCAGCTTTGCTACCCGTGCAACTTTGAATTTGTGAAGCTCCATGATCTCTGTGACCTTGCACCTTAGAGGAAGATTATTTCCCTAATCCAGTCTATTTCCCTAATCCAGTCTAAATACTAACACCCGAATGCTCAGGCAAGGTTTTCAAATCAGAAATTATGTACACGTATAGTTAGATTAATCTAGTGGCCGCACTAAAACAGGTACGGATCACTACTGCTAAAACCAAAAGGTTAACTCTAAAGATAAACAGCTTTCAAAATTTGCCTATGCCTGGCTGAGGGCCTCCAGTAAAATTGCAAAGACAATTAGCAGCCGGTGTTTAAAGACTTCATAACCTTTGTAAAGTAAATTAGCTGTTAATCTGTTGTCTGCAATGTTGCAGGTTCAATAGCAGATGGCAACCTCTTTATTTATTCATTAAAACAACTGTGAGTGCTTTGATAATAATAAAATACATTGAAGGGTTCAATCTGTTTTCTTCCAAGTTGGTTAGAGATGTCATCACCGAAGGTTCCCATTTCGCATGAACGTCTATCATATACGTCCTTGCTTGCATATGTGAAATCTGAAAAATCTGACAAATAATAGGTCAGAATATTTCCATTTAGAAGAAGCGAATATTTAAACATGAAATACTGTACTTGAGTTCCTGTCGGCCACTTCTTCAAAGGCAAAATGTGAAATCTGAAAAATCTGACAAATAATAGGTCAGAATATTTCCATTTAGAAGAAGCGAATATTTGAATATGAAATACTGTACTTGAGTTCCTGTCGGCCACTTCTTCAAAGGCAAAATGTGAAATCTGACAAATAATAGGTCAGAATATTTCCATTTAGAAGAAGCGAATATTTAAACATGAAATACTGTACTTGAGTTCCTGTCGGCCACTTCTTCAAAGGCATGGCCTAGGCAAGTGTAACTTTAGAGAGAAAGTATTGGGAAAGGATGAGCCTGACCTGTTGCTCAATTTCTGCTAATCGTAACCTAATTTTTAGCTCAACCAGGTATGCTGGTTGAGCTATTTAATCCCCCTTCTTCAGTCGGTCTATCGATCGATCAATCGACCAGCTGGCCGATCTGCCGCTGACTGGCCGACTGTCCTAACTACTCCTCCTACAATTCAATCATCATAATTGGTCAGTGGTACCTATATGGTACCACCAGACCATTGTCTAACCTATTATGGTTAATCCGGTTTTTAATTCTGTAATGAAGGCCCTCCGATCTGTTATTATTCCCCTAAATTGAAGTATATCATTTTGCACCAGTTTTTCCCTGACTGGGGCGGGAATGCCCCACCCCTATCGCCCATGCCAGTAATCCCTTACATCTCTCAACTTGACAAGCTATTCATGTAACTGCATGAATGCTGCATCACAGTTTTTTATCTCACACACCTTCTGTCCATCCCCACCTCGTTTCCATGGGTAAACTACATATAAACCTCTGTTCCTCTGTTTGCTGTTCGCGGTGGTCCCTCCACATTGCTATCCTGCTCGCCCCAACCACTCTTCAATGACTCATAAACACTATTACATTCTGCAGTCCTACTGTAACATGCCACACAGAGAATGACTCTTTGCGTCCTCTGGGGTCTCAACGGCAGCAGGGAGGGGCACTTTCGGCTGGTCATCAAGCAAAGTTCCTTGCAAATCATATTGTGGTCATTCTCCCTTCTCTGAGTTAAGGAATGTGAATGGACTTATTGGAATAAACTGACTGCAATGCCAGAATACTCATTCTTTTGACTTCTGGTTGTTGCAAGGATTCTCCTCAGTCACAATCCAGTCTCTAAGATTTCACTCATGAGGATTTTTGCCTGATCAGAGGCAGTAGAAGTGGTCTAATCAATAGTTGGATGACCCCTACACCCTATTATTGTATGTCCTTATCCTGTAGGTCATATGGAGTCATCTTGTTGGAGATCTCGACGGTGGGGAGATCCCCCTATCCCAAATGAGTTGAGAGGAAGTACTCAAGAAGATGGTACGTGCGAAGCAGATACCAGCTGGACAACCAAACCTGGCTATGAATATATGCGGACGATGGTAAGTACATTTATTCATAACAGAAAGTGTGCTAGGACTTTAGAAATTTGAGCAGAAAAAAAAACAATGATGACGACTGGGGAGTATGATGTCCAGGTATGGTTGCAATATGAAGTGGCAGTAGCATGACTTACACACACACACTAGAGGTCCACGGTTTGAGTCTAGCTTATTTAAGAGATGGTCAGTCACAACGTAATTTTTTACAGCAGGGAAGTGATGCGTGTTGGAAAATTCCACACCCGCGTCCGGTCATTCAGGAAACCTTTGTAGTCATGTTGTATGTGCATATGTATGACGGTGGACCTGGCTTTTACTAATTAATCAAATAATAAAATATTGAATTTTAAAGTAAACATGATAACGGGACGCCACCTGAATGGACAAGGCTTATACTTGGTATGTGTATCCCATGATGAATTAATAAACCCCATTGTGAGTCAGGTCAGAGTTCATCTAAGGTTACCAGAGGTCAGTCTGTGGAGTCCAGAATGTTTGGTCCTGGATAGAGTTGGAGCTTGATATGTTCCTAATTGGGAGTATAGGAACCCGTTTGTTTTGGGTGTAGATCAGTATCATTTTTGTTCGAACCACATTAAAAAATATAAAAAAACATTCGTGAGAAAAAGGGAGATTTTTGGTAATTTTAGTTTGTCACATGTTAACTTCACCCCACTTTTGTCTGTGTTACCTTGTGTTTTTTTTTTTTTGAGTACATGAAACACTAATCATTGTCTTTCTTTTCCCTCGATGAGTGGAAATGAGTATATGGCCAAACAATCCTCATTTGTAGCCAGTGATAAGTACTTTCTGATACCCATCTGATTTGAATTGTTCCCTAAGTTTAAAGAAATGTCTTGTCGAATACAAAAGTGCACTGGTTTTGTACTTCAGATTTCCATGTTTCAAAAACCGGTATAACAGCCTAGGTTGATGGACCAACACCAGAAACAAAAACCAAAGTTAGGACAAAATTGAAAAGCAATCAGTAATTGTTTTTTCCCCTCTGTGTGTACCAGTGTAGTCCCAATACGCATTTGTAGTGGTATATTGTTTGCTACATGATGCTTCGCTATTGTTGAGGGCTGTGAGGGTATAGAGGACATTCAGACGAACATGGGACAGATTTTCTTCGTTGTTTCAATGTCGGCTGAGGGGTGCTTGAACTCAGAAAATTCTAATCGTTCATCAACCAAATCTGGATATTTCAGGGGGGGGCTCTTCCATCAGTGTGCCGTGATTGTCTGCTTCCAATATGGGCAGCAAAATTACAACTTGAATAAAATGTTGATACCTAATAAAATGTTGATACCGTAGTAAAACTGACTGTGACTGGGCAAAAGGGTGGGGGCACTGCGAAATGGTTGGGTGCATTTTGCCCGATAAAAGCCAGCAGGAGTCATGGATCTGTACATCTTAGCATGCAACTAAGTATGCATACCTGGCCAGATCAGAATTGACATGTTTATGTCGTCTTGCACAGGTTTTGAGACGATGAATTCTGCTGGTTTGGATGAAAGATACCGCCCCACCCTAAGGATGTCTATGATCTGGTCCCACCCCTGAACACCTACAAGGACCCGCTGAACCAGGCCGACTTTGACTCCTCTGGACGCCCTCCAAGCCCGCATCGCCCCCGGGAGTCCGACCGCCGGGCCATCGACCTTCCCCAGACACAGGAGGTGGTGGTCGGAGGAGATCACAGTCACCCCGGAGTCTCAGCAGCTCTCCAGAGTCCCCACCTCAGTTTGAGGATGAGAGGAGGAATTTGGAACCTCGGCAGTAGAGAGGATTGCTCCATCTACAAAAGGGGGGGGGGAGTTATGACAGATTCCCATTAGGTTGGCAACTCTACACCAAGAATGGAAGGAATATGTCGCTAGTACAGAGAGTGTATACTGGTTTCTATGATGGGGTGATATCAGTTAGGGTGCTTCACAAAAGTACTCTGATGTGAAAATGCTATATAGCCACTCAATATATCATGTAATCAATTAGGGTTGTCC
Source organism: Sclerodactyla briareus (assembly GCA_026419785.1). Taxonomy (NCBI): domain Eukaryota; kingdom Metazoa; phylum Echinodermata; class Holothuroidea; order Dendrochirotida; family Sclerodactylidae; genus Sclerodactyla; species Sclerodactyla briareus. The sequence continues at coordinate 61,162 of JAODTK010001444.1, read as the reverse complement.
GGCACCTTCAGGTTTTCGAGCTGTAATTTCCAGGTTCCAAAAGTCAGGTCGTCAAATGTGATGTCAGTTGATGTGCTGTATTGCCGATGTCAGTTCCAAGGTGACCGTTTGCTATCTCCATTTGACTGATAACATGGTTCTAACATTTGGCAACCTGATATTTTCTACAATATGCATGTGCATGCGAATGACCGATTGAACTATTCCCTTGTATCTGCAACAAATCATGGGACATGTTATTAATTATTATATTACCCGCTTTGGAGCCTAATGTATTCCTGTGTTGGTGGTTGCTTATTATTTATATGTCATTCCTATATATACTCCACCTGGCGGACTCAAGTGTTTAGCATGCCCTAACTGGAACTTTTATCCAAGGCTTTTATACAGTGAAAAATAATTCTATTTAGGCCACATCAGGGTAGCCACATCATGTGGGTATGTGTGTGTATGTGCAGTTTGCTTTTTGTTAGTAGCTTTCCAATGTCTGTTGGGCAAAACAATTCTTCACTGCGTGGCTTTAGCAATGTCAAAGAATGAGCAGAAACCCTGAGAAGTAACTTGATTCCCTCTGAAGGAAATTTGGTTCTTACATACAAAACATTGTCCAGGCTGTGTTTTGTTTTGGGCTTGTAGCCTGGTTATTGGGTGGTCATGAACAAACCCTGTCAGCATGATCTGATGAAGTTTATGATGTGGGCTGTGCTCTGAACAGGAGTCAGAATCAAAACCAAGGATATATTCCAAGATTTCTTGACACAGATTTGAAGGTTGTTATGGAAGCAATATCCGTTTACAGTTCAACTCTCAGCAACTTGTTGAATCTTGGATTGATTTATTATAGCTTGGGGAAGTTTATTGCAATCCATGACAGTGGGTTTTAGTGTGCATATATTTGGTGTTGGTTTTAAACATTTGTTTGGTTGCTGTGTCTCGTCCTGGTTATGGGAACTAGCTTTTTAGTGGTATAGTTGCCTGAATGATTCTCATATTGGCCATGGATGTTTCTCAACTTGCTATAGCAGCTCCGTGACATATCATGACGGGGTGGCGAGTCAAGCAAGATTCAAGTAGATTGCTAGTATTTTTCCCGTAGGTTATAGATGATAAAACAAAGTTGTATTTTCTCCAGAGCTTCATAATTCTGCCTGTGAGGGTCCCCGGCTGCTGTTGCCCAATGCAAGGAAAAAAATTCTTAGATGGAGGATTCATGTTAGGGCTCTACGATAATCGGACGGAAACATCGAATCAGGCAGATATTAGCGCTACTGGCTCAACATCGAATCAAGCAGAAGAACCACTGAATTTACCAATGTTTTGCACTAAACGGCATGACTAAGTCACCACACAGGCACCCATAACTGTATGAACAGAGGTGCAAGCTTCTACAGTGCAATAACAAGCCAGATAGCACAAATTAGGGTTGAGCCCTAATAGCCGCAATGGTTTGACCCTGTGGTGACAAATCACATATACAGTTCTAAAAAAAAAATAATGCCTAAAGCATTGATTTTCAAGAACCAGAACCTGCAACTTACTCATCATCGAGTCTATACGTTTGTTAGTCTTCTGGGCGTGAATAATGCTATATGAAGTGTAAACAAGATAACATATTTTTGGAAGCATGCAAAATGTAATACTTCAGGGCAGCACTGATAGGCTGTACCGAGTGGTGGAGGTAGTGCGAGACATCAAACTCGTTTTGGAGCAGTTAAAATCAATTCAACGCAGCAAGTGACAATCACATCGAAGGACCTCTGATAACCTCAAAATGACCCAAGGTTTATCCACATGCACAAGTTCATTAAATCTGACAAATGTTTAAAAAAACTGCATAGTGTATGCAAAATTTGATCTCCACTTTTGTTGGGACTAAAATGTAGCCTACTCTCACAAAGTTTCGTTTGATATCAACAGGAGTTTGGGAACAGAAACATGCACAAATTTGACCTCTGCTGACTGAAATGACCTACAATTAGTCAGAACAAGATGGTGTCTACTTCCATTGTTCCTTTCGAAATGTGACAAAAGTGTGACATTATGCCAAATGATTTCTATGAAGGACATGTGTGTCACATCAGACAAAGTTGGAGGGCTATAAAACAACTTAAGTTCCCGGCCCGCATTAAAGTCCGATACGAGTATTGGGAGAGCCACTACTTGCATAGCCCATTGGGGAGGCAATGTTTTTAAAGGGGTGGATTAGTTGTCTATGGGACCCACATGCATGGTACTGATCAGCTCGGTTCGGTAGAGCTCTGGACTGCAGAACCAATGATTGCTAGTTTGAAATCCCATTTGGAGCCAAGGACTTCTTTGCAGTGCTGTTGGACAAGGCCGTCCTCCTGAATTTGTCCACGTCCACCCAACTGTGGGAACCTTGTCGGTGACTTGTGACGAGTAGTAAGCATGTATGGTCCGCCCCATTGGGAGATCCCCTGATGGTCACGAGAGTATGTCTGAAATTGTGAGGGCGTTCTGTTGTACATGTTAGTGATAGATAATTTTGCACGCCCCTTCGAACACAAATGATCACAAGCATGATCAGCCGTGTTTGCATCTAGGAAGTTGAATTTTTGTATACAAAATCAGTGGCAAGCAGTGAGCGTGCCTAACTATCAGTCGCCTGGGACTGTTAGTCTGTTAATGAGTATGGCTGCATGTAACTTGTTAGCCGATCAGGTCTCATAATTGAGGCAATTACATAGTATCTACCAAACACTAACAGTCAACTAAAAGACACCCAGTGTGTCAGGAGGCTGTCTAGTAGTAGTGGTGACAAGTCACTGATGACCAAGATTGGCCCACTCAGCAGGCTCTTCTCCTTGGAGTAGTCCTTGATGAAATGTCCTGGAATGGACAGCATAGGCAAGGAATGTGTACTGTACAGTGTGGATGAAACAACTTTACCATGAAGTGGTGTAGTGATTGTGAAGTATGAGCCACAATATAGATCTAGGTCATTCTCAGTAATGGAAAAATTGTGGGGTTGGGGCGGTTGAGACCACCATTCCACCCACTATTGTGCACTCCCTATTGATATACCTCCACCGCATGACAGTAATAAGTATATATTCCATCAACATTCAACCTAATTCCAGGTGAGGTTAACACCCTTTCATAAGGACGATGTGGCGATGCGAGGACACCTAGCACGCCAATGCCTCCGATATCCACGCCCCGTGGAGATGACTCCAGTAAACCTAACTGTACTGCCACTGGGAGCTTCCTGGACCCAGAGGATGGAATACGGGGGTGCCCGCGGTGGACACAGGGGGTCTGGCCGACTTGATGGGGGCAAGGGCGGGGAACGAACCACGGGGCAGGGACGAGGATTCCAACACTCTCGTGGAGAGCATGATGGACGAAACGGTCAAGTCCCCTGAAATTGGAGGACCAGAGTGGCCTGGGAGATGGAGACGACAAAGAGGAAGTTGCAGATGATGATGATGATGATGATGATCAGGTTGAAGACAACAGCGGTCTTCCAGAAGAAGACATCCAGAGCCCGGATGAGGGTAAAGGTCAGGTGGAGGAGAAGTCAAGCAGAGAGCAACGACAGTCAACCAGAGGACATTGTAAGGAGGTCCGACCTGCTTAGAGAATATCCGAGTTCAGTGGCACATTGTCTGCCAGCAAGCTGCTTCCCACACTGCCGTGCATTTCATCATTCAAATTCAGCATTCAATTAGGTGGTGTAGCAAAATAACCTGCATGACAGTTTGCCGATGAACCATGGATTAGGACACAATCAGTGTCAAACCACTGGAAGAGGCTGTAGCTGTAGCCTCCACCTACTCATAAGGTTACACCGACCATCAATGTTGTCCAAAATTATTCTGTTATATTTTCACTCAAGAACTGTGCTCTATTTGAAATGCTGATTCTGCATTTTGGTGCCTGTCACTACCTCTACTTGTCCTGCTACTTGTAACAGTCGACCACCAGTGTTGTCCTCACATTCATTGTTTCTCGAACCATTCCGTCCTATCAGGTTAGCTCAGAAGTTTTGGTTTCCTTCAGTCACTTTTGCCAATTATTTATTCATCGAGGTTGGGGACCACTTGAGTGTGGCACACCTCGGAAGAATCCATGTCCTGGATTTGTCAATTGCATGGTGCCACGACTACCTGGGCAAGTAATTCAAATAGGGACCATTTCCATCTCACTTCCTTCCTCTTGGGCATCATTCATTCAATTTTTCACCATATGGTCTAGTTTTCTAGCTGCACACTCTTCACTCTGTGTGATCCTTTAATAGTGGTAATACGTCTTGGTATAGATCTCCTCTTGCCTTTATGAGCGGCACTCAGAGAGAGCCTTGATTCTGACAACACGTATAAGTGAAATATGGTCAATTGCTGGTCTTCAAATTCCCTATTATAGCCTTTTGTTGCTGGACCGAGGCAGGATCCTACATCTCAGACTGATTATTACTGAACATAGAATTGGAGCAAGTGAAGAGCCCACCTCGTTCATCTCGTTCATGTCGAGAACCTGTCAGTTGTATCATGCAACCCAGTTAGCACCTAAAACATTGTCATTTTTGGGAAATGTGTCATATTTTCCTCTTTATGGGATACGGATGGAATTGCGTAGTTAAAAAACAAAAATTTTTGCTCATGAGAACGTGTCTCTTACCTTGAGACCCCTTATCGTGCGTACTACCTAATGCACCCCTACTACCCCAGTACATAGGTGGGGTGGTCTACAATTGTATACATGGACAACACTCCCCAGTCACTTTGATTACTTGGAAATGACTTACTGGTAGGGCCCGCTTCCCCTTAGTTTTCTACATAGTCTGAATGAAATGACACATCCCAGAGTTAATTTAGAGACTGAGTGACCATATAAAGATAAGGACACATGTTCTGGTGTAATAACAGCGCCACTGCCGCCGCCGGAGATTTTTTTTTGTGTTACCACAATAACTCTCCACGCATTGTCGAATCGACTTGAAACTTTGCACACAGGTTTGTCGGATGAAAATCTCAGATGAGTTTGAAAGTGGGCGTCACCACGCCACGTGGTCGGCCATCTTGGATTTTTTTGCTGAACGTTTTTATCGCTGATTTGCGCATTTCGGAACATGGCGATCGTTTTGAGACCAACTTTCATTTTCGCTTCTTGGGACCCACCCGGCAGCCGTCTTGGATTTTTCTGCAAAACATTTTTATCACTGATTTGCGCAATTTGGAACATAGCGATTGATTTGGGACCAACTTCCATTTTCGTCCCATGGGACCCCACCCTGCGCCATTTCGATTTTTTTTTTTTTTTGGACGACACTGATGCTGATTTGCATGTTTCGAACCTTGGCGAACGTTTGGGACCAACTTTGGTTTTCTCCCCAACTTTGGTTTTCTTCCGCATGGACCTCACCCAGCTGCTATTTTTTTTTTTTACTTTTTCTCACAGATTTGCACAGTTGGAACATGGTCATCATTGGGACAACTTTCATTTTAGCCTCATCGGGACCCCACCCGATTTCAGTCGTTATCAAATGGACATTGTCTCTGATTGCTCAAATTGGGGATATACACGTTGGCGGTTTACCCGCCAGGCGATGTCTAGTTTATAGTGTATTTATCCCAGTGAACATCCCCTGTGGACATAGGGGGAATAGAGGAGGGGTGTTTGTTAGGATAAATACAGTATATTCACAAATGGCCAAAGTGAACCTCATATGCATGTGGATTTTCATACGATATCTGAAATGTCATGCTGGCAATTTTTTGTGTTAATTATGCCATGTCGTCCTCTATACTTATGTCCTGCTTGTGAGTTCATTTACCAGGAACATCATTCATCAGTCTGTATTAGTATTGTGTGCATGATAATATTCTGTTGTACCGGAATGTATAAATATTACCATTTACATGTTGTGTTGGGTTAACAATAACATGGTACTGGTGTATACTAACAATGCTAATTTATAGTAGTGATACTGTAGTTTTATGTAATACTAACTGGCATTCAAATTATTCTTGGTACTAATGTGCTAACTGTGTTAAGTAGTTGGCGCTTGAGGGTTTGTGTTTTTTTTTTTTTTTTTTTTTTTTTTGTTTTTTTTTTTTTTTTTGGGGGGGGGGGGGTTTTGAGGGGTCTTTTCCACTTTTCCATGAGTTGACACCTATCATGAACTTACAATCAAGATAACATGTGAGTAGTGTAATTAACTTAACATTGCACAGGTCAACAGTTGTAATGATATATTACTGCTAGCCGCTGCTTGGATAAATAATACAACACTAGGCTACTCAGTAGCACAACAGTATAGAACCAACAAGCTAGCGAAACACACAACACACTGGCCTAGATATCTACGCAGCCAACTGCAGAATAGGCTACCTAAACTAGGGTTGATACTACCGAGTCAATGTTAACAGCGGACAGTCTGTCGAAAAGTATCCTCCATAGTATAGGCAGGACACGAAAATAAATAAACAAGGAAGCCGTAAAACTGATGTCGGTAAACTCCAATGTTCGCAGTTGCTCTCGGTTACTTGTGGCAAACGACACACAGATGGAAAATCTGAGAAATCCTGTTAGCGAAAGTAAGAACCCACCACAACTTCAAGGAAAATAGGTCTTCTCTCATTGTAGACCAAAGCGCAGAGAGCAAGCATGGCAGATCGATTGATGAAAATAACTTCGAACAGATACTTCCGACCAATCAAAATTGCTGTTGTATACACAGCATACTAATGAGGCTACTGACCAATGACAAAAGCTGTTTTATGCAGCCCTCAGAATTACACAATCTGATGCAATCAATTCTCAGAAGAAATGTGTTGCTGATGTGAAAATGATGAAGGCAAGAACTACTACAACTCTTGCCACTGCATAACTGAACAATATAGAGTGAAGGAATCAGAAATTAATGAACAAAACTGAACCTGGTGCCTGAATCTAGAAAATGTGGGGTAAGTGAGAAGGAAAAGCAGTAAGTAGGCTCAGATGAGTTGCTAAGGGTGTTTATATGATTGGAAAAATTTTAAATTTCATTTCTATTGATGAATAAAAATTATGGTGAAAAATTTACCCCAATAAGAAAGGATATCTGAAAGGCACATACTGACTCACTGTCTGGTGAATCAGTCCCATAAAAAAATGATTGAGTACCAACCTTCTTTGCCATAATAACAAGCTTCATGCATTGGCTGGATTACTCGACAACCCAGGAATATGAAAAAAAAAAACATTCTGTTTTCTCAGTTAAAAAACAGAGTTGAGACATTCCTGATCTTAGGGGAACCTGTTAATAGCAGGATCAGCTGAACGACCTTTTGGAACTCACCTGACAAAAATTACATGACCTACCAACCCGAAACTTGGCAAATTCCCTTCATACTCATCATCATTGACATAGTAAAATATGGAATGAAGTTGGTTTGTTTACAAAGAAAAATGACAGTTATGATGTGGTGCCATACTGATAACACGATGGAGAAATGTTCCCTGTACCTTGGCCTGCAAGCCCAGACTTGGTTGTAAGCGTGCATACTCACACCCATGAACTGGCTTACATGATACTTTCTAGAATATATGAGATGAGTTGGCTATAGCATATAAATGTTCCATGCAAGTTGCACCCCCTGAGAGCTGACTATATAAAAAAGAAAACATTATATAACACGTGTTGAACGTTGCTTCACTATCTGACATGTACTTACTAGTTTAATTCACAGAGAGCCGCTTCCTCATGTTCCGATACAATTACAATCTGGCCTTCGTTTGGCCAATGAGTCCCTTTCTTCTTCTCCTTCCACAGACGAGAAAGATGAGAATCAGAACGACGTACCAAGATGTTCCACAGCAAAGCTGGTATTGCCATAGCAGGTACGGTGGCTTTCTTGGCCAGAACTGAATCGTGTTCCCCTGTATCTTGCTTTGAAATTAGTGATAATTGAAACTCAAAACCAAAAAAATCACTACTGCAATAACAGGATAAGTTTATATCAGTTTATAATGTTGTATACCGTAATCATTCCGATAGAAACTCATGCTCTAGTAGAAGCACGCCGGTGTATAAATTAAGGTTAATCGATATTTTGGCCATGTGATGAGCAGTAATAACCTGGGTGTGCTTTGAATGAGTTTTCGGTAAATCGTCTATGCCTCTGTGTTTGCATTAATGAAGTGCTCTTCTATTGCATTGAATATGGTTTGTATATAATACATGTGATCTAATATTAATTCTTATTATGGGAGTGCGTGTTCCTGTACACGTAGGCTGCCAATGGGGCGGACTTGTTGTTTTTAAAACTGTTATCACAGCTAAACCGCAAGAAGTCCCTAGACATGAAAAAATACTACTAGATTGATCCAAAATAATCCAACCTTTGATATATTCCCTTGTTTGATGCAGGAGACATGTTTTAATGATTTTGAGTCCCCCCCCCCTCTCCAAAATAAAAATTGAAATTAAAAAATGGGTACTTTAAGTACAGAGTCGTTTGCAAAGTCAATGGAAGCCTAGCCTAGGCCTAAAGCCTATACCTGTGTTGCATCACTAAATTGGACCTAATTCATTATCAAGTATTCCTGAGGCGCATATAGGATGATAAATATTCTAAACATTCATATTTACCTTTTGATTGAAAAAGAAATGGAGAGCAATCTACTTGTAATAGAAGGAAAAGAATCATCTTGGCTGGTCAAAGTATATTCCGCAAGGTTAATGGGGTTTCCCCATTTCCATGACAACCAACAAACAGAGCGGTAGGGCCAAAATGATGAGGCTATTGCATTACAGTCCCATAAATGAGTAAAAGAATGTTGTGAGCTTTTGAGAGACCACAAATTCCACAGCAGGGCTTTTGATGTTTCCTCCAAAACATGATCAGTGGGGTCCAAAAAACAGGAATTTTGAAGTATAGCCCTGGGAGCTTGCATGCAGGGAAATGAACCCATTGGAGATGCAGGAAATATATGATGGCGGTCTCAATGTCATTGCTTCTACAGATGAATTCGTTGTGTCACGTAGGGAAGACGAAAGCAAGCGGCTAATGAAGTCAAATGCTATGTAAAACCATCAGTGGGACCCAACTTCTCCCACTCAGAACCATACGTGAAATGAAAGCTTATCCTCTCCCCTTTCAAATGAGAAGACTTTTCAGTATAATTTCCGAATATAGATGTAGTCAAATTTTCTATATTTACCATATCAGGCTGATACGGGCCCATTAATCAGAGTGACTATTGCAATAAATGAACTGTATGCTTGTAACTCTGGTTAGTCAACCTTTTAACCCTTACAGACAGAAATGAAGTTCTCACTCTTACTCTTTCCCTATCTGTTTGTTTCTAACAAGGATTTATGTTATGGTTGTGGCCTCTTTGGTATTGCAGACAGCTGATATTTTTTGATAGGTCCAGCAGATCTCTCCAGACTGAGTAATACATTCAATTTGATATTTAGTGTTCTTCCCAAGTCTTCAGGGTGACATCCCTGTTTGTTTAATTCCTTAGAAGAATACCTTTGATGTGTGTGTAGCAGTCACAGTTCTTTCAGAGTATACCTAAGATATTCCTTGCTTGCCCTAATGCACTTGTTAATTGATGATCACCCCATATACCCCAAACAGAGTGAGTCATATTGTCCTCCCCCCCCCCCCCAGAGCATAACTCGACCCCACCCTGATGCATGAAGCTCACACTGGTATGTTTGGGTTTCCCATATGTGTACACAACTCTTCTTTTGTTTTTGGGGTCGTCATCTGAGGTCATTAAAGGTCAAAGTTGAAATCTGTGGAGAGGATAAGTCCAGAAATGCTTGGTCCAATCAAGTTGAAATTTGGTGTGTAGCTTTCTTATTGGGAGTTAAGAACCCGATTGTTTCTGGTGTAGACACACAGGGTCAGGTTGGGAAGAATGGGAAAATTGTAAAAAATTGATATATGGCCATTTCAGCTCGTTAACCCAATAACCTCAACCCACCGGGAGTGATGAAGCTCATACTTGTAGGTGGTCCCCATTATGGAGTACATATCCTTTTTTGTCCTCTCCTGAACTTTGTTCCAGGAGAGACATAGGGGCACTTTGTTGTGTGTGTGGTCTGTCTTCTGTATTTCTGTCCGCCTTGTCGGTCTGTCTGTCCGCCTGTCCGTAGGTCGTGTCCGATCTCTGAACCGTGAAAGCTCATGCTGGGACCTTTTTGTGGAAGCCATCCCTCAGTGCCATTAGCATTTTGAACAAATCAGTCAAACTATCTCTCGCAGTTTTGTTACTTATGCCCAACTGATTACTGCCATCAATGTAAGTAAAATCAGTCACCAATGGTTGAACCCCTTATTTTTTAATCACTTGAAAATGTTTTGTTTGGCATGTTCATGAAAAACTGTCAGGTGAAGATTTCCTTATAAGCCTTCCCCCTACCCCGTCATTTTTGTTTCTTATTCCCACTGATCGTGGGTGCCATCAATTAAAACCAGTCATCAATAGTTGAACCCTTATTTTCCAATCACTTCAATATGTACAGCTACTCTATGTGCTTGCTGTCTGTGTAATTTATCGCTTTCATACACCTTGGATTCATAAATAATGAATGTTTGATGACTTGTTGAACCTGTAGTTCTGATCCTTTTCCTCATACCACGAGAGCACATACACATTCCCACCTGTCTATCATGTCCATTTGAATCAGTAAGAATCAAACCCAGAGTATAGTTTCAGGTCATTAGCTTGCCATTTGCTGAAGCCTATTTTCTGTCCAGATTAGTTAGGTTGTTTAACAAAACCCAGAGTCTATTGTATAGATAGATATGAGTAGAAACCTGGAGGAGATGAACCCCCTCTGAAGATACGACACATATGCCTTATCATACCTGAACCATGTCAAGCCCTTATGTTGCTTGGTTGACCTACATGGCCACGAGGAGGCTTCGGATCAAATTTGAAATGTACATTCTGAGCAATCAGGTGCTTCCAATGATAAGCAGGCAGTTTTCCATTTCACACAATTACTGTGGCGGCCTGCAGGACCAAATGAGATTCTCATGACAAAATAATTTCATAGACTTCATATTAAAAATCCTCACAGCTGAGTCATAAAATAAAAAAATCAATATCGAAACACCTAGTGGCTGGACAAGGAGAAGAGCTTCTTTAAGAAGCAGAGAATCTCGTGTGAACATGAAATAATGAAAGCACGCTTGTTTCAAAATTAGATTGCATCACAGGTGTCATGATGAAGTATTTAAAATGTGAAAAATAGCATGTTCCATTGTTCATGCACAGCAGTGTATACTGTATAGTAATGATTCTAAATGGCCACAACTGAAAAAAAAAGGGCAGGGTAGAAAAGCCAGTATTTGGCAGCAAGTCAATTAGATGTTTATAAGACCAGGGTTCTCAAGTCTTTTTGGTGGAATGATAACATATAAGCAGAACAGCAGAATCTCCCAGAAAATGAAGATGAACCAACACTTGCTTCGGATTATATTGCATCACAGGTGTCATGATGAAGTATTTAAAATGTGAAAAATAGCATGTTCCCATTGTTCATACATATTGCATAGCAGTGTATAGGGTATGGGGGAGTAATGAATCTAGTGCCCGCAACTGAAAAAAGGCAGGGTAGAAAAGAAAGCAATTGGTTGTTTATGAGGAAAACGTTCCAAGATTTTTGGTGGGATGCTAAAAAACATGAGCATAAGTGGAGCTCTACTATCATTTGAATGGTTGTGGAATGCACATCTTGGACTGCCACTTGAGAACTATCTGTTACAGGATGTGACATTGAACATGACATAACTGCATTGTCACTGATGACTTGCTTTTTTAAAGACTTCCTCCTACTTGCTTCCATCCCTTGTTCATGTTGACCCCCCTCCCCTTCCCTGCTTCCACCATAGCTTTGCTGCTTGTCATTTCCTGCCAGCTTCAGTAGCACGTAGCACCATTGTTCTCTCTGCAGAGCCCCCCACAGCCCCCATCACACAGCCCACCCAGGAAAGCCCCCCACCGTCACAGTTCCATGGCTATGCCCGGTCGAGAAGAAGGAATCAACGGGCCCCAAGAAGCTCACCATCACAGTGTCATCGGGACACAAGAGCAAGACCCTGGAGATAGACCAGAACTCGCCCCCAAGGATGAGGTATCCAGATCACGGCAGTGGTCGGCCCCCAGCCGAGTGGTGGGGAGGGTGGTGATGCACCACCCACGCGTCCTTTACTTATTGCAGGCAAGAAACAGGATGAGGAAGCTGCAGAAGAACCAGGTCAAGACGACGCACCAGCGGAAGAGACGGCGAAATGGGACACGTTGATGACGGACTTGAAAAGGATGAGGATAACGTTGATCGTGAGTCCGAAACCACCGGATTCTTGTGTCTATTCAAATGCTAATTTTTTATGTCATCAAGGGGTATTTGGCTAGTATTTGAGCTTTGAGGTCTCATCTCAAGAGTAGACAAAATGTTCCCCCAAGTCAAGACTGAACTAGCAGGGTGCAAATGCTGGACCGTTGATGACGAATGGAAAAGGATGAGGATAACGTTGATCGTGAGTCCGAAACCACCGGATTCTTGTGTCTATTCAAATGCTAATTTTTTATGTCATCAAGGGGTAGTTGGCTAGTATGAGCTTTGATTTTGAGTCTCATCTCAAGAGTAGACAAAATGTTCCCCCAAGTCAAGACTGACTAGCGGGTGGCAAATGCCAGCACGAGGCACCGAGAAGCAAAAAAGACCAAAGAGTGCTCCTTGGCAAACAGATCTTGCAGGATCTTTTCCTTCAATGAGGTGATGGAAACTTGAGTTTTAGAGAGCATCCGAGTGGTTGGGTTGGGTGTGGGATTCCAAATTTTTTACCTTTCTTGCAAAGGCTTGAAATGTGTCTGGATGCGATAAGTGTGTGGTGCTCCACATTGGCATGGAGTAAAGGGAGCAACTCGGTGTTAGGAAAAAGCCCATAGGAATAGCTAGTGAGGTAAAATAGTTAGAAAATGTGGCATTATTCCTAATATGAGACAGACAGGCTTTCAAATGTGACCGGATACCAATAGTGTGTGGTGCTCTACATGAGCATTGGAGTTTCACTTATGACATTATGGCCAGCCAAACCCATCTATCGTAAAATATGCCTTGTGACATCACGGGGTAATCGTGGAATCCCCCCATAATGCTAAGTAAAATATGCACTTTCGAAATTGCTGTAGCAAACAAACTATGGGTGAGATCTTACAACATCATTCACAAGATATCAAAATCTCATCAATTTCTAATAAATACCTATTTTTTGTATTTCTGTTATAAAATTCACTGTTTAGGGTCGCTTCTATGGGCAGCCTTTGCAGCATTCCCCCTCATGATGTCAGTAGATTCCTTCAACTTCTGTTTTCAAAACGTCTCTAAATGGATAACTTGACAAGGGAAAATGTTTTTAAAACCCCCAAATTTGGGGCTGTGGTGGGGGGGGGGGTTCAATATGTCCTCTTTTTACCTGTGTTTTTAAAGGCAAATCTGTTAGATGACGATGGGGCCTTTAGGGGAAAGTTAGAAAATGAAGGCATTATTCCCAATCCAGAGCTGAGACTCAAAACCTTTTAGTCAGCACTAAGAGGACATTAAATTGAGGCATCACGCGGATTGATTTGGCAGCAGATCAATTCATCTAAAAACTTACTAAACCAAATTCCCCTAAGATCTCTCATGGTCTTACTCATCAGTAAGCCTTGGAAAACTTGGAAGTCAAGTTGTAGTCTACAACGACAAAAACAAGAGCTCCAGTGCATGATCCACCGGGCCCCTGGCCTCAAGGCCATGGACCCTAATGGCTGGCTCTGATCCTACGTCAACTTCACATCCTTCCAAGGGCTTAGTCGGGTAAGGGTAAGTAGATATATGAGGGCATGGATGAGACTGTTTACTGTTTACAGGCACCTAGGTAATCAATTCGTTTACAGTGGTAATACTCTTTAGTTTGTAAACATTTCACACGATTTAGTTTAGTGTAGTTTAATTTATTAGTTTAGTGAGAAAGGGTCAGAAGGACAAGTCCTCATGGATAGCATGAGACTCCGAAAGCAACTACACAGCCTAGCCTGCGCTCACCGGCTTTAGTACCTGTATAAAGCCTGCGTTCACAAACCGAGGCCTAGGCTGTTTTTCAGGCTAGCGCTAAGTGGCACCTTTCTGTTTCAACTTCAGTTTCTGACAAGCGTGCATCTCAACTAATATACCCAAAAGACAATTAATGGTAGTTAAAAAGTTTCAGAACTTATTCTTCCCCATATGGTCTTGACAGGGAGAATAACCAATATTTACCCGAAACGGTCAGGATCATCATACACACCGTCAACCAACTTCACTATGTGTCTGGTTACAAGTGCCAATGCAATCATAATAATCATGAATAATCACAATAATAATCAGCAGATTTTTTCGATGGTAATGTCCTGAATCGTCGCCACACAATACAACTGAATGATAGGATCGCCAAATGAGCACTGAATGGCAACCGTTGCCACTCCAAACTATAAATAATCATGCAGATTTATAGTAATGTCTGCATGTGCCCACTGAATGATAGGATCGCCAAAAATGAGCCATGAATGGCAACACTTCTGTTTACAAAACTATGTTTCAAAACAAGACAGGCTGAAAAAAAGGTGGTAGGGATTTCCCCATTATTACGATAAAAAAAGTTAAAGCTTGTAAGTATCAAATTTATACTAATGAAAATTTAACATTGCAGTGGATGGAATATTCTTGAATGATTTTTTGAAAGTTATAGAGGGCTGTGTAATCGGAGGGAGACGTTGGAGCCATGAGGTGATGCGGATTTCGTCACCTTCAATGCGAAATGTGTGCTACAGTAAATTCTTCTATACGTGATACAAAAGCCCAAAAGAGAAGAAAAACAACCCAGATGCCTAAAGAATCGCCCACAATTCTGAATGAATCAAGACTGTTCTTGAAGGCATTCACAATAGTAGACAAAAACAACATCTTAGGAAAGACTATTCCACTCCTTAATAACTCTTGCCGAGAAGAAAGATTCCGATGCCCTATCTAAGTCATTTCCCACAAAGCTTGAGGCAATTTTTTGGTATTGTGGTATTTTTTTTAAACAAATGAATAGTGGGAGGAAAGGACCTCGAAGCCCATGAACATTTGAACACCTGAATCAATTCACCTCGTGTCAGTTCCATCGAAGTTAGACCAAGACCGTTCAATCTTTCCTCGTAAGGTTAATCTCTAAGACAGAGAAGATTGTTATGTGTTAATCAAAACTATCAATGAGTATCTAGTGCCTTTGTAGGGAGATCTCTGCTTGAACCAGGTGTACATTACATCAGGAGGTCAGGTGGTGCTGATTATTAGACCTAGAGACAGATTATGGAGGAAAGGGGATTTGCCCACAACTCACAAAGGAGCCTGATTTCAGTCTAGTCAAAACACTTGGTGGTAAGGGGGGAACAAAGTCTTCCCCCTCCCCTCCTATTACCTATTGATAGACAAGCAGGATGGTCCCAGGCTCCGGTCTCATAGGAAGACTGGAACAAGATGACCTACTGCCATTCATCTGGTAAGCACCAACTGAGGGAAAACACTGTCCGGTGTTAGGTAGAGCTCAATGGAGCATAACGTCATTGAGCTCCACCTAACACGATCAGTGGAGCATAACATGATGTCACCTCCATAAGTGTGCACACAGCGCCACATGGGATACCTTTCCAGTTCCAAGGTATTTTTGTGAAGGCAAGGCATCACCACAAAAACCTGTTTCAGTCATCTCCAGTATCTTATTCTCTGTGTACTGACACGTTTCAAGACTGATGCATCGCTGTGTTGTTAAACTCATTAACCTAGGGTATCGTTGTTTGAAGGACTACAGTTCTTATTTATTACTATTGATGTTAACTGTATAATGGAAAGCTGACACTACTATTTTATTATTCTCCTTCCAAACAACTGCCTTGATTCCCTTTCCCCCCTACAAACTACAGGACAGAGTGAGTAATAACTTTAGTTGCAGTCTTATCACTCAGGGTTTTTTGGTGTTTGGTCTTTTGGGCATTTTTCACTATTAATATCATTTTCAGACTGACAATGGAGCTGCCTATGTTTGCCTCTCTAAACTAACCAAGCGAGAGCCCGTGGTGTTTTGGTAAATAGCCAAAATTTGTCAATGTATCTTCCTTATTTCGTTGTTTGATCATACGCATTCATTAGTGAAGCATTTTTTTTCTATTTTCAGTGCAATTCATTGCAGTCACTTACATTATCACTTACTGTATCTACCACAGGTGTCATACTATCAATACATGAATGGAATGGGGGGGTTAAGGCCAGAGTGTTTGCTCATCTGCTACAAAGGTTTTCCCATGCTTTCATTCCACCTTTGAAGAGAGTTCTGAGCAGAGACAGTTCCACAGGATAAAGGGCAGTATTACCAAATATATTTTTAACAGAGGTAAATGGTTATTCCAATTATTTATCACATATATGGCAGCAGCAAGGTTAGGTTCTATGAGCTATGGTAAACTCTAATGTCCTGTTTGTTCACCTGACATGTGGTACGTTCCATCAATTATGTTAAGAGAATCCAACACATAGACTGTATTGTTTAGTTTAGTGAAACAACACATTTTTCATGCCGAGCACAATCTGAAGTGACACATTGCCCCTCAAAGTGTCATCAGTGGGAATGGGCATGCAAAACAATTACTTTTCAAAATCCTGTTGAAAAAGAACAATTATTGGCAACTGATAGTCATACAAAACTGTTCAACCTGATAACTCGTCCCACGGGTCACATCAATTTCTCAAATTCCTTGAAAAGTAAATTGAGTAAACTCAACAATGCAACTAGTAGAACCTTCTGATTTATGGTGTTATTATATGTCCTCTTTCCACCTCCCAATGTTCAAAGATATCTGGTTAACATGAACATTGGACATGATTTCCATGGTGTTTATGGCCAAAAACAAAATCCATGTGAATTAAATGCGAGTTGGGCATAAATGATCCCCACCATACAATATGGGCAGTTTGTTTTTCAAACATTAAAAAATACTACTAATATGAAACTAGACCATGCTGAGGGTAAAAAACCGCCAACGTGTATATCCCCCACCTCGCGATCAGTTGGTGAAGATGGCTGTATATAAGTTGCCATGTGGATGGCAATTATGGGATATAACGATAATTGATAGCTTTTTATAGTGCAATTTTTCACCCGAGAATGTAGACTCAAAAGCGGCTTTCATGTCCCTACCAGTTTCGTTTAATCTGACGACAAACTTTTGATAATCGCGTGATTTTACCCTTTGGTGACCTTGAAATAACATCTTCAATTCTTTCGGGACCAATTATAGTCCCTCCACCTACCCAGTTCGTGGAAATCAGACCAACTTCCGAGAAATGCGCAAATTGGGCAATTTAGCGTGACTTTGACCTCTGTGACCCCGAAGTGTCCTCCACTTTTTTCGGGACCAAACATCGTCCACAAACCTTTCCAAGTTTTTCGTTGAATCTGACAACCTTTCGAATAATAAGCCCCAATTTGACCTCTGGTGACCTTCAAAATACCGCCTGAAAATGTCCTCCCTTTTTTTCGGACCAAAACATTCGTCCATCCCTACTAAGTTTCACATTCAATTTAAATCCCGGCAAAACTTTTTTAACATCCGCGTAATTTTTATGACCTCTGAACCGAACCTTGCACTACATGACCTTCCACTTTTTTTGGGACCAATACATAATCCACTCTACCAAGTTTTCGTGCAATCTCAACAACTTTTGAGAATGTGTGCAAATTATGCAAATTAAGCCGAACCTCCCCCGTTCATGTTGGTGAACGCCCCACACTTTTGAACTCAACCAAGATTTCACCTAAGCGGACATGACTGTGTGCCAAGTTTCGGCTCAAACGGCGGACAAAGTGTTGGAGAGTGTGGCGCTAACAAGAAAAGTGGCGGACGCGGGTGCGGACGCAGCAGCGGCAGAGACGGCGAAGCCAAAACCATAATAACCCCGAAGTGGGATATAATTAGAGAAAGGGCTGTGAAAGTAACATCCGTAAGGTACTAGGGGCAGATATTCAGTTGTTCGGTGAAGAAACAGTAAAAAATCCTACAACAAACTGTTTGCTCTGTTTTTTTTTTTTGTACCCAAGAAAGCCTGAATTATACTTCAATGTGTAACATTGTAGGTGTAACCAAGTTTCGGTTGAGGGATTGCAACATGTATCCATCTGTGCTTGTCCATGACTATTGTACTTAAAACTGCAGGGGAACAACATATGCAGGTTTAGTTTGAGCTGATGGATTTACAGTTTCCTGGTCTCTACTATATCACCACTTTTGTGTTGATATGATTCCTTCATTTTGCCTTTTGGGGGCTGCTGTAAATTGGCTATTCATACTACCACACGTTAAACACATGATTCATTCCATGTCTTCTCTTTCCCCCTCTTTTCCTCCTCTCTATAATCTTCTTTGTCTTTCTTGTCACTCTCTTTCTAGCTAGAGATGGCCTCTGCATTAAAAGTAGTCGAGTAATTTTTTCTATCAATTTTCATTTCTGTTGGTATTGTCATTAACTGTGGCCCATGGTTCCTTTCCTCCTACTGTCCTAACTGCCCCATTGTTTTTTCGTTCACACTGTTGCATTTTAAAACCACCTGTCTTGTCTTGAATGCTGGTGATTTCGGCATTTGGAATAGGCTGGTGTCGCAGCATGAAATCCTCATCAATTGAATATTTGTAGTGGTCAGTTCGTATGGGAGACTATAGATTGCAAACTGGTTTTCTCAATAACTTCCAAAATTGATACACAATTTTAGTGTTCGACACTATTTCTAATGCTGTTTGTTGGTGATGGTGTCCACATGTAAGAATTTTATTCTCGAATAATTTAGTAAATAATCCTTTGAACTATTCTTTGAGGTGTGGTATTTCATCTCAGCGAGGCAAATGGAAAATGTAGTAGCTGTCTGTGATTTTGGTGCATGATTTGTTTGTCATCGTAATTCCCACAAGTTAATGCTGTGTTACACTGCACTGTAATGTTATGAAACAATAAACAGTTTTTGTGTTTAATACTGGGTATTCTTAAGTTCGATAGTTCAGAATATACATGACTTGAGAGATTGAATATTGTATTTCTACCTGGCACAGTCAAGTTAATTAGAACAATTAATTTCACTGTTTTCATTTCAAACGAATAAAATATGTTATTTAAACTATTAAATGATTAAATATAACAATACTTGGTTTTATATAACATAATCATCAGCCATTAGTGGTATTCTTAAGTTCGATAGTTCAGAATATACATGACTTGAGAGATTGAATATTGTATTTCTACCTGGCACAGTCAAGTTAATTAGAACAATTAAGTTCACTGTTTCAACACATTCAAAACAAATAAAATATGTTATTTAAACTATTAAATGATTAAAGATAGCAATACTTGGTTTTATATAACATAATCATCAGCCATTAGTGAGTATCAAAAAGAGAAAGATGGCCAAGAAAGTCCCACATCTAGGCCCAGCACTGTACTAAGTCACATGGAGTTTGACTAGATTCAAATTTATTTAGCCCAAATTACATACAACAAAAGAAAGAAAAGCAGATGCAGGAGACAATTCAAAAAGTCAAAAATTAGAATAATGATATGTAATAAACAGGTAGAATGAAGATGGACAAGAACTTATTTGGACAACTTGTTCGAGAAAGTACATGGTATTATTACACTCACAATAAGGCAACATTCAATAGTGTATAATATTGGACATCAGTGATCCATGATTCTGTTTAGAAGAGAGAAATCGTTCATGCCTTGAATGTAATATATATCACTAAGACTTCATGAGCAATGGGGAACGTGGGGGCCGAAGAGCATTTGATTTAACCGAATCATGAAATAGTTTGTCCTTATAACATTGAAAAAACTGAAAGTAGTATCTGTGTCATCATAAAGTGAAGTCATACCAGGCATGTATTGCAATGGTTTATGCATGGAGCGAGCCAAGCATTCACTTGATCTTCACCCTATCTTGGTGCTGTCTCAAAGCACATCTATGTTGGAGTAATTTGCTGTGCTGTGGACAAGTTTGCATGTCTGTTTCCTACAATTATTCTGTTTGTCAGTCTGTCACTCTCATAGATTTCCCCAAGTCTCTAGTCTACCTGCTTAAAACTGAGAATGGAACGCTCATTGTTCTGGAGATGTCTAAAGCTTATGGTTGGGCATTGAATAACCAGTTTCAGTTGGGTACATTTGGAAACAGGAAAGATATTCTGGATACAAAACCGTCTGACAATGAATGTTTGGGTCTAGGGAATTGCTATATATGTTGGTGCTTCTTAAGTAATAATCAGTCTAACTCCACCTATAATAATTGGTATTCAAATTTCAAGGGACTTGTGTAGAAGGTTTACAATTTGAACAGTTACATATTTGATAGTATAGGCCACACCTATAACTAGAAATGATATGAGAAAACCAGAGTATCATTACCACTCTAAAACGTTTTACAAGCACGTCTTTTGTTCTGGCCTCTCTTGCCATGCATTGTTATGTGAATGAGCTGTGTCGCTGCTCTCTGGCTTCTTTCCTGCCCGTCATGTGACTTCTTCTCTCCCAACTTGCACTCGGTCACCTACTTGTGCAGTCGGGCCCCCTCATTATTCCCATGGACTGTAGAGTGGTATCACAAGGCTTCTGCATCTCTCTACCACCCCCAACCTCCCTCCCTCTAGCCATGAACTACATAAAACTATGCAACACAGTGTGTTGTTCGAAACAATATCCAATGAACCATTCATACCAATTAGTTGTCTACATAGATCAAATGCTATGATATCAGAATTATTGGAAGGCTTTTGCAAAAATCACCAGATCAACCAGCGAATTATGACATTTTATGTCAGTCTTTGTAGGTTCAAAATCTAGTTCGGATGCGAAGGCGATATGCATTGAATAGTTATGGGTAAGGGAATGGGGTGATTGAGTATTATCTTTACCAATTCTTCGAGATTTTGGCAAAAAAAAATCTAACTTCTTGACCAAGGAAAAATTCCACCATATGGGGAACACCTGGTGACCATCTTTATTGTGCTCTTCACAGTCAACCAAGCTGCGGTCTAAGACCAATTCAGGACCCTCGATCCCGAGTACATGGCAGGAAGCTTGACGTACCGGGCCATAATAAGCCGATGACCTTCATACGAAAACATTGAGGTATTGGTTGTTGCTTCGAGATTCTTGTTGGTGGGCACGGACGGGCGGGCTTAACAACTATTGACGAGGCCGCTGAGAAAGGATTGAAAGAGCGATGGAAGAATTAGTGGGAGACAGCTTGTTGATTCGAGATCCGCAAAGCTGAAGACTGTAGGAAGAGGGAAGCAGACAGATGGCAAGGCATTACAAGGGGGAGAGGTTCTGACAACGAATGAGGAGAATGAGAAACAGTCAGGGCTGCAGGATGCAATCAGTATATATCTCTGAACTGCTTGTATTTTATCTTTTGTCTGTTCACCAGTGACTCTCTCCATCCATTCCCCATCTGCCCTGCTGCTTGGATTCCTGCTCTCTGATGGATACACACCCACCATACATGTAACGTTGGCAGGCCCATTCTTAATAATGCCTATTAAACCCTAGTTCTGCAGTGGCTCAAAAACAGGTTCCCAAGTCAGTCCCCCATGAAAAAACAGGGTACAAATTTAGAATCCGTGCACGGAAGTACAAGGAGTCCACGGACCCTAACCTTGTGATAACCTGTCACTGTTCTAGAATGTAACAATGAGGTTGAAAGGTACGTCATTCCGGCACTGATTTGATTAGAGCCAAAAACAGAATACTAACCCATACTTAACTTTATCTCTGTTAAACTCCTAGCCTGCAGCGGCTCAAGAACGAGGTCACAAGACGCCTAAAAAAGAATACTATGGGCGCATGGTGTGGGTGATTCAGTGTTCCTACACTCGGGACCACCAAATGGGGTGGAGTGGTTACCCATCTCACATGAAGACACTATAATAGGAATCAGCAATCTATTTCCTACGGGACAAATCATGCCTACAGGGCTGGTTTTTCTGGCTTGGGATTGCTCGATTGGGTCTAAGGAAAAAGGTGCGCATACCTGCACTATGCATGTTCATGTAGGTAATATGTTGTAGGCAATCGTCTGAGGTTCCCACCAGATTCTGACCTCACACTTTTTCGCATCTCTCCAACAGGCTGGATTGGGTGTATGAGGTACAGAAGAGAAGCAATGTAATCGTTTAGATGTCTGGTAGGGGGCACACACGCCCAAGAATTTCCCTATTGACCTTACACACTAGATGGTGGTCCGTTCTCAGCCATCAAGGCACCTCCAGAAGTTTTACCTCGAATATCGCCATACACCACCGTGAGCAGAGAGTCTGCCCATTCCAACGATGTGCAAATGTGATTGTTGTTACCATGACGTGTAGATTTTGAGCTAGTAGGGATCTTTTTTAGCATGGTTTTTCCGACCAGGTTTCCGACGGACCCGCAACCAGGGCCTATTTTGTCCTTGAAGTTTCAAACAACAGCCCAAAAGTGGACCAATTTCCATGAAACATTTCAGCATTTGTACTTTGAAATATCCTTCTTTCAGCAAAGTCAAAAGGTAAATTTCGCATTCACTCTAACCACAGAGCAGCAGATGTACGCCAAAATAATATTATGGACTCATGTTTGAAGGATAACCTTTTTGGCGGTATGACCTACAAGCTAAAATGTGTGCCCATTCATGGAAGGTGGAGTTCGGCAGCAGGACATGGAAAATTTGCCCGAACATGCTTTTACTTCCATACATCCAGAAATACACATCAATTGATTTCAGTGCAGGTTTGGGTGGGTACGAAGGCTCAAACATTGGGCCTGGTATATGGTTGAGGCTGTCAACAAAGTTGACAAAGTACACTATACCTAGGCACAAAAACCTACGAGTTGGCTCACAATTTTTAAACTAAGTGCATTCCAGTTAGAAGACACCGGTTGACCAATATGTACTTTGATGGTTACCAAAAGTGCCTGGTTCTTCCATGCCGTTCCAGCGAGCCTGCACACGTGGCAAATCCAAACACTGGAGGCATAAATTGAAGGATGGCACTGCCTGCCTCTGCAACCCATGTTGTTGTTTACATGAGCGCAGACACCTATTGTCTGACCACCCACCCTCCTGACAGCCGCCCACCTTTGTGCCTGAATATGTAAGCTCTCCCTTCCCTGGCCATCTCGGCTGTACAGCTACCCTCTCTCCAGATCGAAAATTTCGGGTGGGAGGGTAAAAATGGGGGGGCGTAGGCAAGGTAAGGCAAATATGCCTTACTGCCTCTGTCAGCCTTCCTTGCCACTGATTGCTCCAAGGCATGAGGTTCTTCTGTTATAGTGAACCCAGTCTTTAGCTACCCTCACAAGGTCCCCTGATCATCCACTCCATTCTCTACAATCCATGTCCACCCAGAGCCGAGTACTCAACCAGCCTCTTCGGAGGGATCAACTCTCACTCCAGCGTTATTTTCCTCGTGATTCTTGATTCGTGACCGCAAGGCCTTCTACTCCGCCAAAATAGCTCAGGCCAATGGAACCTTAGAATTTATCCCACTTGGACAAACATTGGAGGGCACAGGCCACACCCACTGGCCCACGCTGCTCTCTTCGTCCTGGAAAAAGATTGAATAACTCCTTTAAATAACGGTAATACATGTAGGCCTATAGTAGAGTCTGGGCCGCACATCGAAACCGTCCTCATGGTCCGGCCTATGCCCTAGGCCAAAATCTCTTCCGATATCGCGCAATTTGGTACCTATGTTGAGCTTTCATGCGCAGTCTCCTCGTCACTTGTTTTACTATGGTTCTGAGTATTCAGGCCGACTGTGAGTGTGTAAACTAGCCGGAAAATGCACAAATGTAAAAATCATGTTTTTATACCCGAATCAACCCGAAATCGAGAAGGGCGGGAGTCCACAGGCTTTCAATCACCAGCTGCCTATTCGATTGTTTTAAACCCAAATTTGGTCGATTTGACTGCTCTCCAATTCAAAAATTTCCATTTGAGCCTTGTAGGGGGCACACGCCCCATTAATTTCCCTATTGACTTACACACTAAATTGCGTCCGTTCTCATGCCATCCTGGCACCTTCCAGAAGTTTTTACCCTCGAATTCGCCATAACACCACGGTGAAGCATAGAGTCCCGCCCATTCCAACGTGTGCAATTCGCTGTCCACCAATGAACGTGTAAGATTTTGAGGGAGCTAGTAGGGGATCTATTTTAGCATGGTATTTCTGACCCAGTTCGAGGAACCCTCGACCAGTGGCCTATTTAGGTCCTTGAATTTGTCAAAAAAACACCAAAGTGGACCCAATTTTCCAATGAAACTTTCAGTGCATTTGTACTTTGAAATATCCTCTCTCAGACAAATTCAAAAGAAATCTGCATTCACACCACAGAGCAGCAATGTACCCCCATATAATATTCTGACTCATTTTTGAAGGATCACCTTTTCGGCGGATAAATCTTCCAGCTAATACGTGTGTGCCACCATAACATTAAAAGTCTATGTGATTGTAACACTCGAGTCCCCTCCCCCCCTCCCCCCCCCCTACCCGCCTCATCATGTCAGTGATGATGTTTCACTAAAGCCCCTGTGGACCAGGCAAGGTTGGCTGGTGGTTTCACCAGGGATACCTCACCAAAGTGTGCAAGTTTATCATGAGTATGTTAGGTCAATTTTCGGTGGGCTAATGGATACATAGAGACACTACAGGCTCCTCTTGTGTATGCTCTGTTGATATGGGGATATCTGGACGAGTTCCCACGGCAATACTTCTGATGAACAGGCACGGCAATTACAGTTTCCTGACTAGAATAACAAAAGTTGGCAAGATGTGTGAGCTTCTCTCAAAACATGAGTCCTATAGAATTCTAACATTAATTGCTGTATTGTCGGCATGAGCTTTCTACAAAGTATGGTTTTCAGACAAGAAGTAAGCCTACAGTGAATGAAATCATGTTACATGTTCAATTTGCAGGCTGTCTTTTTGGATGAAGACAGCTATGGGCCACAAGACTTCATCGGGGAATACCTCTTCCTCTGAAGAAGGCTTCCGCTCAACGAAACTAAGTCGTACTCCATGTTCCTCCAAGAAAAGGTAGTTGGCTATCATTGATCGAGGACACTGCAACACAGTAAAAAAAGGGAAGTCTTCCTTGTCAAGTGAGAACCACAGGAAACAAAAACACAGTCTTAAGTAGCATGCACTTAGAGGCATTGTGTACGTTGCAAAAAATTTACCTAGTAAGGAGTAAGAGTCAATAACATGACATGGGTCACATATATAATTTAGAAGTCTTGAAATGTGATTTGTCTAGGATTGTCAAGTCGTCAATTGGTTGTTACCATCTGTAAGAAGAAGTTTCTCAAAAACCAGTAGTATTGACTGATTCCCTTCAACTATGGGTAGAAAGAGACCATATTGGAAAACCAAGTACCCAACCCCACCCACCCAAAAAGGACTGGAAGTGTCTACACAGAATGAATAAATTCTCTTGCAATCATGTGAACGTTTAATAATATTAGGTGTTATAAGCGCTCTTTCGACATGATCAAAGCGCTTCACAGATAATTACCCCTGATCATTAGTGACTTGCCACCTGTACTATATTGATATAAATTAGTCGCATCTCTACTTGTCCTCCGACAACACCCATTTCAGGCACCAATCATCGTAACCGGGGGGAATCCCCCCCAAAAAAACCAATATGGATGCAGCTTTATACGACGCAGCCTACTAATCACAGGTTCCCCAGTTTTACCACTGGGGAATGTGAGACAGTTGAGGAGACATGCTTGTCTAAGGGCACTACAGCAGAAGCCTGTAGGCTTTGTGGGATTCGAACTCATGATCCTCGGCTCACAAGCTGGAGCTCTGCAACGAAGCTAATTGCTTCCAGTTTTGTGAGAAGGAATTTACTCAGTAGCATATAGTGTTCTTGGTACATGGTTCTGGGAAGTGAGTGTTCTTGTATAATGTTGTATTCAGTGGTACCCACAGATCCCTCGTAATGTCGCAGGGGAATTTCTGTAATGTGGATAGTACCTGATTTAACACACTTGATCAGATGTATCGGATATCAAGTATTCAATATAATGTAGGAAATACCAGAAGTTTAGTAACGTTACATGACATTGAGTCACTAACAATCCCGTGCACCAGGCAGCTCTCAATCCATGTGATTTGTTTCAGTCTGAGGAGGCTGATGAGAGATCTGAGTCTGAGCGTGGAAGATATCCGGGGCCTACAGTAATACAAGAAAACATAACCAAATCAGCTCAAGATAATCAGATGTGCTGGCCTCTACGCATGGACAGCAATGGCTACTCAGACCCATACGTCAAGCTGTGAGTGATAAGGGCATCTGTTTTGTAACTGGGGGGGCCAGGTCATCTTCCTGAACAGTCATACCAAATACTAGGAATGGGTCAGTGATAGCGTTAACGTGTGGGATTGTACAATTCTTGCAGGAAACAGTCGGAACCCTGCAAGGAAATAAATACTGTGCTGGAATTATCTCGCCCAAACAAAGTTCAGAGAGAGACTTCGGCTGGTATTCCATACATTGCGGATGTGGCGATGCGGCATGACCATGTGAATAGCGGATTCATGCGAGTTCAAACAACTATTTAAAACTGTGCAGTCACGGGGAAGTTAAAATATAATCCAAATAACATGGAACGACCATTGAGTAGGCAAAATCACAATTGTTACGGATTGCAGCAGAAGCGGCATCACGGCAAATTGATTCTATTGAATATCAAGACAATTTAAACGTCCTTAGGCAACTGTAGTCCCACTGCCACAAAAATGTTTCTTTGGTAGACATGTTCAATATTCAGTCCCCATTAATTTGAAATCAGTCCAATGAATTTGAAATTAGTTCACTGATCAGTGCTATTTATAGGTAGCACACTTAGGGGCTGGCAATTTGCTCCATTTTGATGTCTAATATCAGGTTAGTTGAAACATGAAAGATGAAACAACCCCTGTAGCGAAAAAGGCGGACTAGCGGTAGATGCTGCAAAAAAAGTAACATTGATTTCCTCGATATGGCCCCATCACGCTGGATGTGTATGCACATGTATGGCCTACATCATGCCATAGCGTGATACATGAATACGTTATGTTAGGTCTACTGTGTGACTCGGGCATTGAACTTCGCCCAACATCAGGTAATTTCAACAGGTCAATTCATTTATATCTCACAGAACTCTGAATTCTTACAAAAGACACTGAATCATGGAACAGACATGTAAATAGCTTTTCATTTGAACTATCCACCAAAATTAGGAGCACATTATTCGGAGATGTTTCGAGATGTTCGTAGGCTGAGCAGAGCCCTGTGTAATTAATAGCTAATTCAACAGCCTAGGCCTACCTTGCAGACTGGTGAATCAGACTGGTACACACAGCTGACACTATGATATTGATAAATAGGTATTCACATCCCCACTCACGGTTCCTTACATGATTGTTAAGTGCGGTAACCACTAACCCCATCATTAAAGACTTTTACCCTCCCACAGTTGCTGTATTATTTGCGTGTTCCTACACAGGTCTCTGGGTAAATCTCATTAGTCAGAGGTCGGCTGTGAGCAGTCACAGTCATGTGGGACATGAATTTTCCACTCCTCCAAATTCTCAGAATAGTGGTCAGATCCTGTGATTTCACTGCTTGTCCCTTCGGATGAGGACATAAAATGTGGCATTGGTTAAACCCTGCCTTGACAGCCTCGGAGCCACTAGACAAGAGAAAGAGAAATGTATCACTGATGCTCATTCACGAACAAAACGGTTCCTTGATGAGCCCTATTGGCTCTCTGAACCCATAGATATCAAACCAAATTGAACTGTGATCCTCCAAACTTCTGAAAGCTATATTTACGGAAGACTAAACTAATTTCATATTACATGAAAGAGAATTATTGTGATCATTATTTTCTGACTCACAAAGATCTTTTTACACTTAAGTTACCTACAACCAGACCCCAAGAAGAAGACTAAGCAGAAGAAGCTACAACGAAGAAGACACTAAACCCTGAATATATGGAGGTGGGTGGGTAACTACTACTACTAATAAAGTTCATTCTTTGAGCTGGGGGTTGCAGAATATACCAAGGGTATTTCTGTATTTGGGTACTTCCAGGGAGACGTATTAGTTGTTGCAAAGTTACACACATAGTACTTCAGAAGTGAACAGTAAGGGCAACATGTACTGTATTGTATGGTAGACAAGTCACTAATGATTGAT
The DNA here is from genome assembly GCA_026419785.1 of Sclerodactyla briareus. NCBI lineage: Eukaryota > Metazoa > Echinodermata > Holothuroidea > Dendrochirotida > Sclerodactylidae > Sclerodactyla > Sclerodactyla briareus. The sequence continues at coordinate 32,856 of JAODTK010001444.1, read as the reverse complement.
CACTGGTAATAGGCAGTTTCGGACTCAATTTTGGTGATTTTGCACTGTATAAAAACCATGATATTATATTTACTCACAGGAAAGGTGACTAAAATGGAAGAATTTGAAAGACATATAATATGCATGTGTTGATGGGTTGTTAAAATTACGTATCAACCAGCCTAATCAAGTGAAAAACAAACAATAAAAACTCACAATGTCATTCTTCAGGGTTTATACTCATAATATGATTGTTTTCTTGGTGGGTACATTAATGTTTCAAGATTGTCAACTGCTTTGAAATGTGAATCTTTGCAAACCCACTTCCAAACTTCAAGTCAGTGGTGTAGGTATTCACATCAAATTCCCATTGTGATGTCTTGAATCCTAATAGAAGTCCTTCACAATACATTTGGTTAGTGATTATTTAAGCCACATGTCTCTCAAATAACATTCCACTATGACCTGTTGGAGGTACTTTTGTATTCCTTGCCAGAGGCACAAGGAATCTATGCGATCATGCTGACATGTGTTGTATGTGTGTGTGTGTCTATTATGTTCTTTGTAAGCATGATATCTGTTCAGGGCAAAGATGTGGAAGGCTATCCTTAGCATGTAGGTTTTTTTTCTTGGGTCAGGTCCAAGGTCACCTTTGAGTCAATGGTTTGAAAGCCTTGTAAACACGAAAAAGTGAATTGGAAGATGGAGATGCTTATACTTGGTATTTAGGTCGGCCATATAAGGGAAGATTGATTCCTCTTGTGATTTTGGGTCTTTTTCAAAGTCATCTTAGGTCACCGTCTCAAAACCCTGTGAATATGGTAAATTTGTTGAATGGAAATTAAAAAGATGTCGATGGCTTATACTTCCATAGTGGGTTGGTCTCTGGAGTGGATGATCCTATTTCTATTTCTTTGGTCAGGTCCAAGGTGACAATATTGTGGCAATGGTAAAACGTAGAGAGATTCTACTTTTGAGATGATTCTGAAGTCAATAGGTCGAAGTCTAGAAACCTCTAACCATGTAACTGTTGCAGAAAGAAGTTGTTAGTAAAATCCTATTGCTCTTTGTAGTCAGGTCCCCTAAGGTACATGGGCTTGCAGGTTGATCATAATCAGGATTCCTTGTCAAGTCGCAATCACATAAGGCAAACAGCTTTCGCATAAGGCCTCAGAGAATTTTATTCTACTAATCTTTCTACACACTTAGTGAACTTTGTTTTCATTGTTAAACATATCACATTATCCTCTTCTCATAGACATTCATGTACAACTTCCCCCAGAAACGTCCCACAGACGCCTGGAAGTGACCCGTGTGGGAACAAGGATGTGGCAGCAATGACTACATTGGTAATGATTCCTTCTGTAGTCCTTGAGGAAAGTGCTGAGGGGTCCTTGCTTCCCCCTCGATAGGCTGTCACACTACGTTTGGCTCCAATCAACATTTAGTAGCAATAAGATTGTAGGCGATGATACTTTGGTTAGTGGCAGCTTTTGAGTTTGCCCCATGCTGGTCTGTGCTGCTCATTTGTCATAGTGGGATCAGTGTATGAAGGTACCTACAGTGTCTTAGTATTCAAATTTTGCACTTTTTGTTTTTTTTTAGAGAGCTGTTCTTTATCTGGTCTATAAAGGTTTTAGGATATTGACTCAACATAGTGGGTTGGGATCAGAATGTGTAACAGATTGCTGGAGTGGTATCTTTTCAGAGGTGTTCTGGTATAGTGGCCGAATACAACCTTAACCCAGGTCTGGATCTAAGGGGATTGGGAGGAGGCTGATTGGTTCTGGCAAATTCCATGAGAGCACCCTGGTACAATTTGTATCCCACGAAATAGCCTACTATAAACTGAATGGTGAATATATTTGATGATGATTATGTAATCTTGCCCACCAGCCCACCTTATTTGGTATGGTAGGAGTATTCATAAGGAGTTATAGTATGCCTACTGATTTTCCTTGCCAAACTAGGGATCAATAATTATTTGTGTAAAAATAATGCCTGTACGTAGCCTCCCTGACATGGCCTGTAGTCATATGAAAAGGAAATTAGAAAGCGAGAGAATTGTAAGGAACAATTGTCCACTATGCCCCTCCCCCCCCCCCCCCAGGAAGATTATACAATGAATACAAAAACCTCAAATTACCAATCATTCTGAATCTGCCCAAGGCCGGAGGGGTGTGCCATTCTCTGTGTGCCTCATTTGGTTTGTAATTGAATGCAGTGGAATTTGGGAAGCCTGTTAGATATCTTCTTTCCCCCCCCCCCGCGAAACGGGATATGTCCAATCTGAATATTAGAGAGTTCATTTTGTTTCCACCAGGTGGTGTTCAGCTAGGTTCAACCAGGCGCGGAGACAGGAAAAAGCACTGGACCGACGCCATAGAGACCCCGACCAAAAATTTGACGAGAGATGATGGCATCTTTTATCAGAGAACAGTTTGCTGATGTTGATGCAGGTACAGACCTCCGTGCATAACACCTTCATGTATCACCATGTTGCACTTGCTAATTGCAATTATTCTGAGTATTTGACATTATCAACCGTTGGCATAATTTATTTCATATCCACCACAGAAATAGACCAAGTACTCATAACAAGAAACTGGCCTTGTTTTGAAGATTTGAAGATGTTGATAACTGGATTTTAAAGATGTGAAAATAGATTGAAGATGTGCAAAATTGGGCATGCATGAATTTCAAAAGGAAGGTTTCATCCAAAAGGTTGGTGCAGCCACAGCAAATGGTCTAGTGCAAGTTTCAAACAAATGTTGTTCAAAGACGGGGAAATTCGTGTTGCAGATGAGTCAAACAAGTAAGCTAAATAAGGTTTTGATTGAAAAACTGAACAATTCCTTCTGGATCTTGCACATGAGCAAACTGTGCAAGCCTCTAACTTGTAACAGAGGATGTTATGAAACGTCACGTTTTGACTAGCGCATTCAGTTTTTATCTGGCTATTATATTAGCATCTTCTTAATATATCTGGAGTTGTCCTTTGAACATGTGAAGGCAACTTCATCCTGCCAACATTTGCCTTGCACGAGTGGGCCATTGTGTGGGTATTCATTGAATCAAGCACTGCTTCTGTAGTATAACACCATTGACAGTATTCCATCCTGTAAATTAGGTATGCATATTGAGGGTACCTGATTGGTTGTGACTGCCAGAATAAAGTGCAACGACCCACATGTTGTTTCCCCCAACCCCCCAACCCCTTTGGATTGGACAATAACCCTGGAATGATTCACCTTGTCTGTGTACTGGGTGCAACAAATGCACGTCTTACTATGTGAAGGGCCTAATGTTAAACATCAGTGATTGTATCAGTACCTGATGGGCTGCAACTGCTACAAGGGCAATGATCCACATCTTAGCCCCTTTGTTATCAGAGAGAGTAACCCTGGAATGATTCACCTTGCCTGTGGTACTGGGTACACATCTACCATTTTAAGGCGTAACGTAAAATTAGTGATGGTGAGGGTGACTGATTGAGGGTTGTGACTACCAAATAGATGCAATGACCCACCTGTTGGTCATGTTTGTATTGGACATACCCTTGGAATGATTCACCTTGCATGTGGTAAGGGGGGCATCTTCCTTTCCAAAGGGGCATGATGGTACGTTAAACACGGATGATGGTATATAACCTCGCCCTCATGTGGCTTGCCTGAATACTACTTCAACACTGGTTGGTGGGTCAAGCAATTGATGAAATAAAAAAATTTTTTGGCCTGCATATGTATAGAGCAGGTTTGGATCAAACCAAGTGTTAGACCCCATTATACAATCTGTCTCCAGGAAGGGTGTCACCCTCGTGGGGGAATCATGGGTAACCGAATTTAGAACGTTGCAGTGTCTCTTCACATGGAAGGTGATGGTCGATAGAAGACGAGGATCATGTCGCTTAACCAGGCTACCATACCTGATGATTAGAGGAACTATCCACTATGTAGATGAATGACCACCGGACTTTGTTCAGTATGAAGACCTGTTGAACAAACAACGAACTCGGCAGCATTGATCCACTACATGGACAGCTGTCTGATATTGCGAAAATCCAGAATCTATAGCTAGCAATCATGTATTAAATAAATAAAGTAATGGGTTTGTGTGACTTGGCAGATCCAAAGACTGCCACCAGAATAAAATGCTTGGCTTATCGGATTATGGGATTAATGACTGTGATTGTACAACAAATTCTAGCTGAGATCCTACAGCAGGTTGCAGAAGTGGTGATTTTCATTAGGGGCACTGGTCCGTTCGTGTAAGATTTCTAATTACAACAAACTCCAGTGCCCAATATCAGTCCGGATCACTGTTATGAATAATCATAACAGATTGTAGAAGATCTATTACAATGTGTGTGAGGCTACTACATTTTTTCTTTTTATTCTTGAATATTTGTTAAAGTAGTACCATGAAAATATTCTACGATGTAAGTTGGGAATGTAAATTTGAGGCACCTTTGTTGGATGATTTCTAGCATTTTGATACTAGCCGGCCTATTTTTTCAATACATGCCCCCAAAATCACGCGGCAGGCGCCTGCCTCATCCTAGTTCAGGACGTGACTGACAAATGCGAAAAGTGACATGCCCCACCGTCACATTCAAGAAACCACAGACTATACTCTGCTGTGGCAGAATAAAACACTGACGACCATGACTCGCCTCCATTCATTATTGCGTATGACAAAACTATTACGGTGACCCACGTGTGAGTCACCTTTCTATTGGACAGAGACTACAATTGACGCTCTTGTTCAGGGATAGCGAGGGTTGTCTCACACCCGGAGTGCCAAGTGCTGATTGTTGGACTAACTTTGTATCCTAGTAGTTCATGAAACTGTCATAGGAGTTTGTGTCCATTCTTCATCCTCCTCATCTAAAACGTTTCATTTCAACAACAAACATAGTTTTCAGTAGCCACTGTGTTTGTATGTCACTTTTCATTAGTTGTAATTGCTTTGTATAAAGCCTGTTTGGCCTATCAAAGAAACGACCTTATGTAGCCGATACCAGGGATTATGCACTATCACCTTGTCTGATAACTAAATTTCAATTGATTTTGATGAAACTTGTTGATGTTTATGAAAGGGCCTACAATATGTAAAGAATCCACTCAAATATGGAATATAAATGCATGTGTGGAAATTCATCCGATATCTTGCATAGTGTGATTTTCAGTGAACCATTCATGCAAGAACCAATCAATCATATTTTTTTCCTTTGTCGGCCCTCTGGCGTATCAAACTTCCCCAAGGCTCATTTCCATGTCATGAAGTTTAAATTGACCAAACTGGTAAAAGTCGATTCTGTCATTAGATAGAAGTTGGCCAACGTTTTCCCAACCAGGCAAATGAAATATATACAATATTTCCTTCTCTATAATCTCATCTGGAATTTAAACTACAAATAAAGACCTAAAAAAAATTCCAGATACCAATTAATCAACCTGTGAACTCAATTTTAGGGGGACGATTTCCCATTCCTTTTGGGTATGGCAGATATGCTGATGTATGTATTGATTAGGATAGTGTATTCCATAAACTGTTGCAATAGTTATTTTGAGTTTCCTTTTTTAGCTAATGCCATTGATCAGAATCATTCCACGGCTATTACAGACTTGATGGTATATTATTCTAGTTTTACTGAAAATGAAAGTCATAAATGTGAGAATCTATTAATTTCTTTGTTTTACTTCCACACTGCTGATCGACTGTATGAGGAACAACGATCATGGTGAATGCTAGCAACAACAATGGTGATTAGTTGTGCTGACACAATGCGTTGCCAGTGGTGGTTGGCGAACAGGACCGTCATAAGGGCCTTAATGATGTAGTTCATTAAATGGGAGCTTTTTAATAAGTTAAATCATTTTTGAGACGATATCTAACTAGAATAAGGAAATAATTGCAGGTCACATCTTAATATTGAAGTAACCTACTACACTTGTGCACCTAAGTAACAACAGTACAGGACCTTCGAACAGCACTACAAAATAATTCAAAAGTCTAGACATTTGAGAAAAGTAAACCAGAATATCTAGCATGTTTGATCCTAACAGCTTTACTCTACTTCCTCTCATTCGACTCATACATGAAGTGTAATTCCAGTGCGGTACTCTACCACACAGTGAGTTGGTATGGGCCCCTGCTCCAGGTAGGGGCCCCCTCTCCTTCCCTCTTTCTAACCCAATCCCACCTTGTGATAGCAAATTTACGTACATGATAGTTGATTCCATTGTTCCTGGCATCATCAGTGAAGACAGAATAACTGTATATTTTGATGCAATAAGAGGTTAATTGCAATAATTATTATTTGTTGCAGTAGTGTGGGGGGGGGGTGAATCCACTTTGTAGGGAGGGGGTGGGGTTTGTTCAGAGGTGGTAGAGAATATGATCCATTCATTGCCGTTCTTTTCACGTTTAATTTTTTTGCTTCTTTAGATGCAATTTTTTTTTCGTTCTCTTTCTATATACTAACGACAAGCTTTACTACAGCGGTTCACCAAAATCAGTCGAAACTCCTATTGAATAGATATCTTGCATTTTGCCTGTTTGTATTGTTCATTTATACTTGAGCTGTAATAATAAAAAAATTATCATCGATTATATATAGAAATTTATAAATATGCTTTAGCTGTTTCTCTTTGTTAGTATATCCTATGGGGTGCTAGCATGGTTTGTTGGTGGTGGTGTCAAGTTCATTTTGTGTACTACTCCAGAGGCAAGTTAACCGCCCCGAAACGATTGGGGTGGAAATGGCCCAGGTAGTGGGACTGTTTGGGGTATGGGGTTCAAGAAACTCCAAACGCTTACTCCCAGTTTTCCATCGTCGAAGACGGAGCAAGCAACTTCAACAAGCGAGTTGGTTTAATTTGGCAACCTTCAATCGTATCCCACACATATGATTAGAATTAGAACCACATAATGTTGTACCATTCACACTAATTCATGATTGTATGGTGGTCTGTTACCATTGGATAATGAACTCTCAGAATTTGAAAAAAATAATAAATAGTGTATTACGTATGTTATGTTCAATATGTCTCGGCAGTCGATGATATTTTTAATTATTAGCAGGATCCTATAGTCGTTCTTATTTTTCATCTCTGAAACTGTATAGAACAGTAGTTACAGTAATTGCATGACAGTCATGCCATTTTGGTATCTGACCACGTCCATATCGTCTGTGCTTTTTTTCTGTTTTCGGTCGATTTCCATTTTAGATCATTTCCACCAAGTTGTATAAAGAAAGTAATGACTGATATTTAGTTATGAAACAGTTGAAGGCATCTTCAAACTCTAGTTGTATGATGTATCTGTTACGTTCATAACAACCCTTTTTTTTTGCTACATGGCTGTGACAAATTCAGATTGACCAAGTGGTTTGCCCAGCTTATAGGACTGGTTTACCTAACGGGCATTGAGTCCAAATCCCTCTCGAGTCCTACCAAAGACTTTGAAAATGGTATCTGTAGCCCTCTTGCTGGGCAATTATAGCACAAAAGAAACTTGCCAGAAAGGAATGGAGTGTAGCATTTTGGCATTTTGCCATTTGGTGTGTTATTACCCCCACCTCATTAAATTACCCCAGCCTCCATGGTGAATTGCCTGTTCAAGTGAATATTAGCAGCTGACCATCTGTAATACAACACAAAATCTAGGTAATCACCCTTGTTTTGATATCATCTTCTCAGCAAGTAAACCCTATAGATGTGCCTTTAAGGACTTCGAAATAAACCCTGAAAACATAAGATAAGACTTTCCCCCCTTTGAATAAGGGTCAACTGAACATTTGTTCAGCAAAATGGGGGATGCTTTATACTCGTACATTTATTCCACATCTTCAAAGTTGTTAAAGAGACCATTTCACGGCCCAAAGAAATGATTGCACATGTTACCCGTTGATGATAATACATCAGATTGTCTCCCGGAAAAGAAACGTCATGCATGCCACCATGATGTTCACTAGAATATTTCCTGAGAATGTTGGTCTTAAAGGGTCCTATGAAATCACTAGTTATGCAGCGAATATTCCCGTCTGCATGACTGATATTGGCCTTGAAAACCATTTGGCATCCTTGACAATTTATATTCAAGTTAGGGGAATTGTCCTCTTGACACAGTTTACAGGCTTTTACTTGTGCTGTTGAAAGTTCACAATGCATTTCACGAGGAGGGTTTATTTTTATTATGACTTGCTACTCAGATGCCTTCATTAAACTCCTGCCTCCTTGTATAATCTTCTGAATCGGTAAATAATAGTGCAGTGATATAGTATTTTGCTTGCTGTCCTTCTCTTTTATTATCTCATTGGTCCCGGAAGGCCGGATGAGATATTGTAGCCATTTCACACACCTATTGTTGCTGTTGCTGTTCTAGTTGCCATATCATGGTTTGCTATGGTAACCACAGTGGTAGTAGAAACTATTCCACTGATAGGGGGTTTTCCATTGTGGGGTACCCTGGGGTGCCCCGGTGATCAACAATGAGATGCCACTGGCGAAAGTGTCTGTTTGCGCGTGTGTGCGTTTGCATGTTCCTCGATTTTGTTTATGGTTTTTTCACATATCTCTCCCATTTTGGAATGTTTGACCAAAGTAAAATTTTTGCACCAACAGACGCCTGAATATTCACAAACACATATTCTGCTCTCAGAATTAAGGCGGAACTAACCAACATTGGGATTTTACGGGGCCAAAAAAGGAATTTTGGGGCAATTTTCTCATTCATTACGATTTTTTCACCATTTCTCAAGATATTTCAATGATTCCGATGGCTGAATACTTTTTGAAATTTTTGACATGTTGAAAAAGGCACAAATTACAACTTTTTCCCATGCAGTCCAAACCGAAATTTACAAAAATGTGGATTTTAGGGGGCAAATTGGATTTTTGGCCAAATTTGGGAATTTGTTTGGCATCATTCTGTTTTCAATATATTGGAGAAATTGGGAAGGAAATAGAGTGGTGGGACTGAATGATTCCAAACTCAGAACAAGGTACAAGGCTTCAAAACAAAGGGTTTCCCAGCATTTACGCTGTAAATTTTTACTGTATTTTCCATGAATATTAATATTTTTAGGGGAAAACAGCGGTTTCTAGACTTAATTTCGATAATTTGTCTATTTTGCAAACTCGCGAAAAGGTAGCAAGTAGAAGAAACTGAATGTTCTCACAATTTGCCGATGAATATCCTATCCTGCAAAACTCCGGGGATTGCCTTCTTGTTCCTCTTCGTCCGTCTGAACAAAGTTCAGGAAGAGAATTAGCGATCACTTGGTCCGTCTGTGTGTGTGTCCTGCTTTCTCGTTAGCAGGACACTCGCTCCCCCAAAAGGGTAAGAACGGTTTTGATGAAATTGTGTATGTAGTATCGAGGTTGGGTGAACACATATCTTGTTAGGTTTTGGGAACAAAATTCACTAATTAGTAATTGCCCCTTTTATGTCTCGCCTGAATGAAATTCAGGAAGGATTAGTGGTCACTTGTGCATGTTTATGTGTTGTGTTTATGTCCCCCCTTCGTGTCAGCGGATTATCACAAACCCTGAGGCCAATTATGACAAAATTTTGTGTGTGGCACCTGGGATGGGTGTACACGATCTGATTAGATTTTGGGCAGCAAAGTTATGTATAAACTTGGGTAATTAGCTCATTGTTTATGTAATTCATGTTTAAGCCTCGTGAGCAAATTACCACGAACGTATATTCTACATTGCTGTAATTTTGGCAGTTTAGGGTAGGACCTGGATGCCAGGTACTGAACTGATTAGATTTTCACATCAGCATGAATATGATGCTAATTAAGTGGTCTAATTTGCATGATTTATGCAATTTTTCAGTTTTTCAGATTTCCCCGAAACTTGGTGGGTGTGGTCTACCATGGTTCCCGAGAAATTTAGAAGTGAAGTTGGGGTCACTGGAGGTCATTTAATGTGTCTATATTTGCATAATTTATGCAATTTTGGAAAGTTTTTTGAATTTCCACAGAACTTGTAGATATGATCCACCTTTGATCCTGATCATTCCAATTTCCAACTTGGTAAGAATTCGCCAAATCAGTAGGTGTGGTCTGTTATACATTTCTGGATCTGATGTGTTGTGATCATGAATTTTGATTGAATTCCATCATATAAAAGTTTCTGTTAGAATAAAGTACCGAGGAATGAGTAAACCATTGCTCCTGTGACAATTTACTGCGTTATAAGCGATGCCCACAATCGAACCTCTCTTACCCAACCAATTTGATAGGTGATTAGACCTACAAAATACTGTAAACATTTATCTTTCCTCTCTTCTTACTTTTGATGCGTGCCCAAACCCCCCCCCCACCCCCTCCTCCTCAACGGATATGTGCCTGGATTGCAGCATTTCCACTTAGTTGTGTATACAAGCCATAATTCCTGTATAAGACATCTCTCTTACTGGCAATGAGAAAATGAAGGAAATTTATTTTAGAGGGCAAGAAGCCTGAGCTGCTAAGGGGGGGATTTAGAAAATTTCGAGTTGGATTTTGTCAAAGAAGTGAGTGAATGAGGATAAAAACTTTAGCAATTAGGGGAAACCCTTTTGTATTTTTAAGGGAGGGGGTAAACGTATGGTCAGTTATTTTAGAATTTTTATGTGTTAGATGTGGAAATAGGTGATGTTCGTTTGACATGACGAGGGTTTGCATGAACTATTTGGTTGTTGGTGTGAATAATAAAACCAACGAAGCGCACAACCAGCGAGACACTTTTTGGCGATCGCATCGTGTTATTTATGTTAGGCATTTAGCAAGAAATGGGATGAACCAAGGTGATTTGGTTTGGCACATAGATACAGGGTATGAGGTAGATTAACTGATCAGATTCTAAGCGACCATTACGCAAATCAAGTCATCTAACTTGCATTAATGGTATGCCACAGTTTCAGTCGGTCAAGATTTCAGGAAAAACTCGGTGAATATGGGGTCTACTTCGTCACAAAACTTTTAACAAGATTTGGGGTAACTGGATGTCAGCCAATTGGTTTAAATTTAAGTTGCTGGATATTCATGACAACTGGTGGGTTATGGCTTTACCTTCCCTCTCCAACTTCAAACATAGACTGGAATCATTCAGGTGTCTATCGTGATAGTTTTTTCCCAAATTTCAAAGTTGTTGGATTTTCATGGGGCTTCATGAGGAACTATGGTCTCCTTTAGTCCCCCAAATTTTAACATTGACTCGAGTCATGGGAATTATTCTATGGTATAATTTGCTCCATTTATGCAAATGTCCAAGTTTGTTGCATCCATGAAACGTATCAAGTGTGGTCCACCATTGGTCCTGAGAATTTTGTTTTAAATACTAAGAGAAAATGGGTCATTGGAGTAGTATGTGTCTATTTGCTAATTTAGGAAATTTTAGTACCATTTCCACAAAACTCATACTCCTTGGTCGACATGATCAAACAATTAGTAATTGTGATATTTCGAAATTGGTTACTGATTAGAAGATGTTTTTGTAAGCTAATACCAAATATGAAGCAAAACACATGGATGATACAATTGTTGCATGGTGACTGATGTATAAAAGAAACCACTGAGGCACAACCAGTCCAGACACTGCGCCTTGTTATTCCGTGTCAGACAAATCTAGGCATTCAGTCATTCTGCGTAATATGGGTGGGCTGTGAACATGACTTGAAAACAACTGATCAGGTTTGAGTTGATGAAGCTCGTACTTTGGTTCCCCATAACGAGTGCATGTTCCCATTATTTTCAGGTCATGTCACAGGGTTCACGAGAGACTCGAAGGCTAAATTGTTGTGAACACGGTATATCCAGAATGTTTCGTCCTGATCAGTTGAAATTTTGATGTTGGGGCTTCCTTATGGAGAAGCAGAAACCCTATTGTTTTTAGATCAAACCAGCTGGCTGAATTGAGCTAGTTGACTCTACATTTCATTCGTCCATCTATCCATTCCGTCAACTTTGCCCGTATTCGCTTCGGTCTTGAATGGATGTTGACCAAACTTGGACACAAATGTTCATCAGCGACGGACATCATTGACCTCAAGGAAAGAAGGTCAATGTAAATGGAAGTCATTAGAGGGGCAAAATGGCTCTTATGTGCAAAATGTATCTTCCTCCGAACCAAGTGCCTTAGATTCTCCTGAAATCTTGTCATTATGTTCCTTGGGTTGTGCGACTATAACTTGTTCATCAGATTTTTTTCTGCACGTCGTAATATGCTAGTAAGTGAAGTTATTCTAGGCCCCCCCAAGCAGTCCCTTCTTTTGATGGATTTGCCTAATCTGATACAACCCATTCCTTGAGTCTACTCATCATGGACATCTTTGACTCTGTGAAGGTCAAAGTCATATGATTCTCAGCATGGGTTTAGGAAAAAACGTTTGTGTTTGACTAATCTCCTCACTCCGAGAATTTATGGAAAATGTTTACTAGACAGTTTTGACAAAAGCAGTGCTTTATAATCATCTTCCAATCTCTGACAATGTTTCTTCAGAGCGTCCTCAGATCGGGTTTCTTTAGCTATTACTTTTTCCCTGCATAATATTGTACGACTTTTAATACTCGGTGCAGCGGAGTTTAAAAAGTTTGCGGACAAAACCAAGTTGTATCGGGAGGTTTCTTCGAACGATGATTGTTGGCGTATCTGTCTAACTTCGATGAAGCCGAGCGAATTCGAGATGATTTGATCGGACATTCATAATTTTGTCATCCTTGCCGAGAGTTAATAAGAGATGGTTGTTCTGTCCAAGATGGCGAATCGTTCAAGAACAGCCGCGATTTATTTTTGAAATAATTGTGACGAATTTTTAGTCCGTTCGGGTTATTCTTCTCTTTTGAGGTCTGTCATGAGGATTTTTTTGTCCTTCCTTACCCTTTCTCACTAAAACTAAACTGAATTTTCTCACCGTAACCAACCCTTCTGATCTGGAGCGAACGATAATGCCATACTAAAGGCATAAAAATGAACAACAAACAGCTGGACCTAGAGGAGAACCAGAGTTGCCATTCACAGTAAGAGCTTTACCGGTAGCTAGTTGGAATCCCGGGTAACATTCAGAATTTTGAAATCCGTAACAGTTATTGCAAATGTCTGTCTAGGGCGGCGCTGTACCTACGAGACGGTTTTTGCGTTAATAACTTCCTACACAAATACGTCATTGGTACCAGCACGCAATATCAGAAGCGTGACCAAACAGCTAAGCAACGGATAGGAGAACGAAATACAGTCATCAATATCAGTTCCAACAGGCAGAATTAATTTTCTTCAAATTTTTGGATTGATGTGACATATCGTACATGTAGACTGAATGTGCAGTGAAAGCTTTACCTCATCCCGCCCTACAGGAAAGGATTACTCAACTGGAAAATTAGTCGAATTCATTGCCTCACCACAATGAAAAAGGTGGGAGCCCCCCCCCCCCAACTTCCACCCTTACCCCCTCCCCCACCCCAATGGGGCCGCCATTGCCTTGCTCAGTAACTGAATATGCAAGTTTAACATGGTCACCGATACGAGTGGGAAACATGGAAACGTTATGCAATCACGCACCGCGTGTTCAACATGGAACGTAAGCGGAGTGATTCTATGCGTGGAGCGTTCAATATATATTTTTTGATTGATAGCCTTAGATCACTAAAACTGGCCACTTAACCTATTTAGATACAAAACACGTTTGCTTGATAAAATTGTGTGGCATAGGTCAACAGCACAGTGGCGTAACACGGGGGGGGGGGGGTCAGAATCCCCCCCCCCCCCCATGACCCGAGGGATTAATAATTTTTTACGCAAACCCTTTTTTCAGTCAGTAGAGGTTTTGCAGCGGTTATTTAGCAAATATGTGTAGGCATGTGTCTTGGGGCCCATCAATTGTACTCATTTGCCAATTAGGGAGAGTGAGGCCATCATGAGAGCGCACTTCCTTTGGGTCCGGACCTCAACCTCCACCCCCACCCTCCCCCCACCACAAGACAAATCTCTCGGTGTGCAAACAATCTTTCGAAACAAAACCCCGACGGAACTACACACCTACCAGCACAAAACTTAATGTTAAAACTAAATGTATCCCAGACTTGTCAACAATAACATAGCGAAACATGATGGAATAAATTAGTTTAGTTTCGAAGAGTGTGACAGTTTGAAAAGAGCCTCTCTCGTCTATTGCGACTCACCCCACGTGAAAAGTTTATCTCTTTGTCTTTTTCTTCTATTTTTGAATGTTCCTTTAACTGCAAAAAAAAATGCAACCAATGCGTTAGCGCTCTCCCAATACCTATGATGGGGGGCCTGATTGCTGCCGGGTGTCCAAGCATGGGGGTGCACTCGCGAAAGTGGCCGTTACGACCGTTAGTGAGGTGTGCGTGTTAGAGTGTGGTTTTGTGGGGTCCGACAGATTTTTTTTAAGGTTTCTCGCCAAATATTCCACTTTGAAGTGGCTGAACATAGTAAAAGTTTGCACACGCCTGGATAGTCACAAAAACAAATATTCTATCTCAAGATCAGGCGGGAAACTATCAAAAATCTTTTTTTTTTTTTTTTTTTTTTTTTTTGTGGAACTTAGAGGGGAAAAACACATTTTACAAAATGTTCACGATTTTCTAGATATTTGCTGATTCCAATGAATCAAGATCCAACATTTTGTAAGCAATGTGAAAAGTCCAAATCACAAAAACTATCAATCCTATTCAATAGCAAAAATAAAGTGGATTTTAGGGAAGAAACGACTTTTGGGAGAGTATTTGGAAATCAGTTATTTTCTCGGATATTGAAAGGTCAGAAGGACTGAACGGCCTCAATTTGAGGACAAGGTATCGAAACGAATGGGTTCCAGCATTTATGCTAACATTTTCCTAAATTTCTATGAGATGATTTTTTTTTGGGGGGGGGGGGGACCAGCTGTTTTCGAATATTTCATGTTCCATTCTGTCTATTGCAATAATCAAAAACTATTACATCTAAAATTGTTGGTTGCTAACACCACCTGTGCAATTGTTTCCCCAGCCTGGGTAAACACTTACTCAAAATGGGCAAAAAAAGAAGAATGGGTAAAACAAAATGCCCAGGTGGATGTGTACCAAAATTTTTAGAGGTGCTAGTAAACTTCGGTAAAAAATATGACATCGGTACAGAGATGTAGAGTCCATATGAAGGAGGGGTTTGGGTTACCGAGGTATGGACCTTTATAACCAGGGGTACAGAGTACTGTGTATGGTACCCAGAAACCATTCTAGCCATTCCGATCAAACATAATTTGCTCTAGTTGCTTGTTTACCCTAAACGAGCTAAAGTAACATATAAAAGCCATTTAAACATATTTCAATTTTATTGCTGGATGAAAATCGAGGGGGGCATGGCCAAGCTCACAAGAGCACCGGATTTAGGTTACTGCCAAAGAGGTTAATGCATACTGCAGAGGACAAACCATGGGCAAACAAGGATCCGGGCCCCAGCACCCACAACAGCCATGGTTACGAGCCTGTATTTGAAGAGCATTGCTTATCGAAAGAAAAAAAATACGGCAAAAAATGATACATAGTTGGAGGGCCTCAGTAAATTCGATGTATTTAGGAAGGTACAAAACTACTGGAGGCTCAGTAGGGGCCCTATCTGGGCTCCATTGGACTTCTCATAAATTTCGATGTATTAAGGAGGGTACGAAACTACTGAGGCTTCAGTAGGGGCCCCCTCTGAGCTCTAATTGAAAGCACCCTTATAGCGGCCCGTCACCAGACTGGAGGGGTGGGGAAACCATTGGCCACGGAAGGCAACGAGTTTGCGTAAATGATTGCACATGTCAGTGCCCAGCGGACAGCGGTGACGGGCTGGTGATCGTAAGGTTATAGGGCTCAAAAAAAATCAATACATGCAAACCCAGCCCTCATCGAAGAAGCACATTTTATTCGCAAAAGGGGCATTTTCGCTACTTTGGCGTAAAGTGGCCCCAATCCCCAGTCTCCTACCCACTGAGTGGAGGCCAGAGCAGTAACGATCAATGTGGGGCGGAAGAACGGTATGTGTGAGGGACTCGCGAAAGTGGGAGGGCACTGACTCCAATGATTCGCCCTTGGCAGTACGGCTATGGGACTAGGGCTTGATATTTGATGTCCGGGAAATATCGGAAGGATTTTCTTCGTCATCCTTTTCTTGACCGTTCCCTTAACAGGAAAAATTATTTTGCAGGGGATACATGCAATAAACACGACCTAAAAGATTACATAACAACCTAGGAGGAAAGATGCTATGCAGCACGAACCACAAGACCACTATGATCCCCACCCCCTAACCCCAACCCCTCCCCTCCGAGTAGCCATCGCGGTAAATACCCCCCAGCAGGACTTTGCACTTGGGTAGTAGACATTTTGTGTAGATGGCTACCTACACATGACACATCCGGTACAATTGTAATCTCTTGTCGATTCAATCACCGAATTTTCATTATATATAGCCCTATGAGAAGGTTAATGGGTGAAAGAGCGGAGTCAGATTTTTGGATAAACTGGATATGTCCGTAATATCCAGGTCACCCAAGTGGGAAAAGATGAATTGCCTGTATAGAGGACTAATCGGATTTGGCAGTTGCTAGAGTGTCAAAAAAAAAAAAAAAACCAGCAATCCTTTGTCAGTTTCAGCTGGACAGTTCCATTCTATTGCGCGTCGTTGGCGCCGTATCTGCCTAGGTATAGCCGCAATTGCCATTGGATACGCTCATAGCGCCGTAAACAAATTTCGCCATTAATCGATTTCGCGTCATATCTACCTGTTTACTGCCTGGTGACAGGAGTATTACATAGATACGGTATGAGGGACAAGTAACTCGTCATGTAGAAGGGGTTTGTTATATCTCTTCAGTTTCCTCTTAGGTTGTGTGCTAGTAAAATAAATTTTGTTTCGCATGTTGGCGCTGCTACTGTTTTCTAGTCATGTAAAAGCGATCTTGTGGTACAGAGTTGAGAAACTACTAGCTCCCAGCCATGGAAAACGACTAGAGTGGCGTTTCTCAGACCCAACACCAGGAGCTTTGTTATCAGTGGTTGAGAATTGGCCCTACGGCAGTGACGTCACAGCCAGGGTCAGCTACTCAGGTCAATCTTTTCGCGGGAATTCATGAACCTCGGGTCATTCTGGTCAGTATGGGATTTGGTCGTGTGAAGAACGCACTATAGTATTGGTGAATTGCCTAAATCTACAGAGACTACGAGCAATATACCAGGATTGCGGATAGCCTCATTCAACAAAGCTGCTGTAATGGCTCATCTACAACCAGTGCTAGAAACGAGTAAATATTGTTTCTTCTGGGTGTGTTGTAGTACTACTGGAGTTGGCCCGTGTCCATTTCTAGTCACGCAAAAGAACGAGTAATGATAGTGACTGCAATGAGGCGTCTTCAGCCTTCGCCATAGGAGCCAAACCTGGAGATAGCCTAGTGTCATTCGACGTGGAATGATGCGGGGCGATGTCACACAAGCCAGCCGTAAGTGACTCATCATCTCATACATACCAGAGGAAACCCCAACGAATCACATTCTCGGCCAATTTTCACGTCATGCAAAGCCCACCTATGATATCATTTTCTGGACAGTACGCCACAGTTCTGTTAGTTACGCACGACCGGGTGTGATATCGAATAGGCACAACTGAAAGGAAGAAAAAATATTACAGTGCCATTATTTTGTGGTGTGGTCGTAAACGTAAACAGTTTATTTCAAAGTATGCATATAGGTTATACGGGAAGATTTTACAAACATGTCGTTTGTCCTAACACTCCGGGCAAACAGACCCCCCCCCCCTCCCACCCAACTGACCCACAGTGAGCAATACATTTTTAACACGAAAAATACGAGTTGGCAGCTGTATTCAGCAAATATTGCAGCAGAGGTGTATAGGAGGCCGTAAAGTGAACATATTTGCCAATAGGGAGGGTGAGGCTTAACTGAGGGCGCACCTCTCTAGGTTCCCTGTGCTGCCCCGCCTTCAATCCGACTGTGGGGATACCAAACTAGAATTGGTGAACATTGATGAAGGAAAAAAAAAATGATCATTATTAGGGAATTATGCCTACTTCTCTCCAACTTTTGACATGACCATCTACCACCTGTGTCATTGAAGAAAAAAAATGTGTGGTTGAGTGGCATCTGCAGCTGATATGCTCTGATCTAGCCCCGGCAATCCAGCGCTAGCGTCCTATACTGGATTGACGCTGTGGGGTCATCAATTCAATTCAAACATGCAATGATATAGCCGGAAACCAGAAAAACGGATATAAACCAGTTTATGCGAGCTACAACCGACTTTCTTTTTTAGCATCAGGCCACACACCTATAGCCTAAAAGGACCTGTTGACCCCTCTTCCATACCCACAGCACCACATTCTATTTTGTTTTTTTTTTTTTTCGAGAATTGTTGGTTACATTAATCAACGTAATAACGTGGTGCTGGAATGTGATGCTCACTAAAATTCGGACTTTTTCATGCAAGTTAGGGGACACAAATTGTACGTTGCAGACACTAATTTTCGCAAGCATTCGTATATATCATGTGTCTATGGTCGGTGCTGATTTCTACTCGCCATTCCACTACGCTTGGTAGTACGTGAGCAGTCAGTGTGTGAGTAGAGTTTGACGAAGAAGCATCGTCGGTGGGCTTCCTCCTGAACAATCTCAGCCCTGTGGATTATAATCACAGTGCTCGGGATTGTTAGGCTTCGGTTGATCCCTTCGCTTGTGTAATTTCGGACTTCGGTAGCATTTTAATGCGCTTCGTAATGTGGATCTTTTAAGTTGGCGATCATATCACGCTCAACACGGGCTAACGCTTCGCTTTTTTGAGGGTTCTATTCACCATGGCAATCAGTGACCACCACCATACCGCGGTAGTAGGCTGTGTTCACTCTTTCATTACGTCAGCAAGATAGTGCCGGGCGTAACATTACTGGTCACTATTAGTAGTCTACTAATAAGTTCTAACTGGAAGTTTCATTTCGGCGCCTTTCAATTCCATGTTACCAAGGGTGCTACGGTGACCGTATTTCGCAGAAAATGTACCGGACAGTCAGTCTGATGCTCTTGGCGCTAGGGCAAAAAAGCTAGGCCTAAGCTACGTTAGCCTACTTTTTTTTTGAGTGTAATACAGTAGTACCTCAGCTGACAAGCAAGGAGGCCGTTTTCGATCTAGAGACACAGCTAGCCTACCATGATAAAATAGAGATGGCGGCCTCATGCATGGAATGCATATGAGCCCAAAAACAAAATGATTGCTTGATTTGGGCAATAAAGTTGAAAATTTCAATGTTTTGCCTCAAGTGACATATTAGAATAACAAGGGGGGGGGTGGGGGTTGGATGAGTGATCACAGGCACAGGATCACTAACAATGAATCTCTTTATGTCAATTAGGTTTATTGTCAATATATAGGCCTATATATATGTGCCTGACTCTTTCAATTGAGTATACCACAACTAGAGTAACCAGGTATTGGAATGTCCTGTTAAAGACAATTTTCGCAAGGAAGTGACATTTTTCACATGTATTGTCCGCATGTGCCCCAATCCACTGTGCCCAATTCGGTTTTGCACAATAATTGCTAATCTATAATATCGGACCAAACATGACCATCTGTGCAAAATGCTTCAATTTAATGATGCTCGAGTCAACTTCTCTATTTTTAGGAGACCTAGATGATGACATTAAAATTTTAGATTGAAGAGCAAATTGAGAATGCTTGGCAATGATTGAGAAGCTGGCACGCCATATTAACATTCCATGGCTTGTAGGCACGAAGGACTATTGTTAAATTGGTGGTGATATGCATAAATAGGTTTTCCAAATTTCTAATGTTATCTCAGGTAATTCACTATGCTCTGTGATCCACTGTGCCCCAGCTTCCCCTGCACATGTATTAGATTAGGGTTAGGGATTTGGGGTGAGATAGGGGTTAGTTAATGTTAGGGATAGTGTTGTTAATTTTGTAATTTTTGGAGGCTATTTTCCACGTAGAAAATTCCCCCCCCCCCACGCTCCTCAATTTTGGGGTTTTTGATTGATAATCTGGTGTGATGCATTTCCTATAATTGATTATACCCGAGTAGACTGCAGACAAACAAGATTTCAGCAATGGGTCCTTAAACATTTGATCTGTGTATATTGATGCTTGCAAACATGTTTTTCCATGAAATTATTGGTGTCGCAAATGCGGAGACTTTGCTGCTGGCAGCCCTTCTTGTACTTTAGTACTGCACAGGTATTGTGACCATGTATTGGCAATGTGGAGATGTGCCTAATTTACACTGGAGTTCGTAGGAGTGATTGTGGCTAAAGAAATTTTCCCTTTAGTTTTAACCGCCAGCCACGTTTTATAAAGTTTTCATGTTGATTTACCTGAAGCCCAAGCTGTTCTCTCCTAGAAATATAAATTTTCTTTGCCCTATAACTGGTTGAATTTCTGAACGTCACGAAACAGACACACTGGGCAAATTTGAGGCTGCGTGTGTGCTGCACAGTAACAGCCCGTGTGAGGGTCTCAGTCAATAAAATTGGATAATTAATTCCCCTGGCACACCTCACCAATACTCCCCCAACATAGCTGCTGCCTTCGATCTGTCGGCCTCAGAGCATCGGAAAGTGTAGCAATTATGTACAAACTGATCAGTTATACGCACGGCACCAAACACAACTGTCAAGTTTTAGTGTATCACAATGCCCCCAGTTTATTCTTAAATTTCATCATAATATAGGTTTTGTTCTAATCTGAGAAAAATAATAACAAAAATAAACACTCTTCCCTTGCTCAAGTGCCTGCAACCTACAAGTATTCATAGAAACATAATATTCCGATCACCCAGGTCTGAAAAAGTTGGGTGATATGGTCATATGCAAAAACTTACATGAGACATTTCTATGTGGAATTTTGCAAACTCTTTTTTCGGTTCCAAGGTTTTTTCTCAAGTGCGGTTATATTTCTGTCAGAAGAAGAATTGATGGGCTGCCATATTGTTGGTATCAGTTTTCGCTGTACTGAATTTCGCTTGACCTGTAAAAAACGTTCCCAGTTGGTCACCGTAGGCATTCAGATAGGTCATTAGAGCAGGTTGTATCCTTCAAAAAGGCCTACAATTTTTGGGGACACTATCGACACAACATAAAATATATTGTTTTAACTATGGAAGGATTCCATTCCCTCTTGATGAAAGTACCCAGTCTTTATAGAAATGGCTCTCCATTAAGTATATTTGTTGTTTTTGGTGTGCAGAGGAATGGAAATCTGTAAATAATAGAAACATGAAACAACTGTGTTTCATACTAAAACTATTTATGAAAGCCTGCGCATCTCTTACTTTTATCCTGCTTTTCATATTCAAACTCCTACTTTCATACTTCGTCCCACTTTGGAGGAAAAATTTATCCTATTGTCGGCCTACTTTTTCAACTGGTCTGCTTGAAAGCCTTATATTTGTTTCTTTCCATGGGCATGAGTTAAACTGCCTCACTGGGTCATGAAGCCCTTGGGTGATCTGGTCTATTGCAAAACTTACATAGAGAATTTTCTATGGGGAATATATGCAAACATCTTTCTTTCTCAATTGCAGGTCATACTTTCTGTCAGAAGAGAATTGATGGCTGCTGGGCCAGATGGAAGGTGGACTGAGACACAACAGCAAATCCACGAACTACATTGTGAACACTATAGAAGATATTCTCCATCCCCTGTATAAAAACTTATTTCTCATCCAAGTCTTATTTTTCCACGCAGCCCATATATCCCTAGAAGGACAATCGAAGGCTGCCACTGACACAGGACCAGAAGGGGGACCCGATGCCACAAAATCTTCACCCAACAGGCATTGCTCACTGGGATGTAGGACGAGGGTGGCCTCAACAGAACAGTGGAAAAGGTCAAGTAATATAAATCATTTAATTCATTCTCCCACTTTTTTTGTTCTTCACAATATAAATTGTTTGAATGTACGTATACAGTTTTAATTAGCTAGATATTGCGAAATTATGTGATATTGCCGGGGAGGCTTGCATAGGATTTATAAAAGTTGGCGAAACGAAGTATATTTTGCCATCGAAAACCACTGTATGTTTCATGATCTCTTAGGGACAACTTCTGACACCTCTTGTTGGTCATTTTCATTCTCGTACTTTGTCTTACTAATATTCTCTCTTCTCTTAAGCCATTGTTATTTTGGGGTCTAGAGGTGACCAGGCCAGAGATGTACTTCATGAGGAATGCATGCAAACTCCTTGACAGTCCTCAAAATTCTTGTTGAAATTAGGTTTGATAAGGAAAATGAGTGGATCGGAGGCGTAAGGGTGGGGAAGCCATACTGTTGAGTATTCATTTTTGCTGTATGATTCCGCTGACCTGTAGAAAAACGTTCCCCAGTTGGTCACGGTAGGCATTCAGATAGTTCATTAGAGCAGTTTGTATCCTTCAAAGCTCTTTTTTGGGACACATTGACCAACAACAAAAATATTATGTACTAGGAATTATTCTATCCTCTCTTGATGCAAAGTACCCATTTTCATTCATAGGAATGGCTCTCCTATAAGTTTAGTTGTCTGTTGTCGGTTGTGCAGAGGAATGGAAATCTGTAATATAAACATGAACAACTGTATTGCATACTAAAAACTATTTGTGAAAGCCTGCGCATCTACTTCTATCCTGCTTTTCATCTTCAAACTCCTACTTCGTACTTTCGTCCCACCTTGGGAAAATTAATCCTTCTGATTGAGTATAATGAATCTGCGATGGAAAAATAAAACATGGGTGAGAAAGAAGTTTTCATACATGGGAATGGAGAATTAGTGTTCACAAACGTATTCTGGATGTGCTGTTGTGTCTGAGTCACCTTCCATCTGGTACAACAGCCCCCCCATCAATATCTTTTCTGACAGAAAGTATAACCTGCAATTGAAAAAAAAAAACTTGGGAAAAAAAGATGTTTGGCATATATTTCCACTCAAAATGTCTTTATGTAAGTGTTTGCAGAATACCATATCACCCAAGGGCTTTTATGAAACCTAGTTATGCATTTTTAACGTCATGCCCGGACAATATCATGCTTTCAAGCGACCGCATTCAAAGAAGTAGGGGAAGAATAGGATAATTTTTTCCAAAGTGGCAACGAGGTGTGAAAAGTAGGAGTTTGAAGTGAAAAGCACGATAAAAGTAGGACATGCGCAGGCTTTCACAAATTATTTTAGTATGCAATCACAGTTGTCAGGTTTCTATTACAGATTTCATTCCACCTTCCAAGCAAAACAGACAATATACTTATAGGAGACATTCTAATGAAAGAACTGGGTACTTTTCTGCATCAAAAGAGCAGACTAGAATCAGTCCAGTTACTATCATTTTATGTTGTGTCGATAGGGTCCCCAAAAAGTAGCTTTTGAAGGATACAACCTGCTCTAATGAACTATCCGAATGCCTATGGTGACCAACTGGGAACGTTTTCTAAGGTCAAGAAGAGATCAGTACAGCGAAAAAAAATATGATACCTCAACGAATGTGGCCTCATCACCCCTACGCCATCCGATCCACCCATTCCATTAATCAAACATAATGTCAACAAGAATTTGGAGGAGTGGAAAGAGTTGCATGCATTCTCAGAATTCCATGAAGACATACTATGCTGGCTCACCTTAGACACAAACAATGACTTAGAGAAGAGAGGATTTCAGTTAAAAAGTACAGAATGAAAATGACAAAATAAGAGGTGATCAGAAGTTGTAACTCAGAGATGCATGAAACTAATACTAATACAGTGGTTCAATGCAAAAATCTTCTTCAGGTTGTTTTTTTTTCTTGACTTTTACAATCCCATGCAATCCTAAGGCCTTTCAGCACAAATATCACATAATTTCCCAATATCTATCTGAATTAAATGTATACGTAACATTCAAACAAGTGTATTGTGAAGAAACAAATAAGTGGAGGAATGATATGAAATGATTTATATTATTGACCGGTCTAGGGCATACCTGCAAAACATCTTCTTCCCAAGTTTTTGTTTTCAAGTGCCACGGTTATACCTTCTGTCAGAAGAAGATATTGATGGGCGGCTGTACCAGGATGGAGGTGACTCAAGACACAAACAGCACATCCAGGACTACGTTTGTGAACACTAATATGGAGATATTCTCCATACATGTATAAACACTTCTTTCTCACCAAGTTTAAGTGTATTGCCATAGAGCAGACTCAATACCCATCAGAAGGACACATGCGAAAGGCTCTGCCAGGCAGAGATACACCAAGAACACAGATGGGAGGAAACGTGAGCACCAAAATTTCCACCCCACCAGCTTGCTCACTGGATGATTGATGAGAGTGGCCTCAAACAGAACTGACGTGGGAAAAGGTGAAAAGTAAATAAATCATTGCATTCATTCCTTCCACTTATTTGTTTCTTCACAATAAACATTGTTTGAATGTAGTATACATTCAATTCAGATAGATATTTGGAAATTGTGTGATATGCGCTGAAGAGGCTGCATGGGATATAAAAAGTCGGCAAAATGAAGTATATTTTTTTGCATGAAACCACTTGCTATTGGATCGTTTCATGCATATCTGCGGTACAACTTCTGATCACCTCTCTTTTGTCATTTTCATTGTACTTTGGCCTTACTAATAATTCTCTCTCTTCTAAAAGTCATGTTGTTTTGTGTTTGGAAGGCTGGCGGCCAGAGGATGTACTTCATGAGAAAGGCATGCAAAACTCTTAAACTCCTCCAAATTTTGTTGAAATTATGGTTTAATAATAAAGTAGGTGGCTCGGAGGCTGTAAGGGGTGGGAGGAGCCATATGTGGTTTAGTATCATTTTCGCTATACTGATTTCTTCTTGACCTGTAGGAAAGGAAAACGTTCCCAGTTGAGCACCATAGGCATTTCAAGATTAGTTCATTAGAACAGGGTGATCCTTCAAAAGCCTAATGTTTGGGCGACACATCGACACAACATAAAAATTATGTAACTAGGAATGATTCTATTCTCTCTTGCGGCAGAATACCCAGTTCTTTCATAGAAATGGCTCTCCAATAAGTATATTTGTCTGTTTTCGGTGTGCCAGGAGGAAGGGAAATCTGTAAAGAGAAACATGAACAACTGTGATTGCATTCTCTCCTACTTTGATCATGCTTTCATCTCAAACTCCTACTTCATACTTCGTGCCACTTTTTGGAAAAAAAATATCCTATTTTTCTCCACTTCTTCAACTGGGGTCTTCTTAAAAGCCTGATATGTCCTGGGCCAAGACGTTAAAACTGCCTCATGGGTTTCATGAAGCCCTTGGTGATATGGTCATTTGCAAACACTTACATAAAGACATTTCTGAGTGGAATATATGCACAATCTTTTTTTTTCTTTCCCAGTTTTTTTCTTTCTCAATTGCAGGTATACTTTCTGGTCAGAAGCAGAATATTGATGGGTGCTGTACGCTGGAAGGGAGTTCTCAGACACAACAGCACTCAGGACTCGTTTGTGATGAGTGTACACTAATATGGAGATATTCTCCATTCCCATGTATAAAAACTTTCTCTCACACAAGTTTTATTTTTCCATCGCAGCTCATATACTCCATCAGAAGCACACATCGAAGCGCCAGTACCACAGACCAGATGGGAGAATCCCGATGCACCAAAATTTCCCACCCCAACAGGCATTGCACACTGGAGTATGATGAGGGTGGCCTCAACAGAACTGCAGGGGGAAAGGTCAGGTAAAAAAATCATTCATTCATTCTCCACTGATTATTTTCTTCACAATTACACATGTTTGAAGGTAGTATACATTTAATCAGAAGAGATATTGGGGAAATTATGTGAGATTTGTGCTGAAGAGGCTTAGGCCTTGCATGGGGTTGATAAAAGTAACAAAAGAAAGTATATTTTTGAATTGAAACAACTGTATTAGTATTAGTTTCATCAATCTCTGAGGTACAATTCTGATCACATCGTTCTTGTCATGTTCATTCTGTATTCGTCTCACTAATAATTCTCTCTCTTCTCTAAAGTCATTGTTTTGTGTCTAGAGGTGGAGCCGGCCCAGAGGATGTACTCATGAGAAATGATGCAAAACTCTTGACACTCCTCCCCAAAAGGTCTGGTTGAAATATGGTTTGTTGATAATGGGAGTGGGTGGATAGGATGGCTTGTGTAGGGGTGGAGGAGGACTGTGTTGAGGAGTCGTTTTCGCTCTGTCACTGATTCGGCTTGGACTGTAGAAAACGTTCCCAGTTGGTCACCATAGGCATTCGGATAGTTCATTAGAGCCAGGTTGTATCTTCAAAAGCATACCTTCTGGGGGAACCTATCGAGCCACAACATAAAATATTATGTAACTTGGAATGATTCTCTCTTGATGCAAAGTTAGGTACCCAGTTCTTTCACTAGAATGGGATCATAAAAGTTATTTGTCTTTTTGCTTTGTTGGACTATGTAACTCTCTTCGTGCAGGGGAATGCGAAATCTGTAAATAGAAAACATTGAACAACTGTGATTGCATACTATTTGTGAAAGCCACTGCGCATGTCTACTTTTATCATGATTTTCATCTTCAACTCCTAACTTGATCATACTTTCAGTCCACTTTGGAAAAATTATCCTATTCTTCTACTTTTTCAAAGGGGTATGCTTGAAAGCCTGATATGGTCACTGAGGCATGAGTTTTAAACTGCCGCACTGGGTTTCATGAAGCCCTGGGGTGTGATATGGTCATTTGCAAAACTTAAATAAAGCCTTCTGAGTGGAACTAATGCAACAACTTATCTTTCAAATTTTTTTTTTTTTTTCACTCAAGTGCAGTATACTTTCTGTCAGAAAGAAGATAGTGATGGGCTCGGAGTGTACCGATGGGGAGGTGGATCGACACAACAGCAAATGCAACAGGAAAATACGTTTGGGAACCAGCTATCTGAAGAGATAGTTCTCCATTTCCACCAGGATAAACTTCTTCTACCCAAGTTTTAGTTTTCCATCGAAGGCTTCATTACTCCATCAGAAGGGACACATCGAAACTTGCCAGTACACGACCAGATGGGAAAAAACCGATGTGCCACAAAAATTTCCCACCCTCAAACAGCAATTGCTCCACTGGAAATGTAGGACGAGGTGGACTACAAAAGAACAGCAAAGTGGGAAAGGTCAAGTAAATAAAATCATTACATTTCATTCCCTCCACTTAGTTCAGTTTCTTCACACTATACATTTTTGATGTACGTATACAGTATCATTAATTCAGAAAAAAAAAAAAATTTTTTTAGATATTGGAAAATTTATGGGATATTCGCTCATGCAAGAGGCTTGGCTGGGATTTATAAAAAGTCGGGCAAAATGAAGTATATTTTGCATTGAAACCACTGTATAGTATGAGTTTCATGAATCTCTGAGGTACACCTTTCTGATCACCTCTTTGTTTGTCATTTTCATTCTTGTACTTTGCTTATAATTTTCTCTCTTTTCTCTAAAGTCATTGTTTGTTTGTGTTTAGAGGGAGCCGGACCAGAAGATGTATTTCATGAGAAATGCATGCAAACTCTTGACACTCCTCCTAATTATTGTGAAATATGGTTTGATAATGAAAGTGGGTGGATCGGATGGCTGTAAGGGATGGTGGGAGGAGGCCATATTTTATTAGGTATCATTTTTCGCTGTATTGAGTTCTTCTTGACCTGTAGAAAACATTCCCAGTTGGTCACCATAGGCATTCAGATAGGTCATTAGAGCAGGTTGTATTCTTCAAGAGGCCTACTTTGTGCAGACACTATCGACACAACATAAAATATTATAATAGGATCGTATTTATTCTCTCTTGATGCAGGAATACCAGTTCTTTCATAGGAATGGCTCCCCTATACGTATATTTGTCTGTTTTCGGTGTGCCAGAGGAAGGGAAAATCTGTAAATAGAAACATGAACCAAACGTGTGATTGAATTACTACTCCTACTTTTATCATGCTTTTCATCTTCAAAATCATACTTCTACTTTCGTCCCACTTTGGAAAAAAATTATCCTATTTTTCTCATACTCTTCAACGGGTCTTATGGAAGCTAAGATATTGTATGGGACATGAGACGTTAAACTGCCTCACTGGGTTTCATAAAGCCCTTGGGTGATATGGTTATTGGTGCAAACACATACAAAGACATTTCGAGGGAATATATGCAAACACCTTTGATTTCCTATTTATTTTTGCTTATCAATGTGGCAGCGTGAATAATACGTGCATGTCAGAAGAGATATTGATGGGCTGATGTTGTACAGATGGAAGGGGACTCAGACACAACAGACATCCAGGACTACGTTTGCTTTGTGATGAACACTAATATGAAGATTTTCCATTCCCTGTATTTAAAAACTTCTTTCTCACCTAAGTTTCATCTTCCATGAGCTCATATACTCACTCAGAAGGACACATCGGAAAGCGCCAGTACCACAGACCAGATGGGAGGAAGAGAGAAAACCGATGCCACCAAAAGTTCCCCCCAACAGCATTGCTCACGGGATGTATGACGAGGTGGCCTCAAACAGAACAGCCGTGGGAAAAGAAAGGTCAAGTAATATAAAATCATTTCATTTATTCCTCCACTTATTGTTCTTCACAATATACAGTGTTTGAATGTACGTTCATTTAATTCGAATAGATATTGGGAAAATTATGTGATATCGCCCTGAAGAGGGCTGCAATGGGATTTATAAAAGTCGGCAAAAATGAGAAGTTATTTTTGAATTGAAACACTGTATTAGTATAGTGTCATGCATCTCTGAGGTACAACCTCTGAATCACCTCGTTGTTTGTTTTTCATCTGTACTTTGCCTCGTAATAATAATTCTCTATCTCTCTAAAGTCATGGTTTGTTGGTGGTGGAGGTGGGAGCCGCCAGAGGATGTACTTCATGAGAAATGCATGCAAACTTTTCACTCCCAAATTCTGTTGGAATGAAATTATGGTGTGCTTGATAATGAAAGTGGTGGATCGGATATGGTTGTAAGGGGGTGGAGGAGGACCATATTGTTGAGGATCATTTTCGCCTGTATGATTTTTCTTGACTGTAGAATAGAAAACCGTTACCAGTTGGTCACCAGAGGCATTCAGATAGTTCATTTTAGAGGCAGGTACATTTATGGATCCTTCAAAAAAGACCGATGTTGGCGACACTATCGACACAAATAAAAAGATGTAAACTAGGAATGATTCTATTCTCTCTTGAGCAGAATACCAGTTCATTCATAGGAATGGCTCTCCCGTAGTATATTGTCTGTTCGGTTGTGCAGAGGGAAGGAAATCTGTAAATAGAAAACAAGAAACAACTGTGATGCCTACTACTCTACTCCCCTATACTCATGTTTCATAGGTTCAAAACTCATATTTCAATACTTTCGTCCCACTTTGGAAAAAAATTAACCTTTTTTCTCCTACTCTTCAACTGGTTTTCTTGGAAGCCTATAATTGTCCTGGGGCTGACGTTGAACTGCGGCTGCACTGGGTTCATGAAGCCCTTGGTGCTATGGTCATTTTTGCAAACTTCTTACATAAAGGACATTCTGAGTGGAAATAGGATGCAAACATCTTTATTCCTAAGTTGTTTTTTTCTTGCTCAATTGAAGGTTTATAATTTCTGTCAGAAGAAGAAGATATTGTGGGCTGCTGATACAGATGGAAGGTGGACTCAGACAAACAGCACATCAGGAATACGTTTGTGACACTATATGAAGATTATTCTCCATTCCAGTATAAAAACTTCTTTCTCACCCATGTTTTATTTTCCATGCAAGCTCCATATACTCCATCAAGAAAGGACACATCGAAGGCAGTACCACAGACCAGAGGGGGAGGAAACCTGAGACACCAAACAAAATTTCCACACCAACAGGGCATGCTCACTGGAGTATGATGGGGTGGCCTCAACAGAACATCAGTGGGAAAAGGTCAAGTACAAATCATTTCATTCATTCCTCCATTAGGTGTTGCTTCACAATACCCCATTGTTTGAATGTACGTTATACAGTTAATTCAGAAAGATATTGGGAAATATTGTGATATTTGTGCCGAAGAGGCTTAGGCCTTGCATGGGATTGATAAAAAGTCAACAAAATGAAAGTAAGTTTGCAGTGAAACCACTGTATTAGTATTAGTTGCATGCATCTTGAGGTAACTTCTGACACCTATTTTTTGTCATTTTCATTATGGAACTCGTCTCACTAATAATTTTCTCTCTTTTCTCTAAAGTCATTGTTTTGTGTCTAGAGTGAGCCGGCCAGAGGATGTACTTTCTGAGAAAAGTGCATGCAAACTCTTGACACTCCTCCAAATTGTTGAATTCGGGGTTTTGAAAGGGAGTGGGTGGATCAGATGGCCGTAAGGGGTGGAGGAGGCCAGTGTTGAGTATCATTTTTCCGCGGTTACTGATTTCTTTCTCGACCTGTTAGAAACGTTCCAGTTGGTCACCATAGGCATTCGATAGTTTCATTAGAGCAGTTTTTTTGTATTCTTCAAAAAGGCCTACTTTTGGGGACCCATCGACACAACATAAACATATGGACTTGGAATGGATTCGATTCTCTCGTGATGCAAAGAGATACCAGTTCTTTCATTAGGAATGGCTCTCCTAAAAGATATTTGTCTGTTTTTGCTCGTGCAGGGGAATGGAAATCTGTAAATAGAAACATGAACAACTGTGATTGCATACTTAAAACTATTTGTGAAAGCCTGCGCATTTCCTGCTTTTCATGCGTTCATCTTCAAACTTCCTACTTTCATACTTTCGTCCCACTTTGGAAAATTATCCTATTCTCTCCTACTTTTCAACTGGGTCTGCTGAAAGCCTGATATTGTCCAGGGCATGACGGGAAACTGCCTCCACTGGGTGTCCATGAAAGCCCTTGGGTGAGATGGTCATATTGCAAACAATTACAATAAAGACATTTGGAGGGAACATATGAAACAAAATCATAAATAAGCCCCAATAGAAAAAGTCCCCTAAACTCTTCCACAAACCTCTCGCTCTCCCGACCTTCCCAAGTTTTTTTTTCTTTCTCATGGCAGGTTATATTTCTGTCAGAAGGAGATATTGATGGGTGCCTTGTTACCAGATGGACAGGTGAATCAGACACAACAGCACATCCAGGGATACGTTTGTGAACACTATATGAAGATCTTCTCCATTCCAATGTTATTATAAAACTTCTTTTCACCCAAGTTTATTTCCATCGAAGCTCTATACTCCATCAGAAGGACACATCGAAGGCTTCCAGTACCACAGACCAGATGGGAGAATCCCGATGCACCAAAATTTCACCCCCCAAAGTTATTGCTCAATGGATGTATGATGAGGGTGGCCTCAACAGAACAGCAGAGGGAAAAGGTCATCAGTAGTAATATAAATCATTTCATTCCATTCCTCCACTTATTTGTTTCTCACAATTACACATTGGGTGAATGTACGTTAAATTTAATTCAGAAATAGAATATTGGGAAAGGGAAATTATGTGATATTGTGCTTGAAGAGCTTAGGCTTGCATGGGATTGATAAAAAGTCAACAACATGAAGTAATTTTTGCATTGAACCACTGTATAGTATTAGTTCATGCACTCTGAGGTAAACTTCTGATCAACTCGCATTTGTCATTTTCATTCTGATACTTTGTTTACAAAATTCCCTCTCTTCTCTAAAGTCGTTGTTTTGTGTCTAGAAGGTGAGCCGGCCAGAGGATTGTACTAATGAGAAATGCATGCAAACTCTTGACAACTCCTCCAAATTCTTGGTGAAATTATGGTTTGATAATGGAGTGGGTGGATCGGAGGCTTGTAGGGGTGGAGGGGCCATATATTGGGAGTATCATTTTTCACTGTACTGATTTCTTCTTGACCTGAGAAAACGTTCCCAGTGGTTAACCATAGGCATTCGGATAGTTCTTGAGCAGGTTGTATCCTTCAAACGCCCTACTGTTGGGGGACCACTATCGAACACAACATAAAATAGTATGTAACTAGGATGATTCAATCTTTCTTGATGCAAAAAGTACCCCGTTCTTTCATAGGAATGGCTCTACTATAAGAGATTTGTCCGTTTTCTGCTTGTGCAGAGAAGAGGAATGGAAATCGGTATTAAATAGAAACATTGAACAACTGAGATTGATCTGATTTGTGAAAGCCTGCGCATGTCCTACTTTTATCATGCTGTTCATCTTAAACTCCTACTTTATACTTTCGTACCCACTTTTGAAAAAAAAATCCTATTTCTTCTCCTACTTTTCAAATGGGTTGCCTTGTGAAGCTGATATTGGCCGGGGCATGACGTTTTAAACTGGCCTCACGGGTTCATGAAGACCTGGGGGGGATAGGTCATTTTGCAAACACTTACATAAAGAATTTTGTGTGGAATTATGCAAAACATCCTCTCTTCCCAAGTTTTTTTTTTCTCAATTGCAGGGTTGTTGTACTGTCTGTCAGAAGAAGATATTGCTGGGCTTGCTGTACCAGATGGAAGGTGAATGAGCACAACAGCACATCCAGGACTACGTTTGTGAAACATAATTTGAAGATATCTACATTCCATGTAGAAAACTCTTTCTCGCCCAAGTTTTATTTTCCATCGCACTCATTTACTCAATCAGAAGGACACATCGAAGGCTTCCAGTACCACAGACCAGATGGGAGAAACCCGATGCACCCAAAATTCACCCCAACAGGCCATGCTCACTGGAAATGTATGACGAGGGCGGCCTCAACAGAACAGCAGGGGGAAAAGGTCAAGTGATATCAATCATTTCATTTCATTCTACCTTATTTTTTTCACACTACACATTGTTTGAATGTACGTATCCATTTAATCAGACTAGATATTGGGGAATATGTGATATTTTGTTTTT